>OW679197.1:33277731-33450205 GCA_940337035.1 Agriotes lineatus | reverse complement strand
TGCTCAGCTGTGTATGCATTAACTCAATTAAAACAGAAAGTTAATCAAAATATTTGTAAAATAGTGTACCATGCTTACTTTGAAAGTTTAATGACATACTGTATTGAGTTTTGGGGTAATTCAACCACAGCGAATGTAATCTTTAAAACACAAAAAAAAGCTCTCAAAGTTATCTACAATATGAGAAAATCAGAATCGTGTAGGCATATTTTCATAAAAACAAGAAATTTGACAATGACCAGCCTATTCTGAAAATAACGCAACATATATTCAAAAATTTTACTTCAATAAGCAAACACGAAGATATTCACCATTACAATACTAGGAACAAAACTGAAATCGTGTTACCCAAATATAAAAATACCTTCAGTCAAAAAGGTCCTTTATATAGTGGCACGAAAATATTTCAAAGACTGCCTGCGGCCATTAAGGAGGCAGCCACACTAAAACTATTTAAAAATAAATTAAAACATTGGCTATTATGCAAAAATTTTACAATCTAAATGAATTTTTCGATACCTAAAACAGTTAATCTATAATAGCAATGCATCAAAAAAATAAAATAACACAAAATAAACAATAAAAAATTTAATACTACGGTCGATTTTCCTTACGCTCGGTTTCGAGCTTGGATATGCACATGACATTATCTAGTTAGTAAGTTACTTATAATATAATTTTAATTTTTTGTACTTTGTGTGAATTCGTGGGAAATAAATTACTTTACTTTACTTTACTATGAAGATTAAGTCTTTATAAACATCCAGAAAATGTAAGTGGAAAACGCGTACCTGCTATTCAAACGTCTAACAATATTTTACACATTTGTTACTATGGTTTGGCTAAGAAGAGATGTTTATATTACGTCAAATCATTCAACCACCCTTAGAAAAGATGTGCAATATATATTTTTTTTAAATGGTTCCTATGGACGAAGCTTGATGTATGACTACTCTCCAGGAATCGGCTGGGCCCCATACCTCAGTGGTTAAGCATTCTGGCTACTGATATAAAGGCCGAGAGTTCGATCAGCAGTCCCAGTGAGGTTTTTAAAAAATTAAAAATGCTGATGAAAACCTCTACAGAATGCCATCATTTGGAAATGATGTAAATCCGAGGGTCCCATGTTACTACGACGTGTAGCATGTAAAAGATCCTTTGCTAGGGTTGGAACTCCTTAGTCTTGGCAAAATTCTAAGTAGGACTAACGTACCTGGTACTCCGCTTGCTTACACCTTGTCCACGGGGTTGGCAAAAAGGGCCTATGAAGGCCTACTGGTTTGACATCAGTCCCCCACAAATACTACTACTAGTGCTACTACTCCTACTACTACTACTACTACTACTACTACTCTCCAGAAAGCACAATCTCCAGAATTGAGATACTCTTACTTTTTCATTCCCAATAATTTGCAGAGAGTAGCTTTCAAGTTTGTTCTGATACTACTATAAAAATTAAAAGGAAATCAAATTGAAAAATTGCGAAACGTAACGGTGATATTGCCAATTACTAAACCCTTAAGAAATGTTTGCCATTAAACTTAATATAATTATTAAGATCTTCCGTCCATTTTTTCTAAATTACAATTTTTTCGGCAACTCAATTGCGACCAAATCGTATGAAAGGTCTTATGAAACTGCATAACTATTGTTAAGACAACTGCTTTGGAGTTAAAAGAACGTCGGAAAATGTAATTTAATAAAGGTGTCCTGCCAGATGGATGTAAACACACTATCCCGAGAACATAATCTATCAGGACGATTTCTGCGCCAGTTTGTATGGCATATTAATTCAAATAATTCAAATGCTTTTGGACGATATTGGTCGTTTTTTAGGTGTTCTTTATTTGTATCCATGACACTAGCAACGCGTAACTAAGGAGCACGGTCGTGTAACGGTGCAGAGTTGGGCTGTTGAACTGAAGGTTGCGAGCTTGAATCTGGGCATCGAATGTATTATTTAAAAGTATTGAAAGATTCGCATACAAATGTCTATCGATTATCATCTTTGAATATAAAAGATTATTTAAAGGATTGTTAATTTTCTCCATAATATTTTAGTGGATGCCCGATACGTAACGAACTCCAACAATTGCATGATAAATGCAGTAATATAATTAATAAACCAAGCAATAATCAATATAAGAATATGTAAATTATTATTTAATGCAAATAAATGTGATTAAGATAACCTGATAGTACTGACGAACTTGCTTACGAATGCATCAAAATTGGTAAATCGAGAGGCATGCTATCTTAGCCGCGATCAGACTGCTTGAGCTAAAGATGAAGCGACCCCGGTTCACTGCCTAACTGCATATCTTTGAATATACGTCCTTCGCCGCCGTTCTCAGCCCACTGCAGTCCATAAACGGTCGAAAATCTGGGCCACTTCCATCTGGCTCCAATGCATCCGTGAAAGTAAGCAAGCGATTATTGTACAGTCTATACTCATGAAATAAAACTTACTCGTGCTTTAATTAAGCTTTAAAATGGGAAGAATATTGAAAAATAAGGCACTGACCGACGCTAAAGCTACTGATTGGTAATTTTACTCGTGTTACTTCTAAGTCTTAATAATGTTAAACATTTGTTGTATCTATAAAATAACTGCAATAGACCTAAAAGCTAGGAATTGACCGGGCCATTCCAACTGACTATTTAGTCACCACTGCTTTATGTGATCTAACCATATTCTTTATTCCCTAGAATTAGTTATATTCAATTACAAAGTATGATTTTTACCTTGACGAAAAGTGGTATGGTTCGGATGTATATTCTACTTCATTATTTATTCAAAAAGGTGCGGTTGTGATAAATGTATGACTTGAAAAGTGATTATTTTGAATAAATAAAATAGGTTGGTTAATAATGTGTCTCAAAATGGAGTGATAATTAACAAACTGCAGAGCACCCTAGAAGTGTGATTAATCTACTGTGGAAGGTCGAATACTTCCAAGAAATACCATCTTTGTTCATTCATAGATCAACAGCCAAAGAACTTCAAAAACTACTATTCTAAAAGATGCTATCGAGGCATTAAACACCTAAGAGAAATAAAACAACTTGAATAGAAGCAAGACTGCATACATAATACGCGCATGAGCTAACAGGTGCCGTGATTAACATCCTTCTCAAGATTAGTCAAACAATTTTAGAAACGTTGATTGCCATAATACTGATCTTCGCACAACATTACCATAGTAAAATGAAAGAATACGCCAGACTCCACCAGAAAAAGAGAGTTTCAGAAATGGAAAGCGTACTTGCAAGCAAATTTGAATCCTTCGACAACTAATCGAAAAAACACGTATCGTCCACCATGTCAAAGCTTTATACACCTGTTATACCATTTAGAATGTCCGCTCGTGAGCAACTGTGACAGGTTCCTTTCTTAATGTTTTCGGTCAAACGAGCGGGAGTCAGCACATTTCCCGATATGGTATCGAGAGTCAGCAGTTAAGCGTTTTCAGATACTTCCCGTAACTTACCAGCTAATTTTCTTGCCAGTCCGAATCCTTTAGGACATACAAAACAGGGTATAATGTGCACAACTTTGAGAACCTTAACGTTCCGTATCTTTGAGTTTCTCGAGATTTATTTACCGATTTTTCATCACCTCATTGTGCCTGTGCCTGGAACATGGGCATTCTGTGTGTCAATCTTTAGTTCTCACATTTTTGTGATTTAACGATTCTGTCTGTCGTACTCACAGCACCGAATTTTTCTGGACTGGCCAGGGAAGGAAACAGGTCCGCATAGAAAAAACCAACTGACTGTAATCGAGCACCTGCCTGCACTAGCGGAAGCTAATCTGATAAATGTAAAATGTGTTTTGAAAACTATAGTAGTTTTCTAAAGCCCTTGCCTTTTGGAAGGTTTTCTACACCATCTTCAGGATTAAACCGCAGTTGGCGCCTAACAATTTGTCACGCATTTGTTACATACTCTTGTGGTGCAGCCGTATCTTGACGTGTGGCAGGCAAACACAACAAAAGTACCCCTCCCTCTTCACCGAGCTATCGACCGACTCTTATTGCTAGTTACTGTGTCTAGCTCGGTTTTAGACTGTAACATAGCATCAACTGAAAATTAAATTGTCTAATTCCGGAACTATCAAGAATGGCGCTGCAAAATACATGCATCACTCATATTTTATGTAAATTCATTAGGAGAAAATAGACAACTGGATGAGAAAGCACCGGAATTGGAAAACTGAAAATTTATCGAGTTCTTTATATACAACCTTAAGTTAAATAAGAAGATCGTAGAAGTCACCTGTTCATATCATTACGAGTAATTATCTCGTCTTCCAAAGAAGCAATAAAGCATGACTGACTAACCTGTCCTCTGTTTAATGAGATGCTGTTCTATTTTGCTGGAAATATGCTTCCTGCAACAGATCTGCATCTATTTTCTTAAAAAATGATTTCAACATTTCTTCGTGTATCAAGATCGTTAATTTTGATTCATCTATAAATAAGGCTTTTCTCAGATACGTCTTAATTCTCGAATGTAAGGACCTTATTCAATCGATGGGGTAATAAATTCAGACTCTTCTTCAATACAATGTAATAATTGATTACTTCCTCCTCAATTCATACTCATAGCCTTGATGTGGTGACACTGTAGAATTAATGTCCGTCGCTGATTTCTCTTTCTTATGGCGGGTATTCCTTCCTGAACCTGATAAGTAATCTCTTGCATCATGTTAGTCCAGCAAAGTCGAAAATGGCACATAGAATATTGCCACTAACTTTTCATTCTACGATTAAGCGTTCTACATCTCAGTTGCGTCTAGCTACATATCAGTGTAATGTGAGAGGACGCGACTGATAGGTTATGACAATGGACAGAAACATGAATAATTAATATTAGATTTTTAAGTTTTTCTTTTGAATTTGGTGACTTCTATATGTAGAAATGTTTACCCAATGTAAGGAATTGTTGCACGTACAGGCATATTAATAGCTAGATTAAGTGTCGACTTGCAGCTGCGACTCTGCAGATATTATATTACACACAGGGCCCTAAACTTCATAGTTTTTTGCTTTCAGCTTAATAGTGGATTATGGGGCCACATAATTCACACTTTTCTTACAGGTAACTGGAGATATTTGGGCATAGTCTAATTTGGAAATTCGTCACGCAGACGAAAGCCAAATAGGGATTAAAGTGTCAACTTACGACTGTGGGTGCTAGCCATCCAGATGAGGAGCACCGAAAATATTATAACACGATTTAAACTACGGTGTAAATACTGCGTCATAATGGAAACATTGTGATGGGATAATTACCCAGCGGAAACGCTGTGATTCGTTGTATGGTGGAAACACCATGGGTATTCCCGAGAGGAGATAGCCGCTGCTGGCTGATATTTAAGCAACGGTTAGTGAACATGAAGATGTAATCATTAACTCAACAGAGTCAGGGCACAACAGTTTGGGAACCTTACTTTATTATTAATTATGTGTTTGTCGCTACTTCGGTCAGCGGACGATCTCATCGCTACAGCAGAGGGCTGACAGCCGTAGTTTTCCTTTTCCTAATTACGCGGTTGTGGCTACATTGGTCGGCGGGCGATTTCATCGCTACAGCAGATTGGGGGCTGACATGCGCAATTTTCTTCACCGATAATTTCCTCTCCAACCATCAAGTCCTTCCTTGCACTGACTAAGTCGCAGTATTACTATTACTACATCAACAACTAAAGAGTAGCAAATTTCTCATTAGACTATGCCAAATTTGAGAAAGATAAAGGATACAATTTGGTTTTTCACAATTAGTTTTAAATACAAAAGTATAGCGTTTATTGGTTTAATAAATGTATAAAGCGTTTTGGCATTTTATTTCAACACAGTGTGTGTGTGTGTGAGCCTACTTAAATAAATAACTTGCAGTTACTAGAGTTATAAGAGCCCTAAGGGTCCACGGGTTACGAGAACCTGTTTAACTAATTCATAAAATCTGTTTAATTAAAACAAAGTCATGCACACAACCTAGAGGGTTATAGATTACTAGAGGACATCAGAAGACACCAACGCGGCGTGCGCATTTACGACACCACAAGTCTGTCTCGTTACAGTAAGAAAATGTGGTAGATTGTTTCATGAATTCGCTTCTGGACACCCAATTCTTCTAGGATAGAGATGCTTTTTCTTCACAAGTGCACCTAATTTCTGAGAATGTTTCACTGGTCACTGCGCTTCTGGCTACTTCGATCCTTATCTGAATTTCAGGTTTGGGGTCTAGGACATCTCGGCGCCACCATCTCGGCGCGGGACCAGCTCGGCGCCGGGATAACTCAGCGCGCAGTCATCTCGGCGCCAGCCAATTCGGCGCAGTGTGCACTACATAAGAAAATCATTATAAACAATTAATAAAACCAGCAAAAAAGAGGAAGTATCGGGAATTAAATGAGAGGATTTTGAGGTTAGTTCAAACTTACAACAAGAATAGTTGCATAACTTCTTTACGTGGTATGTATTATTATGTATAAGTATAAATTTTATGTGTAATTAAGTTTATTTATAATTTTAAATTTCTATGTATTACTTACCTGTATTATACATTTTACATATCGTTTTTAATAAAATTATTGTATTTGATCTTTTGTTGAATTTATTAGTAAGACCTTATAATTTTGCAACTTATATTGCCGCATCAAAAATTTGACATTACACTTCGATAAGTCTTTAAAATTTCAATTAAAAATAGATTATCATTATTGAACATGATCTGCAGTAGTAAAATAAATAATAAGGTATGTGTATATTATATTCCTTTTTCTAGGCAAATACAATTAATTCACAAAAAGCAAATACAACCTTATACAGTGATCGCCAAAAAGCTGGCATCAAATGGATTTTTTTTAATTTAGACACTGGCGACCAGAAGTGTTTGAAAAGTGATTACAAATGGGCCAAATCGAAAGTTGTCACGTGACTTCCATTATCAGTAAAATTCAACATTTTTTTAAAATAATTACGAAAATAGTACATTGTGTATCTAGGACGAAAAGCGTAACATTCCCGGACAACTGTGAATATTGTTGAGCGAGGTGAAGGCCGAGCCCAACAGCACAGGAGTCTGGGAATGTTGCCTTTTGTCCAAAATTCACATACTATTTTTCCGCCAATCGTAACAGAATAATTAAGAAAATTAGGAAAACGGGAATATTTCGAAAAATATTCCCGGCTTAGGACGGGAATATTATTCCTGTACAGTTTAATTGTAAATTACCTAGCAAAGGGTACTGTAATGGAATGTTTGACTTTGCTCAACAAAATTTTATCAATAAATAATGTATCAATTCTGGTACGATTGGCGGAAAATGCATTTAGGAGCCAAGATAGAAACAAATTTTACAAAAAAAAGTTGTTTTCTGGCCTTGAGATTGTTGAGTCAGCTAAAACTAACAGACAATAAAAAATCGTATTGAAATCTTGCTTAATTTCCGAAAAATAGCGCTTTTTGCATTTACACAACTTCGAAAAACGCCATTTTTTAACTAATTAAAAATCACTTACAGGCTAAATAGGTTTTCGGACAAGCACAAATTATTGCAGTAAAATGCTTTTTTGAAAAAAATAAATAAAAATGTTTCCCATTTGCTGCATTTTTTTTTTGTGGTCATTGTATATTTTTCTACACCAATTCTGCGCCGAGATGGCCCTGCGCCGAATCAGCTGGCGTCGAAATGACTCCGCGCCGATGGTGGTGCCGAAGTGGCGACGCCGAGACGGCGGCGCCGAGATGTCCGGCTTCGTCAGGTTTACAACTAGCAACGTTTGAAATAATCATTTTTGTCTTTGTCCGGTTAATATAAACATAATTCTACACTTTGATGCAGTCGCTGCATGATGTATTTTAGCTTTATTTGGGTCGTGTGCTAAGATGACGATATCTGCATACCGCTAATTGTTAAGGTGTTTGTAGTTATCTAATACGTCTCACATATGGCGTATTCGTGATATCCATTAAAAATAGAGAAATAACAAACACTAGCAAACATTAACGTACTTTGACATAGAGTTCTTCAATAAAATGAATAAAATGGCTAGAGACTCCCTATTTTTTTACAGACAGCTATAACTCATGAGATAAGCGACGAACAGATGTGTTACGCTCCTCTTCATAATTGACCTGGCAGCTTCTAGATTTTCTTCGTTATGTTTGGAAGGATGATAATTCTACTTCCAACCCTTCGATCGTTACTTCTGATCTCTGGAACAACTTCAACGCACTATTTATTTTAAAGTATGAACAAGCTCCTTGTAACCAACTGCACCTTTTTGACTGTAAAGTCCTCCAAATATTCTGGTATCGAGTATATCCGAATTAATTCCACTTTAGGACATTGTAAAAATGGCATCTAATCTTTCTTGTTTACAGTACATACTGTGTGGTTACTCCGCTGGTGACGTGATTTCTCAGTTCTTAATGTAATACATCGATAATTGCAGCAAACTCAAAAAATCTTATAATTGGGATGGTCTGTTCTCCTCTCATATCAAGTGATAAATTACTGTGCAGTTGTTTGTCATATGAAACAGCTCATTAACAGCCAAGGATATCCTCACCTACAATCACACTACTTGAAAATATGGTAACGACTGGCGTTATAAAAATATCGTCGAAATTAAAAATCAGGAAAGTAAAAAAGCCGCGAGATCAGCGTACTAAACATAACCTAGGTGTTGAACTGCCCTAATTGAAAACCAGAAACGCGTTGCAAGTAGGCGGCTATTAATCACCAGACGTAGCAATTTGTCAGCTAAAAACAAACCATCAAAAATCAATTTACATACCGCCATCACGGACAAATTCGATGCTAGCATTGAATACTATAAAAATTGTTTAGTGACGTGGTTATATTATACTTCCATTTTAAGATTCAAACGACGTTTCTAAAAAAATATTACCAATACATAGTTAGTACAACAATCCGGCATAAAGCAGCTCAGTTTTGAATCTAATCTTACGTGTTACAGTATAAAGAAGCTAAATTTAATTTATAATGCTTAAAATAATTAAAATCCCCTATTTTATATAACTGACTCGCCAGACAAATACAAAGATGACTATCAGCTTGACTCATAAGAAACCAAAATTAAAGCAATGCAGAATGAGGTAATTTCCGAAAATGTTTATGTATCGTACCATCTCAAATAACAATCATTAAAATAATAAGGTCGTTTGGCGAAACTACTACATATCCTGTTTGAACACTGTGAACGCTATTTAAATAAATACAACCTTTAAAAATATATAAACTCAGTACAACAGCGCAAAAGCTTCTTAAAGCCGCCACTCACAAAAACATATTTACAAAGCTTTGTCACCATTTCGGATAAATTACCAAACTTTCGACGTACTCTCAAAAGTTCCGCCGGATCAAAGGTAGAATAGGCACTCTGGGCTATACAGCGCCTGAGGGTTAATCAATTTAATCCGAAAAACTACTCAGAGCTCTCTTAATGTTCGCGGACTAATTAATCCCGACAATAAAAGTAGGCACAATGGGTAATTAAGGCACACAAATTCACTTATTTGGGAACACGTGTAAGAAACAAAAGGGCGGGGCATTTGGGAACAATTGAATGCTTTATTGTCCTGGTTCTTGTAACTAGACAATTTGGCAAATTACAACGAAGAATCGAAAATTACGAGTCAATTCAAAGGAAATAGTATTTTAAAATTTAAAACAGCAATTAGTAGTGCTTGTATTTAATTTTTGTATGCAAAAACAACTGGGTTTAAAGCAACCAAAAAATGGCAAGCTGTTTTGGAACGCGAGAGCAAAATTTGAGTGCTGCAATGAAGACATTACAAACAACTCAAAAAAGAATCCAGTTCTAATACAAGCTTTGCGATTAATCACAGAATTTTCACAGAAGTATTGTAATGGTATGATGCTTACAGCAATATTCTGGTTGCATTGCAAACTTACGAATAATAAAGAAAGATTCAAATAGGCCCAGAATTGGTATTGTATTTATTGCAACAATAAGTCACTAGTAAACAATAATCACGTAAGACATGATTAGCAATAGCTGTAATTTAATTAACAAAGGCTAGTATTTGAATGAAACAGTATCGGCTCGGTTGCATTTAGTATATTTTTAATGATTTGTGCTAGGCGTGGCAAATCCATCTAATTTATGATGACTGACAGGTTAATAGTGTAATGTCAAGACAAAATATTGAATTTACTTAAGTACAGAGATGCTTCGAAGCGTTGCAACAGCTTTATGCAGCGTTCTGTATTCATAGCATTATGCCAACAATCGATAACCCAGCTGAAAGGTTACAAAGCAGTACAAGGAAGCAATCGAAAGTGCGGTTAAAGTGCTCCGGAATGACATTTAGCACAAGCAATTTAGTATTTAAAGAAAACCATTGTAAAAACTTACTTGAAACGATTGTTAACTTGTTGCTATACCTAGATTTTCAATTATTATTGTTTATTAGGGAAGCAAAGCCAGAAGCTGTTTATAATATTGGCACCCAGTTTTGATTTGATTTCCTACATTAAAAGTTTATAATTTGTGCCAGTTGTTGGGTTTTATTTATTCGCCAGTGTGCAGAGCCAAAGTTCCAAAGTGCAGTTCCAGAGGAAATTGATCCTGAAGCTTGGCCCATTTGTGTTCAACTTTGAAGCGATGTTTTAGCAAGTTGTGGTGCTGCGGAAAGCAGATAGCAGTGTGCAGAGTATAGAGGAGCCCTTGTTTGTCGCATACAACAAGACAGCAGCAGTTAAAAACGTTCCAGAAGTCCAGTACGAGGTTGGCGTCCTTTGAAAACGTGATGCGGGTCCGCGGTCAACTTTTGAAGTCGGCGATTTCATATGTCTGGACTACTGAAAGAAGCGATTTGAAGAAAAACTTTTTTCTAGAATAATCCATGCACTTCGTAAGCTTTGAAAAACTTGTACCTTCGCTCAATAAATTATAAATACAAATAGATTTTTATTTAACTCACTCTCGTATACCGTGTGTCCACAGGAGTACGCACCATAGAGATAAGATAATGCTAATAGAATATAAATATCAACCAGTGCTATGACCACCGATCCTTTTCTTGTACCATTTATAACAATATTGTTTCATACAGTGGCGAGTCAGAAGCCAGAAAACAACGTTTTAGCGTGCCGGCGATCACAGCATTAGCCTAACTTTCTATTCTATTTGGTTATCCCTATGGTGCGTCCTCCTGTGGACACACGGTATACTGATGAACAACTTTGGTTCACCGTTCACTCTTATCAAAGTAAATAAATGGAGACATTTAAATGTTCCAAGACAGATTGTTTTACATAAAGTTAGCATTTTTCTTAACTGTCCTTAACATGCCCACTAAATTTTCTTAGATTTTACTATTTTTAGTTACAACAGGTTAATGGATCACAATCTGAAGAAGTTTTTATGTTAAAAATGTTTTTAAGATTGGAATAACTATGCAACATCTGAAATCAATAGCATAATAAACAAAAAAAACTTACATGAAATATCTATGCACTGTAGTAGGTACACAAAAGATCTTTTAATAAATAAAACTTGTTCCTAAAGAAGAATAGTATAAGAGAACTGAATAGAAGTATGCACAACTCGGAAATCTGAAAACTAACTAAAAAGGTATCCCCAGTTCAGAAAAAAACTATTAAAGTTAACAACATAAACAAAAGCATTACGGAAGAAGATAAGATAAGCATCTAAAAAATAACGTTAGCAAATATTCAGTACTGCACAAAAATATCAAGTAATATGGAACGTATTAAAGAAAAGAAAGATGAAAGGGAAAACAGATAGCGACAGATGAAAAACAAATAAGGAGAAATAAGATAAGAGGATAAGAAACAACAAATTAAGCTTTTCCACAAATCCACAACAATATAGCTTACATCTCCAAAATTTAATGACCGTTGAATCAGAGGCGAACACAGTAAACAAACATGCTCAAATGAAAAATGGTTCTCTTTTGATGAAGATGGCGTTAATGTACAGGTATTGAAGTTTGTTATGAGTCAAATCGTTACCACAGAGAAAACTACCTTTAACAATTATTTGCTTCGGCTGCCTTTCAGTCAAGACTAGGGCATTTTCAGGTATTTGAGACGTGCTACTTTGTTACTTCAAAATAGGGATACATCGAGATATAATTAGGGTGAGGGTGCTACAAGGTTAAAATCAAACTCCAGGTCTTCACGAGGTCTCTAACCTTAAAGAAACATCAACAGAGTCGCAGGAAAATTGATGAGCTAGACCTCGGTCGCTCACCTTTGGTTTCAGCTAGTAATTTTATTATGACAACACATGCTACACGTCTGCCTTACAACAGAATTTAATAAAACATCCAGTAATATTTAAGTACTATAATGAACACACCAAGTTACAAGCAGCAATGTTAAGACTAATTTCAACTAATTATTTTTCTGTGTGAGGTCACGAGAATACCAGCTATGGAACGATTGACTTCAAATACGCAAACACCAGCCAAGAAGGCACTAAACATTCTGCAAAGATGTTACTACCGTGAATCCGGTAATGCACAAATTTAGACGGTAACACTTCGAACATAAACTAAAATCTAAGCATGAAAGCACTTTAAAGAGAACGGTAAATTGGCGAAACGAAACACAAACTTTTCACAGCAATAAAACGTTGCTCAAATACATTTTAATAGAGCGGAAATGCAGACTTCGTTACGATACCTCAAGCCACGAAGAACAAATGCAGTGTCCAGCAGTTTTTTCACCAGATTGTGGTACACGTAGAACGAACGAGAAGAAAGGCATCATTTCCAAGTCAAAGACAGAAGTTATCACAAATAACGAAAAGATGCATCTGGGCAGAGATGCGAGAAAAACCGGGCTACGGCGCTCCTAGTGCCTAGCTTGATAGATGGACTTCGCAGACGTACGATATTCTGAGCCGACATAAAATCTATATTTCGGGCCCGTGGTAAGCCGACACAGTAAAAAAGCCCAGAACCCAAGAAGTTAGTTTGCATCGCACAACTTAATAAATTCGAATTAAATGAACTTGCGGCAGGTACTGTTATACCTACAAAAACCCCACAGCCACCAATAGAAACAGCGTTGTCACTTGCGGCAATTCTTGTCTCGACACAACTAAACACCTGCGGCTGAATTTTCAATGACCAGGAAGCGATAGCCCCGTAACCCTGGTCAACTGCACGAGCCAGCGCGATGTGCTGGTACCATAACCGCAACCCAAATGACCATCACAACGCGAAATTTGCAATCGACAGGGTGCATTTCTCTTGGTGTGCGCGGGGAGAGAGGGGTAACGAAAGGTAATCTCCCAGAAAGCTTCGCAGACGTTCATCGCAAGAAACACAATCTGCGCACGGTCTTTCGGATTTTTCTGCCTAATTTCTTGCTGCGTCATGCTTTGAAACCTTGCATAAACAAGTGGACAGGGCCGGCTTACCCTGAAATGAACGAAAACTAATTTCCAGGAGCGGCGTTAAGAATAGAAATTAAGGGTACAAGTTTGGAGGCGCTGTTATTCTAGATTTTAAGGAAATTTTATGAAACAAGTGGATCATGGGCAGCAGAGTACCTGAAAGTTGGAAAACGCTAGATAATAAAGAGGACAAATTAAAAATGGATCTTTTCCCCTTGTATATGGATTATTAACGAAAATCATTACAAGTAAGCTAATCATGATTTGATGATTATCAACTCTCTGAAGATGCAGGTTTTCGTAACGGCTGCATTACAGCACATACAATCAATACGCATGGTAAATAAGAAGTGCAGGGATTATCATGTGGCGATCCACTTGCCATTTGTAGGTTATACGAAAGCGTTCTATACTTTGAAATTGCAGACCATTTTTAGCGATGAAATATGTAGATATAAAAACCTTCTACCATATATTTGTCATATAGAATTTCACAATAACAGAAATCTACATTAAACTAGGTGTACGACAAGGAGATACTATCTGGATAAAACTCGTTACCCCGGCTTTAGAAGTGAGATCGAAAACGCTTAAAACACCTTTGTTTCACAAATAACATTGTTTTGGCCAGTACGAGTTTGGAAGAAATGCAAGATATGCCATGATTTTGCTCGGAAAATGTCTTACTCAAGCCTTTTTGTTTTTTTGGTAACGTCCCTCGATAAACTAACATTGACAGCCTTCGGCTCGGGAATTTAATCAAGTTAGCTTGTCTTGTGTCATTGCCAAAACAAATAACTTTTATAAAACATTTTTACCAGAAAAATCATTTGCTCTTAATACATTATTACTGAAAATATTGCAATTTATAATGTAAGTTGTATTATGAAATAGGATTATGGCTCCCTCGCGTGGATGGTGGATTTTAATATTGCTAGATTAGTCAGTTTGTGGTTACATGCTATTTTATTGCTAATTCAACTTAAACGTTGTAATTTACCATAACCAAAAGCGCGCGCCCAACCCTGTGTAGTGAGCAAATTGTAAAGCGTGATTTCGTATGTATAGCAATACTTAAGCGAGCAACATTGAAAACTTCAACAAGCATCGTTCGCGGGGCACAGAATCAGCTGTTTGAGGGTATTGCGTAAAGCCGCCTGTCTGTAAGCGTCTCGCAGTGAAATAAATGAAAGCGGATGAGGCATACAGCGTTATGATAGCGTGTCCAGCAAACACCAATATAAGCGTGTACAGAGTAAGTACAATTTGCACGACAGCTGTATTTTTGCGGTGCCTAATGTTGATGCCGTGACGTCAGTCAACCGAAAGATGCCAAAGATAGAAGTTAGGGACTTCTCCGCAGCAATCGGGAGAAATTTCCGACGATTCATTCTAGGTTTGGGAAACGCAATCCAAGAAACGAACGATTCGAGGAAATGTTGCTGTTTTTAGAAACTATACCTACAGGAGGTATCCACAGCTGTGTGAAAATCACGCTAATTGAATGGAAAACGCTTGTGAATGTGTATTGCGCCCAGTTTTAAACATACAATAGCGAGTCGGCTTTAGACAGGACCGCCTACAAGCAGTTTAACGTTTGCGCTTTTAAATACAGTTACTTTGCGCATTCTTAATATTGTTCAAATGTACTTATGTGGCAGTTAAAATAACTCTGCCCTATTTAAACATACATGCGAAGAGCCTCAAGCTCTATCGCACATATATTATACTCCCGATCCATATTTTATATTTGTGTGTAGGAATCAGCAATGATTCGAGGATTTAATCATATTTTATGTTCTTCCTTTATATACTTTATATTTTTTAAAGTCAATATATTTGTACAGACTTTCCGTTTGCATATTTTTGAAGTTACTTTCAGCCCGAGAACACTACAGCTTTCCGTTTTTGGCAAAGTCATCATTCTTAACTACGACTAACTATTTAAAAGCATAGTTTCAATTAGTATACACTTTAATTAGAAGCTCGATATAAAGAAACAACTTACAGATTGCTAAAAATTTAAATAATTGGAGAGCGATTATACCGGATTATACTGTTTGTTCTTCGATAAAATATTTCTTCAAGTCCTTACAGATAATGTAGTCTGAATCAGGGACTATTTTGAATTGACCTGCTGATGCTTGTTACAGCACTAACTTAATATTAATCATGTTATCTAATAAATGTTAGTTTGCGACGGTCACCCGTTTCTTACTTACTATCTCGCTTAACACAACGTGTTCTTCTTCTAAAAAAAAAATTAGTTGACACATAACTATAAGCAGTGTCGTCAACAATTAAATTTAGTATTTTTACACAAAAGCTGTTTTTGTTAGTTCTAGGTTATGTTACCTTTATTCACATTCGTAACTTAATATCATTGTACTGTAGCGTATTTAAACAAGAAACAGATAGTTGGAAGTTAAATACTAGTTTATTTATTTCAAGATTAACTAGTTGCATATGGCAATTATAATATCTTATAATTAAATTTAACAAACGTGAATGCCAACATTAAATATTATTGTGGAACCGTAATTTTGACAACCCAAACCAGAAAGGCAACCACATTAATCAACAATATTTATTTTTTACTATGAAATAAGTATTTTGAAAAATATTATGGTGTTGTTATGGGGGTACGATTATGATGCCATAGCTCTCGTGATACTGAAATTTCATTGCAAGGACTATACGTATACAGGGTGTTTCGGGAGGAAATGGACATATTTTAAGGACATGCCAAAATAAGCAAAATAAGCTGATATGTTCAAGTCTGATTTTTATTTGTTTCACTGATACTTTGATTAGTAATTTAAAAACTAAAGAAAAATTCATTACAAAACTAACAAAAAAAAAAAGTGTATCGAAGTGGGCGGTGATATTTTCGAAAATTTGTTGTGAATTAATGCAGTTTGTGTATTTGTTTGTTTTCTTTTGTTAGTTTTGTAATAAATTTTTCTTTAGTCTTTAAATTACAATTAATCAAAGTATCTCTGAAACAAATAAAAATCGGACTTGAACACATCAGCTTATTTTATTTATGTTGGCGTAGTAGATATGTCCTTAAATTATTTCCATTTCCTCCCAAAACAACCTCTATAGCGGCCGTATTTGAATCGACGCGAAACTGTCTATTCTTCTTTTTTTAACGAGCGAGCTAATTTTACTGCAACAATTTGATTATATTTTTGTAAGGTAACTCTACCTTGGAAGGTATACTCGCATTACTACATTACTAGGTACTACACTACCGGAAATTGTTTGTTTTCAACGTATGACCTTTTATTGTAAGAATAAGGATTACAGCTACATTTAATAATTTAGTCTGTAGTGCCTGCTTGCTGAACCCCCTACATAAAAGATCTAATCTGCGTTTTTGTTGTCAGTCTCTCTCTGAACCTTCTTCTCGCTCTATCTTTTTCTGTTTGGCTTTCAGTCCGTTGCATGGCTCTCCACAGCCTTTCATACAAAATGAAATATCCGTAGGCCAAGCCTTATATAAAATTGCTGGCGTCGCGTAGTTACCGTCTTAATACAAAATATAAAGAAGCAGTTGCTTGATAACCCAGTTGTAAATTGAACAAACCATACGTGTGTACCAAAAATTTATTGTTTCGTAAACAGTATGCTTAAGGAATGTGATTTAATTAAGTGCTTCAAGCTAGTATTCTTAATTCTGCGTTGAATATAAACATCTTACGTATTTTAAGCTACTTAGTTTACATTATTTGCTGATCTATAATGTAAGATGACTTCAAGAACTAGCTCTGTAAGCAAACCATGTGTCAGATGGATACAATCTCAATTCTGTTCCTTTACTCGAGCATAGCTCAGCAATAATTAAAACCTTTGGTGCTCCTTTCAAAGGCACGTAGCTAAGTTGCAACACAGCCTCCCTTATTTTTTCGTATCAAATAGGCTTCCAATTTAGCTGTCGTAAAAGTCTAAGACATCAAAGTGAAGCTGCACGTATATCTAGGTCTCTGTGCATGACACCCGAAGTGTAGGGCCACCTTGGAGCCTACAAATTCTTTCAACAGACGCATAAAAGCATTGCTTTATGCTACAAAAGCCTCTTGCAGCAGCTCTGAACAGACTTTAATTTTTGCAGCTTTGCAGAGAAGGCATATACAAGCAATAGAAGGTAGTTACTTATCAACTTATTTTCCTCGAAGATGTTCAACAAAGAAGGTTTAGATGCACTTGTCTTTATACTAAATCTTTAATAAGATAAATGTTATATTTAGCATACACTTATTACAATTTTTGGAATCCGATAGTGGTTAATTGTAACAACCATATTAAATTATGTAACTCATCGATTCATTAGAATTGAATACAGTAAATAAGTGTTAGCCTCCCAAATCGAGTAATTGGCGATGTAGAACCTATAGTGACGAATTAGAATAAATGGGAATCTCCTAAAAATAAAGAAACCTGGAAGTCACTGTCTTAATTGCATCCCATGAACGCTATCATGATGAAACGTTGAATTAGAAGAGTTGTAACTCATACCGATCCGGCTGACAAATGGTGTCATCTGTTTTCCAGACCTGATGATAAAAAATGTGCGATTGGCAGTGAGAAAATATGCTTCTGGAAGACATAAACCAACAACGTTGGCAGCGTGAAACGTAGAAAGGCGTCTCCATAGGGGAAAGCTTCATACAGTGTTGAGAAAGGCTCATTCGTTGTGGTGTAAGAATATGTGGCGTGCGTAAAACCCATTGGTTGAATAGTGGTTAATTCCATACTTTAAGTGATATCATATATGTACCCCACTGGAAGTGAAACCCAAAAAGTTTGTGGTTTTGCATTTATTCTGCATAAGCATCTTAACCATATAATATTAGTATATCACTCACCATTGCGCCGACGTTAATTGGTGACGAAATAGAAACCTTCGAGGATAATCTGGATAAGACAGTAGCTCAAGTAGCCATCATCTAATAGTAACACGAGATGTTAACACAAGGTTTGACATTATAGAAAATGGTCATCATTTTGTTGAGGTGATGGGATAACTTAGAATGGGAAGTACTAACGGACCATTTATAGGAAGTACTTTGTTTGCATATCATGGAAGAAGGTTGTACACTCGAATCTTCTCCAGTCGTCTATACCGAAACTAAAAAGACTACATACTTATTACTGATACGACAGAGATTGCGAACCGCTTTATAGAATGCTAAAACTCATTTCGGAGACACCTGTTCATCAAATCACGGATTGACTGCACTAATAGCTAATAAGTGCTGCACACCAGAGAAACTAAACACGATAAAACTCTCACGGTCATGGATGATGAAGCGCTGATTAATTAGCTGGCTAATAAAGTTCCCATAAAAATTGTTCACTATAAAATAAATCAGGATGACCTATACCACCCGTAAAGTGACAGAGGAACGGAAACGCTCCAAAATTCTCAAGAACCTGATAAAGCGTTCCTGATGCAATCGATAAATAACTGCATAACTGCTGTCATAAAACTTTTCATCTCAGGAAGATTGTTGTTTGCAATGCCATCAAGCAGCAACGTTTTTAAGAAAATTCTCCGGTATTTGGAAGGAAATTAATATATCTGTACAAAAATTGATGTCGTCACCATCAACAGCAAACAAAAGATATGTAAAAAAGTGAGATATCTGATATGAGATTTCAACGCTAAGACGTGGACAATAGAAAATCAGAACGAACTAGTTTCAGATGTCAAGGGAATTTCTGCCCTCTGCAAACAGGGAGAAGATTTACAAGGGCGAGGATGTTCAATCGAAGGCAATGCATCCGGAATTCTTCTACGACCAGACGTTGTCAAAGTTAAAATGGAAACAATATCAAAGAAATTTAAACCAGGCAAGACAACGGAACTTGACAAGATAACATCAAAACTCTGAAACTGCTAGGTAAAGAAGGTATTATCGCCCGTAACCGACTGCACAGAATATGCCAAGAAATACAGAACAGCGCACAGTGGCCGAAAGAATGGTCTGAAGCTTTCTTTACTCCTATACACCAAAATATTCAGGTACAGTGAAGCAATACTGAACACCATAAGTGAGCGGCTTAAGGCCTCTTCATCACACCAAACCGTAGAAGAACAGACCATCTGTCTTATCTAATAAAAGATCTAGACCTGGTAAGTACCGGAATAGTTTAAGTAAATGGCTTAATTTCAGATCAGTTTAGTATAAGAGCAGGTGTTCAGCAAGGATGCCTTCTTCCTCCATTACTTTAGATGTGGAACGTAAATAATGAGACGCCTTCCGATATAATAAGGAAGTGGTATTTCTATTAATCAACGGCAGCAAAATAATAACTTACTGTAGGCAGATGACACAGCTGTTCATGCCACGGACAATAATCAATTGAAACATTTCACTCACAGGTTGCAACGAGAGATTGAGCTGCGAATACCAGGCCAGCATATCCATCAATCGAAAACCAAAGTAATGATAGTAGACAAGGCAAGCAAAAATCGCCCTGATATTCAGTAGGTTTTTGGTTACGAAGTGGCTAAGCAGTTCATTTACCTTGGCTCGCTAATTCCAAACACGGGAAACTTTGAACTTGTATACGTAAGACGAAAAACTGAAATATCCAGAGGCGCAGTCGTCAAGTTAACATACCTGTGGATGGACTGAGATATAAAAGAATTTACAGAGCTATTTCTTCTTCATTCCACTATATGTATCTGGTTCGATTTTCGTGGCCGTCTGCTCTGATTTAGGTTTTTAGGTGCTTTTCCTGAGTAAAAAGAGTACCTTTTTGAGGCGAATGCGGGGTCAGTACTCCTCCACCTTTCCTGGCCTCTCTTCCATTCTTCAATCCTCCTTTCTCTAGCCCATCCTGAAATTCCCGTTATTGGCTGAAGAGGGACGCAAGGTCTCTACAGCAGCCCGCCCCCAGTTGGGGGAATTAAAATGACCATAAACTTCTATCTTTTTTTATGTATCGGAAACGAAAAGTATGAGAGCCAAGGACCAAAAAGGTCTAGATGCAACTGAAACGTAGCATTACCTAGAGACCCTAGATTTTAGAGACTGGCCATTTAGTGAAAGTAACTAGATTTCCCAGCGACTGCCAGAAAATGGACAAATGTGTCAAATGTATTTTGTGTTGTGATTTGAACAAGGTTTAAGCATTTGCGTCAATTTGAGTGTTACCTAAGTAATACTCATAATTTGTATCTGTACCCTCTGTAAGTAGTGTACTATAGTAATTTGTAATTATATTAAAAATGACAGATCAATCATCAAGGAAATTTTCTAACCTTACTTTATCTACCAAACAATGATCAGTCAAACTTCGATCATTTGATAATATTCTATATCGAGATTCACTTTCCCGTTTTATAATTGCCATAAAAATGTTATAAAACATATTTAAAAAATAGAGAATAAGTGATAAACGTAGTTTTTACAAAAGTCTTTATTTTAATAAATATTATACGCCAAGTGAATTAAACATATGTTTATTCACGAAAAGATGTTGAGCTCACGAGCACGTAGTGCGAGTGAGTACATATCTTTGAGTTAATAAATTTTTAATTTTATTGAATTTTGACGAAATTGTGAATAAAATATTTAAAAATATTCAAATTAAGATATAAATTTGCTCATTCATCGTCGATTTGATCTAAATTTTAGTAATTATATATTATACACTACAAAGAGAAGGAATAATGGAATTTAAATATTTGTAGAAATAATAAAAATATGTTGTTCTTCATTGAAACTTTTTTAATTCTCTAGTGAATTAAAACACTTTTATTCGCAACCATATACGTAATAAGATCATTACTGCCTTTTAAAAAGTTGGAGAATGAGATATTCCCAAATTGTAACTTTCCAACCGGTCGGAAAAGTGATTGCCGGTTGGAAATGAATCCATTCCCGACCGCTGTGTAGGTAGGGACAATGGAAATCGCGTTGATCCATTCATGCGCGATCCATTCCCGACCGCTGCGTAGGTAGGAATATTGGGCATCTCGTTCATCCATTCATACGCGTCACAACCTGTCGTATCATAATATAATAATTTTTCCAATTATTGTTTAGAATAAAGTGGTTGCGAATAAAATAGTATACATACCACGGTGAAAAGTTTCATTCCTGTCTCGAGATAAAGTTCACCTCGATGCTATGCGTCTCGGTTAACTACTTAATCTCTCGACAGGAATGAAACACTTTCCACCTCGGTATGTAATATACTATTATTTCACTTGTGAACCATAGACTGTTTATGAAAGTAGTTATGGAGTTATAATGTCACTTTAAACCGTCAAAATTGGATAAAATAATTTAATTTAAATTTGAAGTTCGCGCTATATTTACCAGCACATTGGTGCACCATTTTCTGGACAAAATTCGCCTCAACCAATCCGGCCAAAAGTCAGTTTCTCAATTGCAGGGCCTCTAGCCTTACAAACCAAGTGTGCGACATTATGAGAAAGCCTGTTCACGTAGCCAACACAACATGAAAATTTAAAGAAAGGCGGTAAATCAGTCTAGTGGGTTAAGCTAATGGTGCTGTCTTAGTATCGGTCACTGAGGAAAACTTACAGCGTCTAGTTTTAGTACATGAATTTAATATGATTTTTAAAGATTTTACTATACTATATCTAGCGAAAGTATAAAATCTTTTTTGTAATACCTACTTGTTAAATATTTGTTTAGGGACTGTTTAGTACTACGTAAGCAACCTCTTTACGGCCCGGCCGTAAAAAGTGTCCGTAAAGACCACGGCCTGCTAAATTGTGTTCCAAACGTCAAAGTGACGTTTGTCACCTGCTTACAGCCATACACAAAATTGCAAATAAATGACATTTATAAACAACAGTTGCCACGTCCTACGCACTCTCAATCATTCTAAAACGTCATTACACAAATCTAGCTTTTTTATGAAAATAA
The DNA here is from genome assembly GCA_940337035.1 of Agriotes lineatus. Taxonomy (NCBI): domain Eukaryota; kingdom Metazoa; phylum Arthropoda; class Insecta; order Coleoptera; family Elateridae; genus Agriotes; species Agriotes lineatus. Next base: position 33,427,860 of record OW679197.1, on the reverse strand, counting down.
ATTTAAAAATATAGATATGACCATGTAGGTATTGCAAAAACTATTGTACAATACACGTCCGTTAGGGCCTTTACTGCCTCGCCAGTATTATTCGACTCGCTCTTCGAGCTCGTCTCACAAATTCTCTGGCTCGGCAGTAAAGGCTATCCTAACGGACTTCTACTGTAAAATACTATTACCATATCAGGTGAATCTCGAAGATGCAAACTAGTAGTAAAATGTCTTAGCTACTTAACCGATACTATCGCTAGCTATGGAAAGCTATATGATGAAGTGAGCACCCAAATCAACAAGCCCGCTGGATATCTGACCAATACAATATGGTATAACAACTACTTGAATATAAAGAACAATACAAGTGATGCATTAGACGTGTCATGGCATATGTAGTAGAAACACGTGCAGATACTACAAAACATATTAAGAACAGCAGAAATTAAAGTACTAGGGGCTATTGCGGTAAAAACATTAAGAGATGGAATCACCATGCAAATTATCAGAAGGACTGGCATTACAAAATGCATAGTAAGATGCGCGAGACAAAATAAAAGTGGAATAAGCATATGTCTAGAGTGAGAAAATGTGGTAACACTATTTTTCTGTAAACGTGGAAACAGTCACAATTTTATAGTGCGGATTATAATGGCATAAAATTATTTGCTCTCAAAATTAACGAAACAGGATAGTGACCTAGTGACCTGGAAATAATTAATTTTTAACAAGATGGAGGCACTGCACACACTGCAGAACCCGGTTTTAATTATTCTTTTCAATCAAATGATTTCCCAATTCGCTATACCTGACAACTCTGAATTATGGATATTAAAAATTCAATATATCCCCCGTCGCCTTTGTAGACTCAACATTCTGTGATCTTACACATTATGAACCCAAACAAGAATTTAGGTAATACCGACATGTATTAGTGCTTGTAAATCCTGGAAAAGTGCCCATGTGTTGCTGTAAAACCACCTTATTAGCGAGGGTATTTGAGAAAACTCGGCGTTTTTGCTATTTTCCACCTATAAAAAGTAACGTTTTGTTCTGGTCCTAAAGTGATATTTCGAATTTCAGTGTGCTGTTGCTATAGGCTCGGCAAAATCGTAAGCCATCTTGTATTGCAGGTGTATTAGAAAGTGTTTACTAAATTTACGAATTCTCGATGTACAGCCAGTTTCAGGTTGGGGATCTTTTTGGGCCATCATTTTCTTTCAGAAATTTTTAAGATTCTGTATTTGACTTTGTAAGTTATACGACGCGTTTGTTCGGGGTTTTCTTGTGGTGTTTAGGGTAGATTTGTGAATTGCTGCGCCCATCTGCTTATTTCAGGATATGATTGCATTTTGGAAGTAAAATCTATTGGCCGTTAGCAATGTAAGAAACCTTTTCTTTTTTCTTCTATTTTTCCCTTTTCCTCTCGTTGTCTCGTTTTGTTTTTGATTGTTCGTTTTCGATCAAATATCTCTACGTGGGTCGCGGAGTTCGTCGTGATACTTACCGAAAACTCCTGCATACGCGAAGTAGCTTCACGCTTCTGTCCTGCCTTCTTGTCTAGAGAAACTCTCCTGTGTCGCAGCTATTAAGGTCAGATCTTGCAATTGTTGTTTTCGGTGCGAAGAAAATGCATGACTGATTGAATCTCCCCCTTAAAGTTTTAAATAAAACATTTGTAATCACAAACACCCAACAGCTGCTTTAACTTCATTGTAACTTTTGCAAGCTTCTAACATGATAAACAAGGCACTTGAAAGTCAAACAGTTTGCTCTAATTATAATAGACACACGTTTTGAACTAACTTCTAATATAGTTTTTGTAATACCTACTTGTTAAATATTTCTTTAAGGACTGTTTACTACTGCGTAAGCAACCTCTTTACGGCCCGGCCGTAAAAAGTGTCCGTAAAGACCACGGCCTGCTAAACTGTGTGCCAAACGTCAAAGTGACGTTTGTCACACAAATCCAGCAGCAAGCTAGCCTTCAACTCCACATAGAAGAAGGCGCAAAAAACTGCTATAACTCCTGAACATACGCTAAAATAACTTGCTCATTCAGAATCTTAACGTCTTTAGGAATATCTTCATCATTTTCTACAGATGTCATAAGTTACGAGCTGGTTACAACTTAAAACTGCTTACAACCATACACGAAATTGGAAATAACTGACATTTATAAACAACAGTTGCAACGTTCTACGCACTCTCAATCATTCTAAAATGTCATTACACAAACCAAGCGTGTTGATGAAAATAAATTAGAAAAATATAGATATGATCGAATTGTATGTAGGTATTACAAAAACTATTGTACAATACACGTCCGTTAGGGCCTTTACTGCCTCGCCAGTATTATTCGACCCGCTCTTCGAGCTCGTCTCACAAATTCTCTGGCTCGGCAGTAAAGGCTATCCTAACGGACTTCTACTGTAAAATACTATAAAATAGAATAATGTATTTTATGTATCAAATTGATATGGTGTGATAATGTATAATAAATGTCCGAATCAAAGCCAGAAAGGTTATGACCCAAGAAAAGAAAATGTGGAAAGCTCATAAGAAGTTGGTGAGATGAAATAAATAGTGAGACGAATAAGGATACCAGACCTAGCAACACTGATGCAACTGCAAGAATTATGATAAGAGTCTCGAGATAAGAGCCTCGATAAATTCAATGATTTACTAATTAAGCTTACCTGTACTACATCCCGCAGGAGATCTGAAGCCTAGTTCTTCGTCTGGTACTGACATTACCCGTTTTTTTACGTTGGGCATTTCTTTGTTATATGCTTTATATCTCCAAGACTGAGCACCTTCTTGTTGTGTACGTTCGTAGTAAGAAACTAACGGCTATGAACTACAATATGGCTTCATTGTCTGGAAATCTCCAACAATGGGACATTCCTCTTTTCCCGCGGACTCCTCATAATGTTGTTTAGCGAATTTCATTCACTTTCTACGTTTCTTGATTTTATATTGTACCTGCCTTTCGCGTTATGTAATTTTTTAATGTCTGGATTGCCAATAGTTCTGCATCTCACTCGTCGGTGGTGCGTTGCTTACTTTCAACAGTCCACTTTCGTTCCGAAAGTGTTTTGTAACTCAACCCATTCTATTGTATATGTAAGTTTCGTACGGTGAGGCCTCATCAACGATTGCGACGTATAGTATTATTGTGTGTTTTGAATCTACTGTGATAATGTATGTTAACTATTTGAATTATGGGTTAATTTTGCATTCGTGGACCTGGTATTATTAATGCAACAGTTGTTTCGGACTCTACCGTTGTCTTGAACTTCAGTTCACTTTAGATCATGTGACTTAAAATTACAATTGTCAATTAATGTGTCATTATTAAGACCGTTATTACTGACAAATATATTGTTTATATGTAATGCCAACCGTTGTTGTTTTTCTTGAGTATTTAATATCTTTTTAACTGTGTATAATCTGTCCATTGTCGCAGTTCAGCTACACCTCTATGGTTTAGAAGAGCGTTTCCTGGCAAGTTATTGAACCCGACGCCCATAACCAAACGTTTACTATTGTTTAAAACAATTGTAGAAATGTATCAGGCATACTTTATGCCCACCACTCCTATCCGATATCTGACAATTTTGAGCTAGTTATTTACAATTATTGACAAGTTACGATGTAGATATTGGACATGTTCGGTTTTTGTTTCACTTTACCCAAAATTATTGTGACAAGTTTACAAGATGTTACAGTTTGCATCATCAGAGACAAAATTATGCAAATCCTTTGGAGTAACCACGAAACCCTGTACTTTCACACACACAGACATATACTAGAGTTTTTGCAGAGTACTAGAAGTAGATTGAAAGCTAAGAAAGTTCCTCTCATCTCTTTCATCAGCCTTGGTCTACCCACTGTTGAATAAAGGCTTTTTCAAGTTCTCTCCATGCGTCTCCATTTTGGGTAGTTTGAATCCAGTTTTTTCCCGCTATTCATTTAATGTAGTCTGTCTTATCAAAAACAAAGATAATGACCAACACAGAAGAAGGCAGACCAGTCCACATAGATAACAACCAAATAGATCTAGTGGAGGAATAAATATACTTGGGACAGACACTTACAATGTCAGAAAAGGCGCAGACAGCGGAAGTGAGCAGAAGGATAAAATTGTCTTCAAGGCAAACCTACTTCAATATCTAAAAACTAAAGTATTCGACCAATGCGTGTTGCCTACTCTTACTTACGCGGCAGATACCTGGCCACTCATAGAAACAAACATTGAAAAACAAAAAGTGACGCAAAGAAAGATGGAGATAGACCGCTAGGACTAAGACTACAGGATATAAAAACAAAACAAGAGTGGAAGACGTAGCAAAACGAGTAGCATCTATGAAGTGGCAGTAGGCTGGGCATATTATGAGGTGAGAGGACGGTAGGTGGAGCCGAAAGGTCACCGAATGAAGGCCACGTACGGGGAAGAGAAGTTGAGGAAGATCAAAAGCCCGATAGAGGAATGACTTAGTAAAAATAGCTGGTACACGATGGATGGAAGCAGCTACACATAGACTATCATGGAAACAACTTGGAAATGCGTATGTCCAGAAATAAAATAGTTAGACGCTGATAATGATGATACTGAGTCTGTCTTTATTTTTTGTGGTGTTTCTTTACTCCGCATGGTAAGTCTTGGTCTCCATCCAATGATTTTGGTGTCTCATCGGTTTGGTTCCTGTCGAACTATGTGACCAGCCCACCGCTGTTTCATTTTTAATATTCGTTCGTTTATGTTCGACACCTTTGTTCTTCATCTAATTTGTTCGTGATTCATTTTTTCGCGGAGACTAACGCCGATCATGGCTCTTTCCATAGCGCTTTGTGTAGTTCTAAGTTTTATCATACTTTTTTTGTCAGTGTCATTGTCCGTCTCTAAGCCATATGTTGTCATATGTTGGAAGTATACATGTCTCGTAAACTTTTCTCTTTAAGCCAATAGGTATGTTGGTGTTTTTCATTATACAGATTGCGGCAGGCAATTAGGACCATAGCAAAAGCAAAGGGACTTTACATGTGGTCGTAATTGTACTTAAAAAGTTTAAAAATCGAATATATAACTACCTTGTATTGATAATGATCCTAACGACCTACCGCTATCGCACATTGATTTTTTGTTTGTTAAACACCACGACGGCCACATGCAATGGTCCTAGTTGCCTGCCGCAATCTGTATGTTTAGTGCTTGAGTAAAGAAGTCAGGTCCCTTTATTTTGAAAACATTATCAAAACCTGACAAAGAGGCACGAGGGATGGGTAACAAGATGTTTCACCACTAAATTAACAGTATCCTACCTGAATAATTCCGATTAAATCAAAAAGCTACCCATAACTGACATTACAGTCGATGAATTAAATTTGTTAATTTGGAGCTTTCGTAAAAACTACTTAACATTGTTTAAATATTTAGTAAAGCATGTCAAGCTAACGTGGCGTGAAGAGACAACAACAAGCAATCATATTATTAGAAACGAAAAATAGCTATGTCTGATGATGGCATATCCATATTTGGCGCTCTTTAAAAAGGAAGTGCCTTAATGATGTCAAAACTGTTTTACACAATTGTTGACAATAGCGCAATTATACCTAAAGACGACAATTAGAATATTCAGGTTTTTACCCTTCTGCGAAAATGAAAGCCACGAATTCAAACCGAGGGCTCACTTAAGGCGAGCTCAGCAAATTCCACCACCTGAATTCTATAGTATTCAGGATACCAAGCTAGTTACTTATTCAGGATAAAATTGAATTTATTAACCATAACAACAATTTGACGAAATAGCTTTCCTGGATTTTATTGATCTTGTTCAATTTTTATTTACAAATAAATGAAAAAGACACCTAACAAATTGCACCGTAATAGTTATTTACGTATCAAGTAATGAAAATTTTTATTTTCCGAAAGGCCTGTAAGGCCTAGTACTTTTAAGGTCCTCAGTCCAGTAGAATAACTTTCACGACATGGTATGTACCTGAAATCGCCAATAAAGTCAAACTAAAGTACAAAAACTATTCACTACCTTAAAATGTTGATAACGTCATTTTGGCAGTTCTTTAAAAAACTAGCGATCAGGTGTGTTAAAGAACATTTGGTTTATTGATAGTTAACCATTACACGACTAGTACAGTAATAGCAGTCAGGTAAAAATATTACTGTACTAGCCGTGTAATGGTTAACTTTCTAAACTCTAAATAGTCTTCCAGGTAAAATACATTTTTCTAATGGTCTACGATAATGTTGTTTTTTAAATATTACGTTATTATATATAGGTATAAGCTAAAATCAAAAACATTAAATATTCATGTACTGTTCCTAAAATACATTTAATTCTTTTAGTTTACCATGCAGCATTAAATCTTTTAGAATCAGGATATAGCTGTTATATGGAGTAATACAACATTATTTTTGTTCTGATCAAATTCCAGGAAAGAAAAAGCAATTTGTATTCGCTGCGGTGTATAAAAACTCACTGAATTGCAATGAAATAAAATGTGTTGTGTCGTGTATATCATCCGACAACATCCAATATCATGAAACATCCAGAAGTGAAATGTAAAAAGGAGTCAATATCAAGGCTGGTATCCGCTCTACCAAAGCGTCAAGCGCGGGAGCTTCAAATTCAGGATAATTTTTCATCAAGCTAGCGAAACCGATGGCAATTCGTACCGAAGACGACAGGCTTAGTCTCTCGGATTGCCTGATCAAATAAACCCGTTTTATTATTATATAACGCAGAATGATACGAGACTTAGATAAGTTAAAGATATTGATTATACGCCTCGCCGAACATACAAGGTTTGCTATTATCCTTAACTTTCTATTTCGCGATCTTATATAGCCTCATTTCGGGCCTTACACGGTCTCATTCCCCGACCCTATATTAGGTCGTTATCACACACCCTTTCGCAATGGAGCCGTTTAAGTTTTTGCAAGGCGCAATTTAAATTTCATATTGCAGCACTAGCGATCACCTGCCTGTTAGCGGCGAACTAGGCCAGACTACACAATAGCCAGTTAATTTTGCATGTCGCAAACACTGTGTAGCAAATTAGCTGTAAATCTGCAGCAGTGATGGATGCTCCGGGTAGCCAACCTGTCAGACGCTCCTGAACGCAGCCGATATCCTCGCCACGCCATCCTCGCCAGGAGAGCGGCCGCGAGGTGGAGCCACTGGGGGAACCCCCTTAATCCGCCGGTCTGCTAATGAATTTCGCGAGAATAGTAATGGCCCGATTACGGAGCCTTGCGCACCCCATCATCTTTATCGCCAGTTGTTGTTCTAAGTGGATTATTCCGCTGGTCGCGGCTTTGTTTCCTGGCGTTATTAACCCAAATTGTTTCGATTAAGGCTTGCCGGAGTTTTTCATTGATAAGGGACCACCGGCAGCCCACGCTGATAACACGACATAAAACTGCTCTTCCGACAAATCCGCAGTGTCCATTAATTTTAATTAGAGCTTTGTTGACACACAGACGTGTTCTATAAATTATAAAGATGCAAGACTCGAACGAGTTTAGCCCGGATTAGGGCTCTGGCTTTGTTCTAATTTAGGAACTTCAATCGGCGGGCTGTTTACGTTTTGCGTGTGCCCGGCCGTGAAAATAAATATTTGTGGAATTTTGCAGGTTTGCTTTGATGACAACTCGCGTTTTAAGTTTGAGCCGCGTAATTTACTGCAGTTCTGTGGTGTTGTGACGCCCGTTTAAGCGCTGCCACCCTTTGCTTCACCCCTATTAATCATGTTGGGCTGCTAATACATGCATCTGATAATGTAATGCTATTATAGTGTGTGATAACATGATATATGGCCGATTACTGTTCAAATTTCGAATCAGCGTTTTCAAGCCTGATACTGAATATTGCAACCTACTTTTATCATGGAGTTCAAATCGTCAGCCAACACGAAATGTTTCACGTTACTCAAACGTCCGAGTAACTTTAATTCGATTTCCTAATCGGGCTCCGCCTAGGTGGCATTTGGTTATCTACTGCGAATCTGCGACGTGATGATATAACATTTTCAACTAGCTCTGCAATAAGAAGAAAGCGGAAAAATTAATTGGGTGTTTCCGAACCGAAATACCGCACACACCAGTAATAGCCAGTAATAGCACTGAAATAATTCCTACAATTTAGATCAAAAGCTTGTAGAATTTATGTATTTACATAAACACGATATAGTCTAATTTATTATTGCTAAACCTAAAAATGAAAAATTTTAGTAACTGTATGGGCTGAACGGCTGCATTTTCATTTACAAGGAAAGTATGAAACTGTTGTGTCCTGGTCGTGTCTGTAATCTAAGCAGATCTTTGCTCAGCAATTGCTTTCTTGCGAAAATAAGTACGAGTTTTGTAAAAACATGTTTTTGTGTTTTGGGCGACCGTGACAAATGAAATGTGTAGAAGATTAACTGAAACGTTTAAAACTATTTCTGACAGTTACATTTATAAATGTCAAAATAAAAAATGTCTCGAAATCGAGTTGCATGATACAATTCAAAATCAGGTTTTAGCGTGCTATAAGCTTGACTTTACCCCAAGCTGTGCTGTAAAAAGCTAATTTCTAGACTGAAATAAACAAATATACTTTTTCACACGGTCGTACAAAAGTCTTTAATTTTAGCATTGATGTTTGAACTTAAATTGTTGATATAAAAAATACACATATAATTTATTATATTTAATGAAAACAGACATTATATGAATTTATTGCAGACCTAAGGAAATTTAATTTATATACACAGCACAGCATTTAAATTGATACACTGTAAAAAGTAAGCAACTCTCTGGAATTATTATTTATTGGGGTTTACTGTCTTTAAATATTTTCGCCCTTTGCCCAATCAGTTTTTGCAACTGGCAGTCCTATCTTTCGAAAAGGTTTAATGTGCAACTTCAGGATAGAGCTACGTTTTCAATCTATCATTTTGAAGATTTGGGATTATTGATAAAACGTTAATAATCGGATAGGATTTGGTGTTGTGGATTAGTGGATCGCTGCAGTGGTCTGATTGATTCAGGATTCTCATACAACTTTGGTAAGTAACTTAAATAAATAATCCAGTAGACTGTCCAAAACTGAAGGTGAGAAACTGTTATATTAACCTTTACGTAGGCTGACGTTTGACCGCATTTATTTTTAGGCCTTTCCTTCCCTCCTTTCTAAGTAACACCGACATTATTATATAATCTTGAAGAGACTCTTAAACATTTTTGAATGTTAAAGTAATAGCGCGGTAGTATTCGTTGAGCTACACATCCCACTCTGAAGTTGGCCAAGTGCGATTCCTACCGATTCTTTCGACGCAAATGATTTACGGTCATAATACTTTTTTTGGGTATCAGCGCAGTTACCAGTTTATGTTAAATTTTAAATTAAACTATCAATTGTTTGACAATTTTAGTTGTTTGGTAATTTATATCTAGTGAACGACCGTATTTTCTAAATTCTGATGAATATTTTTTTATTTTTTTAAGAATAATAGACTAGTAATTTCACTGACATACGTGCCACCCTGTGATTATAGGACGAACTTATTATTTTAATGCGATAATCTATACCATATCTATTTCTGCCTCGTCGGCAAACTCCTCATCGTTTAGCACAATACGTGCATCACGTTATCACATTCTTTTGGTGCGCTTGATGAAACCCTTTACAAATAGTATTTTATAAACTTCGTCCGAATCGATTCCATGCGCTGTTATTTAGTCAAATTCTTGTGTGGTTTCATAATTTAAAAACTGGGCTTGTCTTGAATCCAACAAATTTACGGCTATTTATACAATATTCGAAGCTCAACTGTTAATTAACCTGATATTATTTGGATATTGCCATAAATTAGGGATTTATTGGAAGCAGAATATGATCTAGCCCACGAAATGCAGAGAAGGCAAAGGGAATGGCACGATCAGTTTCGAGGATGTGAAGCAACAGTGAATAATGAATACCACCACATAAGAAGGAAAAGACGTCTAACAACAACAGGGTGGTATGAAGGGATTCAGAGCTCTATACAAATTAAAAACATTGAAGATGGGGCATGGATGGATGGAAACCTTTCAAGAAATCTACTGAACTCCGAAGGATTAAGTTAATGGTTAGCCCAATTGAAGGGAGAAGATAAAGGGAGATTTCCTTTACTTTGATCTAGCCTTAAGTGAAAGTAGGAAGGTTATTTTTTAACATTGACAACAGTATCTGTATTAAGAATTGTCCTGGAGATTGTTATAAAATAATAAATACATTAATATAGCAATTTTGGTATGATACAAATTTATTCCTAAATGCTGCATAAATCAAGGAATTATATTAACTTTTACCTCCAACAGTTGCAAAGAAAATTAAAAAAAACATTTAGATAATTAAGCATTTTCATTTTAAGCGATTCATTACTGCTAGCTGTGTATTTATTTTTTTTTGCAAAAATTTGGAAATTGAGATATTTTATATTCAAACGCCAGACACAGTTGAAGTGTCTTAGGTGGTTTCTTTCGAGAATAAAATAGTTTGTTGCTGAAATTTTGAAATACGTAACGGTAATTTACTTTCCGTACTTTCGCGGTAGTTACAATTAGTTCCGTCATATCTTCGATGCTAAAAAACACAAAACTTATTTCAAAACTTCTTAGAGAAGAGCACCCCATCTCTCAAATTAAAACAAACATTTACGTTTAATTTTAGGTACTAAAGGCAATGCATGTTTTTTTAAATACCAATTTATTATGTGTATACCAATTTCAAATTCTTAATTGAATGAGCAATTATTTGATAAATGTGTTATATGACTTTATTAAAAATTATGGTTTATGTTAATTTCATGAGCTTTTCTTGTTTTGCCTTTATTCGTCAAATTCTACGTGTACAACCAACTTTATATTTACCTTGATCAAATCAGACCGCTCCCTTACTCTATCACCTACGTACCTGAAAATAAAGAAAGTCAATATTAGACAGTTTATAAAAAAGTGGTTCTACTTTTGCTTAATTAGAATACACAGTTCAATTTGCATTCATTTTAAAGAAATTCTGTACTTCTACAAGGAAACAAACATATCTTACTAATGGATTATTTTCGGTATATCAGTTATTATCAAAGAGGGCACTGTTCTAAACAAACTGACTGAAATTACTTTCGAAGATACTTGAAAAAAGTTAACCACAGTATATGAATGAAAGACGATCATGGCTTTGACGAAACAAGTCGGTATTTGACGAAACTAATAGACGTGGCAGCTTGTCAAGCCACATTCATTTCTACTTCTACTTAAGTTGACTAATATATTTCTTCTTCTACGTAAACTTGTAGTAAAAATGTTTAGTTGCACAAGTTACTACGTACAGGGTAATAGAAGCATGAAATAAGACTTTCAGATAGTACATCAGACGGCTGTCTAACGACAACCATTCCACACACATCGAAAAATTCAAAAGACCAGCTAAAAAATTGCATTCCATTTAATTAAGCTTAGAATTACCGCCAGTGTGCGTCAGTTTCTGTCAAATATAAACCACGGTTTCTAGTAGTATGCGAGTTTTGCAAGTGTCGCTGGAGGCCGTTTGAAAAAGATCGAAAAATATATTAAGTGTTATGCAGATGATTCGTCATTCGTGATGTGACACTTAAAGGAAACAGGCTGCTTCTTCACGCTGACAAATTGAGCCAACGCTCAAAAAGTTGAAACACTCGGGGCTTTCAAAAAAGCCTCAGCGTATTTCGCGGGTTTTGGAGGCAGCCAGTTAAAAACCCTGGTGCAGGCTTCTCCAACCCAACTTTAATTGATGGTCAACTCATTCTGGCGCTTTGCCAAACAGGTTGGCGATCTTCGCTGTTTGAAGGCCACTGTATTAGCGAATTGCAACACATTGCATCACCTTGCGTCCCAAACCAGGAGACGTTTACGGAATGGGCCTAAAGCCACGGTAGCTACTTTTAACGTCAAGCGTCGGCTTATTGCTTGAGTATCGGATTATCTCGCGTGACTCAGAGAAGTACAACGAAATAAAGCACCGCATGCAGAACCGGACTTGCTTGTAGTTATTTTTTTTTGTATTTCTTAAATATAGATATCTGCCAGTCATAGTTATTTCAGTGTTTGTTGACTAGCAAATGTGTTTAGTACTTAGCTAACGCTAGTAGTTTTTATATTCTTAGTTAACACATAACGTAACCCCAGAAAGACGTTCTGACTGCCGTTTCACGATTTGTTTTCATTATTCTCCGTCGGATCCAGTATGTATTGCTTTTTGGATGTTTGCTCCTGTTTGCTCATGAACTTCATCGGTCACCTTCTAGATGATTGGCCTGCATTCGGTCCAGCTAGCACGCCTCATTCGCCTATAACTCCTTATTTCAACTGCATTAGTTTCTTTATTTCTTAGAACGTCCAATTTACTTTATACTCATTGTTTGAGTGAATAATATACATGATTATAACCATCGTCTCAAGTACTCCCCGATTCATATTCAAATTCCCACATCTACTTCATTTAAAATTTTTGTTTTTGCAATCACTGGAAAGGTATTACTATAATTTATTATTTCCTACAAGCTTTAGTGCTTTGCATAAAGTCCTAGACCGTTTAAAATTTTTATTGTGGCTGAGAACGGAAAAGTTTGATGTGTACCTTATTATAAGTATTTACCTTGCTTCTGCTAAATTTATTTTTTCAGGTGTATATTATTAAAATGAAAAGAAAAAGTTAATTAGTCCGAGATGTTTGTTAACGAAAACTCTCGGTAAAGGCAACAAGAGCTCCCAGATGAAAGAGAATCACGTTAAATTCACCTAATTGTTAGTGTGAAAAATACCCTCGAATTTAGTGACCCGCAGTAACCGTTACTTTTCCAGGCTCATTATACAATTCTTTCACCTTTCATTACAAAGGCGTCGGCCTGAAAAGACACCCAGCAACCCTATAAATGTTAATTACCTTTGGCGATACGGTGACAATGGTAGCCCTCTATTGCGTCGTCTGGGCTTACGCTACGGCCCTTAAAATAACACGTGCTCTAAATTTAACTGCCGCTTTTAGTGCCGGTTATTTTCAAGCCTGAAGACAAGCTGACAATAATACGGTTTTCAAAGGCAGCTTTCTATTAGCAAATTGATTTCAGAAGAGCGGCTGCTAAATTATTGCCGTCCTCTTCCGGCTTTCTCCTATTAATTTTGGTTTAATTGTGCGTTTCGCTTAAACTATGTTGGGGTGGTTTTACTTAACCAAACAGGGGAAATTATGTAGTGAATGTTATTTTATAAGAATATCGAAGTATCAGAAGATACGAAGGCACATTTTTAGAGCTACAGCAGAATCTAAACGTTTTGTATCTGGTATACATTTGTACATTTTGTCTACTTTGTTGTTACATCTCTTCAAGTACAGTGTTAGAGTGTAAAAATTCGGTCTAGCTAGTCGATTGATTACAGCTTCTTCAATCAAGTTTTTGAAGGAAAAATGTGATCTAATTAAGTTGTTTTAATTTTTAACAAATATATACTGAGTTTTTCAGCTAATCGATTGATTGCAATTTCCCCAATCTACTCTTCCAAAGAAAAGGTTAAAAGAAATGCACCAAATGGCAAACGGAAATCGTATTTTTAAATGTGATGTAGTTAAATTGCACTAATTTGCATCAAATATATACTGAGATCATCTGTAGGTACATGATTGAATTTTATTTATTAAAATTTTTATTGTTATCAAAATTACCTTCGGCGTATCCTTACTCAAATTGTTACTCTCTTAAACATCAGATTGAGTTAATCCCTAAATTTAAATATAGATGAAACTGTTTGCTTTATAAAATTGCTCGGTGTATCAATTATGCTTTCTTAACTATTTTTATATTATCCCCGTATTAATTTAAGTTGCTACATGCCTTTGTATAATTGAAATAAATTTGTAACGACTCTTTCTATTCAACATTAAAGTAGATTTTTGTAATACGAATTGTAAGTTGGCAGTTTAGTTCAGCTTCGAATGCAACAGCAGTTATTTTATTTCAGGTCATACAGCTGTTTGTACAAGCCTTGCTGCTTCATCGAACTACCTACCACATTAAGAGAACGAACAGAATACAAAGTGGCATCATCGTCACTTTTCAATGAAAAGAAATTGTGTAAATTTAGTCCTATCCTAGATTAAGGGTTAAAGTGTTGTTATTTATTACTTATAAGACAAACAACATAAGGTTAATGCAAATACAGTATTACTGAACTAGCAAATATCGATAAGGCTTAACCCGGTGGCTGTCCCCATTTAGTACAAGTATCAAACTGGCCGAAGCACAACACAATCGCAATACATTTGTGAGATCATTCATAGTGCTTGTCAGCTAATTTCAATAAAGTTGAATTAAGATAGTTTTTAAGCAGTACCAGTATAATAACCAAATATGCAACAATTTCTAGGAGGCTATATTGAAGTAAAGCTGAATATTCGTTATAAACTGTAAATAGACCATGGCATAACGCACATAACATAACATAAAGGACTTATCGATTGATATTTTCAATAATATGGCATACATCAAAATAATCTAACTTACGAACATTAATTTAGCAGGTAACTAAATAACACTACAAAACTAATTAACGGCACAGCCCAAATTAAATGTTTTAATTGCTTAGGATACGTATAATATCACATACGAAGAGAATAAAGATATTAATAACGAGATATCTAAATTTAATTGTATAAGAACCATAATAAATAGACGCATAAGGTACTAAAACAATACCTTAATCCACCACAACGACGTTGACGATAATATTATAATTAGACAACATGATGTGCTTCTAGCAGTTACATATATTTGTTTAGATTAAAAGCAAAGAACGTATAAAGAATGCCTCATATACGTTCCCATAGTTATAACTTTCGATTGTATAACAAGAACTTGTACGTTTGACCTTATCGAATACTAGAAACTTCTAATTGTATACACCCACACTATATCTACTACAGACGTAGTGATCCTGCTTACCCATTTCCCGTTACATGTACTAATTTCTAACATAATTATGCATGAACTGTAAGCCGATATCCGACTTCGTGTAATAATTGTGTTTCTAACTCCAGCCCAGTCTATTATTTGAACATACAGCTAACAATATTTATTGGAGCATAGGCGAAGAAAAGACTAAAAGTAGACACAGAAATTTCGAAAATATTCTGTCCGTTTCGTGTCGCGCTTTAAACATCCCTTGTGCTTTAATATATTGATTATGCCTTTAATACATAAATAACTATTAATTAAACTAACCCCATTACAATAAGAAATGAAAGAGGATCAGACGCACAAGCCCATTATCGATATTTCAGCACACTATTGGCATGGAGTGGTATTTTGCCATACACTCTTTGAAGTGCACTTCTTAAGACACATTATGTTTTTGTAATCTGTTGCAACGGTTCTTTCAGTGCGGTACAATCCTTATATACATAATCGCGCAACATATGTGACGACTTTGGTTAAAGAGAATTCGGAAAAAAGCTGGGAACCAATCATTGCGAAGCCTATAGTCCATTTACTTAACTTGCGCACTGTAAGCGTCATTCCTTAATTTATTATACTTATAGAATATCATGCCTTTTAGACTATACAGTAATTAGACTATACAGTAATTATGTTGCGAAAACGTGAAAGAAGAAAAGTAAAGTTATCCTTTGTGTGTTTCTTTGTAATGGACAAGGTCTAGGAATGCTGACTACCAGTTACCTTAGACAACGAATGCTGTAGTCATATGATCAAAGTCCTACTTAGAATTTTGTCGAGCCTAAGGAGTTCCAACCCTAGCAAGGATCTTTTACATATTAAACATCGTAGTAACATGGGACCCAAGGCTTTACATCACTTCTAAATGATGGAATCCTGTAGAGGTATTCATCTGATTTTTTTATTTCTAGAAACCCTAACGGAACCTGGAATTGAACTCTCGACCCTTAGATTAGTAGCCAGAATGTTTAACCACACAGCTACCGGGCCCGGCAGAAGTTAGTCTTTAAATATTTAATTAAGTTAAAATAGTCAATTGAAGGAAATGGAGTATATATACTCTGTTCACCCCATTACACCACTTTACCAGTGCACCAAATATTTATTTACAAAAAGTTAGTAATGTCAAAATGACATTTTATAACTTCTGAAAAGTACTTCAGTTTTATAAAATCCATTCGTGTCTTCTTGCTGAACTGGAGGAATCAGTCATGGTACTTTTAGTAACTTTAATTCACATGATGAATGAAAAATGATCCTTTCACTTTGGTATTTTTTTAAGGCGCTGTAAAGCCTGCTCAGAATCACAAATGGAGTGAGCCGGGTATATGTTCTCTTGTAAGTTTCATGTTTTTGTACTCTTTTGTATGTTACATTAGAAAAAAATCTTTATAGATGTATTGGCAATAATTAACTTCAAATTTGAAATATTTGGCAGTTAAAATCTTGTAAGTGCTACCACTACGGTAAATCAAAAATTACTTCGTGCAATAATAGTGGTGCCAACACACTGTCGATTTAACAATGCAGATGTGAAGTAAATGATTATTAGATGGAAGTTTACATAGAATTGAATTAGCGATTTACCATTACCGTTAGCGGAGAGTGCGGAAGGGGCAGACACCGTCTGTAATGTGGTATTTCACATTCAAATGTGACAATGCATGGAAATTTATATCCGAATTTTTCAATAACTTAAAAAATCTGGTGTGATACACGCACACAACTTCCTTTTACAGTGATTTTATAATTAGCCAAAAATTTTATTTTGAATTTTTAAGCATTTGTCAATAATTTCCAAAAATTACAAATTCCACAAAAACGGTACAAAATAGAGCGTTAGTTCAAGAGAAAAATTTTCTCTAAAATTCTAAGTTGAATTCAAAAATGTAATAATATTCCGGGTGTTCTATGTAAAATAGGATTTAATAAACAAAATTGAAAAAAAAAAACAAAAGCAAACCCATTTTAGAGGTATTCAACTGGAAAATTATCCATTCCACATCAATACACATTAAAAATGTAAAGTTTGAAAAAATCGTTTAAGCCGTTTTTAAAAAAATCGAAAAAAACTGAAAAATTATAAGAGTAAACACCATACTTCCGGTTATGCGATTTTCTTCAAAAGCTTGCTGTGGCATCTAGCTAGTACACAAAACTTATATATGAAGTTTCAACGCCATAACTCTTTTAATTCTTGAGATATTCTGTTCACAGACACACAGATAGACAGACAGACCAATGAACAAAAATATGTTCTTTTGGTTCAGGGGACTCGAAAACGTGAAGATCTGTTGAAAACTCAATTTCGAATTTTTGAGTTGAATCCAATACTTCCTTTATCGTAAAAGGAAGTAAAAATCTATCCACAAACCGAGATTCGAACTCGTGACTTTAATCTCAGCAACTGAGTACCATTACATCATACTCACAAAGTAGTTACACGACCGATTAACGGCTATTAATAATAACCTAAGTACAAATCGACAAACATATATAAATAAAAAACGATCAATCCCGCCCAAAAGCTTTTCAGTTCGTTGCATTGGCATTGCACAAGAGCTGGACCAGAAGTGGGTTGTGGGTTATATCGTTCTCAAACTACAATGTTTACATCAATCCAGAAGAACACCTTCTTTGCACTTTATTTTTCGATTTTCCTTTAACGACAAGGGGGTTAGTATCTTTAGAAGAGTTGTGTATTTTCATGAGACCTTTCGTATAATACTGGTTTGGCTGAAGCAAAAATTGTAAATTAGTAAAAATAATCGACTCCAAATGCAATAACTGATATTTAATTATACATGAATAAAGTGTAATTTTAGATTTTTTACGATGAATTTTAGTTCTTCCTAAAGTCTATCGGGGTGATCCAACAACCATATCACACCTCCGCACTCATAGTTACGTCACTGGTCGTTTACAATTTTGTACATTTCTAAGAAACCACTTGCAGAATGGCACAAAACTATGAAGACACAAAATTTCCACTACTCCTCCCAAGAAAATCCGCACTGGGTTTAAGAATGGCGATTTCAAAGAATATTTAAAGTTTCCGTATGTTGCCCTCTTGTGCGGCCATTTTAGAGATAAGTCTATGTTTTGATATGAGGTATCTGTGTAAATTGTTTTGAAACGTTTATTTACTTGAGAATAGATAGCAGTCATGCAACTGCTTCGAAAGAATGTGGGTGTGTTCGAGCTCAATCCAGCAGCCATCTTGGAGTCATTTGGAAAGCAGCGTCAATCGGTTGCAGATTTCATAAAGGGGTCGACAGTAAAGTAGAGAAATAGGTTAGCAAAATTATTCTGTGCTAAGTGTTTAATTTTCTATAGCTCGGTATTTTATTGTAATGTTGAGCTCAGCTATGTTCATCAAGTGGCGGAAATGGGTGTTTGAAAGAGTCAGTAATAAAACAATGTTCCTTTTCGATCCTCAAATAATTTTATTATGTTTTACTTCCATGAACCCACGAAACTATTGCTATTGCTTGTTGTAGTTGATAAAACCTAAGTTGCTACGTGTGCAAAACAAGAGTCTCATATAGTCTGTGCTTGTGGAAAACGTGCTACGCGTGCCCATAATAATTAATTTTTATGCAAAGGTAGGTACCAAAAATAAATTGCAGGTGCAAGGGTATCTGTTTCGGTAATTGTGTAAACAAAATCAATTGTTCATAATAGCTTTACAGCAGTATATATGATCAATGCACATCTTATTCCTTCCTCAGTTATTATTTTCCAGTTTTTAACAGCTCTGCGTTTATTCTACTTTAGAAATTACTTTGAATTTGCTCAATTAAGTGCCTCAATTGTGTAAGTTGGCTATCGATATGACATACCTCGAACGATATCTAGGAGTGTGTATCAGTGCTCCTCCATTTAATTCAATCCGAGTTCTGAAATGTCCTATATAGGACGTTCCTTTTTTTACCACGACCTCGTTTTTCTGCATTCTTACCATTTAAAACGTATTGGAGCACTTCGTATATTTCACAACGTATTATGCGGTCAAAGTGTTAGAATTTTCGACTGTAATTGTGGTTCTCAATTTCGTGTTGTTTTATAGTCTCCGCAGAACTTCTTCGTTTGTAACTCCATCTATCCAGCAAATATCATAATTTTCTGTATGTACAAATTTTGACTCGGTGCTCTAAGTATGATCATTTTTGTTAACGTATACATTTTTTCAATATTTACTTTTGTAACTTTCCTTTTTTACGTGTTTATAATGTTTATAACAGCTATATCTGCAGCTCACATTCCCTTGTATAGCTATATGCAAAACTTACTCAAATATTTAGCACTAGAAGTATAAAGCTGCAGGAAGTCTTTTTACAAGAATTGCAGGGACACTCCTCCCGCGCAGGAAATATTTTGTGTGGCACATCTACAAAAACTCTCTTATTTTTTCCGGAGGACGATGCGATTTATTTGATGCATCACCTTTCATTAAAAAATAATATCGTTATCTGACGCAACATTTTTATGTCAACAGAAGCTTCGAAACATATTTCAGCGAAGGAGATATAAAAACTTTCTTTCTGGTTTCCGAGCATAACAGCTGGATCATCAACATTTTATACACCAATTCGAGCAACAATGCCCGGGCACATATAACACCTTTCAAAAGGCTCTGAAATATTAAAAATGAGACTTTCATTTTGTAGACGCCTGCTACTCTCCTAAACTATAAACAGATATATTTTATTCTGACATATCGAGCGCGTTCCGGGCCGGAGCCCCGGAAACGCACTCGCGTTTTCCAAGTCCATGCCATAATATTAATTCTCGGGCCTTGATGCCACAATGCTGCTCCTAACGACCCATTACGGCAGTGCTTAAATAAAATTGAATCATTTGCGGCTAAAAATAAACATCCCATTACGTGGGTGCTGCGATCCCTTAAAACGGCGTTTATCTTTAATCCACGCGAGCATATGACAAAGTCTGCCAAATTAGAGGGCATGCGAAACCATTTTTAATTAAGTGGGACAGAAGCGCCACGGAAATCTCGATCGCCATTACCATAGCGCAAATATTGATGGTAAATATTCGAATGGCCCGGCAAAATCCGTTATTTGCAGGCCGTAATCGACGTGGCTGCTGCTCATGACTCCGGGCCCAAATTGAGAATTAATTACACAGAATGTCGTTTGGCACGCAGCCGCCAGAGAGCGACTCTGCTATATAATTTATCACCGGAAGCGGCCTAAAAGACGATCGTAGGTCACCAGATATATACTTCCTGCCTCCACTGAAACGGCCGCCTAAGTAATGCATAATAAAAGTGGTGAAAAGGACGCGCAGCCGAAGGACACGTGAGATGCGAAAACAGGAGGGCGAGGATAAGGAATGAGTTCAATACCTGCTGTTTACGAAACTATTTTTCTTCATCTTTTGTCTGGGTTTTCATCGACATGTTGGTTAGGGCACGCAGGGAAGAAAGCGGGGCTGAAATTTCAAATTGACACGTTCGGTTACCCAAGTTTTTCCGTTCTGTCGAACATTAGTATTTATGATCTGAAGGAAGTATGGGACACTGTCGCAAAAGTTTTGCCCTAAACCTAATAGCAAAGTGAGAAACGATGTGAAAACATCTATATAAAGCAATAATTTAAAAAATGCGACTTAAATTTCTAATGTCTCAGCACTTGCCAGCAGAAAATATAAATAATTTTAGATATAATTGAGGCATAGTCGCAACTTATGTTGCTGCAGACCTTTTTCTGTCCAATCACAATCAAGTTGCGATTGAGGAACTTTAAGTGGACACCATTTTTACACGAATTTCAAGTGAAACGTCATTTGCGAGCATATGAAAATTTTAGTAAAAGATCTTCTTGTTGAAATTTTGCTATTATACTTAAGAAGCAACAATATAAATATATCCGTTTTTATTCATAAGAATTTATCCTTCCTTCATAAAAGAATTGTATCCGTATTTTATAGAGAAATACAAATACACCAAACTTTAGCAAATACATCCAGCTACAGTGTAATTTCCACATAGGATGTTCATTCAGTAAGTACCCAAATACGACCAAATTACTTGTAACTGAGACAGGAACTTCGAATGGGTACTAACATGCAATCATTACTAGGATTATGACTTTGATGTACAAATACCTTCATCTGACAAATTAACAGTTGTTGCCACTACGATACTTTCTAGCTGTATATGATTTGTACCTAGCTTTCTCGGTATTGGAAACGTCGTGGTTACCTTGCGGACGAGTTTAAAGTTTTAAGAACTTTAAGATGTTTATCGATGGCAACGGCGACTAACTCATGCTACTGAAATGTGACTTTTCAGCTCCATTGTAGTAGTTTTCATAGCTGCCGCGACGGCAATAATGTTAGTAATGTTTCCGCTACCACCAGAACAGAACGTCACTCTGCACGGTTACTATAAAGTGCGTGTCACCTCTTAATTTTATCATGAATTAAACTTCACCATATAGTGTCCAATAGTGATAATATTGCATGTTGTTCATTGTTGTGTAATATGTAGTAATGCAGATAAATACTTGGCAGTGCAGCCCTTGTGAATAATGATATCTGTTTGCAAAGACAAGGTTCGTCAGAAATAAATAATTTTCCAACATTCTATGATGTTTATAAAAAGTGTAAGCCCTTCTTCTATATTTTATTATAAATAAACACATCATTACTATGTGCGACACCGATCATCTGAAAGAACCTTTATATAAAAACTAGATTGTGGTTAAAGTTTGTGGTAACAGAAACTTTCAACAAGCAGTTTGTAGTACTCACAACTCTGCCTCGACTTTGAAGGCACGCTAAGTTCCATTCAGTGCTTTGTAGTATACAGAACTTTGAAGTTCCTGTACCGCTATGGTCAAGTAGTAATTACTTTCAAGTTATATGTATTCGGTACAACTACTTCAAAGTTATTTTTGTACGAATTACGTAATTTTTATGAACAGAATTTACGACGTCATTATAAAAAAAACGTGAACCTTCACGTATCGCTGATTTAAAAAAATAATTTGACAATGTTTTCTACACCAAATATAATAAATTAATACATAATAATTAGTCTCAAGTTTCAAGGAACAATAAAAAAGGTCAGCATGTAGGATTTCATATTCTCGTATAAAGTTGAATATTTTAAAACCAATTTTTTAATTTAGAAATGCAGTTTAGAATTGCGTGTGGTCTAATTTGGTACCATTATGTTTAGCAATAAACTTGCATTTGTTTTAATTTTGTCAGTTATACCATCGAAAAAGACAACAAATTTTACTAAATGTTATGTTTATGTATTCGATTTAGCTTCTGAACTTAGAAAAGGGTCAAAAAATCATGGAAGAATAAAATATAAATATGGAAAATTCAGTTGCACGCCAGAAGAAGCAAAACGTGAAAATCACGACTACCAAGCAGCAACGTCGACAAGTTCTAGGAACGTGGCCTAAACGTTGCGGCCACCAAAAAAATATTCCCCATTTTGGACGCGCGCATGTAATAGTAACGTTACTAACACGTGCCCATAACTAGTGACAAAACACTTTAAAGTTTGTACAATAGTCACCCGTACGTTCCGGCGACTAATTGTGCTAGTTGGATATCCGTCGTCTTAGCGCTTTATTTGGCTAATATGGTACGGAAACGTTCAAAGAATGGAAAAAGTAAGGTGTACCAAGACGATCCTACAAAAATTGGAAGATGACTGGAATGATAGAGAATATTGACATCTGAAAACGACCACCCTGTGAGGGAAAATGTGAAAGAAGAACAAGAAGGATTTCCGACATTACACTGGAACTATTGGATCGACTGTGATTCCTCATCTTATCTAGTCCAGATTTTTTTTATTAAAAACCCCATTATTCAAGTCCATTGATCGTCATACGGTTTTGACATGGCTTCCTCCGATTTCTGGATATTCTCAAAATTTTAAAATATAAAAATGCTTCACTGAATGGAGCAGGACTGTAGTTTCCCAAAACGAGCACTTTGAAGAGCCTTGAGATGTCGTTGTTCTACAGCCGCTATTTGTTATCCGAACAAACCTCGTATTTACATTTACAAAATCTTCAAAGCGATCTTAAAATAATATTTTCAAAACGTAGAGCTATACAACAATATATAAGACAACTAAAATCTATAATTATATTATAACAGGACTAAGCACAGAGAACGTGTGGCTGGCTGATATTTATATTTCTAGTTCAGCAGTGAGTTTGCACCTGACCTCCGGACATCAGTTACATCGAACGCTCTGCGGCTATCATTCCAATACCTTCGGTGCTCGTGATCCCTATGAGAGGAAATTCTTCGTGCTAATTCAGTGGATTAAGTTAACCAGCTATCCTGGCCTTGACCGAAAATGGTTTATGAAACACCGTTTAGTGAGATAGTAACAAGCCCATGCTAAGGTGAGGCAGAAGAAGTAGACCAAACACGATATTAATCGTAATAAATGTTCGAGCACATAGAGAACCAACCTGTGTTTCAAATAATAATGGTTTACTAAAGTCCACAAACATTTTGCCAGGACATTTTAAAATGTTACGAATGTGCGACTTTTGGGAGTATTTCTGTTTGAAGATTACGACCTCGCTTGTATATAGCTTTCTTGTCATATTTCTACGCTAACTATTTCATCGAATTATGTGCAGGCAGCAACGGTTCATAACTTTAAGCAGCCGTAACGACCGCTGTAAAATCTGTAAGGCCCTCGTTTTGGTAGCCTCGCTCGTAATTATTTTTTTGGCTTATTTAAAATCCTATCGATTTAGCAAACAGCGTTTTCTAGAAGTTTCGGCGAGCTGGGTTGCCGACGGGGCCGTGTTCGCCTCGTGATTAGATGCAGGTAGACAGAACGCGCGGCAAACTCCTTTCCCCGTACGCCGCGTTCCATATCGTGTCTGGCGACACACAGCGTGGCTTTGTTTCGAGAGAGCGTTTTTAGCCGTTGAAGCGACAAGTCGTGTGTGTGGTTTTGGTGCTGCTCCTTTCGTCGACCGAAGGCAATTTTCCACTAATTAGTTGGGATCATATCCACGAGGACGTGCAAAAAAGATCTCCCTGTCTTCTTTTTACCATGCGGGTCCTGCCGCATCGAGCCCTGTGAAAAGGTATCCCGGAGTATGCATCATCTACGAGTACAGTTGCGGCGTCGTGGCTTCCCTACGCTGTGAGGCGAGTTCCTGCCACCGACCTTAAGGACCAGGCAAAACTGCAATAAATTAGGTAGCTTGTATAAAAGTTAGCCATTAGATAGCTGCCAGGTGCATGTAATATTTGTACTCTTTTGCTCTGTGCGCTAGCTTACGTTAAAACTGTCCGCTATGATATCCTCGCACTAAATTAAATAATAGTAACCCATTCTGGGCTCGTATCTATAGCCATGTTCACCTACTAAATTAAATGATAGTAACCCATTCTGGGCTCGTATTTATAGTCATGTTCACGTACCGAATTACGTGATGGTAACCCATTTCTGGCTCGTATTTGTAGTCCAATTTACCGTTTTATTTCTACTTTGTACGCTGACGGACGTCAGTACCTGTATATATAAATTTATGTGTTAGACCAATACATGGGTTTGTTATATGTTGTCTTGTGATTTTCCCCGCGCCTGTGCATGCTTCTTTTCAGGTTGGGTTATTCACTGCGTAAAATCGATGTGAGGTGGTGCCTGAAAGAAGTTGTAAGCATCACAGGTAAGTCAGGGCGCTCGTCGTCGCAGTACTGGGAGTTGTGAGGCTGCACATACGTATATTCTACCCCGTTTGGCTCTCGGGGTTCTGTCAAACGTGGGATCCAAAGTCTGAATCCCGTGGCGCCCTATTATTTTGCACCACCCTATACATATCGTCACGCTTGCCCTATGGTGTGCCGTTTCTAGGACCACGCCCATCTCCCTGAGCGTATCAAGCCGTGGCTGTTGGCCTGTTTTAGAAAATTTCAGGGCAAGTGTTGGCATTTCCCGGACGTGATAAAATAAGTGGCACTCCCGTACCCTTAAGTGTCATTCAAACCATTTGATACCGTAACAATTTTTCTAATATACAAACTTGACGTTTCGTTTTTTCAAAACTGCATGAACTGCCCAGGTATAGAATCTTGTGCGTCTTCAGATGCCTCATAATTTGTCGAAAGTAAGAGAGTTTTCGCGTTTTCACTGAACTCAAGCTGAACATTCAATTGTATTTAACAATTAGAAAACAAATGGAACCTTCTTTCAATATAAACAACTAGTTTTATATTCGAAACTGTTGGATACACAAGATTAGGATGACAAACTCAGATGACTATAGCTCAGTCGAGTTAAGATAATGATTGATACCAAAATAATGAAATATGAGATAAGAGTTGAAAGATACATATATGGCGCAAATAGAATGTCATTCGAAAATTGAGAAAAATACTTCTTTCCGGGGGTTGGAAAAAATTGAAAGAATAGGTCAATATTACTATCTCAGAAAAATAAATGTATTAATAATCAATTCATAAAATAATTTATAAGCTTTTGGAAGACCTTTGAAACGGAATACTGGCTTAGCGAAGCGCATTTGGAGAAATCTATAGTTAGCAATGTTATGTATATTGAACGAACCCTAACAACCTGAAAAAGTAAATCTAAAGGAATTGAAGTTAACGTAAACGGTTCAAATATATACAAGCTGCAGTTTTTGGGTGATGAAGTTGTGGTTTGTAATGGTACTTTTATCTAGCCCTTGCATTGGACACCCTAAACTGTAATGCGGCTTTCGGCAATGCCGTATACTCTACTGTACTATGAATTTGTTTGCTAGTTAACTTAGTCCTAGAAGTACAAGACCGCTCTTACCTCAGTGCAGTTAAGAGAATGTCAATATTGCTCTTGTCGACCTGCTCATGATCACCTACAATGCTGTAATTATGCATTAAAACGCTGCCAGAGATGAAAATCAAACAGTTTACATGTAAAGACATCTAATCTGTAAAAAAAAGAAATATATACGGAAATACATAAAAGAATACACAATATTAATCGATAAATGTTATGTGCGCTATTGATATTAGTACGAAACAGTCGCACTCGAATTTGCTGAATCCGACCCTGGCTCCAGTAGCTTGAAACCAGCTGACACGATAAGTCCAGCGGTTGCCGCTGTTTTCGATCGAGTAATTTGCCCGGTGCGTCATTTGTTGCAATCCCTTCATAATTCGCTGGTATGGTTAATCATAGAAATAACTTTGCGTTATGGTTGCTCCAAATGATATCGTACATTTACAAGGTCGGCTGCTCCTTTGACGCTGGCAAAGCGGCTTTCGTTTCTGAAGAATTATGGGTTCCTCGGTGTTTATTGCAAGGTAGTTTTCTGCTCTCAAGGCTATATTTCGGCCCAAGACTCACGAGGCCTCGACTGCTCTTAACGTAGGCCAACACAAAAGCTTTCAATCGCAATTTTTAATACTTTGGGTAGCGTCCCTTTTAACTTGGACCAACGCTCCGGTCGCCCGCCAGTGAGCGACTCTTTTTCGCACCTCTAACACTGCGCATAACTTGCTTTGTTCTATTAAGAAACGCACTCAACACTGTATCAGCTGGTTTTCTGGCAAAATCTCACGCACGAAACTCGTATGTTTTAAATACACAATACGTCCTAAGCTAATTGATAGATTGTAATAAATACGGTTTATTTCTTTTCCTAACAGAATAATGGTTAAATACCGAAGTGATTATTATTAACTGCGAAGATAACACAAACCAGCCCGTTACAGGTTGCGTAAGATGGAAACGATTTGCAAGCAACACTAAAAGTGGCGAATGCTAATCAACACCTCTAAAACGAGCAGTAGTATTTTAAATCTTGAAAATGGAGTACAAGTATCTAACTGCGGTAATTACAACCACGCGTTTGTGTAAGATTACCCGAGGCAACGTGACAATAGGTTATACTAGGAAGAAGATAGAGGAAGACCTTTAAGGGCATGAGAAAAGACATGTAGAGACTAAATTTAATATACTTTGTTACATTATATATATACTATACACTCCAAGAAAAATAAAGTCGCAGAAGTTATGGGTTTGTCAGTTTTCAGATCTTAGCTATCACAATTCTGCAGGAACACTTAACCACAAACCGTGGCTAATAAGTGATGAGTGTCTTATTCTACAAACTATGGCATTTTGTAGAACTAGATATTATTTCGAAAATTAAATGCTCTTCTAAAACGCACTTTCATGGCTATTTTTGCTGTAATAGAGGATATTTATACCAAATTAATTTGCTGATAATGTACCGAATTTCATGACAATCACTCCTTACTTCGAAAGCATTGATTTGACCGTTATATCTACAAAATGTGCTGAATTCTGAAGATGTGATGAGATTAACCAGTGAACTTCCTGGTCGCATATTTTTCCAATGAATATATTGATGTATCATGGTATTGTCTTTAAGATTGGCGTGTGAGCTTCTTTACTATAGCTTCTTTTCCGATTCCGTAACCATAATCCAACAGTTTTGTTATCAGTACATAGTGAGATGTCTTCAACTCTGCCCACCCTTATCGAAAATGGCTCTCCCTCACTTAGTTGCTATATTAAAAACATATCTTCAAACAAATATCTGGTGAGCTTATAAATTTACCATTTTTACCTGTCGTCTCCAATAAATCAGTAGAAGCTTTAGAAACCCAAGACCTGGTTCCGATACAATGACCATATCTTTTTAGTTGGCTACATGGTAAGGACACTTTACACGTCTTCTTAAACCATCTCAATAGTCAACATCCAACTATACCGTAGAAATAGCAAGCAACGATTATTTTCCTTTCTTGGACGTACATGTTTCTCGCCGACCAAGAGTATATCTGAATGTTTTGTATATCGGAAATCCATTCACACTGACCGATTCCCATTACCATTTAATACAGGCATTTTCCGTAATCAAATCATTTGTGCACAGTACTGTTTTCATGTATCAACCAAAAATTATACCCTGTATTGAATCACATTCGGAATGCTATTAGAAACAAAAATTAGCGCGTTAGATAGATATAGTTTGCCCTTAATCACTATTCGTGGAAAATTTCCTATGAAAGCGGTGGTATGGGTTGCACCGATTGCATAGGGAAGTTTCTACAAAAAAAAAACGTCCAACTAATGTTTTTAAACACTGCAAATTCGCATTTTTGTTTAGCAGAAAATTCGTCCAGCACCTTCTTCATTCAACCACAACCATGATGACTTTTTACTATAGATTTCGTTCGTTACATATGGTAATGACCGTGAAAGCCTTTAATATTAGAAATTCATTGCAAACATTTTCCTAAATGTTTTACCGATGCAGAACATTTCAAACAGCTTTCAATTTAGCTGCTATTTTACGCAATGCCTCCAAATATAAATAGCTGGCAAACAAAACTGCCGACCTACACCATTGGACTAACAGATCGACAGGTTCTAAAATTCTTTGTCATAGCTCAAACTAGGCAGTCATGCAGAATACTACGCAACCTTTCTAACTTGTGCAATGAAATGACTGACATTTTCTTTATGATAGTAAAGTGAAAGATGTTTTAAAAGCCTTCTATACTCTTTATACCAGCACTTAATAGCTGAAACAAAAAAAATTCTTTCAAACTCACATAATATCTGTCAAGCCAAAAATCACATTTCTGAAATGTCAACTACCTATAAGTTACAAACTTTAAAAATTAACTGCTTGGTTAGTACATAGAATCGGCAAGGCCTCAACGTTTATATTAACACATATAAAAGGAGTAAAGCTAGGTTGAGAACAGTTAACCTCATAAATTATAAGTTTTATCTTTGCATTGCGATTGAGTAGAATGTAATAGCTACGAGCTCTCGTGTATTTTTAAGAAAATTTGCAGAATCGTAATTTTTATCTTGAATGGGATGTAAGATTGTCATATATATGTGTAAAAAATTAAATCCATTCACATTGTTCACAGCTGAAAAGATTTTTATAAGCCTTAGTTCTACATATACATCATAATAATGTTTTTAATAAAGCTTCCGGGGTTGATGGTTCACAGAATTTTGCACATTGTAATGCTACCTCTGCGAATATAATTATACGTAAAACAACTTCATTAAATAATGTAAATGAAATCGACCTTGGTATCGCTTCAGAGAAATGTTTGAGAATCTGGAAGAAATCCTGCTAACGAAACCTCGCTGTTTTTGAAATGCAAAGTGTACTGAAATATTAATAGTAAATTAAAAATTCAGAAAGATCTAAAGCAAGCGAAACGCAATAAAATTCTTACACTCGTTACTCTCACACTTAAAAATTAACATCAAGAAATCCGTACAGGACCTTGCAAATGTCCAGCCAATGTATAATAATAGAAATTTAAATATTACTGCCTACTTTTGCTTTTCTTTGTGTAATTACACAGAAAAATATTACGAGTCAAGTATATTTATAGGTTTTGAAAGCTGACCAAAACCCTCGTCTTCCTTTGAGTGAGCAAGTCCGAATATGGAGACACCATTTATGTTTATTTTGGTGTTAAGAGGCTTGGGTACTGGCTAGAATCCTCCTCTTGCTTAGAGTAACAAATGCCGGATTATGAATACACCATTTATGTTTAGTTTGATGTTAATAAGCTTAGAAACTGATCAGAGTTCTTGCTTAGAATAAAACAAGTCGGAGTACGAAGACGCAATATCGTGACGCCAAGCTATCCGCTCTTAAATAGCTGCTCCTTGGGCAAGAAGGAGGGATTTTATGATCCTCGTACCATTTTGGGCTTACAATGGTCCATTGTCCGTCGAGTACAATAACCAGGCCCGGAGATCGGGTTTATTGCTTCTGGTGGCGTCAGTAGCCCTTGCGTTGTGTCAGCGGGAAACCGGAACTAAGACCCGTATTTATTTCCAAATCAGTTTTTCAAACCCCCACTGGTTTATAGGTTACGCCACATGACCCATTGTTGGTGGTTTAAACCATGAGTTTATGCATAGAGGAATATTCGTGCTTGACCTAGATGAGGACGTGACGAGGGTGCCCACCGTTGCTGCTGCGTGTCGGGAAATGTTCGAACATTGCCTTCCTTCAAAGGTTGCTGTCCTTGGAATGGAAAAACTGAGGGAAACCCGGAGGAGACGAGTTGAGTCGGGGTTCGAATTGCCGGATACGCTTGGTTGTGAATGGTGTCGGTATCCCACTCGTGGGACTACCCTATGCCACAGTTCTTTCACACAGTCTGTAAAGGCTTCACATTAAATCTTTGCAGCTACGATTAGTAGTTGAGCCGTTTACTCTTGCTGATTCTGGGAGTTTGTTGGCTGGAGATATTTGTACTGGCGCTTGTTTAATCTATTCCTTGTGAGTTTTTACAGAACATTGTATTTACAGTTTATATTTCAACGGCAATACAAATAAATATGGCAGATACGAAAACCTTCCCCCTTATTCTATAAAAGTTTAGCAGTACGTAAATATAATAATTATCCAGCGCAAACTGTGCATGAATAAAATGTTGGTTGCGTATTTTTCATTGTGTGCATCTCTAATTAATGCAGCAAAATGTACGTTCCGATGGAATTACGGGCAACATTTCCAGAAAATATACAACTATGTATCGTAATCAATATTAATTAGCTATAATCCATCAGTTAGGTGGTTGTTTGCATGCGCTGTTGTAATATAAATCGTTCAAGCTGCACATTCCGCAGTATGTGCGAGCTACATATCCGGTTGCAAAACTTCACCCTTGATTTATCGTGTTTACAATATGCAGGCAGCAAGTGTATTATTTATATCGTAAATATACAGGGTGCGCTTACTCACTGCTAATGATGTAAAATACTCTGGAAATATTTACCGAGCTTATTCCCGAGTTGTGCTGAGAACATCGTTAGGAATTCTACCACCGAGAAAATTGTTGCATTTCTCATGCACTTTATCAGCGGCTCTTTATTTCTTTCACTTAACAAGCTAGAGGAGCATTCGGAATAACGAAACTGTTCAGGTGGAATTGCATTAATGCGATGGTTGTTCTAGAATAAATTCAACACAAATGCAATTATGTAAAACTTACAGTTTTATTGTAAAGTCAAAACAACTACAAAGTCTCTGCATTTGAATCACGCTCCAAAGCACAGGATCAGGAAGTATGCATCGTTATGGGACAAAAAATCCATGTACAAGTTTTCGGAATTTCTAGTACTTTCTAATCTCCCATACCTATTCATTTTCAATTACTTGAAAACAATGTCTGTCTTATGACCCATCTTGGATTTTCTAGTAGAACCTATTTCTATACAAAAATTATGTTATATCTCTGTGTTTAGTTATGATATTGAAAACTTGTATTAAACTGCAATGGCGAAAAGTGGTAGACAAATATGTCAAATCTTTATAAGTTCTAACATCAAATATACGTGGTTATGGGTAGACAACAACATATTTTCGGGCTAAGAGTCCTTTGACGGGAGCGTCGTCGTTCTGATTTGTTAATTTTTATCGCGGTGAGCGCGTTCCGTTCTTTGCGGGTCGCTGGAGATTTCCAGCAATTTCATTCCGATATAAACGAATACTTTAATGCTGTCCGAAGTTTAGCCTGCTGTAGTAATGTCAATATTACGTAGTTATCACCTGGTTGAGATATTTATTGTTTTCATATTATGGTAATTTTGGTTAGGCTTTGAGTTAATGAGTTCTCGTTTCTATCTGAGCACATGTTGTGGAAAGACTCATTGGCGCCCCTTTTGTATTGATAAATAAATTTAGCATTTTGCAAAGAGCCACACAGCTCCCCTGTTTAGTTTTCCGACCTCTTAAAAGTGTCCATGTTGTCAAGATGGTTTGATATTTGCTTTCAATTTGAAAACAACGCAATAAAAACCTATTAAAATGTGTTAAAATCTGTTTTTAGTTTTTTAATTTAGATTTTGTGTTCTAGTTTTATTAGCTTGTTTTAGTTGACCAATACATTTTTTCAATTTCACTCAAACAATACAATTAAATATTAAAGGATTTGCATATAATCTACTTCAATAAATAATCATTTCAGATATTTAGGAAATGGATAAAAAATAATGTACCTACATAGGAAGGAAAGAATATCATAGTCATAATTCCAACATTGTCTACGTTTTGTGAACTTTGAAAAGGCCTTGCATTGTAGTTTACCATCTGATGCAGTTTGATTACTATGAAAAAGGGCTATTTTTTAAAGCTCCATAAATAGACCAGCAATTCTTCTTCGTACAAACGAACTGCTCAACTGTATTTGGACGTCTGGTGGAATATTTGCAGAAATTCTATAGCGCGGACATCACACTTTTCTCTGTCTTTTAGTAGAGCGACGGTCTGAGCCAATGTAGCTCCGAAAAATACTTCCTCACATCGACCAAATACCAACACTTTAAACTGTAGCTGTTTATTCTTTATTCACCATGGGTAAATGTTGGATTTATCTTGTTAAGTTCATCGCTGTCAACCAAACTGCTGCATTGCAATTGAATATGCGTATCAATTAAGTAATGGATGTTGAGGAATATTTAGTTCCAAATCTGGTGTGCCATATTTAAGAAAGTAAGTCCTAGGCTGCCGCGAATTTTAAGTACTAGGAGTGCCGATAACGCCTTTAGGGAGCTAATGCTCGCCTATTGTCATGCTATCAGTGATGTAAAACTCCACGGAAAACATAATTGCAGATTCTGTATCGTATTGTGACGTCAGAACGAAGGGTCAATTTACGACATTCGCAACACAGCCCATATCTTCAACGATAAATGTATTTATGCGTACTTTTATATAGCTGTTCCCCAATTTAGGGCTGCCTAATTTGTTTGCAAAGCAGAATGCACTTAGGTGACTTTTTGTAGTAAAATGAACATTTCAGATTTCCGAAAAAAGTGAAACATATGAGAGCTGAGAATATTCCTGAAGCATAAGGGAGTTTTTTCCTGTTATCACCACTAAACTTCTTCATATCGGTAGACATAGGAGGAGGCGCCTGAAAAATTAACCGAAGTTGTTCCAGCATCTCTAAGGTACAACTTGTGTCTAATCAACGCGAGAGAACCCTTCTTTAAGTTCAAACCCCCCTTTCCACTGAGCTGACTGGAGCACTTTTTACGGGGCCATAAAACTGTTTTTACCCGTAACATATTGCACATTTGTTATTTTTAATATCTACAGGTTAGACACGGCCGCATGAATCAGTATTTACTCAGGTCACGCACGTTTTACGTTTGCCTTAAACACTCACGTTGGCGTCGTGACCCTCCACTCACGACGTAGCCTACAGCGTTTATTTGAAAATTCAAATTCAGATGAAACAGAATGTTCAAATTTATAGCCAATAAAGAACCAGCAACAGAACTAAAACCTTTAATACAAATAATTTACGTGATATGTTGCAATCAGAATAGTAGGCACAAAGAGAAATAAATGAAAATTTACTAGAATAGCTTAGAACAAGGGATAAATACTAATGTCTCGCAAGTACGTTTCTTGTAACTGTCTTCAAAGGCATTAAGTTTAATACCAAAAGCTGTCAGTGGAACTGAAGTTTCCGTTACTGATACGAGTAGAGAAGATATATGTTTCTAGGCAACACCTTTAATTCCTAGGTTTAAAAGTACTTTTACGTCCACGGAACTAAAAGTAAGTTCTACTTGGTCGCCTATAGACGCATACATGCAATTGACTGTAGACACAACATTCACAAAACAACACAAGTGCGAAGCTCCGTCGCTGCAGGCTGTCCCACAGAAGTTCAAGGCCTCCCGCTCCAGCTCTAGATCTTTCATATAGGTGGGCAGCGGGGATCCTGCAGCATTTTATACGTTACTAAATATTTAACGTGAAATTAACATGAAACGTGAATAACGCCTTGGAAATTCTCACACATGTTCACTTACGTTCACTACCCGTTAATCTAAAAGATTGGAAATTAGAATATTATTCCAGTCTATAACTCGGTGTTTAGATTTTTGCTGGACGATTAATGTTTTTTTGGCGATAATTGATTTCATATTATCTTATTTTTCCTGTAGTAAAAAATAAGCGTAGCTAGCTATAAATATATAGCAATTTGCAAACAGGTTCGTCGAAAACTAATCTGTGATGATACTAAAATCTCGGTTATGCCTGCGTATAGGTACACTTTTGTCTGACATTTCTCAACGATTGCATTCAATATTATATCGTGTTTTCTAAGAATATTTTATAACCTTAGTCAAATTTTATGCTTACTTTCCTTCTTTCAATAATTTCACATTAATTTAACTGTGATTGTGTATTTTCTTATTTTTACTGAATTTCTGTAAAATGCTGGAAGGTATTTTATTTTGGAATGTATGTCCAGTGTTCAAATAAATTTCGGAGAGAGTTGGCTGATTGTGAGTGAATTATCTGCACTGTATCTATATAGAGCAACCACAAACTAAATCTGAAATTTATTTAATCACTCCATTTTTCGACATAGGTATTATTAATTTCTAAAACTGAGATTTCGTCTCATCTTATTTCATGAGAAAACGGTCCAGTAAAAATATTTTCTTTAAGTTTTACCGTTAAGTCTCGTGATGAGCATATTGGGTGTGCAGTATCCATGGGGATGGGGGCAGGTTTTAAACTGAAATAAGAATAGTCGCTCACGCACAAAAGTCAAAATAATTACATCTTAAAAGATATGGGGGTACTTTAGCAAATGCCTTTGCTATTGTTTACGCACCACCTAGTGTTAAAGCTAAAAATGTAATGAAATTTTTATTAGGAAAACCTCCTGGCTATGGGAAATGTGTGTGTAGCTCGACGACCTAAGCCCTAGTTCATCTCTGAACCTTTGAAGAAGTTTACATTGCTGTGTTCCACGATTTAAACTTTACCTCATTTATATACCGCTAGAAATTGTTATTTATCTGCAAATCACAAGGAAGTGCACTGCGATTTACAAATAAAAATAATACAGAAAATTCTACAAAATAAAAATAAAGTGACATTTATAACATTACATGTGCCGTGGCCATCAGGTTAGGAATTCCAAAAAATGGTATTGATACACGGGTGTAAAGCGCTGATGGCGTTACTGCATTACGAACGGGGATATACCCCAAAACATATTTCACAACGAAAAGCTTACCTTAAACACATGCATAATTTGGCGCTGATTTGCATGTGCTCTACAATAGGTCTCATTCTAGCGCATCAGAACAAACTTAAAACTAACGGCCAAACGTGGAGGAGGGCTCGACGGTGAAAGCTAAATTGAAAGTTTCTCCATAATGTCATAGTGACGGTTTTTCTCCAGAGCTTCGTTTCAAGTATGAACAACGGCAATTTAAAAGTTACGAGCATCCAGCGTAAATGCATGCGCAATAAGTTGAGGGCGTCGATATGCGGGAATAGTTGCGATACGAGACACTGATGAACGACAGTGTTGTTTTAAATCCGATCAGAGATCGATATGAAATGTCTACGGTACTTTAAAATAATATGGTATTCGAAATTTTAAACTTAGTAGCTTTTCGGAAGCTGGATAGATCCAACAATCGTCCAAAATTGCCAAATTGGTACTGTAAGGCTTTACAAAATAGCTACATCGACATCATAAAAATCCTTCGTTTAACTGCCCCTGGTCAACCGCCCCGGCTGACATGGGACGATGGTAACGCTTGCTGGTCAACCACTCAAACTGAACTCTCTTCTCTTGTGCTAATATTAGTGTGATAGGCTCAACCAAACTAAAATGTTAACCCCTTCTACCTTCTTTCTTTGCGAGCCACATATAAGGACAACTTCAATTGTTAAACGATTCTAAGAAAATACTGAAATGTATTATGTTGGTACTATCGCTACTACTTCATCTTTTGCTCCTGGAAATCTCATTTCTTCAGATTATGGGACTATATCGTTTATTGTACCGGGTGTCTTAAAATGAATTACATCTAGTAGGTTTTGATTTTTGTGTGCATGTAAATTTGTATGTGCCGCTAGATTGTTATTGGTATTGCATTATTCAGAGTTGTCACTTATTAGTTGTCAAATTAAAGAGTAAACTTCAAATTGTTTTAAATTTGTTAATTCAACATAAATGTACGCTATGCAAAAAAAAAACATTTTGGATTAGGACAGTTATTACTAAATGGAGAATGGCAATATTCCCATGTGGTTTGTAAGCAGCAGTTTCGATTGCAGTTTCCTAACAGAATTTTTGAAGAAACTGTTTTGCTGCACCACATTCATCGCACTGTTGAACGATTTAGAGAGAGGGACTTGGGCAGCAAATTCACCCGATCGTACTCCGTTAGATTCCTCCATCTTCGGACATCTTAAAAATGAGGTCTACTAAGAAAAAAATTAATAATTTAGAGGAGCAGATGGAGGGCATTAGAATTAAATGTAATGATATAATACCTGCAATGTTGCACCACGTAGGGTAGCATTGTGTATTCAGCAAAATGGTGGACACTTCGAGCACTTGTTGTAGTCAATAATTAACCCTTTTCTAAGGACTACCTTTAGTTTATTAAGTTATATTCCTTCCATTACTTTTAAGTTCTGTATTTGAGAAATATTTTTTATTTTCTGGAAAACAATGAGGATTAATCATTTTTAATAAGGGTTGTCTTACTTCTTACGATATTCATGCTGTTGAATAATGCGTTAAAATGCGCACATATCTTAATTTAAAAGTAAACTAAAACCACAAGTAAATTTTGTCAACAAAGACTGTTGTTGAGGTTATGTTATTTTTCCGTCTACTAGGTCCACTACTAGCTAACAGTAGCGCGCGAGAGCGGCACATTTTACGTTTGTATGGAAAATTCAAAGCACACTAGATGTAGTTCTTTTTTGGACACACTGTAGTTTATTTCTACATATTTATCTCGCTTGAGATTTTCCTTCATTTTTGGGCTGAAATCCTATTAATAGCCATTTAGTATTTCAAGAATTCTTCTCAGGTGTTGATACAATAACAGTTTCTGTGAGTCTATAGTATCAAGATCGAACTGCCATTTTTTCTAGTTTTGCGTTGTGTCGAACTCTATCTAACCGCTATACTATGTAGCTTCTTTTATAGTTTCCGCCAAAAACTCGGAATAATATACCTAGTAAAATTTTTGATTTTCGATTTTTCAAAAAAACTTTTTAAGTCAATAATTTGTGTTTGTCTAAAAACCTATTTAGCCCCTATCATATATACCGAGTGATTTTTACTTATTTAGAAAATGGAGTTTTTCGAAATTGTCAAAATCGAAAAAGTGCATTTTTTCGCAAATTAAGTAATATTTCAAAGAGATTTTCTTAGACTGTGTTATTTTTAGCTAACTAAACACTCTCAAGGCCAGAAAACCTATAATTTCTTTTAACTTTAGCTACAAACTAATTTTTCAATTTTTTAACTATTTTTCAAAATTTCACATACAAAGACTTAATATTAAAGTTCAAATTTTTTTATGTGAACACTTTAAAGAATTATAATTGGTGAATATACTATAAAATGTTAATTACGTCTTTAAATTTTTTATTATTTACCGAAAAGTAGTATGTTTGCATAATTTTTGCGTTTTCTATGCAAGGCACTTTTTAGGAGAAATATTTTTCAATTCTAATTAATATCGATTTAAATGGCTTCAACAAACTCTAATGTAGCCCTGTTAATAAATTACTGCTACAAAAATCCTGTAAATGTTCTTTTACAGTTGTCTAAATGAGGAAATTGTTTAGAACCTGTAACTGGATAAAAAAAATCTCCTTATTTAGACAACTGTAAAGGAACATTTACAGAATTTTTGTAACAGTAATTCATTAACAGGGTTAGATTAGAGTTTCTTGAAGCAATTTAAATAGATATTAATTAGAATTGACAAATATTTCTCCTAAAAAGCGCCTTGCATAGAAAACGTAAAAATTATGCAAACATACTACCTTTCGGTAAATAATAAAAAATCTAAAGAAGTAATTAACATTTTATATTATATTCACCAATTATAATTCTTTAAAGTGTTCACATAAAAAAATGAATTTTAATATTAGGTCTTTGTATGTGAAATTTTGAAAAATATTTAAAAAATTTAAAAATTTATTTTTAGCTAAAGTTAACAAAAATTAGAGGTTTTCTGGCCTTGAGATTATTTAGTTAGCTAAAAATAACACACTCTAAAAAAATCTCATTGTAATATTACTTAATTTCCGAAAAATAGCACTTTTTCGATTTTGGCAATTTCTAAAAACTCCAGTTTCTAAACAAGTAAAAATCACTCGGTATATATGATAGGGGCTAAATAGGTTTTTAGACAAGCACAAATTATTGACGTAAAAAGTTTTTTTTGAAAAATCAAAAATAAATTTTTTCCCATATTTTGTCGACCTTTTGGCGGACACTGTATACTGTGTCTTTATTGTAATAATTTGTTATAGTACTAGTACCAGTTCTCATTCTGTGTGTATTATGTGTTTAGACTTCAATATTTATCAGTATTGGGCTGAAAGTTTCAGGAGCCTTAAATCTGGACAAATCTGCGATCGATTCGGGAGCATGGTAAATGAGTACACGATAATTCCAATTTTCCACCCCATTTCCCGTAAAAATAAGAGCGCACAATGGATGCTTAGCCAAAGTATCGGGTTGCATAGCGTTTGGAAAATAAATTTAAGTTTGGCGAGAACTCGGAGATTTCGCCCGAATCTGATTACATCTGTTCCGAGGCTGTCGCTCGCAAGTTTTCTAACTACCTTTTAAAAATAACTAGGGAGCATAAGCGAAAGCTCCGGCTGCCGACGTCATGCATTAAAAGATTTCAAATTAGTGGGACTTGTTGAGTCGGACTTGCAGAAATGAGAAAAAGATTAACAGAACGCCGTCTATATCCGGCGGAAAAACGTTGACAAGTGACGGAATCTCTGGGATCTCACGAACTCGCTTCTGGCCGTCGTCGGTGCAGCTGGCAACTTGACATCATGCGGTACAATCCTGCGGTACATCCAGCCTCTCGCCATTATGTCAATTTGTATGCTTCAGCGCAGTTTTAGCCGTTTGCTTCTGACACTTCTCCATTAACGTCCGTAATGATCGCGAATATCATCAAAAGAAACTGAGACAATGTCGCAGACCAGACTGACATGTGCTAATTCCGACAGCTGCAGCAACGTTACGAAATGAAATTGGTTTGTCTGCTCAGGAGATTTTTAGGTTATGACTGGCTCGTAAATATTTAGTTGATTGCATATCCATCTATGCTTTTATTATTACAACCTGATACAAACAGTATTGTATTTCTTGAACAATGAACAGTTTAGTGATTTACCACAATAATGATTTTGATTTTACCGATTTTTCGAAGATACGACAACCTTCTTATAGCTATTGTTAAACAAGGTCTGTAAATTTGCTGTAACACGTTCCCGTAGAATTTGGAAGAGTATGAGTTCGACTCTACAGTTTTCCTATGAACTCCCCCCCCTCCTTCCCTAACACATTTCTAACTCCTCCATTTTACCTATTGCGTTTAGTAAATTACACGTCGAGTATA
This sequence comes from Agriotes lineatus, assembly GCA_940337035.1. Taxonomy (NCBI): domain Eukaryota; kingdom Metazoa; phylum Arthropoda; class Insecta; order Coleoptera; family Elateridae; genus Agriotes; species Agriotes lineatus. The sequence continues at coordinate 33,388,346 of OW679197.1, read as the reverse complement.
TGACACACACCTTACACAATGGTTGCTGCGCAAGCATAAAAAGCACGCTCCAACTTTGTATCCCGAATCCAGGCCAAGTCAGATGCAAGCGCATGAAGCACCAGTCTCTACACCGCAAGGAAAAACGAAGTTATCGATAATACAATACATACGTCGAGTATCTCTTTATGTCAGGTTTTTATTCAGTGGTTGCTATACTTTATATTAAATATTTTATAAACGGGTAGCATGCCATCAATTGCAAGACATTCTTGCAGGTACATATCTCAACAGCAAAAGTGTATGTCAACACAATGTCTGGCATCATTAAGAACCAAGATGAAGAAGAGCTGATACACCAAAACCTCTACACTTCACTAATATCTGACATTGTTCATCACAGTTTTTTAACAGTTCAAAACTTCATCTAGTTAATTCTTGATCAATACTTTATCAATACTAATTAACTGACCTATATCTAAAGAAAGCATTTTTAAATAGAACCAATCAGAAGTTTTAGTGTCTCAGGCATTTTGGATAATGTGGAATATTACTAAACAAAACAGAAAGCAAACTTTGGACGAATACCTGACGCTCAAACTCACTATTTCAAATTTACTAAGACAACGTGAGCTGGTACCCCCTTTAGTTTAGCAAAAGTAAATATTGCTATAGTAATCAGTTTAGAGTAATCCATAAACGTAGCGGAACAGATCTTTATTACTTACTTGTCGGAACAAAAGAAATATAACGGCCGCAACATATACAGGGTGGTAACTTGCGCGACGCACAATAGGGATTTCAATGGTAAATTTTTAATGTTTGATTATTGGCTCCCCTATTTTTTGTTAATTAAAGTGTACATAAGTTATTTTTAGAGAAAAAAATACTGCATCTGTGGATATTATTGTTTATAATTTTATTTTATCCTATTACGTTACAATGATAATAACTCCTTTTAGCAACGAGTTGCGTTAAGATGCATTTAACAGCACTCGTGTTGTTAAGAAAAATAACATACCGATACTTTATTAGCATTTAATCACATGTTGGCAGTACTGACGTGTATTGCTGGTGGCACTGTCAGTCACATATATATAATACACATATATTGCTAGTAGGGCCTGGAAACGTCCGAAAACATTACGGCGCCGACATAGTCTCACTTAGAGTATAACGCGTCTCGTGCGCATGCGTGAGAATTCGAACTCCGCCTTTAGAGGCGAATTTTAAACTTGACCACTTCCCCATTGGGCAGACGACGCCGCCGCGCTTACGCACAGCTCACCATTGTACATTGAAGAGTTCGTTGTCTGTCTCACTTCCTTCGTGATTTTCACACTCATAGCCGCTAGAAATATAGTAAGTATTACATATATGGTCATTGTTTTAAGTCATGGGCCTGAAAGGCCTGTAGCACTGAAATATATATATACATATATACATATATGGTCAGTCCATGTCAAATTTGATAGTAGTAGGATAGTTTTTGTTTGTTATTTGACACAGGCTGACGCAAAACTTAACCTGTTAATCTCGAATTTAACATAGTACCTAACCTGAGCGTGCTACCAACCATATAGTGTTGAGTGACTTATGGTTTTTATATTACTAGTGATACCACCACAGCCATATCAGATATATGTCTCGCTGTTGTAACTGTCATTAATAAGAATGTTTCCTATTTTTTGATAAAGATTAGTATTTTACGATAAAATAAACCGTGTTACGATATACGTAACGTTACCTGCTTTCTACATTACTCGAGAATTTTAAAGAACTCGCTCCTGACTCCGCTCGTACATTCAAACTATTCTCTCGTAATGTAATAAGCTTGATAAAGTTACTTGAATCGTAAATTACTATTACAATTTCCGGAACCCTATAAATTAAAGAAATAAAAAATGTTATTTTTGAAAAAATCAGTGGTACCTTGGAAATATGTTAACAAACAACATGCACATTTACTTTTGTCATTGCTGTTTGACGGTTATAACAGATCATTAAATATTCTTCCCGTTAAAATGTACTCACCTGAAGAAAAAGTAGAAATGATAAAATGGTTTTATGCTGGAAATAGTGCTCGTCGAGTAAGGGCCTTGTTTAGCGTAAAATATCCGAATCGGCAAATTCCAAGTAGTTCAGCGATTGATAGATTACAGATAATACGTAAATTTGAAACTACTTTCACAGTTTTAAATAATTATACATGTAACCATTACGCTGAAAACGTACAACATGAGGAAAATTACAAGACCTTGAATGTTTTGGCAGCAGTAGTTGCAAATGTCAGTGTCGCTCCTACAAATACCAGTGTCATCAAGAGTTGCTTGAACGTGATATGGAGAAGAGAAGTGCATTTTGCTTCCAAATTATGGAAAAATGTAACGAAGACAGGGAGTTTTTAAATAACGTTTTGTTTACGGATGAATGCGCATTCACACTGCATAATGAACCAAATGTGCAAAATTGCAGAGTATGGGCTACTGAAAATCCACGCAACATTTTACAAACCAAGACCCAATATCCTCAAAACGTTAATGTTTTGGGCGAGAATACTAGGTCATCACATTATAGGACCATTTTTCTTAAGTAAAAACCTCACAAGAGAGCTCTTTTTGCAGTTGTTAGGAGAGGATATAGCTCCGGCGGTGACTGAATTTGCTAGAGACGATCAAGAGATTTGGCTTCAGATCGGTGGGTGCCCCGCACACAACACTCGTGAAGTGCGCCACTTTGTAAACTGCAGTTTTTCCAATAAGGTGATTGGTCCAAATTATTTAATTAACTGGCCTGCTAGGTCCCCCTATCTTTCGCCCAACGATTCTTTTCTTTGGGGACATTTAAAATCGCAAATTTACTCTGGAAGAACCTTCCAAACTATGGAAGAGCTAAAAAATTTTATTCAAGCCCAATGCGGTAAAATTTCACAATATCAGTATGCAAATGTTAGACGGCAATTTTACGACAGGTTGGGTCATTGTTTAGTAGTTAATGGTGCTTTGTTTGAACATTTGTTATAATTTATTAATTTTTGTGTTTTTGTATTATGATTATACGTACTATCGAAGTCATAGAAAACTGAGACAGAACAATTACTCAGTTACCCTATTTTTTTAAAGTGTAGTTTAGATGTAACATTTTGACTGAACTGAACGTTATTAAAGGAGGCAGCCCACCTTTAATAATGTTTAGTCAAAATGCCACATCTAAACTACACTTTTCGAAAACAAGGGTATCTGCCTATTTTGCCTGTCCCAGTTTGCTATGACTTCGATGGTACATAATTATTATGTTTTGTTATGGTATTTAATTAAATCCTGCTTCCTACAGATACTCTTTTCTTGAATTTTTCCGGCTTCGGAAAATTATAAACGATGGTATGTATGTACAGATACCTACAGCATTTTCTCTAGCAAAAACGAATACATTTAAACGAGAACAGAATTTAATAATCAACAGTAATATCCCAAGTGCATTAAAATAGCCGATTAAATTTTGACGTTTTCTGTCAGAATGTTTTGCTAAGAAATTTGTCAAGTAAATTTGCCGCTCAACAAGAATCCCGAGTGCGCAGCACGAGGGATCTTGAAGCGGAAAATTTACGAAATATATTTCTTCAGAACAAAATATTCTCACAGAAAATCGTCAAAATTTATTCAGGCTAGTTTACATGCACGCGGGATGTTCGGCGTGATTATTTCCTGAATAAATAGATAAAATTCAGTTGGTGAAGCACCTTTAATAATCATGTTAAAATTATGCACAAGCGATTAAATTTTGACATAAATTTAACCGCGGTTAAATTTTGACGTTTGAATTTTAGTCATTATTAAACTGACAGAAATCATGGTGATTACGCATTATTATGGATATGAAGGAAATAATCAGTTATAAACGTCAAACAGCAAGGAACAAAGTAAATGTACATGTTGTTTATTTACATAATTCTAAGGCATTGGTGATTTAAAAAAAAATATTTCGTTGATTTCTACGGTTTCGGAGAATGGAAAATTGTAAACAATAGTATGTACAGATACAGCATTTTTTTCTCTACCTTAATTTTTTAAAAATAGGGAAGCCAATAATCAAACATTAAAACTTTACCTTTGAAATCCCTATGCTGCGTCGCGCAAGTCACCACCCTGTATATATATGTCAGAGGGTTAGAAAAGGGGCAGCAATAATGTTCTGGAATACGAAAGCTTGAATTATCGTATATGGATGACGGTCAGAGAAATCCTAGGACGCATAGTACGGAAATATAGAACCCACACACAGGAAATGAATGGATAATTTTTAACCAGCAATGCTATTGTCAATATATTTTTTAGGACAATTAATGGAATAAGTATAAAATTCGTCCTAGAACATTTCCTTGGAATAAGATTCTTTTATCCCACAAAACATTTCAATCGCACGCCGCTGCTCTTACAGGCACAAAATCGAGAGACATCGAGCGAACCGTACGTACAGTGTATGGCGTTGCGACTTAAGTTTTTCCATTTTCATAATGCCATACAGCTGGAAAAAGTAGCTTTATGATCGAATAATTACATTTCTGCAGTACTTAGACCCTCGGGGTTTAGTTTTTCGTTATCATTAATCGCGTCACCGTTGGACTCAATACTTACACGACTTGATTCACTCGTCGTCCCAAATTGTAATTTTGGCTTTGTTTCTTCTAAACGCTGGCTGAATTCCGTCAGCCCCAAGATGCCTTTCTCGTAGGACAGCCTTGTATCAGCCCTCAAGTATAATATATTAATTAATTAGTCAAAATTTAAGAGTAAGCTGAAGTACAGAAAAATTTTGAAGCAGAAGTTAGTCTGTTCTAGACATACACTATCTTTGTGAAACCGGAGGTCACAGTACCAAATACTACTAACTCTTGCTGTTGGATATTGTGGGCAACGTCAGATTACTTAATTTGGAGGAAAAATACATTAAGCTAGATATCGTCTCCTGAATTATCGATTCTGTTTTTTGTCTAATGAATTTTTAATTTAAATCATATTAAATGTATTACATTTTTGTAACTAGAATGCAGTAAACATGAAAATTGCTGCAAATTTCTACAGTTTGTGCTATTTTGTGGTTTTCTGGATCTCAAAAATTGCACGAAGCCCATAAAGATATCTTTGCTATTAGGTCAGTACAAAAAGTGACGCCGCCACTGCATTTTCATGCACTCTAGAGAGGGTCTGAGGAGATTATTGAAGTTCTTCTCAAGTTAGCTCTAGCACAAGTCAGTAGACAGTATACAGAGCTAGCGCAAGGTCGGGCAGGACATTATTTGAGCGATACAGTTCCCTGAAATGTATTTTAAGGGTCTTGTAGGCTAAATTTTTGGACCTCTTTAGATTTAATAATTCTTACAGGCACAACCCCAACAAATTTGTTCCACTTATCTTCTCGGTATAGTGCAGTAAAATTTCATTTCGACCGACGGGTAGGATATTTGAAGAACTTCGTATCGCCCAGTAGGCCGACGTTCTCTATTGACGCAGCCCTGGAAGTCTCTCGTTGCAACGCGTGTAGATCAACACCGATGTGCTCATAGTTCTTTTAATTGTCATTGTCCATTCTTTGTTCAACAAGTCGACGCAGGTCTGAAAGACATCCTGTTTACCGACGACGTTACCTGTATTTTGAGCTGCAGTTGTCTGTATTTGTTTCGTCAATCTCAACCGCAGCTGTTTCCGCCCGAAGTCTTCTGCAAATTCAACTACCGCGGTCCCGCTGTTTATCAAACTTTCAATCAACACATAGAATCGGGTTATTTTGGTTCTTGATCTATAGCCGCCCGTAACCTAGTGCATTCGGCTAAGCTAAACCTGATTTACTAGTTAAGTAATGCATTTCTTAATTGCCGCCAATTTTGAAATTGTTACATCAAGCTAAGGAATGCATGTTGAGATATAGTTAAGAACTAACCGTTGAGTTAGATTTTTCTTGTTTTATTTGTATTCTCGTTTAATGTACAAAACGCCTTAAGCGATCTGTTGCTGGCTCGTCATCAGGCGTAAATTCTGGTTGACCCTGTGGAATTGTTTCGCGGCTAAACACATAGCCAAGTTTTCAGTCCTTGTGTAACATACGTGAGGTCACAATGCGCAGGTAGCTTTAGAGATAATGTATTGCTCTTCCAGCATCCAGTTGTGACCGACGAGAAGTGTGTTTTTTTAATTACGTTTTTTAATAAGGTCGTCTGACATTTTGTACTGTATAATTTCATTCAGCAAGGATAATGCAGTTACGAGCATTCTTGAAGTAATATAGGTTTTTCAGAAAATTGCAACGCAGTATAAGTCATACCTTGGAAGCTGAGCACATTCGCCTGCAGAGGAAGGAAGGTATTCCTGGTGGAAACTCCGTTTTATTCCCGGTAGACATATTATGTGGCTCCCAAACAAAATTCACGAATTTGTCTCTGTATCCTGCCGCCCTTCGTAGGTAAACTCGAGCATCTTTATGCCTTGTTGCGGGTTGTAAACAGTTTTTCGTCTGTAAAATTTGCTATTGGCGGTTCTTGGTAGCGTTCAAGTAACGATATCTAAATCTGGATCGGGTAAAATTAAAGATTGTACAAAATTTGATTTTTTAATAATGAGCTAGAAACTGAATTTGTAATAGCTATTAACATATTTAGAAATGTTATAAGTATCATAACTGCCGCAGATGTTTTGAAATCCGAGCTCATAGAGCGAGGATTTTAAGACGTTTAACGCTGTTATAGTTCATAACATCCGTGGTTTGTTCAATAGTTTCTCCGTTGGTAAGTATGATAATGGTTGTCATGTACGGCAAAGGATATTATGGTACAGATACAATTATGACTTGGTTATCAGCCTACTTTTGTATATGTAAAAGAAGGCTTAGTATCCTGACACCTGTAAAATTTATAATATTAGTAATCGTTAAACGTTAAACAGATAAAACACGAAATTTTTCGTTAATTCACATATTTTACAGGGGAAATAATCAAGTATACAAATTTCTGCTATATAAAGAAATATTATGGTTAAGTTAAATTTCCCAAACCAGTTTTCAATTTAAAAGCAATGGTTTAAATTTTTCTGTTTCTCTTTTTAAGAACCAATTTTCAATAGTGTGCACTTTATTCAGTGGGAATGGAAAACATTTAATTCACGTAGGTAGTGAACTAAATCCTTCGCTTTTGAATACAACGCTGTTAGTGGGAACTGAAATACTGAATTATAAATAACATATAAAACGTATTTTTCTGTAAAAGTAAATCGATGGCAGGCCAACATTTCCTTGAAACGATAAACGATAATCACATACTCAGCACTTAAAAGGCAATTTAAATAGAAATGAGTGGTTGTATTGGTTCTATTTGTAAATGCGTCAGTACATGTTTAACCGTAAAGCAAACTAGCATAAATGAATTGTCTTCTTCGTTGCTGCAAAATGGAAACGGAATATTACGTATACCATTTTGTCAACATTTTAATATTAATCGAAATGTTTAACCGATATCTAATAAATTAAATAAATTAAGGGTTCAATTTATTTATGCTATATACATATATAATTTGGGACACTACCGAGAAAACAATGGTTGAAGTAGAAATTTGTATATAGGTACAACTTAGGTAATTAGCGGATGCATACGGAAATATAAAAATTACAGTGATCCTGATACCAGAGTATGAAAATATATTAGTGTAGCACAGAAAATTTAATTGCCGACTAATTTATAGCATAATAGATAACGCAAGGCCGTAGAGATGCTCTACTGAAAGAAAATTACGGACCGTAGATAAATAAGTGTAGAAATCGCTGTTAGTTACGTGTTGTTTGTGACTGTTAGGTTAGTTGCAGTTTTGAGTTGTGTATTGTGAGCATCGTTATTGGCATTAAAATAAACTATACGGCGTAACTGAAATATGTTTGACATTGGATTTCCTCACAAAAGTACTGTATATCAGCAAGCCACGATTTTTACACTATTTTTATGGACTATTTGTAACTAAATGTTAGGGGTGAAATATTTATTGGTTTTGAGGTGCATTATTTTTAAGTTTTAATTACTAAGTTTGCCATTTCTGGAATGTTTTGAGCCCTGGAATGTATAAATATAATCTTGACAAATGGATTAGGCGTTTGGTGGCGGTCACTTGTTTCGGAGACCCTGACGACAAGTGCAACCGTATTGGGGGTGCTGTATTAGAAATAATTCTTGGCGTAAGCCATTATACGATAACCGGTAATGATTATTATGCGAGCCGAAGCGCGGCCGGCTATGCGTAGCCTTGGATAGTAAGTTGAATTGGATAGTGTAGAATGTATGTACTGTCGCAGACAATTGAATGATGTTTGAAAGCTTTTTAGCAAGTACAGCGGCCGGTAGACGTCAGAGGTTTTGACTCGTGCTGATCGATTATGTAATAATCGAAGGTTTGGATCTCTCGAAAGCACGAGGTTACGCACAGTGACCCGCGGAAGCGTGATTAAGTTCCGCAACAATATAAGCCCGCGGAAACAATTGGTTCCGCTATAGCCTAGCAATATTCACGGTAATTACTGTACGTGCCGGACCAGTAGCCTCCGAGATTTTACCGACTCTGCACGGGTTGTGGCAATAGTTAATCTAGTAGATAATAATTGGGCAAGACTAGCGAAAAGTACCGACAGCTAACCCGAACAATGAAGGAAGCGATGAGGTTCCAAAGGATTGATGCTGGCTGATGCAAGGTTAAGTATTGTAGCGTCGCTGCCGGAAGTGCAGAGGGACCGGGGGGCATCCCCGGTGAGTACAATTATTATTATCGATGAGATTTGTAGGTCAGTTCTTTTATATTTTACTACTTGTCTCCGCCACTAGGAAAAGGGAGGCTCGAACCTGCACTGTTTGCACCCCGTCGCCGCCTTGTGGTCATGGGTGAGTTGAATCCACTACTTTGACAAATTTTAAAAGTATGAGAATTTGAATTTTAATATAATACACAAAAACGCGTCTAACATATAATGTATCATTTATTCTGATATAAATTCAGTTATTAGAGGTTTCGTATAACGTCTTAGACACGTTCATGATTATACTGTGTGCTAAAAGCTATACTCCAGCCTAATAGCTGTTCCCAAAAAATGTATAGTAGCAAAATCCAGAGCAGCGTAATTTCAAAAATAATCAAACGCACACATAAATCAGCATTAAGTAAATGCCGCAACCGCATCAATGTTTACATTTGTGGACAATATTTTCAAACATATTTGTCACAAAATGTTCGCCAGACCATCCTTTTATCCCCCCGATACAATCCCGTGCAAATATTTGTCGTTTAAATTTATAGTTAATTTTCCCCTACACTAACTTAGACAGCTGAGGTAAAAGCTGCCCCAATCAAGCAAATAGAAGATAACCTGTTTCTAATACAAAGATTTCCGTCTGCATTATGGAAGAGGCTTAATTAAAAACGACATAATAGAGCTCGCGTTGTGTTAACAAACGTCGCTATTTTATCAAAGCTGGAATCCAACTCGTAATTCACAGAAAACCAAAAGCAAGCGCGGAATGTGTTTATTCGATAGCAACCGAGGAGCAAGTGAACTATAAACATTAGCTACATTATAATAGCTACTCAAAGCAACTAATATTAAATTTATAGTCTGCTCTCCAGAGAGCAACTTTATAGTAAATAAGTAAGGGAGAAATATGGATACTTTTATAACAGGGCCATAAAATATACCGAAAATATAATGGGGTTTATATATAGAACCCATTTAATATTACCCTGCTATAAGTAAGTAAGTGATTGGAGAAGCTACGGAAAATATTTGTTTTTCCAAGCAATAATTCGTTGATTTTATTGTTAGCAGAAAAAAATTGAAAAACATAAGATTTTATATAGCGTGGGAATAATCGATAAACTTATTTCGCATTTACTTGATCTGATATCTGCAGATTAGCTGGAAATATCGTTTCAATCCACTTATTTTAAAAATCAATTCCAACGTATAAACTGACATAGGTACGAGTTCAAACAAATCGGGAATGGGACACATTCCCGAATAATATGCAAATTGTATCGTGTCAGAGATCGTGTGGTAGGCTGTGCATGCGGATAAACAAGTTAGTGTAGGTGTCACGCATGACACAAGGTAGACATGGGGCATGCTTCAAACTGGCAAGGCGCCCATGGAGACATTCGAACAACGGTTAAAAATGTGTATGCAATGAGGTCTTCTCCCGTAGTCGCGTTTTAGACTGATTTTCGGGAAAGTCGCAAGGACCTTTCCTATGATCTGCACCCTGGTCGTACGATCACATCCAGAAACCCTTAAACGATCAGAAAAATTCCTCAACGGTAATAATCCCTGACGGTCGAATGACATTGAAAATGATGGAGCAGAAGCTGGGAATCAACCGTGACACTATTAAGAGCATTTTGGAGAAGGATTTGGGGTAGAGAAAGGTATGTGCCAAATTCGTCCCATACAACTACGATTTCATTGCAACGGCCGACCGAAACCCAAATTTCCTGGATTCAATTGTGTGGATCGAAGACGTCTCCCAAAACAAAGAAATTCTTAAATATGGAAGGTGGAGACCATGATGATCACTTTCTTCGATAGTCGAGAGATTATTCACAAGGACCTGTACTGTACTGGCTGTACTACAAGGGAATTATTAAGCGTTCACTGAAGTGCATTTGTCGCCTGCGCACGTATTCGAGAGCCTCCAGTAAGTAGCACCTTTTACCCGATACTCGCCATGCCCGTTTTGTGTTGATTGTGAGTTGCTTTTGGAGAGGAGACATGCCGCAGTTTCTGAACGTCCCGTTCAATGTGGCAACTTTAAACAGCCTCTCCGGGCTTATATCGTCAATGTCAACGGTGCATAAAAGTCGAGCAAAATACACTAAGAATACTTTCCACTATGTATACGTTACATGATCGCTATTGGTTCGGTCTTGTTTCATATTTGTATTCGTATCAATGATTTTAAGAACGGGACAACAAGAAAACAAATAAAGAACAGCTCGAAGGAGATCATGCTAGTACATTTTGAAAATGTCTTTAAAGCCACCATTCGTTACTACGGTTTACCGTGGTTGAGTTAATAGTTAGGCTCGCTAAAGCTTTGAGGAGAGCAGAATTGACAATCGTAGTTCTAGAAAAGTAAAAAGGGAATACCAATATTTAATTTTATATTAGAAGCAACGAAAAAAGAGAAACGACGATATATTCTTGTAACTTGTGAACGTGCTGATAGATTAAACATGGTCAACATTCTTGCTCCTCCGAATCATACCCACCATTGAATGATATTTCGTAGCATACAGAATTGGGAAATGTATCAAGCAATCAAACAGCTGCAGTTGTTACTATTTTTTAAGTGAATTCGGGAGTTAATGTAAACTGTAATATGTCGTTTTAAAATTTACAGATACTTTAAGTACGGGCGCCCCGAATTTTCACAAGTTCGACATCTGTCATAGTTAGCAGCGTGCGTTTCTTAGCTTTTTCGTTAGCGCAATACCTCAGCCATGTGGAAATGTTTTTCGAATGTTTTGTTACCGTCTGATTTGTTGCCGGATAAAGACACGCTTTTTCAGGTACAATATTACTTGAAGTTCCGTTTACGTTTCGTTGGTATATTGCACAACATAATTCGATTCAAATTGGGCATCACTAGCAACGCACTGGATATTGCCGCCATTAGTTTCTTCTCGACTACATTCTCATGTCGGTTCCATATTACCATCGGTTCCAAGTAAATCCAAAATCGTCACTGCGAAATCCATTGAGCCGGAAGATTTTTCAAATCTTTGGCCATCTTCAGTGGCTAAGGAAACATCGTTTGAGCCGGCGACCACGCATTTCACAAATTTCTACTGCCTTCAAAGCGAAGTATACTAAATCATTCTGGAATTATAGTACCACTTGTATTTTAATTCCATTTTGAAGCATATTTCCGCCCACTGTGTGTATACAATATTTATGACAGATATGTTTGGATCGGATCTAGATTTAGAGTGCATTTATGTCTGGGTGTGCTAATAGCTATTTGGAACCGGTAGCTGATTTGCTGTTGGGCCATCAATGCTATTTTACTTAGTTCGTATTTTGCTTCGTTTCAGGTAGTTTAAAAATAAGTAATCTTATACACGTACCCTAGGCTTCGAAGTTGACCCGCCAAGAATTGCATATATGTTTGTGTATTTAATACAACCATATTAGATTTCATCCTGTTTCATTTGTTGTAAAGTAAAATGCAGTTCTCATTTTCAATTAAGTAAGGTGTCTTATTTCAGGTAAAATAAAAGGAAGGCAAGTTTAATTGCAAGCGTTGACATTTTCCGAAGCAAAGAGCAATAATTCCTATGATGAAAATTTTGCAGTACGTAACCGGTCAATGATTCATTGCCATACCTGATCAATAATAAAACATCTCTTCTCCGTAGCTACTGATTTGAGCACCTGATCTGTTAGTTTGCAGCCGCGTTCATCCCACTAGCGAGTCGCGTGCAACTCAAGCCTGTTACAGGTAGTAAACGACTTTTAACCTGTGATAACTTCAGGGAAAAAACACCTATTCCAAAGCATAAAAACTCTTAAAATGTTACTTTGCCAAATTCATTCCCATCTAACATAATCGTCGAGTCTCGAAATAGAACATTTGCTAAATTATGTGATATATATTTTAAAAGCTAGAAAACGTGCAGTAGCAGGAGTGAATGAGCATATTCTTGCAGAACATAGTTAAGCTATGATTTTTGAAGTAATCTATTGAACTATCTGGTATTTTTCCAATACAAGAACTTGGCTGTAGCCTTTGTCATATAATTGCTTGGAAATGGCAACGCTCCAATCGTTCTTTGTTTCTTTTTGACAGCAAACTCAGTGTTTGTCTACTTCTTTAACCTTCTTAATTCCAGAAAAGCAGGTAAGTAGCTGACACCTGGTCTTAAATTTTTTTATAAAACAACAGTTGCTTGATAAGAACATTAAATTCAAATTAATATGTATAGATAAATACGATTCTGAACTTTGAATTGACTTAGTAGATTCACGTAATTTCCATTTGTTCTTTATCCAACTAACCTGGCTCTTTAAATATTTGGCTTAACTCTAAATTAACTCATGATTCCACCTTCTTTTTAACTGCAGGTGCTGTACAACCTTTTCTGTAATCTATATGTTAGACAGAAATTTGCTGAACTGCCGAAATGAATTAGAGCAATTCTGAAATTGAGAAAATTAATTCAGCCGTTGGGCAAATTTATGTTCTACACAGTTGCCAGACGGAGCATTTCATTTCAGCAATTGAGCGAGTTTGTAACGCTAGCTCCTGCATTAAATTTTAATTGTACATAGGATGTATTTAAATTTGATACATCGCATAATGAAGCGTTACATCTAGCCAGCGCGCGGTTTACGATAACGCGAAGACACGCGCTATGCGAGTAGTCGCGGTGTATGAACAACGGCGTCGTTTCCCTCTCCAGTGCAAGCTCAAGTACCCCAATAACGCGGCAGAAAATGTTTAAAAGAAGATTACACTACCAGTTCAAGCAACTTGAGAAAATCCCGCTTGAGTCCCTGGGTCCTCCGGTCTGACATGCTGTACTGTTTAACTGTTACCAGTCTAGGCTTCAAGGGAAATGACGTGTTGTACTGTCAGCCCAAGAAGTTGAAACTTTCCGCTAGAATCCTATTTTACCTTGATTGCTGTACTTTCTTGGGAACTCGAATCCCTGAGGCTTCAATCCTGGCTTGATTTGTTGTACTGTCTTGCAGGGCTAACCGGTCATTCCCGACCGCCTAATTAATAAGCGTAATTCTAGGCGCTCCGATGGGTTAAATACATTACGTTACCTCATTTTACTAATAATAGAACCTGTAGGAATTGCAACACCTACGTGCGAGCGAGCGGCTAGAGCCCTGTAGCCGCCCCTCATAAACTCATCTGGAGGGCCATTTTGGCCATTAAAAGACGAATTCCTGGATTTCGAAGTTCGACTCCGCAGACCCCAAATTTCGCTGCAGGTGGATTGTCAAACGACGTTTGCCAGTTCAAGGCGAATAAATTCCATCTTCAAGATTTGGCACGGCGATTGCTTCAAGACCAACTCAGAACTCCCGTAAGGCACCAGCAACCCTCGTACAATATTTAGGCACCAACAACACCCCCAGGTAACCCTTAAAGTTGTTAAACTTAACGGATAATTCCAGCACAATTAATCAAAACAACGGCTGAGCACAAGGTCAAACGCGGAGGAACATCCGACCTACGGGTTAAAATATCTACTTAGCCCGACCTCCGAAGAGTCGCCGATTGTATCTGCCGACTAATCAAAGGGGCCTGAAATACTCGCCGGTGCATTGGATTACAGTTTTACCCGAGAAACCAGAAACACAGTTCCAGAAGGATATGTTAATTTTAAATAATGTACAATTCGAATTTACTTTGAATTAATGTTTATTTTGTAACTATAGCTGAACATAATATATTTTTGGCAATTATCTGGTGTTTTCCTAATCTCATATATATTTGAGTGAACATATTTCTCCGATTTGAGCTTAACCCGAGGTATAACTCTTTGACGTCCTTAGTAAGAAGACGAAACGTTACAAGTTCGGCATTTGAATTTAAAAATATACATCACGACTTAAGACAATACACAACTTTAGGGATTTTTTAAATCCGTTCATTGGCAAATATAGCTAATGTAAAATCAAACAAAATTTTATTTAAATGCCTGGAAGTCCTCAATATGTTGATCCGCCTACAATGCTAAAACAGTGATTTCTGCGAGCAATGGATCTAAAGAACTTTCTGTTTCAAAAAATTAATTAAAAATTCTGAAGAAATTTATAATAGTTTGAATACAATCATTCAAGTTGCATGTGTTTGATATACTTTAAAAACCAGCTACTTAACAAACCTATTTTTTAATATGCTCGACTTGTTGGGTCCTCAATGCTGTCTTCCCTATATCCCTACGTCAACTAATGCGTCAGGAAGCTTTAAGGGTAATTTAATATGAATCCAAGCTTTTACAGCTGGCCTGGCTAATTTTTATATACCCTATGTGCTTAATATAGCCGTATTTGATTTAAACCTATTTGATTTCTTGTAAAGCAAAATGCAGTAGACGTTTTCACGGAAGTAAGATTGCTTCATTTTAGAGAAAATAGAGGCCGAGTTAGACAACCTTTCGTGCTTTTCATTACATCACCGACGAAATATCACCATGATGGCGCATTATACAATAGTAGGAGTTTTGTCCCGTATCTATTGAACTTAGTATCACCATTACTGCCATAAAAGTCAAATGTGATACCATATGGGTTGCATTAGATTTGTTCATCTTTAATTGAAGATTTGATAAATATCCGTGTAAAGTAGTGTTTTAGTAGTGTATTATTTTTAAAACAGCTGTCACAACTTAATCATTTTGGGGAAAAAACTAAATTTCCTTGACAAAATTTCTAGCTTTCCCCTTATGGTCTTGTGTCTGTATGATGCATCAACTAGGTTTTGTTTCAAAATGCTATACAACTACTAATGCAATATAGCGTATTACTTAATATTCATTTGAAATAGTGTCCCAAAGCAGTGAAGTAGGCACCATATACGTACCGGTATTATACAGATATGACGAAAGCATTTGAGTGGGTAAATCACAGCCTAAATTAAGGGCATTCCCTTTCTTACTGCTTTGAAATTATCTTCAGCAATGTAGTAGACGTTATTATGCTAAAGATTTTAAAACAGCCATACAGTCACAAAGTGACCTAAAACGAACTCAAGGATGGCTATTACACAATCAGAATATGTAAGCCACTAATTACCCCTATTGTACAAGAATATTCACTGCGTCAGTCTAGTTCTATCCGTTCACGTTGTTTTTTTTTTTTAGTTAAAGCGTATGCTCTTTGTGTTAACACACACATAATTATATCCTGAAAGGAGTTTCATTACGTTGCTTATTTCCCTTCCAGCTTACAGCTTATAGAGCCACTTCAAGTTGGTAAGGGCGCTTCAAAATAATTACTGATCGGAGGCCAGGAGAACTATTCCAGGATCGCGGTTGTAAAGCGAAGCTCAAGGAGCCGGCTTAAAATTGTACGTGAATTTGCTCCGACCCGAATATGTTTAATTTAAGATTCATGCGAATGTCAAGTTACCATATTACTAAACACACTTAATGGCACGAACAGAGAGGATCACGTAATGTATATAATGTATATGTAATTCGGAACAGGTCGGCGGAGGATCAAAGTTGGACAAAGTAGGTTAGTGCCTCTCAACTTGCGCACTTTGCTCATCGGTAGATCATGTAAGTTACCCATTACTGCGATATTTACTAAGTCTGATTGAAAGTTAGTTATAGTTCGTGGTGGAACTTACAATTGCTGAGAATCCGGATTAAAAGCACATCTAGATGCTAATACAGATTTAAAGTCGCGTGCGGACTTGATCTGAGCTCGGGTTAGTTTACATTCGGATTCAATATTGCTTTTTGAATTTAAACCCCTCTAAGTACACAGTGGATCAATAAACGTGAAATATTTATTTACGTACTTCTGGCACTGTCTGGAACTACGGCAAAGGTTAAAGAGGTTAAGCTAGGACGTTTTGTTTTTCTCTAAAAAACAATAAATAACCTATATGAAAAATGAAGCCTAAGTCACACTTTATCTTAGTTATCTAATTGTCATTTGTTTTCTTTTTTCTATGTTGAAATGCATAAAAGTGTTAATTTTTCTCTTGTTAGGCCCTTACAGTGTGGTGGCTTCTGAGTAGTTATATTTTATTCCAGTTTTCATTGTCTATATTTTGAGTCAAACTTTATAAGGCTGTATCATATTATTTAAGCAAAGCTGAAAATTCCACATATGTTAATTCTGAAAAAATATAAACTCTTCAATTTTTCTATGGTTATAGTTCACCTCAAGCAACAGTTCCAATTATGTCTGAAAATGTACTATTCATATTAGTTCCATTTTCTCCTAAGACAAGTAGTAGCCGTTGCAAAAATACGAAGTCGTTGCTCAGTTTATTTGATCTTCTTCTTCTTGTGTACCCTCTAAGCCACTTAAGTAGAAGAATGAGCGAGACGTAAAGCTATTAAACTCTGAAAAACATTCGTAAGCTTCTTTCGAAGAAAATATAGTTTCTTAGTCTTGTAGAACATTTAACAGACCTACGCGCTGCCTCGTGGCAGCAGACAAAACTAACAAGTTTCTTGAGCAATTGACATTATTCCAGATATCACGCATAAAAGTAATATTGTATATATAATATTGATGGCAGCAAATGTAGTAACCACACTTTTCCGAATATAGAAAAAATGAATAAGCCAAATTACATAGGAGCAGCTGGTTTAATACCTCGTTCTTCCAATTGCCACCCTTCTCTTATCTTAAATTTTGTATTTAGGTTTATCTGTTCACTAGCTGACCCGGCTAACGTTGTTCTGCCCAAAAATAATTTGTTTTTGTAACAATAAATGCCATTTTGGCAATCACCGTCCTAAAAAACCTCAATAACGACACCCATATCGATTTTTAGGCTTATTTACTTCATTTCATCCCCTAAGGGATTGATTTTCGGACAATCACGAAATACGTGTTTGCTTATTTGTGTTTAGGAGTACTCCTACGAAGTTTCAAGTCGAAATCTCTATTTAATATTATATTCTATACAAAATTGGAACCTACATTTTACCCCATTAGGGCTTGAATTTCGAAATATCCTCCTTCATTCCTTGTATAAAGGGAACCAATTTCAGCTTTCGAGGTCCAAGGGTTTGGGCTGGGCATTGATGAGTCAGTGAGTCAGGACTTGTCTTTATATGTATAAGATAACACATCTTTCTCTAGAATCAAATTAAAGGTAGTTCTCTCTTTAGCTATTTTAATATTCTCTTAAATAACACCCATTCTATCACATTTCTCCATGGCACTATGGTTTTTGCAAGAAGCAAAAACTTTATAAAGAATGACTTTTCTATGAAATAGAAACAAATAAAGAAAATTTCCTTCATGTAATGCCCATCCTTGGACATACGGTAGAGTGATAGTGCGATTTTATTATAATTGACATCTAAAGCACCAAAAATCAATAGAAGCCTTCAAGATAATATGTTAAAGAAAGATGTTAAAAATTTCGTGGACTACTGATGCTATGGTAGGAGAGCTTCAAAGTTTCAAACATATTAAAATTGTAACATCTATTCAGAGAAATAATATGGAAACATTCATTGTTCAAGGATCAGTTGACAACAGAAGAGATGAAGACCGCTTTTGCAATATATAGATTTCTCGATAAAGTCAAAAGTTTCACACACTTCATCATTTAATCGTTTAATAACACTGGTTTATAAATGTACGGCTGTTGGCTGGTATGTGAACTTCAATGGCTGCTGATGCTTAAATATTGTTTTGGATTGATAATTGTTGTGTATTAGATATTATAGTTAAATAAATGAGTTTAATAATATCAAATGGGTTCTTATATATGATTCTTATCTCATATGGGTCGCGTCTTTACATACTAGCAAGTATTATTTGGATTTGCATGACATACAAGAAATACATTTGCCATCAAATCAATTATGGTGGTATTATTTTTTTAATAATTTAAACGTAAAGTTTTTGTATAATGATTATTTAACTAAAAGGATAGCTACCATACAGGATATTACTTAATAAACGGAAAACAGCATTCCAACCTCACAAATCGCAAAACAAACATTATCGTTCTACTCGACAAATATCTGTAATTACGTAATGAAAGCGTTGCCTAGGTGATAACAGTTGCCGTAAGTAAATACACGTCACAAATAAAACACACTCAAAGGAGGATAGTGCCGGAACATCTTAAAAAACCGACGCCACCACGAAATGCACTAAATTCTGTGTTGTAGGTGAAGTTTTCTGACCTTTTTGTTGCCTTTGGAACGGTATTAGGGCCCAACTCGAGCTTTTAGCGAGTCCCACGATGCTTGGCCCTCTCTTTGTCAGTTGGACAGCTTCTGAACCCCGCCGCAGAACGACTCCTGTAGCTGGTCCGCTGTGATACCAAAAACTGCTTCCAGATGTTACCGTTGCTTAGAACCAGGGTTTCTCATCTCTACAAAGGTCACTGCCTACCTCAGCTTCCAGGGACTCTAATTACTCTGCTCGGATGTCCAAAAACAACCACCTGAATACAAGCTCACACTCGATGCACAGTTAAAACACTTTTTCAACCTTCTGCAGAGGTGCACAATTTTACAATTATTTATTGTGGAAGCCAAATAACACCACCTTTCAGCGTGGGCCCTCTCCGCAATTCTTTATCTTCTATTTTACATTGTTTTACATCGTTTCTAAGCCTACTTTAATTAAATTTTGTTTAAATCAAGGCTAACACTAATTTTAATATAGTTTTACAAATTATTATAAAAACCAATGCTAAAGTTATTTGTGTATAACACTTAGGTAATACTTTGTTAATGAATTGTGAAAAATCATTACGTGATAGAAACAAACGGACTTCGGTTTAGTAATGTAAACATGCAGAAATAACCGGCGCATATTTCTACTCAAACTCCAGATATACTGTATACCAGTGTAATTGAATGCCGTCTTGTGTCGCTCCCGATAAGGGAAAGAAAGAAGGAAGAAAGTAAGTAAGTAAGTAAGTAAGTAAGTTCGCCCATAAAGTTACCTTGTGTATGGGCGAACAATTAATTTATAAAAAATACACTTGTTTGTGCACCTATCAAATTAATGTATAGGTAATATAACTATAATAACTATAATAATAATTACAAATACGGACTGTAGAACCCGGAATTAATTGCCTTCTAATGAACTCTCCCTAAACAATTATGATGAATAAATTAGAAATATCTGTATTCCTGAAATATTTTGAAACTTCATGTTTAAACGAGTTAAATGTAAGCATTTTTATATCCGACGGAATTGCATTGAATATTTTCGGCCCTAGATATACTAACGATTTTTGAGTATGGGTTTTTTTGACTTGTGGTTGTTGAAGTATAATGTGTCCCCTGACTGTCGTTTTTCTATTAAAGTAGAAGCTCCATCTTTTGAATAGGTATTTACTCACTGCTATACAGTAAAGTTGACGTACCGTTGGTAACTTTAGTAAACTAAATAGTTCCTTGCATGATGTTAGCCTTGGAACATTACATATTAGTCTAATCAGAGTTTTTTGAAGCGTTGTGATAGTGATTACCACTTTCCTTTGGTTAAGCTCGGATGCTGAATTCAACGCGGATGCAAGAAAAGTTAAGTTCGGAAGTTCAATCTGGACAGTTGACCAACAATAACCATTTTTAAATTTGACCAGGAAGGGGCCGTCAAGGTAAGGGTTTTTGTAGCTATTTTGTGTAGCCTAACCGTGTGCTTTGAAAAAATTACGACGAAAGTCGGATTTATCAAGCTTCCAGGCTACCAAGTTAAAATTCCGAATTCTTCTCTTAAAGAACCGTGGAAATTTCATATTAATCTCTGATGGAATTTAACTCTAACTAAAGTTTTGAAAGATATGCTACCATAAAAAATTGTACCTAATTGTCGTCATATTTAAATAGGACGCTACAGACCCCATCCGTTGATCGGCTTAACTGTATTTGATGTGCACATGTATGCAAGTAGATGCAGCGGTAAATTTCGGCTAAGGTCTTTCATCAAGAATTTAGAGCTATATCTTTTCAACGAAAACAAAAAGAAGACCTACAGCCGTACGTCTATCAGCCATTAAATTTGCAGGAACATCACAAAACGTTTTGGAAGACTGAAGATCTAGGGACCACAATGAAAAAATCCTTGGTGAAGTTTGAGCGCCGCCATTTTGTGCACACATTTTTTGAGCATCTCTTCTGTTTTCTTCTGAAAGTGTACTTTTATTATTATGCTAAAAATGTATGTGTTACGCTTTTGCTTCTGACGGAGTATTCTCAAAATATTAATTTATTACAATGCTACTGCAAGACGCTACTGGTTTCGTTTGTTTATCTGTGTTATTGTTTTTTTTAAATAGTGCAATGACTTTAACGAAGATACAACAAAGCTATTATATAAATAAAAAAATTAAAAAATTCATAATTTTGACCTTAAAGCGTACCGACATATACCTAAAAAAACATTTCAAGCACTGGGCTTTCATTGCAGCTGAATGCTCATCCATGAGCTCCGTATATCTGTGAGCTCGCCTCCATCGTTTAGCTTCGTTATTATATGTTGTAGTATTCTAGAAATTATCCTACTGCACATCTAAATTACCGCTAACTGTAGCTACGCGTTTAAGTTTTGAGTCGTGAAATAATCTTTGGAGCGTATCCCCGTTCGTAGTGCAGTAACGCCTTCTGAACTCTGCATACGTATATCAATATTGATGTTCTTTGTGGAATTCTTTCGTAGCCCGTGGGCTCGTCTTACGGTTACATCCTGGAGTTGAATAAGTATTTGAGAACTGAGGTAATGCCCAAATCCTGGAGCTGAACGACTTACACATTTCCCATCGCAAAGAGGTTTTCCTAGCCAAATTTCCCGTATTCCCGTTTCCCCTGTTACGATTTGAATTCTTTGATGCAATAAACTATACGCGGTTGTAGGATTAGACCGTACTTTAGTTAGCTGTAAGCCATTTGTATCATAAATATTTTATGGTAGAATTTCGTAGGCAAAATGGTATATTAAAATTACAACAAGCGAATATTTAGCCGATGTTTAGAAACGTGCCTTTCTCTAGGAAGCTGGAGATATTTCAATCTCACGAATAGATTAGAGTAAATTTATGCAGGGTTTACTTCGTAAGCCGAAATATTGGCCGAAGGTATATGGGTAGTACGTGGTCATAAGTGCAACTGTTGCAACTCGATCATAAAAATTACGTGCCGACGGGAGCAAATTCTTTTAGCAGAATTCTAAAACTTTATTGGCGATAATTTGCTAGGTGTCGAGCTTGACAAATTTTAGTGTGTGAAAGCTTCAAATTTGCCAAATTCATAGAACTATTATGAACTGTCACGTCCGTATGTACAGTCGTGTTCAAAAATCCGTTGTACACAGACAGTTATAAGTTTATTGGTAGTTGTGTGTTTCATCAACAAAGGCTCACACTGTATCATCAACTAGGTAGACCTGGATCTATACTTTCAAAATATTTGTATATACAACACTTTTTTGAACTTTATGTAATGAATTCATATTCACAAAGCACAAATACTGTACAACACTTTAATGAACACGACTGTACGTGCCAAAAGTCCAAAATTTAGAACTGCTCTGATAGGTTTATTTGGATTTTTGTAAACGCCTACCGAGTTTTCTTGGTCAAACTAGACTTAGAATTAGTTAATAAGAAGATGTAAAGTTAAGAAGCAACAGTATTAAACTTAAGTGTTTTGTAAAAGCAGAAAAATAAATTTGTACTTAAGTGTTCTTGTTAATCTCGCAACAGTTTAGCCGCATCGCAACAGTACTATCGCGATACGCCTAAAGTCGGGGTAACTGGCAATTATTTTAGTTAAAATACACTTGAACATGAAGACCAAAGCTACTGTTGCGAGATTAATAAGAACACTTAAGTACAACTAATTGCATTTATTTTTCTGCCGTTTACAGAACACTTAAGTTTAATACAGTTGCTTCTTAACTTTACATTTTCTAATTAAGTCCAGTTTCACCAAGAAAACTCGGTAGGCGTTTACAAAAATACAAATAAGCCTATCAGAGCAGTTCTAAATTTTGGACTTTTGGCACGTACATACGGACGTGACAGTTTATAATAGTTCTATGAATTTGGCAAATTTGAAGCTTTCACACACTAAAATTTGTCAAGCTCGACACCTCGCAAATTATCGCCAATAAAGTTTTACAATTCTGCTAAAAGAATTTGCTCCCGTCGGCACGTAATTTTTATGACCGAGTTGCAACAGTTGCACTTCTGACCACGTACTAGCCATATACCTTCGGCCAATATTTCGGCTTTCGAAGTAAACCCTGCATAAATTGACTCTAATCTATTCGTGAGATTGAAATATTTCCAGCTTCCTAGAGAAAGGCACGTTTCTAAACATCGGCTAAATATTCGCTTGTTGTAATTTTAATACACCATTTTGCCTACGAAATTCTACCTTAAAGTATTTATGATACAAATGGCTTATAGCTAACTAAAGTACAGTCTATTCCTACAACCGCGTATAGTTTATTTCATCAAAGATTGCAAATCGTAACACCCCGTACCTTCAAAGGTACAATTAATTTCTTGTGAGCTCATGACAGTGTTTTGCAGTTTAAAACCCGCCGTCATCCCGATGAACTACTGAGCACCCCATAAGCTCGTTACATGTCGTAAGCGAAAATCTTCTTGTACTCACTACAACAGATGAACTGCGTACAACAGAATATAACCTAAGTAAGTTTAAGATTACGGAAAAGGAAAGCAGTGTTGAATATGGATGAATGTCCGCGATGCTCCTCGAATTTATGCAAGTCTTCGGTTTGTGTAGTTCTGTGGTTTATTTCTTGTACTCGTTCAGGACGCACTTCGGAACATAAATTGTATAGTTATAAGATGAGGTTATTTTACTGAAGGGGTTTACACTTGGTAAAAGGTTGAAGCGTTGTAGGATAGGATGTAAATGGGGTAGCCAGGCCTAACTATCCCTTAAGGAATTATTAACCTTTGTCTGTTCACAAATGAATACACTCCAGAGTTCAAAAGTATATTTAAAAAATAAAATAAAGTACAGAGCTTTATATACAATTAAATTGTGTCGTGTTTTGCTATTCGATTTAATAACCTACTATTTGCGTAAGTGCAAAACACAACTCTTTGCTTATAAACAATGTGTATTGAAATTTGACCTAATGATACCATATTAATGCTGAATCGACATCTACCGTAATTGTTACACATTGTGAACTAGTGTTGCAGTCTAATTTGTTTCCGCACAATTTTACCAAATTTTCTATTTTATGGGCAAACAAATAAGGTTGCAACAATGAAAGAAAATCGTGTCCGGCATCAATGAACCACCATATGAAGCTAACTAAAACGAAAAGCAAATAAAAAAAAATCAACAAACCATAACAGTTAAAAATTTCAAAAACAAAATACAGATCTAAATGCGGATTCAAGTTAACAAATCATTAAAAAAATGTCATGATGGTTCTTCCTCTTCCTCTTACGCCAGTGACCTATTCTTAACCATAAAGTGGTTCTATGAGCCCTCTTTTCTTCGTAAGCCGGGTAGGTGGTTAGCCTTGCCCATCTAAATTGAGAAGAGTCCACTTATCAAGGATTAACGATTGCCACAGGTGTTAGCGTAGTAGCCGAAAAGCATACGACTTTCAAAATCCTTTAATAGGTCGTTAAGAATCGAAGCCGAGCTGGCCGCCTGACAATCGAACATTTGTTTGCGGGGTCATTCGCTCACCACCACCAGGATATATACATAACCAAATCACGGCGAAAGATAACAGCACACTACGTATACCAGAGGAACAGGAATGCGCAATAACAGTTTACCAACATAGCAAGGGACAAAAAACCATTAACAAAAGTAGTAACTTTAAAAACTGATATTTCACTCTACTCATACTCGTACTCGATCTCTGCTGACTTTCACAAGATCTTTCCAATATTTCCTAAAATGCGATCGAAGTATTAGACGAATCTTTTGTAACAGATTAAAAAAGATAATGAGCGGATGGCCCACCGTGCAAACGCGTGAACGTGAACGGCACGGGTTAAATCTGGTGACTCGACTGTAGACACCACAATTTTGTGGATCTAAACAGGGCACAGCCTATCGTAGGAGAAAGATGAAGAACTACTACTCGTAATGGACCTCTACTGACCCTCATAAGATTTTGCTAATACTTTCCTCGAACGCAAAAGAAGTTTATTAGCCAAATCCTTTGTAGCAAAGCAAATATTTAAATTATTTCTTGTTTCCTCATCTTACAGATTAAAAAACATATTTCTTGTATCATATATACGATAGAGGTTGGTAATCTCGGACGATTGCACCAACTTCAGGCATTCTAGTGACAGTTATATCTCGTTAACATAATATAGAAAAATAATTTTGTCATCAGGTTGACGACCAAAAATACTGTACACCTTCATACAAACCCTTATAGCAAAATCTAGTTAACTCAGGAACCTAAAGCTCTCGTCAACTACTACCGCTGATGAAGCCATCATAACGTAGCAGGTAATAACCGTCTAATTAGTCCTTAAAAGGAGGTGTGGCACGTGTCAACCCCGATAAGAGCGTGAAAAAAGGGATTCGGTAGTTAATCGCGTCGCGAGCGACGCCTTCCACCTCAAAGGCGCCGAATTGAACCGCCAAATTCGCTTAAGGTGTTTTAAATGTGGCGTAAGCGCGCCAAAACTATAAAACTGTGCTTTCTGGAAGTGATACAAATGGGGGGAATTTAATAAGCTTTATGGACGGCGCATAAAATTTAAGGGCCCATTTAATGAGCGCGAAAATATGGTAGAAGCGACGAAACAGTTGCGTTTCTTCCGGAATAAAACACGAGCGTAATTACAACTAAGGCCGGGCCCCGGGCCCTTCTCAGGTATTCGCCCCGAGCGGAGATTTCGATATAAATTTCCAGGAGTTTTTCCCGGCGATCGGGCGATACGAAGTCTGCGCGTGATCATTAGCGGCGCCGAAAAAACCTGCAAAAAGCCCGGCAAAAAGGAAGCTGCGAAGCCGAGCATCGCCTGCTTTCCGATTGGCGCTATCAAATTACGATTTAATGTGGTGCCGTAATTCCCAGATATTCCAACTAACATTATTAAATTAAGTGAGTTATATCCTGCGGGGCAGGTGCTCGCTTCGCAGCGGGCGATACAATTCTTAGGGATTCATCACCAGGGCTTATCTGAATAAGCCGTCACGGCGCCGCGACGCGCGGCTTAATTTTTCATGGACGCCTTTCGGCAGCAATATGCGATCTTTGAATAAAATAGCATGAATAATCAATCAGCAATTCGGGCACTTTCATAGCTAACTGCTTGTAAAACTTTCCTGCGTTGAGAGGCGATTGAACTTCTGGAAAACAGTTCGAAGCCCCAAGACCATATTGACAACGTACTGGTAATAAGTACGTAATCAGATTCTTCTTATTTTGAGACTTCATTTGTCCATTTTTGGACGAACGCCTCCTGTAATAATCTCCAAACAGTTCACATTAACAGAAAGAAGGAAGGAAGAGCAGCTTTCAGAGAAACATCTAATACCCTAAACCAAAAAATACCTCTCCATCAATAAAGTGGAGTAGTCGACTAGTGTGTTCTGCCGGTTTTAACATTTGGTGCTCAGACTTGGACTTTAACAAACGCAAATGTGGATAAAATGGCAGAAACATAAAAAAATTAGATGAATATTTTGAATATAAGGCTGAGCAACCGGAAAATAGATATATTAGGAGAAATATGGAAGTTAAGACATCGTTGATAAACAAATAGTCTCACCCAAATGATAACATTTTGTTCTGTAAGTGTTGGTGTTTGTTTTCGTAGTGCCACCTACCAACTTGGCTTTATTTATTAGTGCTTTTTCTAATAACCTCCTTTGTTACATATCTTGTTTTCTATGTGCCCCATGCTGTTCAGCCATTTTGATACATCTTTATCTATTGAAGAACTTCATCGACGCGTTGATTTTTCCATTTCTGTATTTTATACAGGATATTATTTAACTAAAGGGAAATTATTTTAGATATGGCGACCCAACCTCACAATCCGCAAAAGAAGTTCGCTATTAAACGACAATTATTTGCGATTACGCAATTAAAGCGTTGCCTAGGTGATAACAATTGCCGTAAGTAAATACAAGACACCAACAAAAAATACTCAAAGGACGCTTCTGCCGGAAGTGCACAAAAAACCGACTCCACCAAGAAATTCATTAAATTCAATCTCTTAGGGTAAAGTTTTCTGACCTTTCTGTTGCTTTTGAAATGAAAACTAGGAATTAGGCAGAGCCCCAAAGAGTGCCACAATGTCTGGTCTTTTCTGTCTTCGTTAGCCTACCGATGCTAACCACTGAACGCCGGCAGAACGACTAGTGTAGCTCCACTGCTGCGAAAGCACCTCCAATTCAGCCAGTGCCTAACATCTAGGGCTCCATCTGCTCTCCACGAATGCCGCTGTCCACCTCTAGCCGACAAGGCTCCAATTACTCTGTCTGAAACTAGCCAACACTCGATGCACAAAATAAAGACCTTTTTACAACTTCTGCAGAGGTGCTACCAATTTATTTATTTATTTATTTATTTAATTCGCACTCAGCCAACAGCCGTTAGGCCAATTATAGGCGTCGCTGTGCAGTTATGAGGACTTCCAACCCCACTAACGACTGTCATGATGTTGTTATGACCGCCGGGACCAACTTTTTTCAGTGATAGCCGTACCACGAGGCGCCGAGAGATGCAGCCGTGGAACTCCCATCCAAGTTCTGACCAGAGACAGCGTTGCTTAACTCTGCTGATCGAAAGTGGACGCTTGTTCAAGCTACACCACTCGGGACCAATCAATGCACTCTAGTACAACATACCCACAGGATATACAACTTAAAACTCGCTGAATTGGAAAAAAGGTGCTTATTCACAAATTAACAATTATTTGCTGGTAAATCCAAAATAACACCACTTCCCAAATTGGTTTTCCTTCCCCAATTGTTTGTCGTCGATCTATTTTATACTATTTACACAAATTAATCGAGCACATCTTTGGAACCTTTTATAAAATAATGTTTGATATGATTTTTGAGGCTTTCACGGCCATTGTCATTAAGTAACAAACGACTTCCGGGATTGGACCGTGTTATGATTGAGATCGAAGAACTCGATCTCAATCATGACACGGTCCAATCCAATATGTTTGAAATATTATTAATTGCTATTATAATCATAAAGGCTTAAAAAGTGTTCATAGCAATATAAATAACCCCGGGGGTTTATGGGTTCCCATTTCTTAAACCTCTTTGCCATTTTTCTTGTTTGCTACTATTGCTACTGCCTCTTTGTTGATTGCTTGTTTTTTACTTCCAGAATATTTTTTACGTATCCTTTACTAATGAAATTCTCTTTCTTTGACTCCCTTATATCTACGATATCTATTTTGCTCGTTCCATTTCTTCTGGTACGTTTTCTTCTTCTACGTTTATTGTTTTAATATGATTTACATAAAATTATTTGTTTTTTATAAATATGTATTCGTAGTTTTTATTATTTAGAAAAATATATGTTTGCGCTTTCAATAAAATGTTTGGCCTTTCCTAGAACCGGGATACGGAAAGTTCGTTCCCCACATTTGGTTCCCCACATTTCGTACCACACATTTCGTTCCCGGGATATTTCGTGTCCCCACATCTTATACCCGGAAACTTCGTTTCCGAGAGAGCTCAATTTGTCTCCTAGATTACAAGGCGTTGAAAAACGAGTGCAACGATTAGAATACAGTTAGAAAATGAAAGATATTTTAATTAATTTATTTATGATAAGAACAAAATAAACTGTATTTATTAAAAATTACTGTTTAATCTACGTACGTATCTTCATAATATTTTTTATAGGGCCATAATTTCTCATTCTGAACAACTTTTCTTAGTAATATTTTACCGTATCATGAACAAAAAGGGTGGTTTATCTGAAAAGAAAATAATTTTTGCTCAACTGTCAAGGCCGACTTGTTTTTGAAAAACTGAAAATTTTCTTAATTTTCTACAAACCAAGCAGGAATTATAATTCCTATAACATTTTTATGTAAAACCAAAGAGCATATGCTCTTTGGTAAAACTAAAAATAAAATTTAGTTCCCTCTTGTAAATTCAGTCCGGGGACATACTGTATATAGTTCTTATCTCCGTTTCTGACTTAATAGCACATTCGGAAGCTTTAAATATCTTTGTGTAGGCAATAAATCATGAGCATTTATAACTAGTAAACAGCGATTAGTTGTTCAGTAATTTCACTCGATTGTAATTTAGAAGTAAAATTAGTAATCTACTATCACTTTTTTATCAAATTTCATATGATTTATTGAGAATAGTAAAGGGATAACTTCAGTGATACATACACGCCAGCGACGATTGTGCGAAGAACTTGTTCTTTAATGCGATTAACATTACCAAAATTATAAATGTGTCATGTTTCATATTTCTGTTTACATTTTTTATTTTCATTAAGGCGTTCGTACTCGAACTTATTTATTATTTGTTTTTTTCCTGAATCTGTGGATATCTTTGAGTGTTTGTAAGATTAGGATTTTCACAGAGGCCCTTACCGATGAGTTAAACATGTTTAAGTGCTTCAGACTTTTTTCGTAATAAAGAGACGAAACTGTTTCGTTAAAAATAAAATGTGAATTATTACCAATGATAATAAAATATCACCTGCAACTGGGGACGAAGAAGCTGACAGCAAGATAAATAAGAAGCTGAAATTGAAAAAGAATGCGATTTTGCATTTCTTAATTTTACTGTTTGAACATACAATCAATTCACTTTTTAATAATGGACGACACAACTAAGCAAACAGTAATATAAATATTTAATGGCTGGGCTTCAGTTTACCTACAGCACGGGCAATTCGGAAATGTCGATCCAAATCAAATAAACCTAATTTACAGGAAAAAACTTCAGGAATGTCCTGCATTTTCCCTCTAAAAATACCGAAGGAATTCTGAAGTGCCCGCCAGGATCTTATAAACTACAAATTTGTTATCTCCGAATGCCTCGGACGTTTTCTAAGGTACGCCATTCTGAAATTTTTAATCAAATAATGGATCCGCGCTGACGCTTTTAGCATTTAGTGTCCTTAAGACGTTTGGACAATTTTAAATTGTTTCCCGAGAGTATGATTTTAATCCTCGAAATGTGTATAAAGTCAACTCCTTTAATTCTTAATATGTATTGTTTTGATGAAATTCCACAGTAGATCCAGGATTCTTTGTTAGCGCTACGTACATATTAGGCGTTTGCTATTATATGTAAACAAGGTGATAATATACTTCCAAGGTACTTAATTTAATAAATCCATTTAATAAAAGTATATTATATTACAAAGCATGCAAGTGATACTTTGCAGATGAGGAGGCTCGTTGAAGAATACGAGGGCGCGAAGCGTCCGAGGACTTCTTCAAAGCTTCCGAGTCAAGCATAGACACTTTCATGCTGTGTAATGTATTGCATTTTTCTGAAATCGCTCGTTAAAATCAAGAGTCACGGTGAAGGTGACCGATCACCTAGGTGAAGTAAAGTAAAAATGACTTGTCTTACAAAAACCTCACTGTGCATCTCTACCTGGATGCGTCAGGAGTTGGCCCAGAAGGACATAAGAAGATGACGCCCGGCCAGTCGAGACCAGCCCGAAGAACGCCCCAGAAGTCAAGACACCCCTACATTCTTAAGCCGAAATCGGTCCTTCAGACCGCCGATTTTCGGCACCGGAGAACGCAACACCTCCTCTTCCTCCAGCCTGTAGCGCCATAAAAACACTTTCAGCAAAACTACCTCCGCAATTAACCAGAAGTAGAACGTACTTAAGGACACTCTCACAGCGTTCCCTGGTGAAACTACAGCTTGCAGCAAAATCACCACAGCGCCCGCCAGAACTTTCGAGCTCACTCGGACTATTGCGCAGATGCATTTTTTTCCAGTAGGCGCCGCGCCGGCCAGGCCAAATTAGAGTGGAACATGTCGCACCCGCGAACTACTTCCACAAGCGAAAGTTGACTCTAGCGACGCAAATAACCTCTAAACGGCTAGATG
Organism: Agriotes lineatus; assembly: GCA_940337035.1. Taxonomy (NCBI): domain Eukaryota; kingdom Metazoa; phylum Arthropoda; class Insecta; order Coleoptera; family Elateridae; genus Agriotes; species Agriotes lineatus. The sequence goes on along the minus strand of OW679197.1, from coordinate 33,357,576 downwards.
CGGTACTAGATTTTGAGCCCTTTACCTTGTTGGTTGCAGAATTGGTTACGGAGAACCCCCTCCACTCACAGTATGAGACTGGAAGCTGCCGACCCGCCACAACCCACTCCGCTGGTGTGACAGGGAAGTTGCAAACCTGCCCAGGTGTGTAGAACGCAGCAGACGCATATGAAATTAGAAGGAACTGTTTCATTTAAATGTTACACTATACACACACTTTTTTTATATTAATTACACCTTTCATAAGAAGGTGTAATAATAGAGATAATATATACCGTTTATTAGAGGAATTCTTGATCTAAACAATCAAAGCAGTCAACGTACTCTGGCTTCTGGGCTACCCACAGCCACGTGTATGCAAGAAGTCAGACCCCGTTCGGTAACAGTCTTAATAGAAAACAATGGCTACTTGATCCCGCCAATAACTGCTTACTTAAACGAACGATTTGCAATAAATAATGAAAGCTAATACGTTCTAACAAAAATCTTCGAAATGGATGGTTCAAACAAAATTTCTTCCCTGGGGTACTATGCTAGTCTTTATATTATCCAATACATACAATAGTGACCAACCAGTAATACATAATATGACTTTACAGTGATAAAGGATACTCTCACAGAAGCTATTGAGAAAATATCACAGAAGGAACAGTATTCGCTTCAACCCATCTAAAGTCACATATCGTCTTTCTCGTTTCGCTAATATAAAACTATCAAACTCCGAATATAACCTGAGAAAGAAAATTAGCTAATCACTATCTGTGAAATTTTAACCTACTTGGGAAGAAGACTTTGATAGAGGTCCCATATTCAAAATTAAAGCTGATATGTCTAGGAAAGATAATATCCTACAAAAATAAACTAGTAGCAAATAGGACGCCACTCCACATACTTTGAGATCTTCTGTTCCGTTATTTGGGTTCCCTGTAGCAGAATATGTCTCCTCTGTGTTCAGTGGGAGAGCACTACGAAACCTGCGGCCTATTAATAGGTGGTTGACTGTAAACAAAATTTACAATTCGACTGTATCTTCTGAATGGTGATATTTCATCAACGTACTATTTAGCCAAATTGATGCTAAATCCAAACCAATGTCAAGGTAAAACATAAGACAGACCATAGATCTTCTGCTTGTATGTTGAGTTACCGTGCACTTCTATCCCTTCCCTTGCAAAAAGTTTCGCCTCTGGCGTGGTTAACACGTTGAGTTGCCGTGATCTTTTGATTTTTCCTCCTGATGAAGCCCCTTACGAATGTGGGCGAAACGTTGAGTTCTCCGATCTCTATCATGACACGGTCCAATCCCGGAAATCGTTTGTTACTTAATGACAATGGCCGCGAAAACCTCAGAAATCAACTATTAAATATGTTTGCAATGCCAAAGATTTTGCCTGATTGGATTTGCCTTCAGCGCGATTTTTAATCTATGCATATACAATGTGTCTGACAGCGCAGCTACATAGGGCGACATAGGGAAACGTGGATGGTACATTTTGCTGTACAACATACACTTGTCGAATTTGTCCTTGTGATCTCATAAAATGCATTCACTTACATCGTCTTCAAATTTTTATTTACGTTGCGAAAGTCGTAAAATACAATGTATATGTATACATATACATATCAAGTATAAATTATTTCAATTGGGCAAAACATTTATGGAAACAACGGCTAGGTAAAATGTATTATTTGACAGTTTGGTGGTTACAGGCTCAAATTTCCACGCTTTCGATAAGCCAACGTCTTCGAGAAATATGAAAACTGCTGTATAGCAACTCTAATTAGTTTTGTTAGAATCTTACAAACTTCGCTGCGGTTCAATTTTGTACATGCTAATAACTTCATATAGTTTCCACAGGAATAAAGTTTAATACTGTTTTTAATTGGCTGCGTCATACTATTTACGTACATTTAAGCTAGAACATATAGACAAATAATAATTATCTTCAGTTCTGCAGTCTCTATTTTACAATCCGCTGGCCAAAAATACGTTTCTTTTCATTTCACGCACCACAACATATACATCAACAATATCTACGAAAAATATTTTTTTCTCATCATTTAAACTTGAGGTACAAATATAAGTACTTGTCCTCTTGCATTCTCTAGCCTCATTTCGGCTTCTGTAATGTTGCACTGGAATTTCCTTTATACAGCACAGTGCGACTTTCACTCTGATGATGCAAGCTGCAAGGTCTTGCGAAACGTTAGTGAATATGGATGCACAAACAGCAAAACGGCCAAATCTGCCTAAGTATCCTCGTTCTCAAGGTACTCAAACAATACGAGCCACCAAAGAGCATGGCCATCGCGCGAGTTTTTGCTCGACTTCACAAGGTGCAAGGCACATTAAGCCAGAAAATGCTGGGTGTTCATATACAAATACTAGGCGGTCTAAGCCGAAATTCTATGCTAAGGAGAATATGGAAATAATTTTGCAAATAATAAAAATGTGAATTTTATTATTTTGTGATTTTATTAAGTTTACAATTCTTTAAGAAATAGAACATAGCGGCCTTAAAATTGTAGGCAAAATGATGGCCGAATAAAATCTGATATAGACAGAACTCACACAGTACATATTTTAATTGCCCTGTAAAAAATCAGTAGTCCCGACCCAAATCAGTAGTCCCGTCCCTTAGTTGAATTAAGTTCTTTAAGCATATTTGTTTTTTTAAATTGAAATTAAAGTAGAGCAAAACTATCCACTAAGTAGAGGGTGTCCTATAATTTTCCATCACTTTTATTTTGTTTGTATGTTATGAACAAAGTCTAGGCATGCCGAGTACCAGGTATCTTAAACACCGACTGCTGTGGTGAAAAGTCATACTTAGAATTTTGCCGAAATTAAAGAGTTCCAACCCTAGTAATATCTACTACTGATTCTATAAAATTAAGAATCTCTAAAAACTATGTAGTTCTTAATTTCATGGCTGATTAGAAATGCATTAGATAAGAAAAACTGATACAATTTACCTAAATAAAAATGAAATCTGATGTCGGTTTAAAAAAAATCATTGCACCCTAGATAAATGGGACAATATAAAATTGTGCAAAATTTTCACTTATCTATACATTTTTTATTACGTAAAAAATCCTTTACTAAGTTTGGAACTCCTTAATCCTGGTGATTACAATGAGTCAAATATGACTTTAAGATCTTTTGAACTGTTGTAGCTCGTACTTACTAACATAGTGACTCAATTGTTAGTTAGTTACTAATTAATACTAATATAAATATAACATAATAGTGTAAGATTATTTTGTAATGTATCTAAATGTATCTAATTAATCAAATCAATATTCTTAATTTCAAGTTTTTCTATTTTTTTCCAGAAGGCAAAAATAGTCGCATATCTTGCATGTATTTGGTTATATTTTTTTAAAATCTCTGCATATTTTTGATCGAGACAGTGTATATATATTCGCAAAAAGATCAGATGCTTTTCATTTCCCACCGATATGCGAAATCACCAATTTTACCTACTTTTTATTTCTATCGAGTAAATATTATTGCCATGTTATTAATATCATTACATCGCATTATGGCTAATAACTGAAGTAAAGGTTTTCTCCAAATCTTAATTAATGTAAGGTAGTAGAGGCGGTATCGTGAATCGTAGATCGTACTGATGCCTAAAAAGAATACATCCCCATACCGCACCACACCAACAGTAGCATAGGGAGTTTTTGCACAACTTTTCAGGAGACATTGTATTCGAAAACACTGATGAAGAAAGCAGCCAAACTGGAATCCCTACCTCCCACTTCTGCTAGTGCAGCACAGCACCTGCCCCTAACGCAATCCTCAAATTACTTTCTTGCACATGCAAAGGAACTTGGTCGACTCAAAGGTGCAGTTGCGTTAAGAGTGGTATCAGATGTAGAACAATCTGCAAAACCTGCGAAGGCTGGACCTGCAGCAACACAGAATGCAGATCTCCTAGAATCTGAAGACCCTGACCAGGCTGAAGATTAATCTGATGATGGAAGCATGGACGAAAAAGATGATTCGAGTGATGATAAAGATCATGGATAAGCGTTAATGGTATTGGGAAACAAATTGAGTTATTTAGGCAGCAGTAAGTGTATAATTTCTGCATTTTTCCCAATGAAACCTATCATATCCTGACGAGAAGTGATTCAATCCTCCATTAGATTCAGTTTGCAAAAATAAGTAGGAAATTCTTAAATTTCAATGCTTCAAATTCAACACCCCCCCCCCTCCCAAAAAAAAAGTGTTCCACCAATTAAATTTTGAAAAATCTTCGGATCTTCAAAGCTACTTCCAAGACGAAGTTATAAACAAGGTTTAATAAATGAACGAATTTTGTCACTTTTCAAAGCCCTACCCGTACTGTCTTAGCTTTAGGTTTCAACTCCAATTCCAACTTCCATCCAAGGAGCGAATAACATTATAGGAAAACAATAATAAGAAGTATACACTTTCTACGGTAACATAATTTACATTTCCAAAAAGATCAAATTGCAGGATACAGCTGTCCCAAAGAGGTGAATCTATTTAGTTAGGATGAATCGAAGTAAATTAATTGAAACCTCTGAAAGATCCTTAGTGCACGTTCTCCTAAGTAAAACGCTTGTGCTGCATCTAAAATTTCTGAGACGATTCTAAGTAATGCGTGGTTGATTGATTGATTGATTTGCCCATTCAATGATTGATTGATCGAAAATTGTGCCATTCGCCTGTCAAACGCGTGCGGATTCTGGACGATTTATAAATTACCTTTGACGTATTTTATCTAGTTGAACCTTAGCGGTATTTTGGTGACACGCCCACAACAAATTAACAAAACATAACAGAAATGTATCACAAAAGCCTAAAAATTATCGTAATTTTGTTTTCCTCGCTGAGAGCGAAGCACACGGTTCGCGCAGATTACAATATTGAATAGGGGCTAATTAATGCATACACAATAATTGTATGGCAACGCAGAAGCAAGGGCACGCTCAATACGATTTCCATGTTGCCCGAACAAAGGTGGGCTCTCAAAACTTCACCGCTTTGGTGGGAACGGACGCGAATGGCTCGAGTTAGTGTCCTTTCCAATACAAACTGCCGCCAGCCTGTTATTTCTTACTCCTGAAAGCTCCATGTGGCAGAAAACTAACACAGAAGCACTCCGAGAAGCGATTACGAGCTTTGTTTTCGTGGAACCGTACACAACGTAAGCTCTACCTGTTCTGCATTAGTTTTTCTACTGAAAGCAGGGAGGACTGTAGTTAAAGTAGTGCGTATGTTAACGCCTATTAGAAAGTGGTGTAATTAGAATAATCGGTGTGTTTAGTATTCGAATCTTTTTCAATTAATCACATTAGCCCTGTCTGTGAATACAATATATATTACAGGAACTAAATTACTGCGGCATCTTTGATAATTAAATAATAAAGAAAACTTATTAGCAAAATCTCCTAAGTCAAGTAAGTAAACCGTGTTCCACTGAAATATATGGTTTGGAAACACTAAGAAGACGGACCAGACAAGATGGACCACAAAATGCTAAAATGGATATTTTCTAAAACAAGATATGATGATCAAAGAAATAGTAAAATTCTATACATCATGAGTTCAAAGAAACTCATTAAAGACGCATGCCGCTATAGAAAAAATGAAAACTGGAGATGGAGGCGGAATTTGTCCTAGAAATACGTATTATGCTGCAATAACTTCTTTGTGGATATAATAAATAAACATTATATATCTGAACTTTGTTTTTTATCAAAACGACTTTCTACATAAGCTTGCTCAAATCTTTAGTCCATTAAATCCAAGATTGATTTAATCTAAAAGAGTACTGATGATGACTTCTTCTACTTTAACTTAGCTGCCTTAAGACGTTACGGCGTCGTACGTCTCCATTTTATTAAATTACCCAGGCGCAAATTATGTTCTGTTAAGCAATTTTATACACTAGCTCAGTCATTAGTGTTATAACATACCGGGTGTAACAGGATCATGGTACACCCCCGTATCTCCGTTAGTTTTAAAGGTAATTTATTGAAATTTGGTATATCCCATATACATAATAAGCGGCACTTTTTGACCTGCAAATGATTTTTTTTTCACTTCCGGTTTCGCCGGAAGTGATACCAACTTTCGATTTTTAAATAGAACACCCTGTATATTATTACATTTCTGAAATCTGCATAATTTTCTGAATCCAATGATACCACATAAGTGACATTTCAACGTCAAAAATTTTTTAATTTAATTTTAGTTTTCCATTTAAGTGTGCCATGATGGTTCCGATTTATTCCAATTGATCCATTTAATGCTAGAAAAATCGAAATCCCGTCAAAATACTAAATTGCGTTTTTTATGAGCAAATAAAGTTCACCGTAATCAATTTTGGGGTAAAACTCAATTTTTTCAATGGAACCATATTGGTACCGTGGTACCATTTATTAGTACTATTAATAAGGAATTTATTCATACATGGTAATTAAATGTGCGATAAATACAATCAAAATTACAGCTAAAGAAAATAAGAAAATACAATTATTTGGTCTAATTTAGTGTTAAGACTAAGGAGGCTTTGAAAACAATGAAATTGTTTATTCAGACTGTCAAATAAATACTTGTTGGTTTATCGGTGTTTCTATTGTGTATTGGAAGAGTCTTTACATTTGTTGTTATTTTTGTTCAAAATGCCGCACATTTATACAAAGGATGAAAGAGTGGACATGTTAATTATTTATGGGGAATGTAGAAAAAATGGCCTTGCGGCTAGAAACCTTTATGCCGACCGATATCCTGATAGACAATGTCCAGCGAGAAATTATTTTAATCGTCTTGAAAATCAATTCCGAAGAGAGCCTAACCATGATCCCGATCCCGAAGAAAACGTTATCATTGACGAAGGAACGGAAATTAATGTTTTAGCTCGAATAGAAGTTGATAAGACTGTTTCTTTAAGGCAAATTGGGTTTGATTTGGAAATTAGTCACCAAACGGTAAGCCGAATCTTGCACAAACACAATTATAAATCCTTCAAATATCAATTGCACCAGCACCTGTACGAAAATGATTATGAACGTAGGATGGAATATTGCAATTGGATCTTGCAGAATAATGTGCAGCCAAACAATGCTTTTTTGGGAAGGATTTTATTTTCGGACGAGTGTAGGTTTACAAATATGGGATTATTTAACCGACAAAATACAAGGTATTGGTCACAAGTAAATCAACATTTATTGCGGCAGGGTAATTTTCAAGTGCGGTTCGGTTTCAATGTTTGGCTTGGAATAGTCGGTCGTAGAGTCATTGGTCCAATAATATTTGAAGGAGCCTTGACTGGAGCTAGATACTTAGGATTTCTGCAAAATGAAATTGAGGACAGGTTAGCTGAATTACCTATCCATTTACGACAGGGAATGTATTTCCAACAAGATGGAGCTCCTCCCCATAATTCAAGAATAGTAATTGATTACCTTCAACAAGCATTCGAAGAAAACGTAATTTCGACGAATGGTCCTGTGCGATGGCCTCCAAGGTCACCTGATTTGACACCTCTTGATTTCTTTGTTTGGGGCCATTTGAAAAACATTGTTTATGCAACCCCCGTACAACCCGCGAAGATCTGGAGTTGCGAGTAAGACGCGCAATTAATAGAATAACGGCCCAGCAATTATCGAACGTTCTTCAAGAAACAGCTACGAGAGTTCAGAAGGTGCGTTGACGTTAATGGACAAGCATTTCGAACAATTGTTGTAATGTTTTGTGTTAATTTTTTGTATTTCAAGTTGTATTTTTTGTATTTCTTATTTTCTTTTAGTTGTAATTTTGTTTGTATTTATCGCACATTTAATTACCATGTATGAAATAAATTCCTTATTAATAGTACTAATAAATGGTACCACGGTACCAATATGGTTCCATTTGAAAAAATTGAGTTTTACCCCAAAATTGATTACGGTGAACTTTATTTGCTCATAAAAAACGCAATTTAGTATTTTTGACGGGATTTCGATTTTTCTAGCATTAAATGGATCAATTGGAATAAATCGGAACCATCATGGCACACTTAAATGGAAAACTAAAAATTAAATTAAAAAAATTTTGACGTTTGAAATGTCACTTATGTGGTATCATTGGATTCAGAAAATTATGCAGATTTCAGAAATGTAATAATATACAGGGTGTTCTATTTAAAAATCGAAAGTTGGTATCACTTCCGGCGAAACCGGAAGTGAAAAAAAAATCATTTGCAGGTCAAAAAGTGCCGCTTATTATGTATATGTGATATACCAAATTTCAAATAAATTACCTTTAAAACTAACGGAGATACGGGGGTGTTCCATGATCCTGTTACACCCGGTATAACTCCTTACTTACGTTGGAACATGCATTATTATCCTTTATTGGCGCATCTATTAATTTTCATGTTTGTGGTTCAGATTACAGACGGACGCGTGACGTGAAAACAGTCGGTTCACGCTGTGTCACGGCGGGTCCCGTCGTAAACGTGAGTAATATTTGAAATTCGGGCCGTGAACGTGCGTGAAAATTTCCAAAACGTGATTCACTTTTCACGTTAAATATTTAGTAATTAATAAAAGACTACAGGGGACCCCGCTTCCACGCTGCTCACCCATGTGGAAGATCTAGGCTGGAGCGGATGTCATTGTACTTCTTTGTGACAGCCTGCAGCGACGTAACTTCGCACCTGTGTTGTGAATGTTGTATCTACAGTCAATCGCGTGTCTGCGTCTATGGGGACGAAGTAGAACTTACTTTTAGTTCCTCGAACGTAAAAATACTTTTAAACCTAGAAAATTAAAAGTGATGCCTAGCAACATACACCTTCTTGTACTCGCATCAGTAAGAACAACGTTAATTCCAATAACAGCTTTTGGTATTAAAAGTTATATTTTTGAAGGCGGATGCAAGAAATGTTTTTTCGAGAAACCATTATTTATCCCCTGTTGTAAGCAATGCAGTAAATTTGTCTATTTCTGTGTCTACTATTCTGTTTGGAACATATCACGTAAATTATTTCACATTCAAACATGTTTTATTTAGTCACCGCCGTGAATGTGAGTGAACGTGACCGTGAGCGTGCGTAAATGTGAGTGCTTAAGCAAGAGTGAAACGTGCGGTACGTGAATGAGTACTCACTCACGCGCCCATCCCTAGTTCAGATTTCGTATTTGAGCGCGTGAGCCACGCCTACCTTTCGCTTTGAACCGTGATGTGACAGTCGACAATTGTTCTCGGGTTCTTTCTGGTCCGGTTTTGATGCCGTAATAGTGTCAGCTTGAGCGTTTTCTAAAGTATCCAACGGATGTATGGGCGTGCAGATGGTTATTGTGTAGTACTTGCCCTCGCCACCGTCGGCGAAGCGTTGCATCCTGCCTATTAATGAAGGAATTCTGTCCAAGCCATATCGGCGGATCGAAAGCTGGCTGACTTATTTTTTGCACGTGTCTAAATCACCTTGGGGTAAGTTGACTGAAGCTTTCATCGGGCTGCATCTAATTTTGTGTTTTCTATTATGGGCTTTTCGTCTTGTAGCTGCAAGTGTGGAGCTCCATACCGGCCCCTGGCATTTAGTCGTGAAAGCATCCAGGGCATGATCTTGACCCCAACTCTGGCGCTGAAACACCTATCAGCCGCGGTCCACTTCAACAGCAGCTTACGTGAATTTCATAACAAACAGAATGGGACCCGATAAAGAACACACAATCAGGTTAAATTTTGCCTTTATGTAACCTTTACTGGGGACTAGTGATCGTATGCTGCAGGCTCACTCATGCAATTTGAGTGTTTGGAAATCTGACATGAGCTAGAGCTGCTACAGTTAGTCAGTGATATTTGTACCCGAAGGCATCAAACGTTTCCTCTCCATCCACGGAGCAGACGCCGCTGTCATATTGCCTTTGAACTTCTGTGTCTTATCTTAATCGTGTGCGAGATCATTAAGTCTCTATACCTATACTGTAAATTTTGTAAGTTTATATTTATGGGTTTACCTCTTAACTTTTCTACCGATATTTACCTGCGAATAATTACCTGTATTTTGTACCATATAGTATTGAATTTGTGATAATCTGATAACAGATAATACATATATACATTTTGTGATACTGGCTGTGTGAGTTTGATCTTGTTACGGCTACCTATATTAACCGGAGCCTTTCTTTCAGAAAATGTTTGTGTTACTGAAGTTTACGAATCCTCTTTTGAACATCTGGATACACTGGCAGTATTAGGCAATAAAGATTGGTAGGCGCCCAAATGGATTTTTTTATATACTATCGTTAAGTATAAAGAGCTGCACGCCGTCTTTCTGAGCTAGACGTGGCCGGCAGCTGTATCCAAGTGAACATAAAGTTTAGTTTTTTGAGAGTTTTGGCCAGAGAATTTGGTATAGATAACAACATTTTATAATTGAGAAAAATTTCCAACAACTTAATATGAAGTGCAAGTTGGCAGTTCACTTATTCTTACAACTCAGCAGCCATTATGGATACCTCTTCTTAGGTTATTTTGTATTTCAGGGGCATTTTAATCCAGTCTTTCATATAAAATATTGGTTTAACATTTTTATGACAAACTATGTTACTTAAGAAATTCTTTGGTACAGCTAAAGGATACACTTCTACAGGATAACGTTCGCTCCTTTCGCTGTTTTCATCATACGCTGACACTCCCATTATCAGATATGTACCAAATGACAACACGTTGTTTATTAAATTTCACTTTAGTAGGCAATACAATTCACTGAACCATATCAAAATATGTGTATTTCCATTATTTAAAAAACATCTTTTCAGTACAGTAACAACCAAACTAGTTACTATCTACCATATTCTTAATTATTGTCTAAATTTGGCATTTCTTTTTCTTGTCTCTTACTATCTGGTCCAACCAAATTCCACTTTTTCCTATCTCAGCTTTATCGTACCTTATTGAAGTCATATTCATGTGCTTTTCTGTATACAACTATGCTGATACTTTGAACTAGATACCAGGTTATATTATAAGGAGACACAAAAAATGGAGTAACTTATCGCTACTTTGCAATGAAAGAAAAATCTGAACTAGAGTTCTTAGTATTAACGGTATTTGTTAAACAAAAATTAAATATTACGTTAATGAAAATGGATTAAATGTTGAGCTGTTAAATCTCAACAGCGATGGCAGTCTCCATCTCTTACTATAGTTATTCAATTAATGCTAATTTCCGAACTACAGAACTAGAACAATATATTATCTATATTTACATATGCTATTCGTTTATAGTAACATTTTTTGGGCTGCTTTCGTTTCCGTTAACCAGCAACCACGAGATACAGCAACTAGGTACGCTTACTCGTATGAATGAACTATATTAAAATCATTAGAATAGCAAAGAGGTGCCATTATTTTAAATCTGGATATTCCATATTTAGCAAAGTAATTAACATCAATAATTAAATACATTATGGTAAAATATATTCTGCCATCAATGTAATTAAATTTAAATGAACTCTAATTATTTTGAATTTCATTAATTTTATACAAACGGGTAATTAATTAAAGGGCCTAATATGGACGAAAATGATTTTAAAGATAATTACAAAAAACAGGAATTTAGTGGTCTTCAACATTTCGGAAGGTTAGGAATGTTTAAAAATTGACCGCCGCATTGTTTCATCTCGGCAAAGAAAGAAAGAACAAAAGAAGAAAAGGTTAGTATTTTAGTTTGTTTGAGCTCGGACGCTGAAGTCAGCGCATGGTAAGACTATTTTTTGGTTCACCAACAACCATTACGTTTGTTTCGTGCCGGATTGGGCATTTTAAGGTTAACCAACGTTAATGCTACGGTAAATAGAGTAACACTAAGGGATTTTGTGTTTATTGTTTCAGTGCACCGTTCTGTAGTAGCTATTTGATGGAGCCTTATCTTTTCGTTTCGGCAAATTTACAACGATTGTTGGAACTACATAGTTGACCCACTCAAATGTAGTATTATGAGTGTCATCATCATAAAGTTCTTTAAAACTACCAGTATTATTCTTATTTGTAAAGCGCAGGGCAATTCCACACATTTCCAAAGCTACAGAAGTAAAGTAAGGTTCAAATTCCGAGTCCTTCACCATAAAAATTATACATAGAAACATGCGTTATTAAGCGATTAGGAGAAAATTATGTATTTTGTCAGCGTTAAAGAGCATTACTTCTTTAGAAATGAGTTACGTTTGAGGAGACCTCATTAATCTGTAGGTTTTACAATACCATACGACCCTCTTTTATTACGTCGCTCGCTCGATGTCATGCGCTCTTATTAAATCAGACCCTGTATACTATTCGTGCATCGAACCTGGTGCAAAACATTTTTATGTTAATAATTTAATATTTATTACACTACGTTCATAAATTTTGTGTTAATAATGCCTTTCTGAGTAATTATGTATTCTAGTGTGTTAGGCCATTTTCTATCTTTCCTTAATTCGGATAATTAAATAAACATTTAGAAAAGTTTTGGTACATAATTGACAAGTGCTCCTGTATTTCAGACTCGTTTCGACCATCTAGTATCTTTTATACGGCAGCTTTTCGTATCACACAAAAATCCTAGTTCGCACGCGGCTCTTGGTCTCGCAAAATTTAGCCCGTGAGAGCAAGTGAGAAAACCCTCCCGAATTTTGATGTAAAACGTCTGTCGGTCTCTTTCGAACCGAGGCAGCTGCGGTGGTGGGACACGAGTCCTTGGCTTCTCATTGGTCGCTCCGGCCGCGTGTGACGACAGCTGGGATCGTGGTCGCGCTTTGTGGCTTCGAGCCGCAAGCAGCGCTTGGCTAGCTTCGAGGTTACGAGTGTCTTTGTTGTTGGCTTCGCACGGGCTTGTTTTGATTTATTCACCAGTATTAAGGCGGGTTACGCCTAATTTTGTCCGTCAGTCTTTAGACGGGATTAATCGCCGAGTGATCCAAATAACGACTTTGCCCACTTCTATGTTTTTCCAAGGGGGCATAAACATTACACCCACGCTTGACGCATAAGGGGAACATTTCGGAGGCCACTGCAGGAATAGACGACGCCTAGAAGTAGCGCATTCCTTAAGTCTTTAAAGCCGAGCTAGTAACCAGGTAACAACATTTTGTCAATAAACTGTTTCGCTAGCATGTGCCTAAATTAACATTAGTGTTTCACATCGATTCGCTGCGAGCTGTCTTGCTTGTTTTGCATTAAACTCATATACAGTGTCGTACACGGCTTCGCTGCGAGCTGTCTTGCTTGTTTTGCATTAAACTCATATACAGGGTCGTACACGGTTTCACAGGGAGCTGTCTTGTTTGTCTTGCATTAAACTCATATAAAGTACCTACAGTGCTTCGCTGCGAGACGTCTTGTTTGTTTTACAATTAAACTCGCATCAATCAATCTTAGTGTTGGACATCGAATCGCTGCGAGCCTGTCTTGCTTGTTTTGCATTAAACTCATATAAAGTACCTACAGTGCTTCGCTGCGAGACGTTTTATTTGTTTCACATTTAAACTCGCATACTCGTGTCTGGTACACCCACATGTGAATCTCACGCGTGTGCAATACACCTGTAATGTACTTGTCGTATTTTTGTCGTCTTGTTGTGCGCCTCAGTATGCGTCGTAACTTTTAGGTAAAGCGCTTCCCAGCTGGGCGTATCCCATATTTAGTTATAACAGATTGTTGTACTTGCCGACCACGGTGGTACCATGTAAGCTGTTAGTTGGTCATGTGAAGTGGCCCAATAGATGTATTAACTGTACCGTCTTATGATTTTCCCTTTGTGTCTTGTGCATGTTTGTTTACAGGGTGACTGAGTCACTATGTTTCGATGGTTATAAGGTAAGTCCCGAACGTAGTGGACGCGCGCTGCAGGTAGGTTGTTGCGTTTGTCAGTGCGCTGCTCCCAAAAATAGTTATTTGAGTATTTTTTGCCCCGTTTGACCCTCAAGATCCGGTTGAACGTGAGTCTCTTGATTTGGATCTTGTGGTGCCCTTTTATTTGGTAACACCCTTATATAGCTCAACACGCTTGCCCTGTGGTATCTCGTTTTAGGACCCCGCCCCCTCCCTGAGTGTATTCGAGCCGAGGCCTTTAGCCCGTGTCTTACGATTTTCAGGGTGAGCGTGCACCTTTCCCGGACTTGTCTAGTTATTTGGTACTCACACAGTCGTGAGTGTCGATAAGTCAGTTTGATACTGTAACAAGTGTGTTATGTTTTTCTTGGCTATTTACCATCGCATTGTTGCATTGCCTTAATTACAACCTTTAGCTGCTATTGCTGGATTTGTCTTTTCTGAATGGTATATTGGGATGGATTTTGTAGATAGACTATCTGTGTGTACCTATTCTAAAATCTTCGTTGCACCACCATCTTTATCACACTTATGCCTTGGAATTTACAATCGGTTTTGCCAGTTATCAGATTGGTATGATTGAGAGCGAACAACTGTTTAAGTTGGAGCTAAATTTTGAAAATCCTTCAACTTAGAACCCACATTTGGCTTGAAATTAGACAAAGTAGAGTTCTTCCCAAAATTAACCGTGCTCTTATATTTATTCATTTTCATAAAACTCAACAGATATTGTACTACGTCCCCGAGGGGCGGGTTCTGTCCCTATAATTAAATTCGTTATTTATATGCTAGTTGCGCGATTGAACTTCTTTATATGTATACAAATTTGTAAGCTATAAGCGTATGCCATTCCAACTGATGCCTTTGATCGCACTTGGGTACTAAGAACTTTGAATAGCAAAAGCTTGGGAAAATCCTTGCTTGAAACTTTGCTCATTACAGCTACTTCGCAAAATGTTTTGCTATTTTTAGTATCTGTCTATTACTTAAATAATTTGAGAGACTCCGCTAGTGGAAGGCATAAATATTTGTAAGGCAAATTAATTGTCCCTCTTTGAGGTTCAAGTTACTCTTTATTAGAGGCTGACTTTTACGACCAATGGAATACTCTAATAGCTTGAAATGTTATGCCTTTGCTTTGAAAACTCTTGTACAGCCAATTAAGCTTTTCAAAAACAAAAGCGATTGCATTCTCACTTAGTTTGTGGTATTATAAATTTCTCTAACTATCACATAATAACGTTTAATATTCATTTTTTTTAAATTATGATGTGCAAGTGCCATTTTTGACATAATATATTATCAGTTATATGCCCTATAACCAACAGAACAAGCAAGCTTTCGCACAAGGTTCTTTACAGTGGACAATTAATTTAAAGAAAAATTTAAAGATTGTTAATTGCATTGATGTGATCTCAAGTTGCTCTTCCTGTCCTACAATGTAACTGTTTCTCTTAAAAATATATCCCACGTGTTGAGGTATCCCAGTAAGAAATGAAAATATACATGTTATAGTCAAAGTCCACAATCTGCTTTTGCATAAAAAATCTAGTTATTCTATGGAATAACGAATTCGTTTAGTTAGAGCGTAAAGTGAGACACTATTCTACACGTGTGCAAGATATTGTATAAATGTATAGAGTAGTTTGCTACAGGTAAACATCTGTTTACTGCTTGTTACATGCTTATGAAACGTGGCACTGTAGTGATATGGGGGCGGAGTCTTCATGTAAAGATGCAGGTGTTTGCTCGCAAATCTGTAGAAACGTACACTGAGTGTTTATTATTGACTA
Organism: Agriotes lineatus; assembly: GCA_940337035.1. Lineage (NCBI taxonomy): Eukaryota > Metazoa > Arthropoda > Insecta > Coleoptera > Elateridae > Agriotes > Agriotes lineatus. Next base: position 33,341,937 of record OW679197.1, on the reverse strand, counting down.
AGCGTCTAGATATAAAGCATTAGCTATTGGCGTACTGCAAGTTTCACCAAGTCTACTCGACACGCGGGGTAGACCTATCTTTACCTTCGAGCTCTTGGAATATTATACTCCTGAAAGCGAGTACTGCATTTCGCTTGGCAAGAGGTCAAACAGGGTGTAATCTAATACTGATATCTTAACAGGCAAGGTTACAGGAAATTGTTGGAAGCCATTTGCAAACTGGGCTGGTATCAAATCAATTACAGACTATTCAAACCCCGTGTCATCACGTTGCTTGCACCCTGCAGAAAATAAGTGTTGATGACCTGTAACAAGTCGGCCACAGACCCAAATAGCGATTAGCAGACACAGACGTAGATAAGCTCCAAATATAAGCCAATCAAAACCACCATGCATAAGGTATTACAAATATTACAAACATAAGTAGCGCAAATATCGTATACCAAATGGACGATTATGCGACTGTTAGAATTAGACAATGAATGGGTGTACTTATACATAATGCAGTAAATAACGGTATCAAATTGAAAGGTTTGGAATCCAATCCTAAACTATGGTTTCGGGCGACGAAAGGTGATCGGTGACTCTCGATCCAAAATCGAGGAAAGCCTAAGGAGTTAGTGTCCGGCAGCCAAAATTCATCAGCGGAAATTGGGCCCAAGCTTTTTGCTCGGGCATGGGATAGTCGTGGCAACTCAAAGAGCGATATAATGAAACCAATAAGGCAGCAATGTTCAGGGCGATACCGATGATATGCGATATAAATCGAATCTTGGAGTTCCACGACATTTGAATGAACGTAAACGAAACTTAAAATATAAAGACGGTTACACATGAAATTGCTTCTACACGATTATTACATGGCCCCACGGAAAACCTAAGAGCCGCACGAAGAAAAATACGCAAGAGAGAGCTGACTTCTTTCTAACGGCGCGGGAAACGTGCCTTGTCGTCCAGAGGTTCAACGCAAATTCACCCCGCTCCTCCGGGCTGTATGCAGTGGCGGTGTGGCTCTTTATTTCAACGGGATAAAATGAGCATAAGGAACCGTTGGAAGACAGATAAAGCTTTTAAGAACTTTACTGTCCACGTTAAGTGGCTCATCTATAGAATAACATTATTTAGTGGCCACGTTTTATAAAGTGTTTTAGAAAGAAAGAATCTGGTGTGATACACTCCCACAACTTCCTTTTACGGTAATCTTATAATTAGTCAAACAATGTTATGCTTTTGTCAAAAATTATAAATGCTATATAATTCAAAAATGTAATAATATATCGAGTGTTCTATTTAAAATAACAATGTTGATAGCGACTTTGTGTATAACCGGAAGTGACTTCACTGTCAAAATATTATAGTTGTAGTCGCTCTTACACATAATGTTCATGGTCAAAGTTTCAGATTTTCAATTTTATGAGTTCTTTATAATGCCCTATAAAATGGGAGTTAATAAAAAAGAAAGAAATGAAAAAAATGTTTTTTTAGAGATATTCAACTGGAAAACTACCTATCTCACATCAATACACATTAAACATGTAATAAAAATGTAACGTTTTGAAAAAAATCGTTAAAGCCGTTTTTGAGAAAATTGAAAAAAGCTTAAAAATCACAAAAGTATACACTATATTTCCGGTTATGTGATTTTCTTCAAAAGGTTGCTGTCGTATCTAGATAGTACACAAAACTTATATATGAAGTTTGAACGTCATCTCTTTTCGTTCTTGAGATATTCTGTTCACACGCAGGCGCACTTTTAGCCTGACGGACCAATAAACAAAAAGACTTTTTTGGGTTCAGAAAACCTTAAAACGTGAGATCTGTTGAAAACTCAATTTTCAAAAATGTGCACCATAAAAAGGCTCGTTTATATAACATTATATAACATATATAACATAACATAACATATATAACATATAGACGTTACGAAAGTTAAGAGAATAATATAAAAGAGCAGAATTAGAAATATAAGAATCGAATTTTAGCAAAACGCAACAACAAATGCAAATATAAAAAACTTAGACATTGACGAGAACTTGAGAAAATAAAGCGAGGCAATAAGCAAAAATACGAATTTCGAAATAGAAATAAAATACAGACTAAGACTAATCCAGTTTCTCTATTCAAATCCCTGAACAGGAGTAACTTTACCACCCACAGTGCATTGGATCGGTACAGAGTCTGCTCACTATTCGCCATTAGAATAAATTAACGACGCTTCTTTTAAAAGACTGATCTATGGGAACAAGTAACTTGACCATTACCGAGTTGTAATAAAATTAGCGACTGAACTTTTCGGGTGTTTTAGACGCGGGCCTTCCGGCCGAAACGCCGTACGATATATAAACAAATAGTATATTGTATGTTAAGAGCTGAAAGTGCATTCTTGCCGCTTGCGCATGAATATTGCTGGTTGAGGCAAAGCCGAAACCAACAATCATGCAAAAGCGGCAAGCGCACTTTTAGCTCGAAACATACATACTATTTTTTCGACGACTGAGCAAATTATTAATGGAAAATATCATATTTCATTTTATTGCAAATAATAATTGACAATCAAGTAAACATTACTCGCTCATTCTATTAAAATGTGAAGCGATTATTTCCACAAATGACGCACATTGTCAAGGAAACATTCGGACGTGGCTACCTATTTTGTTCACGCGGAAACCCAAAACGCTCGGTGAGCGGCAAAGTGATGAAAACGCAGGCTCAGCGACAAATGTCAACTCTCTGTTGTCAAATGATAGTGAGAAAAATCTACTTTCGATGTCGTCGAAAAAATATATAACACAACTGGTCAAGCAGAAATTTTGGTAATAAATAGGAATGAAAACAAATTGACAGCACTTTAAGTCATACACTGGGGAAGGTGTAGTGGAGTTAGAAAAAAATGTAAAATAACAAGCATTGAAATAAGAAAAAGGGTGAAGGTATAGCGGAACTGAAATACAAAAAGTGATTGAAAAAAGACACCGAAGAATTAGGAGATTGAGGAAGTTGGAGAGGACAACTGAAAGACAGAACGCAACGTCAGCTGTAGAAATCCTTAAAAAAATGTATGTGTTGGATTTGTCTTGGAAAACTGTTCTAAGTCGTTGACTACCAATCGACGTTGCAACCAAAGAACAAGAAAGCATGCGGAGAAAATATATTCAAATAATCGAATAAATTTACAACAGCAAATCCAAGTGTTGTAATATTTGCTTTTGTGTTCTTTGGGCTGTTTGAAAATATTCTATTACCTTATTGGTAATCATATAATTATGGGCTTTCGACTAAACCAGCCACTGAAATATGATACAATCTAAATTTAGCACAGAATCAAATGAGCCCAAACTAATCTAAAGGCCGAGGGTTGTTTTTAAATTTGGGGGCGTGAACTGCGGGCAGTCAGCCGAGAATTCCCATATGAAAATGTTGTGAAATCCGAGGCAACTGGGGGTGGCATTTTTACAATGCGAGGGTTCTTATGTGCTTTTGGCAGTCTGTGGACGAGGTCGCACGTTTTAAAGTGAATTGCATTGTCTAAGTTATATGGATTATAAATTACAAGAGAGCTGATGAAACGATGAGGTCTGTAAAAAAGAATACTAGTGCTCGAGTAGCTTTGCAATGTAGTTATTGTACAGCGGAGTCGAACATTCGTTATTGTTCGTACTGAGGCTGATTGTAGACAGCTTTATTAATTGGGTCGTTGGTAATTGTTATGGTTGGCCTGGGGTCTAACCGAACCGCAGATAGCGCTATCGAGGCCTAGATCCGTGACCATTCGGCGCGATGGTCCACGATCCTTGACCTGGTAAGCATCTTGCTTATCAGTGATTCCAGCGAGCGCGACTGGGTGGCTTGGAAAGCCCGTCTCCCAAAGATGCCTTGTGACCTCTGCCTCTCACGGGTGGATGCGGCCACCGTGATTGCGGATCACAGTGACATGGGTTCGACTCATTGATGCAGTTAACGTTCGGTTAATGCGTGCTAGATGCGGTAAGCATTCGTGTTTTCAGGATTATTACACGTGAATCATCGAAAACCCCGTGTAAGTATTATGTAATAAGCACATTACTGCGAAAAGCTGAATGTTTGTTGTTTTTCCTGCGTGACTGTTTGTAGAATTGGCTAAGTTTATGTTCGCGGACCTGCTATATGAAAGGACTCGCCGTCCGCCTTGCATCCCCAGTATCACGTTTCGGATTTACAACCCCACACCGCAGGGGCGTTATAGAATTTCGGGTAAGTCGCCAGTTCTTGTAGATTTATGCACGTGAACCGATATGAATCCAGGAAAAAATAAATTAGCTCGGGGCACCGAAAATATATGAAAACACAAGATCAGAACAAAGAAAACGGACCCCTATGTTCATCAAGATTGCCCAGTATCCCCAAATTTATTTAATAGTGCACTGGAGTCAGCGTTTAGAAAGGTTTGATAGGAGACTGGGCGATTATATTCCTAAAAAGTCCATTTGAACTAAAAACAATGCTATTCCTTGTACCAAAATGGCACACATTTGTTAGATTGCTGGAACAATACGTGCAGGTAGCTGTTATTCTGTATTAAACCGGTGAACAGCCAGAGGGGGCGTCAAACGAATAAAATTCCAAACACAATAGCGATCCTTGGAGCGGCGACCTAGAAAACGAAGGCGGAATTTTATTTGCAGCGGGTGTGTTCTTGACATTCTTATGATCATGTGGCACTCGTATTTCACCTGCTTGCACCGCGATGCACTCATTCATCCTGATACCGCAGGACGCTTGCCCCAATTCCTGCCACCCCAAATTTGAATGTATGGCCCTGAACGAGTTTGCTGCAACTGCCGGGATGTTAAAGTATACGTTATGGCCTAATCTTCGCAGTGCGGCAACGGCGCCTATTCTTGTATGTTCTGCCGGCTACGAAAACGCGGTATAATAAACATAAACGTTCTATAAACTCGCATCACATTCAGAATTTTATAGCAATCGTTACCTTATTTGACTACGGCAAGGCCGGGTCGCCGAAGCCGTGCGAGTTTTCGAACAATCTTGTATTACCCTATCGTAAAATGTTTTCTTTGCATCGTCCTATAAAAAGGGGCGTGATTGCGCCCAGTGGCCCATGGTATTTGGGCCCCGCGAAATTATGGGGGCTTAAGACGAGTGCTTATACGAGAAGCTCAGCAGGAGAAATATTGATGAGCTGTTCCACAAATTTAGATCAGCTTTATTAACGGTGGTATAATTGGGAAAAGGCGATAACAGAGAATCAGGGAAAGCTATGCATAGCAATGAACCGGGAGAATATTAGAATCAGGTAATAATAGACTGCATATATTCAATTTATACAGTTCTAGTTCGTCATCCGAACGGATAAGGCGCAAATATCCGTGGAATTTGAGGAAATGATTGCACACATTTTTCGGCATTTGATTCCATTCCACTGCATTCCTTAATTTCAGAAATGTGTTTTCGGGTCATTTGCGTTCGCAGAATATCCCTTCGTATGATGTGACTTACCATACGCGAACGGTTCGAAGAACACATTCCTGGTGCCTACCTGTAACAAAAAAAGAATAATTCAGCGAAAATGTAGTAAATACCTTAAAGTTTTGAGTTTAGTACGTTGCCGAAAGGGGTCTTTTCTCGAGTGAATTGCTTGTAATGACACACTTGTGTCATACAAAATTGTATCCAGCAACTCACTAAATATCTAAAAAACTATTTTCTTATTGACAGCCGTGAAAAATCATAGTGAGAAATTGGAAAGTACCGAAAGAATTAAATTAAATTTTTAATTAGAGTCGTCTGTGATTCGTGTTATACATTTGGCAGTACTGAAGTGTATTGCCAGTTTATGACAAATTCGAGGTTAGTGCTAACAACAATACAGTAGTGACTGACATGGTTTTTATCTCACTATTGGGTTATTATGGGCCACTTTAGAGGTCTAAAATCGGTCTATATTAGTCTTGTGTAGTTACTATAATTTTGATAATAGGTAGATGGTTGGTAAGTGAAATTTGAGTTTTTTGACCTTGTACCGCTATGTCATTGTTATGCTAGTATAGCTTTAGTATAGTTATTATTTTATAATTTAATTATTTCCCCATTAGCAAATAATGTCAACCGCGTTAGTTAAAATTATCACCGGTAGAGGGACCAACAATTATGAATTTCTCTATTTTTCAAATTTGTTACCGTGAATGTGTAACCATCAATTCTACCTGGTCCTTTCTGGAAAACACAACATTCTTGCTCAAATTCTTGTATGAAGACGACGCTTTTAGGTGTAACCCCACGATCGGCAACTATTTTCCTGTTTGAAACAGCAGTCGATATTTGTTGAAGACGATTATTGATATAATTCCGTCCATCCCGCTCCTGCTGTTATCACCAAATTGGTAAGTCAAGACAATTTATTATTTTTGTGTATTTTATTATTTGTTGTTAACGATCTATTAGTTAATGCTGCTCGAGCCGCATTCAGTCATATTATCGATCTTTTTCTATATACGTGCTATTCTAGTATTCCGCTTCTGGTCTGCACCTCGGTGGAACAGTAAGTAGAGTGCCACGTAGACCGGTAGTAAGCCAAGTGACCTTCGATTTTGAGATACAAGTAACGTCGTTTCCTCGGAATACTGGTTTATGAAGTAGAGTAACAACATTTCATGCCATATAAACACACACATGGCTTAAAGGTAGAACAACGGACTCGCCTTGAGGCCTAAGTGCGCGTGAACTTGGTTCACCATCAACGCTAAAATCCAAATCCAAAAACCGCCTTTGGTTAATCTAGTCAGTTATAGGTTGAACTCACTGTACTATGCAAGAAAAAAACACTGGAACAACTTTTGATAGAGATTTTAGCATTGTTTGATTAGCTTAAATGATGCTTTAAACAATTCATTTACTATAACAATTTTGTTGCATAGAAACATCTGAACAAGTTGTCAATTAAGTTAGAAATACCTATATGATTTTGGAGACTTTCACGGTCGTCGTCATTGAATAACAAACAACCTCCGGGATTGCACCGTGCCATTATTGAGGTTAAAGGACTCAACGTTTCACCAACTTTCGTAAGGGGTTTCATCAACAGGAAACGCAAAAGAGCACTGTAACTCAATGTGTAAACCACGCCAGAGGTGAAACTTTTCTGAAGAGTTCTTCATACCTACTAACTATACATATTGAAGCAGTCGCATTCACAACAGAACCTATTAACTGTCTTAGTTCTTTTTGTCTTTGTTACTTTATGACAAAACTGTCTTTAAAGTAACTTACTCTTACTAATAATTAAGTCTTTAGTACGAATGATGTTTAAACGTCGCTTGCCTAGTTACCACTGGTTTTCACCAGTGTGCGCTTCCAATGTAGTGTGAGCATTATTATTATTGCTTTCCTTCAATTTGCACTGTAGTATTTTTGGGTCGTAAGTTACTTATGCTTATCCGCAACTTCTTCTACGAAGGGTGTGGAGGATGAGTCTTTGCATTGACATTCCAAGTGGTTCTCGGTCTAACTCTCAGTCGCTTCAATCCGGTGCTCATCTCCTACATGATCTTAAATAGTTTTTTTCCTCGGTTCTACTAATAGGACCAAACCATCGTAACTGTTGGTTCCCTACTTTTCGAGGATTCATTTTACCTTCTGAAGTTTTCGCTTCATATACGGTCTATTTTCGTTACTCCCTCTATCTTTCTCAGGATTTTTATTTCACAAGCATCAAGTTTTTGTTTTGGTCTATCTAAGAAGCTCGATGACTCACATCCCTAAATTAATATGGGCGCCAGCCCTGTTTCGTATACAATTCTTAAGTTCTTTCTTGTTGAAAATTTTTAATTAAAGGGCTTTAAATAATTGCATTGTTTTGATAATTCTGCTCCTAATATCTTCCTCTAAGCTGCTTTGCTCTTCTATCACTGCGTTTAAGTATTTTATCAGTCATCCGGCAGCAATGTCAAAATATATCTCTAGCTCAATTTTGTTTGAATATACCCTGCTCAAAAAACATTAACAGGCGTCAAAAAAAGTTTACATTTACGCAAGCACTAAACTAGTCGTTTTCCATTACTGCAAAAATATTATTTTTTCACCAACTTACAGCGAAAAAACTTTTTTCGCGGCTTGTTGATGAACAAAAGGTTATAGCGCAAATAGTCAACTAAATATATCAAAGGCTATTATATTTTGACTTTGGAAATAAGTACTGATACTTTATTCATGTTTTTAAGGACTGTAGAAGAAACACTCTTAGAGATTGTTCGACATTCTCATGCGCCACGAAGAGACTTATTCCGCACTAATACAAAAATTACTATTTTGCTCATTGTCGATTTGACGTCGTTGTAGTAATTCTGAAAATTTGTAACTTTATACCGGAGCTAAAAAATTAACTGCTCTCAATTGTTATGTAAGATGCTAGAACTCACTCGTTGAGACGCTAGACTTTTTTTAGACGCGAATTCTACGTTGGACACCGATGAGCCACCACATTTCAGCTAGTTGTGATAAAAATTCGTTATCGTTATCTTAATAATACATTAGAACTAAACTAGCAACCAGTGAGAAAAATGTCTCATTTAATAAAACAAAAAAGACCGTTTTTCAAATAGAACAGCGTCCCGGACGGACCAGCGTCCAGGACGGACGGAAATCACGTGATTTCTCGAAAACCGGAAGTGTCACGTGACTGAAATTCGGTTCATGACCTGACATGACCATTCCAAACATATAACTTTCATAACTTTTTTCTCTATCTCTTACGGTTTGACTGCTGAAACAGCGTCCCGGACAGACAAGTCTATTAGATAAAGGATATGAGAAAGTATAAATCATATGATATGTTACTAACTCAAAAATATAAAAAAGACAGTGTGAACAACTTGTTCTGTATTTACCAAAACTTCTGCAGTGAGTAATTCCTTGGGGTACCATTTCTCGATAATTGAGTTATTGTAGAACCAAAAAATCGATTTTAAAGAAACCAGTATATTTTAGCCGGCTTGGTTTCTTTTTAACGCCTAGTCAAATTTTCCGAACTCCGTCGGCTATTGTCCCTTCCCGGAGTTAGTTAAGATTTCGCACAGCGTCACCCATTGAGGTTGCTCCTTGGAGCTGGAGCCAGCCATGCTTTTGGAATTTGGGTATTGTAAATTACTGCATTAAACTATAGTCGCCCTCTTCTGAATACGCAATTTCTGCTTGTATATCATCCTTTTTCTATCACACAATAGTTTCGGTTTTTTGTTTTCTAATTGAGATTTATTCAGTTTACATTGGTACTATTGGTAATTGTACGCCTAACGAACACCAGGTTTGAGCTTTCCTCTTCTGGGAAGGCAAATTTCCAATTGAACACTTCAGCTAGGTCGCGACCAGCCTAGTTAAATATCTTTAGAATGTACTATCGTGACGTCACCATTGGCGATTACCCATTCCTCCGCGTAGCAATAGCTTGATAACTGGCCAGTCCTGACTGACTTCTGAGAATGCTATTGTATTTAATATTCTGTCTTGAACATATCCTATCGAGTTATTTTGTTCATTGTGAGGCAAATATGCAGACGCATTTACAGGTAGTATAAGCACCAAGCAGGTGAGGGTAAGCGCCGTTCAGAAAATCGATTATCAAAATTTCCGATGCCTCGAACGACTTCTGAGTTGGAAACGTCGAAAACATCTTCAGGCTACAGTAACCAACTCAGTAAGCTCCTAAAACCTAGTAAAATCATATTCTACTTCTCTACTACCGAACTGCCTTTTATACCTAGATACCAACACCTTCAAGGTAAAACTCTGCCCCTGTCCTATTGAAGCGAGCCGTGTACATCCTTTATTTTGGTGCATGTTGTAGAGAGGTTTTCAAGTGTAACAATGACTAAGATATGAGTCGTTGTTCTCCGCTAGAAACGTTGTTAATTCATACTCTGCATTGATTGTGGTGAAGGTATATTTTCCATCAACTTCTTGCACTCGTACTGCTAGGTTATTTGATGTAATCGAGTACCATTGTCCATTTGATCTCTACCTTGCTGTTTTGAAAGTTGATTGTAAATGGAGTGTTAATATAATATATACCGAAATATTGTTTGCAAAGACAACTCAAGTGTATTCTAATTACTTTGTTCTGATAATATTACTGCTGAATTTAGTAACAGACATGGAGCGTTATTATTCTCGCGCAAGTAATACATATTTTATATACGATGAGTTAATAGCGCCTCATTGGCTCATGTCTTACCTATGGTTTAAAATGTAAAAAAATTACAGGTATATAAATGTTGCAGCTATTTTTTAAGCTTCATCACTATCAGTGTTTGTCGTAAGCATATAGTATGTAATAATAAAACAAGGTGTATACTTAGAGAAGAACACTCCAGGGTGTAATTAAACTTGTTAGTAATTTTGGAATGTTTGTTTTATTCATCCAATTGTCTGTGACTGAATTTTCTTTGTGATGTACCTAAAGTTTGTGGTTTTTCAAAATTTTTAAACAGATTAAACAATTAATTGAATCGTCGGGAAACCTCCACATATCCAATTATTACTTGACATAATTTTCTAGTACTTTAATTGAAAAACTAGAATGCAACATCTATACTTGAAAAATCAATGAAAAATAATGGTGTGAAAATTATAGTCTTACAAACCTTCCCTTGAATTTTAACACAAGTACGAATTGTAAAATTTGTATTTCATAAAACTCACCAAGATTTCAAGTCAAATCTCAGTTCAAAGTGTAGCTGGTCAACCTTGTTATGACCTACTTGTAGTAATTTTATGCAAAATGCCCATATAAGTCGTGTTTTACATACCATGCTAAATGAATTTCGAGAGTAAGTGCTTTAGCAAGTGTATATGAGCAACGAGTAAAGCTGCTGTTGTTCCTCGGAAAATCTGTGCTCTGCACTGAATGTATGAAGTAGTTGCAGGAACTATTTTCTCGTGTGAATAGTTTTGAATATTTGCTTAATTTCTTGAGAAATTGTTTTAAATTAAAATGCGCCTTAAAGCCAGCCACACAAAGCCATTTATTTGCAATAACTGATTGTTTAATATTAGAAAAAATCAAGTAGACAAAGAAATGTTTCTCAGTTTTATGAATAATTAGCTGCTGCTTTAACAATAATGGTCAATAGTTAGATTACTATACTATTTGTGATACTTTAATCGTTTGTTAGAATAAACTAAAACTAATTCAACACAACGTCTCCTACACCATGTATACCTTTATATTTTTAGGTTGAAGTCTAATAAATAGTAGTGATTTAATTTTAACTAAACCATAACTGAACGAAATAGTTGTTCCATTTAAGCAACAATTTACCAAATTAAACCAGGCTGGAGTTGAGGATACAAGCTAAAACTCCACGTAAAATTTTAATAAAAGCAAAGATAACTCTCTAAATTTAGGTTTCCTTCTTCGGGACCGTCCATGACGTCAGCATATATATCATGTTATTTATTATTCTGTGACGCAAGGATTAATTATGCAGCCTGGAGTCAAAGCCGGTGCCTGTACAGGAAGTCAATTAATAATTTAAGGTAGCTTTGGTGTATCGTTTTCTGGAATTAATTATCTTCAGTAATTAACGTGATATAACACGGGCGGATAAAATAAAATTATAATAAATCTCTATTGGCTCATAAAATCTATCACATTGGCATCTCCTTCTTTCTCATTTAGTAGTTCTCTTTAGTCACTTTACCTTCCTACGGCTTCTGGTGAACTGTTTACTATATTTAGAACATTAATCTTACACGTCGCAAAGAATGACTAAAAATACACACAATTATTAGGGAACGGTTCATTAGGCTTTAGTTCCTTTCCCATTACACAATATTCGTAGCATCATATACATGAGATTTGGCGACGCAGATCGGAAGCTGAGAGGGTTAGATTATCAGGATGAAAATAATTGAGCTTATTCAACTAAATATATCTGGCACGCCTTGAATATAACGACACGTACGCACAAAATTATTTTAAGGTTAGTTAGGAATGAAATTTAATATTAAATGCGGAGTAATTACTGCCGAAATATAGATTTTCACGAAGTATAGCATTAGTTGGAATATGACAAAAGAGAGTAAATTAAGCTGCGCTACATAGAATCCGGCACAATTATTAATAATTTGTGCTTGGTCTAGTGTACACACTTTTAAAAACATCACGTTAAACTCCAATCAAACTTGTTGCATTGCTTAGTTAACCATAGCTCAGTGAATCGTAATATTTATCATACGAGTAGTAACAGTAAAGACATACGCCAAATAGTAATTATACCTAATTTTATAAACAATGTCGGTTGAAAGGTTAAGGAACAATAGTTCCACAGAATTTATGAGTCTACTCACAGGCAACCGCGGGGTAAACTATCTTCAAATATAATTTCCAATACTCTGCCAAGTGGATTTTTGTCTATCTTATCTATTTATATCTATAGTTTAACTCGAAATAGAAATACACTTATATCTTCCATTTCTTAATATATCAACTGAAACAGAATTTAATTTAAAAAAATTGTAGTTTCTCAAAGCTCATTGCTCGACTTTCTTTAGTTGTCGATGCTTGAAATTCGTGCTTTCTGAAAACAATAACAATGAATCAATCATTCCTCTCATATTCCTGTTCCTCTTCTACCATTGATTATTTTCCCATCGTCAGCAACGTTTAATCTTGTTGAATGTTTTGTTGTGTATCTAGCGAGTACTCACCTATACACAGTACCTTTAAGTTGAATTTCAAAATTTTATTTCTCAGTAGTGTAACGTTAGCCCCCGCCTCCAATTTGCCTAAGGCACAAATAGTGTGTAAAATTTGAATGACGCTAATTCCTGTCAAAACAATCTTTGCCAGCATCTCCATAGCGTTCGGATTTACGATAAGACGATCTTAGCCGCTATGCGCTATGCGTCTCCAATCCCTCTAGAAATAATTCGATAACGAAGTCCTCGAAGAGTATAAAAGGAGACTCCGCAGTCATTTCAAATCACTTGAGTCTTGAGACCTGGACACCGTCCTGATTACCAGGTCTCCTCCGGAGCCTGTCCCCCGCTATCCTGATCCCTCCTGACCTCGCTAGCACCGGTCGGCTCCGATCTGGCTAAAAACGCCGTTTAAATTCCAGCACAAGCCGAACTCCGTCCTGACTCACTAGTACCGGTCGGCGTCCGATTTAAATACTTCGTTTAAATTCCAGCACCAGCCGATTCCCCCAGGCCATTATTATCATAACTTTTGCATACATTTAACCTTAAACCCGACTTATCTACGTACTAGAAGATATCTCCAGAGTCCAGGCCGGCATGATCCAGGTGCCTAGACGTAGGCAAATTGGTCCACCTGCCGTGAGTCCGCACCGCACCGGCGCTCACCGGTGATCCTATCGTCAAAGAGCCGGGCTGTGTAAAAGGTGAAAATTCCAGTTTATATTATTGCGATCGGTCCAAACTTATTCACAACGGACGTACCACGTCCAGCCAGGCTTTATGCACACCCAGTAAACATTGTCGACACCGTAAAACACTTTATTGAATTAAATTTGTCCGCCTACAAAACCATAACAACCCAACGTCATCTTATTGATGGCATAAATATAACCTGTTTCAGATCCGCTTCATGTCCGGCGGAGTTGCCTCATTCAAACCAGAGTGCACTTAGTTCTACTTCGTTCGAATACTAATGCGCTATGAGAGACCAGAAGAAGATTAATTTTATATTTATGTACATAACGGTTTCTTGATTACGGATTATGTTGTATCTATTTAAACATATTGAAAACCGGGATATGGATGAAGGAATGGCGCAGGACCGGGTAGCATGGAGACTGGGATTGGGAATGCAGCGACCAGCTGTATAATTATTAATGTATTATATTACATATTGTATTATACATGTAATTAAACCCAAATATATATATATATACAATTTATTCCAACACTGTGTTATTCCAGTATTTCATACATTTGAGTACAACAAACCTATGGGCATTTGAGCTTCACCCGAGGCAACCAATTGAAAACCAAATGTAGAGAATTTTGGTCAAGTTTAAAATAAACACTTAAAAATAAAAATTCATAATTATGATAAAAGCCACCTGCATTATAGTAGAAAGCGATAACAAAATTTGATGGAATACAATTAATCATAGAACAATATCTATCGCCGCGCCTTTCGTCAAGTTTCTACTTTCTATTTAATTTCAGTAATATTCGTATCTCTTGTTTGCTGCTGTAACTTGGAGTATAGAATCTTTATGCAAATTAGTTTGTAGCGCATGGAAAAACACCCTTGCAGGTTAGTCATAATCAAACGGCATCTCCATTTCCTTCTTTCCGTTCAACTTTCTCTTATCAAACTTTGCACATAGACTAGACTTTCTTCAAGATTTTCCTTTGTTTTAGGTATTTGATTGTCGTCATCAATTCTAAGCTACTAAATCGTTGGAGATTGTTCTCACAGCCTATTTTGTCGGAACTCTTCCGAGTAGTCTTCAAAAACATTGTGATCAATTATATTATCAATCTATTTACTTCCAACCTATTGCTACAGTTGTGCAATTACTGTCGTTCCAATGGTGTGGATTTTACAATGTCTTCTTCTTCTTCTGATGACACCCAGTAATCCCTGTAAGTCGTGACTCACCCTAAGAACGAGGGGTACCAGCTATGGGTTCGTTTGGGTTGTGGTTGTCCAGGAAGTCTTCTCCCCTTGGCGATTTGTCTTACAAATTTGAGCCTGTCGGTCCTCATCCATTCTTTCCACAGACACCTTCCACTTTCCCTTTCTTGTTTTCACCAATTTAACTATATCTTGTATGTTGCTTCTTTCTCTTTTACAGTTATTCGTTTGCCTGCCTGGTTGGATTTTATTCATTTCGGGTATTCTAATTTTCTTCTTTGCTTTGCACTTGGTTTCGATGGTATAGGTATGTATAGACCGCACCATGGCCGTACAGACATTCGCTTTTCCTACCGTTTTCATATATTTTATTACCATACATATAGTGTCCCTTAGGTAACTTGTTACTACCTTGTGATGTTCTCGTATTTTGGTTTTACATTTTTCTGAGGAGATCAAGATGACATGTCACAATCTTGGTTCTATGTATATCACAAGACCCTTTGTTCTCTGTAGTGACATCTCCATGAAGTACCGCTTAGCTGATACACTAAATTGACATATCAGTTTCTAAAGATCATCCTCACTGTTTGCAGTTAGAACGGCGTTGTCTGCATGTCGTACTATATTGATATCCTTGTCTGGGTCTAATAGCCTCTATTATACGATCCATCACTACCAAATTGAATAGAAAGGAATTTAAGTGTCCCTTATCTCAATCTTTCGGCAATAGGCATGCTTTCCGTCATGCTTTCGTACGTTATTGTTCTAGTAAGAGCGTATATGTATAAGTCCTCGATTACATTTATAATCTGTGCTTGTATAGCTTTATCTATGAGTATCTTTAGTATATCCTGTTTCTTGATACGGTCGAATGCTTTTGGTACATCTATTATATTTCATTGATTTTTTCTCTAATGCGTCGTTTTATGAAGATTGTAACTCTTCGTTTGGAAACATTGTTGTTTTTCTGCAATTCGTATTTTTTCTTGAAACTAATCGTCAATAACTGTGTTGTCTTTTATCTTCAATCGGCAGCATAGAATAGTTTCGTATCTGGGGTGTTCTTTCGCTTATCTTGATGAAGCACATTATGAAGGTCGACAAAAAGCTGACCACCTTAACAATGACACTTTGTAATCTCAAAAGTCGTTGGCCGTAAAAACCTTAGAAATCAATATTACGTAAATTTTACCTTAAAAGTCTAGGTCCTCTCTAATAGCAGTATTCTCATTTAGGAAAAGGAAAAATACAAGTGTAAGATCTCTAACTGCAGAGGATTATTGGAAAAGGTTCAGGTTTTACTAGAAATATTAGAGATTATAATGTTGAACTATGCGCTTGCTTTACTGATTTTACAAAACATTCGACAGACTGCAGCATGATCCAATGATAAACAACGCCAAAGCCAAACAAATTGACGATAAGGACATCAGAATTATTTATAAGCAATCTATATTGGAACCAGAACGCTATACACAAATTCAATAATCAAGAGATATCAGAGATGGAAATTAAAGGAAGCGTACTACAAAACTTGTTTTGTTTATTAAAAAAATTCGTGGATGATGCTGAATAAAACATAATAATAAACAGAGAAGTTCTTAACAACATGCGTTATTCTAATGATACGGGTGGTGCTGACGACTATTCTAATGGAATTACAGACATTATCACAAATAGTGGACTGAAAGTGAATGCTACCAAACTAAATATGTGATCATGATATATAAGATCTATGTATCACAGTTGACAACAATAGCATGCCAGAGGTGCCAAGGATAAATTTCGAAAGTGCATAGAAAATTTAACTGGATAGACCGCGTAACTAATGAAGATGTCTTACAAAGAGTTCGAAAAGAAAACGAGATTGCTGTTACTGTAGAAACTGGAAGGGTGAAATACTTTTCACATGTAATTAGACATCAGAACAAATATAAAGTATTGTGACTAATTATACAGGAAAACATGCAAGGATAAAGGTTCTTTGGTGGAAGAAGAGCGTCCTAGCTCAAAAATCCAAGAGACGGGAGTATCAGCTATTATCTTCGCGTATCAGAAGATAAGAGCTGATACACCCTAATGGCTAGAATGATTGCCAATATTCGGTCAAAAACGTGGCACTATAAGAAGAAGACAGAGAAGAATAAATATTGCATATTCCTTGTTTGTATAGTACTTAAAAGTTCTCGTTCCTTGTTCCTTATATGCATTGTTTCACTTCCTCTGGTCGCCCGCACATATAAAATTGTTCATCGATTTCGACTTGAAGCCTCAAGAACTTCCTTAAAAATAAGCTTAAAATAAATGTTAAACGAGCGGCGTTATAACACACGCTCATTATTAGTATTTTCGCCAATTCTAACTATTGCAGTTTGGTTCCAAAACATACTTTTGTATATATGACTATGAACATATTTTAGTGAGCTGTATATTTCAAATCATTATTATTAGTAATTAATAACATAACCAAGAAAACAGATAGTAATTATAGGAATGTCCAGTAAATGCAATAATTTTAATTTCAGATTTGTCATAAAATAGCGTAGGCCTTGAAAATAATTGATGGACTGACATTTTTAGAATAGCTTTATCTTTGTTTAAAAACAAATTGAAAGCAGAGCAAACCTTGCATTTCATGCAACAAAAACACAAAACAATTGCAATGACTTCTTCAAGAGGTTTGGTTGTGTTTTGCCAAGCTCCCTCAAAATAAGTTATTTCCATGTGCTATTAAATAACCAAGTTAAAAAGTTGTGCTTTATTGAGAGATTGTGTCCTGGGTTATTTGTGGAAGTTTTTCCTTGCATTGGGCTTTCGCACAGGTAAATATGAGGGGTCGATTTGATCCAGTAGAAGCCATTGTATTTGGATGTTATTCTACGGAGGTCCAGCCAGTGTTATAAGTTCATGTACAAGTGTATAAGCAAGCAGCGTACGTGTGGTGCTACGAAGCACCTCATTAAGGCTTCCACCTTCAGTAAAAGCGATTCGGAAGGTCTTCCAGAGTGGTAGCCGATCATCAGGTGGGTTCGAGCGCAGATATGGGCCTAGCCAAAAGCAGGTCGCAAGAACGCCTTGTCCAGAGCATCGTTGATCTATAAATGTTTATTATTATGTATAAGTTTAAAAGGTTGTCTCATTGGTAATGTGAATTCATATTCTCTGGCATTATTTTCTCCACTGTTTCAGAGTTTTATCAAGATGTATTTTCCGTAAGCCTTTTGTTACTACAAATCTTTGCGATGTTTTATTCCCCATTTTAATCTTGTGGACCAAATTTTCAAATAATCGTTTTATTGCTTGCTTGATGTTAGCGTTGATGTAACTTTCCACTCTAGTAAGATTGACAAGTGAATATTGCTTGCAGTGGCCATTTCCTTCTCAATCACCTGTGTCAAACAGACAATATTTCCAAAATATGAAAGTCCAGATTATAACGATGTTAATATTTGCTCCTTCACATATACCTTGATAGAACATTTGGCTACTTCAAACGTCGTTGTCTATATCAGGTTGCTTATGTAGTTTTTGGGATTAGCAATTAGCATTCCCTTTTTAAGAAATTTGTTCATGCAGCTTCAGACTTGAGCTACTTCCTGTCCCTATTCCTTTTTAGAAATTTTTTAGTTTTAATTTCATTCCCAGTTGGCAAGACGTTTTATCCCTTTGGTGAGTTTTACCAAACGATTTTATCCCCAAAAGCGTCAGTAATAGGGTGTAGATGTGGTGTTATGAATTAGTGAATTACTGCAGCTGTCTGATTGATTCAAGAATTGCATGACATGTTGGAGGGAATCTAAGGTATGACACCGTTACATTTAACTTCATGTGGGCTGAAATTTAATATAATTTATTTTAGGCTTGCCTTCTCTTATTTCCAATTAACCGCTTAATAACTTTTGAATGCTGATAGGGCTATGCGTTGATGCTCACCGTTAGTTGAGCTGCACATCGCACGCTGAAATTGGTCGATCGCGATTCTTAACGTCTTTCTGTGCAAATGGTTTCCGAGTGAAGGTCATTGTAATATTTTTATATTTGTGAGTAACCGGAGCCTTCATCGCCCTTGAATTGCCGCTCCAATAGCTCATCAAACCACATTTATTGTGGAGGTTACTTGTAATGTATTTTAAATTTATTACAACATCATAACTATTAAACAACCAGCAGTTGCTTGCAATGTTACTTGTTTGGTATCTTATAACTGGTAAACTACCGTCAGTTCTTTACTAAATTTTATTCGTTTGTATGTTTTTTGAATTTAAACTATATTTTCCTTTTGTTGAGAATAGTAGAGGAACAATTTTACTTATACATATACATGCGCCACTTGGTGATTGTGCGAAGAACTTGTCTCTTTTGATACGAAAACCTATAGGTAACGAGAATCTTTATCGTGTGGCGCGATTGCTATGTACTCAAATAGCTTATTTTGGAATGCCTGATACAGTTCATTTTAATTAAGATTTAAAAACTTCGTCCCAATCCATTCCAAGCCCTATTATTTATTAAAATGATTTTGTACTTGAATCTAACGAACTAAACTGTTTAATTAACTCCCAAGGTTGTCTTGCATATATAAATTAGTGCACCTTGCCTGACATTACGTTTACTTAAGTCGTTAAATTTAAATGTGGTAATTTTAATTAAAATGACTTTGTCGCTATACAGCAACTAGCGCCGATATGTTTAATAGTTAACGACCGAACATTTCTGACCATTTAAGAATTGAAAAATCCTGGATAAAATTATAATAAACATAAAAAGACAACTATGCGCGTCAATACAATTTCAGTAAATACTCGTATCTAGTTTTGTAGATTTTCAAGTAAGTACTATCTTACATTTAAACGTAAAAATATACGGCGATCCTTGTGTGCGTAGAAATATCTTATACAATATTATATACGGCTAACGCTTCTGCCTCAAATTTATATTACGTATGACAACTCCAATAATGTCTTCGCTTCATTCTCTCTCTTCTCTTCTCCTTTTGCATTTCTAAAACTTTTTGGACGCCATTATACGAAACCAAAACTTTCGCCTCGAAAAAAGGGCAAGTACTGCAGGAAACTGTAAAATTATATTCCTTGTTCCATCCTCACCTTCGAGTAGTAAAAGAAGGCTGCATCACCCCCTCGTAAATCGCGTGTGAAGAGATTGTATTTTCGGAAATATATAACAATCCGGGTGCATGGTTAGAATTTCAGGTCAAGTAGGGGGGTCGTAAACGTAGTCGGAAAATTGTCGGAACCATAAAGTAAGGGCTTCGTCGCAGGCTCGCTAATACCGACAGCGGGCAGAGTTCGTCTCCGGCGCATCTGATTGTGTTTGTTTACAATTGGAAGGGTCCCATAAAGGTATTGTCGACTTATAACACAACTCAATCAAAAAGAAGAGCAAACGAGTTCTGCTGACTTAAAATGTCGTTTGAAATTCCCTTCGAATCCGCGCTCGAGGGCGGGTAGTTTATTGTCGGAATGGAACTAAGGCCGATTATTTAGAGTTTTTACTGCACCGAGAAGTTGGAAAAATCTCCGAGAGCGCGAAATTTATTATTAGAGGTACCTGCGGATTTTATAAAGGCTTGTTACCCGCCGGGATAAAAACCGGAGTCTCCGGCATTCAATAATTGTTAAGCACCGCGCATTTATTTCGACTCATTAATTTTAGTTTCACTTAAAGCGGCTTTTTCCTCGGCAGCGCTCCGTATACAGCTCTTCCTTGGGTCGGGCTTCTGCGAGAGCGAAAATACAGTCTTTGTAGGAAATTTACAGCTGACCTACCCCGTTCATTAATCATGGGATGGGACTGTTCCAGCATAATGAAAAACCAGAGCTTTATCATCTGCTTCTCGGACCACTTACTTACAACAATATTCCGTCGAAATTAGATTTTAACTTTTATAATTCTAAATAAAATCGTAATTATGCCGCTGTCTCTGATCCTATTTATAAGTGCAGATTATCTGCCGCCAGATTTGTTTCTCTAACCGATTTCTCTTGAGGGACTTTTAATTAGCCAACAATTTTTGGCGAAATGACTTTTCGCTCCGATACTCTTTTAAATAAGAACCTTTCATCGGTGTCGCATTAATGCAAAAATTCCTTAAATTTACTATGAAACCCGCAGAATTAAAATTCTTTATTTAAATTAGACGCCAAATTCCCTCGGCAGGCAGCTTTTGCTTTATAGGCTCCACGCCGAACTTTGCTAATCCTCACCGCAGCACGACAAAAATTACACTTGCATTTCTAAATTTTACGAAAACATTGCTTGAATAATTAAATACCACGCGCTAGCTATTTCGATTTTCCTCGAATTTTACAACTAAACAAGTTTGCAATTTTATTTAGTGCTACTATAGCAATTTTTTTCCAGAAGACAATGGGCGGAAAACAAATTGCTTTTGCAAATGTGGCTTGCCTAAGGCATTTTACTTTCATAAAAGGCTCCTAGTTTTTATTCATTTACCAAGACTGTCTAAAGCTTTTGCCATACATCAACTACTATATGCACAGTCCAATCCCCTTCTACTACTTGATGGTTTGTGGTCACTTTCGTATCTATCTTAGAGGACCAAATTCAATCTGTTGTAGTAATTAAATTAATATATCCTCCTGAAATTCCACTTGAAAATGTGGGGCTTAACTTTGAGGCTATTATTTGAACTTTCGCCTAATCAGAACAACGTTTAACTTATCTTGTTTTATATTTGCTCGATTCCTAAAGGCACGCTAGCAATACAAAGTGAAAGCGGATAAAAAGGGGAATAATAAGTGAAATGTTCAGTTCTAGATTTTTGATAAGTGCAACAGAACTCGAACAGCTTAAATTTCCATTTCATTATAATGAGTTGACCAATTTCGCCAGATTTACTTGAACAAATCGTTTTCGTTAAATGGGAACTTTCTAATCAAAATAATTGATGAAATCCCATCGCGTATCGGGTAAATACTCTCTGAGGTTTGCTGGTTAAACTTTAAATTGAAAGCAATCTTTCCCTTTGACCTTTCGCGAAGCTTTGTGATAAAAGATGCAAGTTATAATGATGTTCGACGCGAAAGCTACATCGCTAAGGATGTATTTTCTGTTTAAACCGTTTTTGTGCCCTCAGCCGAGAAATAAGAGGGCACACTTCCTACGTAGAAGCACCAAAAAAGTGTATCCCCGTTGTTATAATCGTGATGAAACATTTTTATCTCAACGCGTTCATTGTAACATCGCGGCAAAGATTACAGAAAAGATTAATATGTATATCTTCGGATTATACCATTCACTCAGGTTGTTTGTAAGTATTTGATATCCAAGCCTTTCGTTTCACTATCACAGTTAAAATTATTCTGAAATTAAATCGAAAATTTCCTCTAGCAAAAACAAGCAATTTCAGAAATGTCTATGTTCTAAATCAAAGCAGTGAAACTTGGTTTCAGTACATAATTAAATAATAAAGCTCGAAAGCTGCTCGTTATTTATTTTATACTATGATCTATTTCCTAGTACTAAAATAGCAATAAGATGTCAAATAAGTAGCTAAAAAATATACGGAAAAGATGTATATAGTATAGCATAGACCTTGTAATAGCTCACGAACATTGTAATCATTCAAAAAATGTCGACATCCCGGACTGCTCGTTAACAGGGAAACCAATGTGGTAAAAGGTTGCCAAACTCCAACGGAAAAGACCATAGTAAAAATTATATAAGAACGTCTCGCTACATCGTCAGTCGTGTTACCGTTTGTTGTGGATGTTTTTACAATTTTGCAGTGCAAGCTCAAACGGTCTTAACAATTCTCGACAAGGAATATATGTTTTCAAGCTAATTTTCTTTATTTACTGGAAGTATGGAAAAAAGTACTAATGTGACATTTGATTATAAGCTATATTTCCTTTAAATTTTCGCTAAAGATACAACTAAACTATAAATTATCATAGCAACATTATCTACTTTATAATTTTTATAAAGAAGGCCTACAAAATTTATTTTACACGTTCCAATAGGCAATCGATTATTATACAGGGTGTATTAGAAATACCTGTGTTACGCTTTTAATAAGTAAAAGAACTCGCAATGTTGAACAGCTTTTCTGCATAGCATTCTGCAAATATTTTTCCCATAATTTTGCTAAAGGGGGCGTTCAAAAGAACTTTTTAACGTTTCCTTTCTATAACAAGCATCAGTTTGTAACGCTAGCGTCTGCAGCAAATTATAAATTTTACATAAAAATGTATTTAATTTGTACATCGCTCATTTAGGGGTAATCGGGCGTTACATCTAACTAGCGCTCGAACTGGTCATGACAAGCCAAGCACTCGCTGTGCGCGAAGTTACGGAGAAGCAAGCACGGCACCGCCTCTCACTTAATGGTACTTGGAGCGGCTGTACCGATAAAGCCGCACGAAGAGTATAAAAAAAGACTCCGCAGCCATTTTAAATCACTTGAATCCACCGATCCCGACCAGTCCGACTTGAGTCCGTGGACTTCTCTTCCTCTAACTCTTTCCTGAGCGTAGAATGTGACAGCGCTTACTGTCTCCTAGAGCACTTTCCGGCAATTCAAAACTCCACGTCCTTCACACGACCGGAGCCAGCGAGAAGATTATAACTTAATAACTAGCGCACCTGGAGGAATAGCATTGTAAATCCAGCAACGTCTTCCTATCCATAGACCGAAGGCAAATTACACTGCTTCGGCACGAACGCGGAGCTGCTCGCTGATTTCAAGCACCTTCGCGGCCAAATTTATCGGCCACCAGCTATCTAACTTTACCAGGTGAAATCGCACTTTGCCGTTACTCCTGGAATCCCGAATTTCCATACTAAGGCACCACCGCGATCTGCACCAGCTAAAACACTACCCCGGAACAACAGGTATCTTGTAACTGTTGTATTTTACGAGTGTTCTTGCAGAGTTCGAAACGTAAATAAACCGCCACATTCGTGAGTCCGCCCACGGCAAAAGTGACGCTTCAGTCGCAGAATATACAGGGCAGCGTACATACTTCGTCCCACGTCCGATGCAGCCGCCAACAACACATACGTGCTGATTCTAGAAATCAATATAGAAAATGCGAGTCCATTTTATTAATGCACATATCAGCTCTAACCTAAGTATTATTTTTTACAACTAGCTAACAACATTATACCGTTGATTTATAAATTGTGTTTTCCTAACCTTTGCACATTTGGGATTCAGTGAACTTTTCTTCGATTGAGCTACTCCAGGTGGAAATTAACAAACTGTTTGTGCTTTTCCGAAATTAATGGAAGTCATAAATTTCCAGAATAATTTACCAGGACTAATTATATTCGGAAGGTTGAAACGTTACAAGTTTAAGGGACGTTTTTCAAAAAAAATAAATCAAATATGGAAGGTATTTTCTTTAATGAGTTCTACTCGCCCTAAAATTAACGCACGTATTCCTGATACAAACTACATATTCAAAATTTCAACTTTTGGTAAAAACTAAGTTCACCCATTTAGTATCTCTTTCCAATTGCAGAAGCCTGACAGTAAATATATTTTACAGACGTCGTATTTTTCACCTTTTATTATCTGTGTACGTAAAATATGCGAGTTTTGATACAGCTAACGCTCCCTGCATCCTAGTTTCCATAATCCGATCTCGCCGACCTTGTAGCTGTCTGCTGTCCGTCAGATCTTATACTTCGACCAACCAAGTTTTCCTTGTTGCACTTTTTTCCCCTTTGATGAAGGTGTCACAAGCACAACTTGTTTAGCCATCGGTCATTAAGGCTTGTATGCAATACCACCGATGTAGAATACCACCGGTTTGAATTCTTTTCCGACACTCTGATACCTGTGTTAAACACCACCGCATGAAACCCCACCTTTCCTTTGCATATTATTCTAATATTTGACAAGATGAACTACTACCGGGTGAGTTTACATTCGATTTAAAATAACCACCCAGTCGACTGCAATCAATAGGAGTTACCACCGCATGGATTCACTACCGACTGAAGCAGGTTTGTGGAATTTTCCACTGAGCTGAAACACCACCAACTATAAAACTACTAATCCGCATAACAAGTTGCCTAAGCGATAAGCGTTACTAGTTTCACTTGCTAATAAGCACAGCATTGTCGGCAGTGCAAGAGGGTTTATTCGGGAAGATAAAGGTGGCCATACTATGCGGAGAGAGCCAAAATTGAGCAAAATAATTGTTGCTGTTCATAAAATGTTTCTCCAAAGCAGTGTTAGTTTGGGTCAAATGTAAATTCATGTCTGTGTTAATTTAATTCGGTGGTAATCCAAATCCTTGGTAGTAATTCAAGTCGATTCTGAATTCACATCGGCGTTAGAAAATGCAAATCGTTGGGAATGCGCACTCACCGTTAATTGGAAATTTTTTGCACATATTTATACCAGCATAAACATTTTACCTCTACAGTGTCGATAATATCTGTGTCTACACCCATATCTTTCCGTATGCCCTTATTTCGTACTCCATCCCGTTGATTAAGTCGGTTACATTTCTTCAAGTGACCTAGCGTGTCCCATTTTACTTTTAATTTAGTTGTCATTTCTGCCACTACATGTTGTAGTTACCACCAAGTGTATGAAACCCTTGGAATTTTTATGGTGGGTATCTAAGTTTAATAGAAGATGTAGCTTTTGCACCTACTACTAGATATTCGGTCTCCGAGGTGTTTCTTCTTAGTCCCTATTTCTCGCACTAATTTTTTAAAGTCCGCAACATATAGCAAATTTCTGGTGTGTCTTCGGCCATTATCACTTTATCGTCTACAACTCTACATAATAGACCGTGATCGCTTACGGTAACACCCATATTGCGATACTCCTTCCTCCAATTTGGAAATACTTCATACAAGGTGAAAGTATAGCAGCCTTGCTTAAGTTTCAAAGTTCACTAAACATTTTAACTTAACCAGTATGCTGCAGCACATTAACTTGTCCATAGTTGACACACTAAGTACGGCTAGTATCTGAATGTTCCTTAGATGTACTTGCTATGCAGTGTTTTTCACACGATATAAGAGACTCTCGGCATCTGTTAAAATGCGTATTAAACCTTAAAGATACAATACATCGGGTAAGTTTTTTTACGTGTTACAAGGCGATATCTCGAAAACGGTTTACAATATTTTCTTGGAATTTTTGTGAGGTAATAGAGAGATGTGGGGACATATTTAAACCTATTTTTGACACTTCCCTCCTCTCTGTGTTTTTAGGGGTGGGGGGTATTTTTGGAATTTTAAATAGGATGATGTACTTTTGTGTATAAAATTCGAATCTACGTAACAAACTACGTATGTGTACAAAAAAATTTTTGATTTGCTTTTGGTTACGGAATTATGATTTTAGGTTATAAAATTAAAAAATGTGAAATATTCGTTAAAACGTCAAAATTCTCAACTGACTTAAGTAGAATTAATGCATTTCTATGAAAACGAATAATAATTTTGAAATAAGTGAACTTGATTTATTGGTAAAATGTATCTATTTTTTAAATTCTATCAAAATTTAGTTACCATAACTCCGTAACCGAAAGAGAAAATCAAAAAATGTTTTGTACACATACGTGGTTTTTAACGTAGATTCGAATTGTCTAAACAAAAGTACATCATCCTATTTAAAATTCCAAAGTTACCCCACACCCCTCAAAACATAGAGAGGAGGTAAAGGTCAAAAATATGCTTAAATATGTCCCCCATCTCCCTATTATTTCAAAAAAATTACATGAAAATATTTTAAACCGTTTTCGAGATATCGCCTTGTAACACTTTAAAAAACTCACCTGGTATAGGTACATAGTACATTTCATCAAAGTTACTAATGTTTCTCTTATAGAATATCTATTGTTTCTTTCTTTCCGTTTTATTATCCATTCTTGCTGCTATATGTGTTCTCTTGAATGCCCTAACATATGAAATATCAATGACATGAAATACCCTATTGAAAACAATAATGCTGCACCAACCTTACTTACCTACCGTATTGTGGTTACCCAGGGGCGTAGCTACTGCTATATCTGCCGTATCAATGATACAGGGCCCACCAGCATTCAAGATCTCAAAAAAAATTATATAAATTTTATTTGAAATTAGGTTTGGTTATCGGATTTAGCCATATTATCTATCGAAAAGGAAGAGCTTAAAAAATTTCAATCATCTCCAAACATTTTCGCAGAGAAAAAAGTTCGGAGGAGAGTAACTCTGTAAATAATTATTATTTACTTTAACCTTTTTTCTTGTTATTTACTATTTACTTGTTCCTTACTTATGTAAATATATGTAAACTGTAAACTATGATTTACCCCTCTTTCTACGTGGACATATTACGTTAGTAAAAATATGTAATTAAATTTTACTTTTTTTATTATTTATTTTGTTCGTATCTTTATACGTTTATTAGATAATACCGAGTATGATACAGGGCCCGTTGAACTCTAGCTACGCGTCTGTGGTTACCGGTTATTATTTTATGGCGCTTTTACTCCTTACAGCAAGATATGAACGAGATGATGTTATACCCTTGTTCGTTCAAACTATTTAACTTGCGTAACGACGTTTTACAAAACAATTGGTTCGAATTTATCGTAATTACAGAGTTTGAATTGCATAGAACAATAGTAATAATAATATCCTGCTCTGTTATTAGGAGATTGGGGCAAAAGGCTTTAATTCAGGATTGTTTCTTATCTACCCTAAGTAGCTACAGTAGACTGTGTTAAAGTATACCTTTAAAAAGAACCAAGATATAAGTTGGAGGCGAGATATTTGATAAAGTGCTTTACCGTGTAAATTGTTGCGAGTCTGTGAGGTAGATCATTTTCTTGGTAATGGCAGATTCTGTACGAGGAGTTTCAGTAACTGAACTTTAGGCGGAGACAATTTAGATTATACATTAAGTTCGCAACAAGCAATCCCATATTTTGCACTTTCTTATCAGTGGGATTAATTTTATGGCTATGAGTTACGGTTTCTGCAACCTTTAAAACCACTCGGCACGTAACAGCACTTATCTGCCGAGTCCACTTAGTTCTTAAAATAGAGGAAACGCGGGCAATTATCATCAACGTTTGAGAAATTTATTTGTCGCATTCAAGGGTTATGTTAACCAGCCCAAGCCCAAGCCCAAGGCACCAAGTGCGTTCCTTTCGTTCGGAGTAGGCCTGACATATATCACCATTGTTGCGCGTAGAGCTCTCAATAGCTCGCTAATGACGTATGCAACTTCCCTTCGACATCCGCTCCACCTTACAACCATCACAATATCGCGCATAAAGCACGCGAATACTGTGATCACATACCCATTGTTGAAATGTCACGGCATTGATTAGCCTACTTGGATGCCGAGGGCTAATTATTCAAATATTGTCTACCTTTAAGTTAGGTAAAACACGAATGGAGGATGTAAGAAAGTTTAATGAGCTATTAAAAGGGCTTTAAACTTTCACGAACAAATATACAATGCGGATGTATAATGCCATCCCTCGCGTTTTCCTCACGGGCGTCGCCGTTGCTCTTTGTTTCCCGGCGCTGGGCATCCTGACGCTGACGTGAATCGCTTTAATGCGAGGGGCGTGACGTGATGGTTGGAAGTTCTTGAAAACGTAAAACGTATGAGTTTGACTTCATGATGTTTGCGAAGTTTAAAGCTCTTTAATAGAGGGTGCTCTACTTTTACTTAAGGGGGATTACGTTTGCACCCTTTCGCAGATTTAATTTCGAGAGAAAATAAGTGCCGACGTACTTTATTGAAGGATATTCAACTTCAAGATTTATTACCTAAGGCATGCCAAATTTGAATTTCAGAATTTAAAGAATAAAGCTATTTACATAACGTTATTCTCGGCGCTTAAGTTTTCAACTTTTGGGCCCCTCTTGTCGCCACTGCTGCCGCCGTGTAAACACAGTTTATGTAATATGTCACCAAGCTTACATTTATCTTCGAGGGTTTAGCACGGATACAAAAATCAGATTACAAAATTTGTTGGTAATCACTGCCGGGTCGCTATAAGGAGCCAAGGAGCCATGTCTCTACCATAACAAACCTGTCATTCAAAAATGCTTGTCTTCCGGAAGAAACAATTTTTTTGTACTAATTTTTCAACAAAGCACAAGTAATTTTTATTTCATGAATATAAACTATAAGCTAAGCGCTGCTTGCTTCTACCAACGCACTGGAGCTAGATCTTAGCAGCACAGCTTTTCGACAATCCATTGACTGCAGCAGGAGGAGAGCGGCAAAGGATGTTGCTTCAAAGATATGTTATTTAGGCTTGAATCGGAGCCACCTCAGCTTAGACACTTGAGCAGTCTAACAAGGGCTGATAAAGCGAATCTTGAGGTACTAAGAATATATGACTTTCGTCGATCTGCAAAAAGCCAATGACAGTGTACCATGATGTTTGTTATGGCAGACAATGACAAAAAATAAAATGAAAAATAAATGAATTTAGGACTAAAAGCACTGTATCACAACACAACCGCTTTAATTAAATAGGTAATGAGTTGACAAACGGCATAGAAATATCTAAAAGATTTAAACAGGGTTTCAAATTTCCCCCCTTGTTGTTTAATAGGTATACCGGGTGTTACAAATATAGCGCATTAACTCCATGTTAAGCTATTAAAAAACACTTCCTGATTAGAAAAACTAATATAAAAGTTCACTTGCTTTTACTAGTTTTATCACACAACAGTTATTACAATTACTAGTTCAACTTCGAAATTCTAAGCCTTCTACACTCCATAAATAATAAAATGAAAGTAAAAATAATGAATAAATACAATCAAAAATAAATGAAATACCATAAATTGCAAATCTTATGCTATAAAGCCATAATTAAAAAACTATATCGTATTCGGTGTAATCACAAGTTAGTAACATTAACTGCGACAGCAGGTTGCCATCAGAGCGCATGTACTGCTAGATATGCTAGATGCTAGATAACTATAAACATGGAAGAATTCACGATTCCCATCATGTAAAAGCATGAAGTATACGGAAAATGTAAGAGTTTTAAAACTAGATAAAAAACCAAAAAGTTGAAACTTGAAGTTAGTAAGCAACTGTACACTTTCAACAATGGCAAAAAAAGAAAAGAATTTTTAATTGCAAGTTCTGCCAAATACCCAGAAATGTCAAAATTTATTTATAGTAATGTATCGCCTGAAACTTGGGAAATGTTACTAAAGATATTGTGCTGGGTTATTTTGGTAAATTTGTGATTGCTTGGAACTGTCCTATTTCATTTCCATTTCATTCTATAGCGTCTCTTTTATTAGTATTTTCTAGTTATAGTTTTATCATCTTTATTTCAGTTGATCTTATTTATTCTTTTTGTGTGTGTGGTATAGGCTATATGATATACTTTGATACTGAAACAATTCAGGTCTTATAAATATTTATTTCTTCTCATATTGTTGTATATTTTTATTCCCTATCAGCATCATCGCAAAATAATTATCTCTTGTATTGATTGATATCTTCTTAAGTAAAATAGAAGGAGACAATACATGAGAACAATATTTAGTATTTCCGCAAACAAAACTAGCTAGGAATGGCCAACAAGAACGCTTATATAGAATGGAGCATGCACAAGAATTTGTAAATAAACTTTTAAAGAAAGAGTTTCTTAACGAAGGATGGAAATACGGCCGAATCGAATTGCCCATAAAATAGTTATTATGTAGACATTAAATATTCAAACCAAAGACACGAAATATATTGCTTAGCAAACGTTAAAGTATGAAGTTCAAACACACAATTAAAAAAAAATGTAAGGCGAAATATTGGATCTTCAACTTCAATAGTTCGAACAGAAGACATGAACAAAAATATACTAACAATCATGTAGTAATGTAAATATCTGTTTACGCATTTAGCTCCCTTTACATATTTCGGATTACTATTTGTTGCATCAACATCTGTTTAAATTTTCCACACGGAAATAAATGTTAAACTACAGAAGAAGGATGACCGACGTACAGCTGTATGTTTTTCGTAATACACTTGAATATAGCCGTAAAGAAGGAAAAAGAACCAACACCAACATCATGCATATAGACGTAATTGAAACTCGTTCATCAGAACTATTTATTCAATTTAATATAGGAAACGATTCAAATAACTAACAAAAACAGACTAAAAATTTGGTTTGTTCAACTGTAAAAATCCGAAAAGTAGAAATAGGACCCAGTCTAGAAGAAATGCTTAATATGGTAAAACAAGAAAAAAACATCTGCAAAGGGCTTTACTCAGAACTTTCCTCGTAAGTGGACGTTGTGACAATAAATAATTTTAACAATCTTCAAGAAACTATCGTTAAAAATATCTCAACGTTCCTAGTATAACGGAAACCATAAGACAAAACACTATGTAATGCGAACTACGTCAATTTATAAATAAATAATCATTACTGGCGGTCGGATTCGAACTTCAGCGCCTGCGAGTGCGACTTTAACGCTACCGTTCATCGTATGCAGGCACGCAGAACCCTTCGAATCTCTGCGATGCATTAAACGTAATGCTCTTATTCGTGTCCCTTTTTGATTGTTTTACTACATTTGCCATGTATCCGCTGGGTCCCATTATCGTCAAGGGTATAGCCTAAGCTATGTGCAAACTCTGACTTCTATCTATTTCGCAGTAGACGCAAAAACAATTAAAATTTTCTAGGTGCTCTATGTTGGGTCCTTGGGTCCAAAATATGCCGTTTTGTTAAAGGTAAAAATCTAAGTAATGTGCAAAATATTACTTTCGTTTAAATAATAGTTCTTCAGTTAAAGAAAAATACGCGAAAATTTATTTTCTTTGGTTGCTCACCGAAGTTTTCTTGGTTTTAGGCCAGGAAGGCATATATTCCACATGCAAAATATCGTCTTCCTCCAACAAATCGTGTTTGGGTTATTCCGGCAACAGGTAGACGACAGACGAAATTCAGAAAATCTGTTTTTCGTTACCTAGAGGCCCTGAAACGTGAAGACATGAGGAAATCTCGGAAAATAATTGTTTCGCCATTACGATAAAAAGGGTAAATGTGTAAAAACTGAACGTATCTGTTGAGTTAATGACAAAAGTACTACACGACTGGAATGGGGCTACGCAAGATATTAAATAAATATCGGTCAAATGAAGCAATTATAATACAGTAAAATATATGTGAACATTTTGATAGTTGTTTTTAGCTCAACCGTTCACAGCAAACTTCAATGGATGAACACGCAAAATATAAAATTTGGAATGCCAATAGACTCCGTCAACACTTCCAAGAGCTTGAAACGTTGGTACGACCAAAATAACGACATGAGAACCACTTCATAGTAAAATATAAATTATATCACATAAGACATCCAGACAATAAAGCACATGGAAAAACTGCCAGAATCATAAGATAAAATATCAAACATGTTGAAAGGGCGATATTCATCAAAGACCCTTTACGAGCCACCAGTATCTCCGTCGCAGATAAAGATGTAGCATAAGTCTGATATTTATTGTCCGCCAAAAATAATAACAACAAGTAATGCTTTGGAGAGTTATTTAACACACTCGATAACAAGTTTATAGACGAAAGTGACTATAATGCTAAACAATGTAAGCATCCATCCTGGGGTTACGATTACCAAACCCAAAGGGCACGGAATTGGTCATAAAGGAAAATAACCTACAACATACCTCAACCTGGCGTCTAACATAGGTATTTCCCTACTGACAGGAAGACAGTCCCCAATGCTATACATTTCTGCATCACTAAAGGCATTGACAAAAAAAGAACATTAAAGCAGAATCCTGTTTAAACATGTCATCAAACTAATTCTCCCCTGTGTTAATGACAATTAATGCACAGATCCGAATAAAAGAAACAACCATCCCTACGTAATAATGAAGCTAACTGAACTTTGTTTGTGGAAAATGAGACGACCTAATCTCGTTAAACCATCCACTGAAAACCGAAGCGGATATGCATAGAAGCAGAAGTTATAAGTTTTCCAAAAACATTCAAGGAGCAGCGTGGTTTGCGACTCTTAGACTTCCTAGAAAATAATAGTTCAAAGGAAAGATGAAGTACCGTACCCAATTAAACGAAAACTGCCGAAAAAGATAATTGATAAAGCAATGGCAAGAAACAAGAGCTAGAGATAACAAAAAAAAACAGACAACAATAGAGAAATTAGAAGAGGTGATCCTACAAAAGACCAAAACCAAGGCATTCAAGAATAACAGGAAAACCTGACCCCAACTGAAGCAACAGGATGCTCACTATGAAAGACGACGAGAAAGCTAAAAGTGCCTCAACAACACAACCTTCTAGTGAAAGATAACACCAATAAATGGGCAAGAAACGCAAGAAAAGGTTGAGACTTTTTCCAAACATCGTGTTCGAATCATTTCCTTCAGAATCATTTACCGAAAAAGCAAACATAATAATAGTAGTTGCACACGCTATTCCAAATTGATTTCCCTCACAAAAAAACCACAAAACCAAAAATTTACAAAGGCCATCATGAATAAAATTAACACCAAGGATACACCCGCATTTCATGTAATCGCTGGCAAAATCTAACAAGAACTATTGTAATGAAGACTTTTTGATTAATTATTGTGCTCGCTTATTTAATTTTTGCCTTACAAGTAATTCAGAAATCCAGGTTTCGATCCATATTCAAGTATATAGACTAAGAACACATTAAATATAAATTATTTATTGGTGTGGAAATTACACGATAAGTTCTTAAATAAAAATTACTCATGTAGTGTATGTACAATGTTAAACCAAGAAAATAAAATTCATTCGAGCCGATGCGATGCTGCAGACCTAAACCTGGAAGAGGCTGCAACCCACACACTCGGCGTAGAATATTCGCCTGGCGGTGCAAGCTGTATTTTGTCGAAACGGTTTTTTCTGGTACTAGACGGTTATATATGACAACTAATTGGTCTAAATTGTGTCGTGTAAGAGTTAACCTCACTTTGGAACACATTTTGCGGTTTCCGGAACGTTGTAATGTAGGTGAACCTTACCTGGAGGAAGCACGACAGGCTTTGGATCATTTGTGTAAGCTGATTGCTGTTCGAGTGAAGGCTGTTATATCGCCTGTAAATGCTGCAGGAAGTCGGTGATAGCTGGGGAAGAGATCTAGTAACAGATGAGTTGGCCCTTAATTAATTCTGGCGGCAAATTTGAACTGATGAACGCCTCCTTCGCCGCGCTTTACGGATTATATCGTTTTTACGGTCTAGTGTTGGAGTCCTGTCCCATGGCGGTACAGAAAGGGTAGGTGAACCTCCGGTAACGTGTCTGCCGAGAGTCGTGCTCAGGTGCTGGTGCATACACGACGGATGCGGTTTTAAGGAGGTATTCGGGGTGTCTTATTCAGGTGGTGATTCCAACAAGCTAAAAATTTGACACAGCAGTTCAACAAGCTATTTGTAGATACTGCATCTAGCAGGGCACACAAATAGGCTCCGTGTTTAGGTTTGGAGTTCCGGATTCGTGAGTTCTAGCAGGTTACTTCTCCTGGAGGGTCCGGGGACTTAAGTACCTGTAGTTGCCAGGGTGTCATTGTTTGACACTTTTCTGGGCCTCCTTATATGGTATATTTTCTGTAGGACAATTAGAAAGGGTGACGCAAGACTTTGTGGTGCGCGTAACCGCGCATCGTCGGACCGTCTTGTTTATCTCCGAGTCTTCGCAAACTGGAGATTGTTGCTTAACAACGGTGCTCAAAAGCTTACTTAAGCCATTCTTGCAACTGACGTCCTCAACGTCAGTTTGTACTTAACTTGCTAATTTTAATATTTTTAAATAGTGATGTATTAACCAGTATAATGATCGTGGTGTGTTTTTGTGAATTTCATTGCTACCTTGTTCTCAACGTTTAACTTAACCTCAACTTAACCTACAAATGTACACGTAGTTTTGACTACCAATGATCATTTTAGCCTCAAGATGAAACCAGTCTGGTTTTGAAACATGTCGCCAATTTAAAAATAAATTTACGTGGAGAAGACTACTGTGTTTTATTACTTCGTACGGGGCTCAAATTCTAACACGTTATTTATACCATGTAAAAATAGTAGTTTGGTCTAGCGCTAACGTCACACTATCTAAGAAATGTATAAAGCTTAAAACCGTTATATTCATGCAACACTGCTGGGAAATTACTTCCCAGCCAGCGGTAATCTTATCTAACTTATCATGATACTTAAACCTGATAAAAACTATAAAGGTGACCTCTCACAGAGACCCATTAGCTTGCTACCAATGCTCTTACAAGCTATTGAGAAAATACACAGCAATTCAGGTGCCGTAACAAGTATGTAACCATAAAGCAAGCAGATCCGCTGGTTAAGAAAGCCCATAAGAATCTAAACACTAACATGTATTCTTGTATTGCTAAGTGCCTTCCTCTATATGTTTCAAACCTTCTAGAAGGTATAGCACAACGGACTACATTCAAACTTAAAAAAATGTATAACCATACTTTTAGTTCTTTAAATCGTATCTGACCGATATACACTTCCTAGATAACAGAGCAGAGAATATACTGATCTGAATCATAAAAAATGACGAGTTCAGCAATGGAGTACCGTAGGACCTGGTTGCATAGCCGCATGCTCCAAGGACTCGTCAAACAGTCGCGAGACTTAAACAACGTTCGCGGAGATCGGCACTCGGACGGATGTCTGACTTATAGTAGTAGTAAAATCGCAGCCGCCGTCGGTACCGGTTGTCATTTCGGTGACAGTCGTTGGGTTACCTGAAAACTCTGACACCAGGTTTCCTACCATAAGCCATACGATACATACAAACAAAAAAACTAATCCTATAGCTATACCAACGAGGAGCATTGTTATCACATGCCGACCCAGAACTGGCTTCGAGGACTTACAAACCAACTTAAACAAGGTCCAAAACTGGCTAAAGAAATCGATTATCAAAATCAATGTGTCCAAGTTGACACATGCGACATTTTCCTTCCATGGGAAAATCTGTTCGATCGTGAATATTAACAATTAACAAGCTAAAGATGCCAATTCACTTTGAATACCCAGTGCTACACGGGGAATTTTTGTATACAAAAAATGGAAATAATATATAATGTACAACACAACGGTTCAGGCATTGTCTCGTGGTGTAGCAAATTTTTGGCAGCTAGTTCTTGAGCAGGATTGGGGGGTTATCTGGAACCGCCACTGGCTCGAGATGATCCATACCAGAAAACCTACAGGTGTCCGTGTAAGTTCCTAAACCACATAGCTGTGATAAAGATAATAAGAGAAAGAAAATACCAGAGCTTGAATTAACCCGATTGTTTATTTACAGTATGTACACGTATAAAATCTGCACCATACTCCAAGAGGGCAAAACAAATCTGTGATAGGATACTTGTTTGTAATTGGAGTAGTAGATTTAATCTAGTTTTACTTATAAAATGTACAAGGTTGTAGTTTTTAATAAATTTGCAGTGAACAACAAAATCTTATGATTTTAACTCGCAATTCGCTCGAGTACACGTATCTCAGCTATACGGATATAGTGACTTAAAAATCAAGTACTGCGATATCGATAAACGGGAGTCTCATAAAATGGCTTCAACGATCAATTAATTTTTATAAATGCGACCTAACGAATGGTACCATACACCTAGGGTGTTATACACTTAACTGTGTATTATCAGCATTAAAAATGCGAGCTGTTTTAATGTCTAGCGCCCCGGAGATCATCGCGTTGAATGCAATTAAATTTTAAAACATTGAGTTCAGTTTACGAGCTGAACGCGACCAAAACGCTAACAGGGCAGCCAATCTAGGAAATATTAAATACTTATAAAGTGAAAACTAAACTATTCCGCATAATTAAATGCGCAAGGTAAACATCGCAGTTACACATTTCTTAATTTCTCGGCACTATCGGCCAGGAATTTCGCAGCATAAAACGGTAGACAAAACGCTTGCACCCGTATGCATAGTCGTTCGCCAGCGGCTCGCCGGAGTTTTGTGATGAATAGTATGTTGGTGGCACTGTACGTCTATGTCAAATTCGAGGTTATCAGGTTAGGTTTTCCGCCAGTTTTGATAGAAACTGACACAAAATCTAACCTGCTAACCTCGAATTTGACATAGACGTACAGTGCCACCAACATACTATTCATAACGAAACTCCGGCGAGCCGCTGGCGAACGACTATGCATACGGGTGTTAGAGTTCTTTTGTAACAGCACTAACTATATTTTTTGTTTTGATAAATCAGGTGACTAAATACGCTAGCTATACACGCAGAAGGTACCTGGTGTTGCGTAGCAGGGCAGCTTTGTCAGAGTAGCTATGCTAGGTGGTGGACCTGGGGATGCTGTCCAACCGAATGTGCAACATGAGGTGGCAGCCTTTTCTCCAACTATCGCACTGGGGAAAAGTCGTGTGGTCCAAGCCTCGGACAGCTGCCACACTGAGGAAAACCCGTGTAGTCCAAACTTCGGGAGCAGCCAAACGAAGTGAGGGACCCAGAACTGTGCAGGAGTCGGTCCTCCAGGTGTCTTAGCAAGCGACATCACAGCCGAAGGGGGGGGCACATGCAGAATATAGCACGAGTAAAAATAAAAAGAGGCCAAAGCTGGAAGGTGGTCTGACGTAAGTGATCTTGCAGAAATAAATTATTATCCCAGTATAATTAACTCGATTCTAGCAATCTCACACAGAATTTCGTAAGGCTGATGAACAGCATCCACAATAACTTTGGAATTATATTATCCACATGGAGTGAAAATTCCAGATTACATATAGAGCCTCAGAAGAAACAATCTCACAATATCAGTCTCATAAAATGGCCGTCGGAAATCACACTCTCAATATAATCACCTAAAATTCAAGGCTTTTCAAAATATTCCAAACATTCAAAAATGAGTATGCAACTAAATACACACTTAGAAACTGAAGGTCACTCGAAACATTTCCTTTAGACTTCGTCTGAATGAAAAATTACACGTAACAACAGACAGCCAATTAACATGGCAACAACATACCTATATTCGCTAAGCGCAAACATCTTGACCTAATTTAAATCAAACGTACTGGATCATCGACAAAAAGCAATCAAGGTATTGCTCTAAAAAGCTATTCCAAAACCCATTTGAATTTATGGAGCAACTCCAACATTGACATCTCCCAGAAGTTCCGCAACAAGGTATTGCGTACCATCGTCGACGTATTTACCCATTTTGTCCCAATGAAGTGCGTGTTATCCCATTGTCCGCCATAAAGGATCTCATCTGTCAATCCATCCACACTGAGTTAAGAAAGCATTGCCAGATCAATCGAACTTAACTTAAGTTGAATTTTAAAAGAGATTACTCACTGTAGTAATACTGTTATACATAATCTTTATCATTTTTGTACTTATTAGGAGTTAAATAAAAAGGGAATTAGAATATCTTGTTTTGTTAGCGTGTAACTTAGAAAGCCTACTAGATTGACTGCAAAAGAAGATCGAAATATTGTAAAGGTGTGCTATTTTATAAGCAAACTACTCGTATACAAAAAATTAAAACCATAGATATCAAACTAGTTTGAAATATTTAGGTGAAACTTCAGATATTGTTACTTTATAGGGTTTTATAAGACACATCTATAAAATTTACTTGTATTCGACAGACGTGATTGACTAAATAAAAACAGAAATATAAATAATAATAATAATAATAATAATAGCTTCCAACTCTGCCAACATTCGACTTTCGAGTGCCACTGCCGTAATTTATGCGAGGAAATATTTGATATAAATTTATTGCCCTAAACGCTTATTACATCCCATTCGTGTAATACTCTGTGATTTACTCCGGGCATTTGCATTTGAAGAAGAAAATCAATTGCGAGCCCTAAAAGCACCGTAGCCTATTTGCTTTCGTCATCTAAACAATGTGCTTCCTACTATTTCGAAAGTTGCCTAATGGCTTCCGAACTATTCAACCTTGATTTATTGGTTGCCTTGATATAACTACGTGGCAGTAAACGTTAAAATAGCATCATTAGGGTTATGGAAGCTTCTTCAGTCGGACTGTTATGCGAGAACGGGAGAACGGATTAAATAAAAACTATCGATCTCTTACCTTTCAGCTCACTTATTTTAAAAGCCACTCCATTAGGGCTTTATCAACTCTCGAAATAAGCGATCCGCCACGCAACGCATAAATTGCACACTGAGTCAATCGCTGCAGAAAAGCAAACTAGGACATTCGATCTCCGTATTGTATCTACATCGAATTTACTTCAACTTTACGAAGTTTGCGAATAGAAACTCTATTGGGTGAAAAAGCAAGATAACAGAAAAATATCGACTGTACATTACAGAAACTGACCGTTTGTATCGGTATGTGCCAGATATCGGAGCAGAACTTTTCAATAATTTTAACGTGTTAAGTAAATACTTTAAAACGTTGGAACGCGATCAGCATATTCGACTGTTAACAAATCTGTTCTTATTCTGGAATTTGATGGTTGTATTGAAAATCTCCTGCACGTCTATCAGGTTAGCTGCATTTGCATGGTGGAAAATTATAAATAATATTGGTATTTTAACTTCATTTCACTAAATACCTACTAATAAATGAGTCTTAAAACATTCAGTAAATGTGATTGCAACTAAATATCATGTTTTGTGCAACAAGCTCTTCGGCACAGACTTAGGGAAATTATTGGCGTCTGTCGACATGTATGTCTCTCTGTTGTTTTCATTATTCACGTCTGTTTACAGTGTACGTGAAGTTACTGGAACATTCAGCAACACATACGTGCTACGTAATGGATTTATTCCATTAGTGGTTTATCAAGCACACCACACAGCATATAGTTAACTGATTGCTCACTTAGTAAGGTGTTTTTGAGGTAAATGCATTTTTTAACTCAGAATCTCTTGATCATCTGTTATTAAAATATCTATAACATGAAAATACTGTTGACCGATAAACTGTTGTCTTAACCAGAACATTGTAAAAATATATTATTTAACATATTACCCGGACAATAAAAAATATATAATCGACAGAACGAAATGGCATTTCCCTGCTCTGATTTCTTTAGCTTTAGCTTCTTAAAATTTGAAACATTGCATTAAACAGGAGAGAGTTTGGATCATCTTGTCTATAAACTTTAACTTTCGGTATTTAGATTTTGATTGCACTCTATGTGACAGTTAAAACTACTGCTTTAGAGCAATACATGGAACAAGTGAATAAAAGAACAAATTTAGTATTAAAAAAATGTGTGTTATTAAGAACATTGTTTTATATTTGTAAATCAATACATCATACAACAAGTATTTACAACTTCTGGTTATAAATCACTAATTTCTGAGACCTCAGGCTTGGCAGTCGGGCATTGTTCTTGACGGGGTAATTATTACAGGTGCAAAGAAAAGCAACCAATTGTGCCTAAAAGCTTTTAAGTTCATTGTAATACTATTCCACCTAAACTGGGGAAGTGATTATCTTGATAGGTTATGGCGTTCTCACGTTATCATGTTTATATCCATTCAGTGTGACATACTCGATTTTTTTTAGTTTTTTTTTTACTTTTATTTAACGCAACACCACTTTACAAAAGTTATGTAGTTTTTTGACGCCTTTCATATAATTTTATATTTTTCGGAATTAATTGAACGGTTGCCATAGATAATTTAAATGTATAGAACAATACCCAAGACGATCGCTAAAACCTAACATAAATAATATTAATATAAATTTTACATGTAAGAAAGTAGTTAGGTTGTAGAATAGTTAGAACAAGCAATCAGGCAATAATTTTTAAACGTAGAGAATCTTCGTTTTACCATAAAAAAATTAACATTACATCTACAGATAACCGAGCTTATTCGTTAGCAAATAGGCGGCTGATAGTATCAGGTGGGGCTGAGCAACACGCGGTAAGAAAGTGCTCGGACTCGATAAAGTCACTCAAAAGAGGCAGCAAGAAGGTTGGAGATACCTGAGCTAAGGGCACCAAGAAAGCAGCTTGTTTATATGACCCTGGAGTTAGGTGCACGAAAGGGAATCGAAAGAAAAAATATTAGTTTTTGGAAAGTGCTCTCCAAAGGTATGTATTAAACATTGAAGGTCAACCAATCATCAGTTTTGCCATTAGTACATTTTGGGTCATTAGAAAGAAAAACAAAGTGATGATCCAGACTT
Organism: Agriotes lineatus; assembly: GCA_940337035.1. Classification (NCBI taxonomy): domain Eukaryota; kingdom Metazoa; phylum Arthropoda; class Insecta; order Coleoptera; family Elateridae; genus Agriotes; species Agriotes lineatus. The sequence goes on along the minus strand of OW679197.1, from coordinate 33,301,145 downwards.
CTAAACCTTTAGGTTTAGTTTAAATTTCACATTGCCACTAGAGAGGACCGCAGTGCTCGTGCGTTATTGTTCCTTGAATGTAGCTACTTAGAAGAGCTTTACCGCTCCATTGTAGACAAATTACGACATTTGACGGATGTATCTTGTTTCCCAAAGCTCAGTTGGCTTATTTGAAATTCCGATTTCGTCTCATTTTAGTATCGCGAAATTTCATATCGATCTTCGTTCGGATATATTATATATATCTTTTCGCAACCATCCTGTAGAGTACCTCTTATCACCGACAAGAGCCTGCAGAAGATCCACCAACAGCCGCTATCCATCCGTTACTTGACAATCCAACACAACCCTGAAATATAATTTTGGTTTCATCGAATCTTGGCGGCCGGCTGCAGTTTATATTTTCAAAACCGCAAAGATCGACCGACTTGTGACGGCTACAGAGCCATTGCACGGTCACAAACTCGCTCGGTGCCTGATGATTGTCTTCATTTTCGCATTTTACCGTTGCTAAATTACTGATCCAACTAATGTGTAATGTACCGCCAATTTGAAAGTAAGTTTGCCGTGCTTTGAGTAGTATCTCCCTGTGTCGATATTATTATTCCTTGGCAAAAACTGCTTAAATTACGAGAATCTCGTAGAATTTTTGGGAATTGTTTTAGTTGCTCGTTTTTGTTACTGTCACAGCTTCCGGACACTTAAATGTATTCTTCTTAATAATATGCTAATAATGCTCTTAAAATTACTTTATGATTTTCATTTATAATACCCAGTGCAGTATAGGGTATTTTGAAGTTATTTTGATTACAAGATTTCACCTGTAACAGCGCATAAACAGTACATCTCGAGGAGACAACTGTACAATGGGCTACAAATGTATGACATTGTCTCTAAAACCAGGATTTAGTAGTAGCCGCATATTAGGCTTTAATTACATAAAAACTCAAACTGTACATATAGATTAAATAATGAAAAGTTAGTTCATATCAGGCTATTTATGCTACAAGTATTATTATAATATATATATATATTAAAGGTCTGTTACAGCTGTCGCTGTCTTCCTTCTCTCAACCTATAGTTCCATTCTTTTCGATCTTCCCGTCCCCGTCTCGTAACCACCTGTCTTCCATGGCCTCGTCTACTTCATTTCGCCATGAGCGCCTGGGTCTTCCCCTCTTTCTCCTTTCCATCGGGTTTCACTCTGTTATTTTCTTTATCCATCTGCTATCTTCGCTTCTTCTTACGTGCCCATAGCATTTCAGCCTTTTTTCTTCTATGGTATTTACCGCGTTTTTTGTTATTCCCATTCTCCTTCGTATTTCCTCATTTCTGATCCTGTCCATCCGTGTCACTCTGCAGCATCTCCTCCAACATTCCATTTCTACCTCATTTATTTTTGACCTATATTTTTTACTAATTGTCCAGGTCTCTGTCCCGTATGTCATAATTCTTTCTATAATTGATTTATATATTCTGATTTTGTTCTTTTTCGTAATGTGTTTATCCCACAATATTGAATTTAGCTGCCTGATACTTGCCCTCGTCTGCCCCAGTCTTGATTTTATTTCTTCTTCGGAGTATTATTACTTTCAGTAAAGGCTATTAAGCTTCTGGATATTATATCATGATCGACAGGCAGTCACGGAACAGAAAATATCCATGTAGGAATCGAAACCGAGTATTATTTTAACGAAATCTTTCTTGCTTGTCTGTGTACAGTTCTAGACACCAAGATTGCAAGTGACCTGATATGTAGAAAAACTCTAGATATGAGATATAGAGATGACAGAAATTGGGTAGCCGGATTTACCTGGAGAAGCGTAACTCAAAGTAAACAATAATATCTCTTGAATGGACTGATATAAGCTAAATAAGAAGAATATATCTTTGAAAAAGGATACTGTTACAGGACGATAATCTCGTTACGTTATGAATTTGACATTCAAAATACTCAACCGTCAGTTACCCTATAAAACGACACAAATCGAGAAATTCTGGGATGCATTGCCCCAATTATGTTACGATGGGCTGTTACAGAAGTGCCGACTAAGACTCAGATACAGAAGGGGAGGTTGATTACGACCTTAATTAGGGCAACCACCCGGTAAACGAAATAAAGATTGTCAGACGCCATCACTTCTAGATCGGTAGATCCGCTCACCTAAAAGTGGAAATAGTGAACGGACCTTAAAAGGTGGAAGGAGCACTGCAAGCTCGATTCCAGCCAGAGTGCAGCATCGGTAAACTTGCTTCACTTGTATTCCTTCAGTTTCCACAAAACTCCGTACAAAACAAAAACACCACATTACTACTAAATCTGCATGCAACATGAGGTATACGCAATAAAAACGCACGACTAATTTAGAATGAAATGTGTTAGTTGAAAAAAACAAAGGTAAAATCGTCTACAAATATCAAATTGAATACAAAGGGTAAGTAATGCTTTAAAATTAACAGTATCGAGACGGTTGGACATAAACAGAGTCCACATACGGCATTAGCATCGTCTCGTTGTGAACCATCCACAAAAGTTTAAAAATAACGAGCAGACATAATCTAAATTTAGCGCAGCTGTCGTACTGCGTCACACAAATCGAAAATGGCGCAACACTAAACGAATTGAAATTCACTGAAAAATTTAAAAACACAGTACCTGATTATCCAGCGAAGCCACTAGCCTGGCGAAAAAGCAACTGCTTAATTTATTCGAAGGGTGCAGGAACAGGGCTTCAATGAACCAAAACGCTGCTCGTAACCACCAGGACGAGCGGATTAATCCTTCACGGACGGGAGCAATGGAAGGTGCCATCAACGATGATCAGTTTTACGACCGGCTAAGCGTTTTTCGGAATAGACCAGCGTTACGTGAGACCCCAAGAGAAATTCACCAAAAGCGTAAGTTTGAGGTCTGCCAACCTCCGATAAGGGTTACACGGCCCCCATATTTCCTTTTTATCCCTCGGATGATCCCTCAGCACACACAACGCTACATCAGAAGACGATACTTAATTCAATTTTAAAGGTAACCAGGGGAAACACCTCAACAAAAGCACAGCGCTCAGCAAAAACCTCTTGTTGACTCTCTTAGAACGGGGAACTGAATGTCGAAGCCAAAGGAAAGCCCGCGTAGGTTATTTATCTTGCTCTCTTTAACTCATATGGAAACATTAGTATTGCACCACATTTCATCAGAATTTCGTTCGAAAAATGGTATGCTGCAACTAAACATATTGACATCTAACCGTGAAGGTCGCAGATAATGGGCCGCCAAACCTGTAATTAAGATAAGGCCTCAATTATACAGCGAGAAACAATATGTGAGTTTGAATAAGACGTTGCCCAAGATATGATAAAATGAGGCGGAAGGCACTAGTATTTAAAAAGAACGAAATTGAGTTTTTAAAAATAGCTAAACTATTAATTTGGACCTAGATGAAGCGGGAAAAATTATTGTATTTGGAATACAAAAGCGAAAACGCGCTAAATTCAAAAATTGTCCTTACAATACTAATGCAACTAAGTAAAGACAGCTTTATGCCGCAAGGTAACAGTATGTTATTGAGTGCAATTGCAGTAAGCAAGACAGTAGTTAATAATGTTTCTTTATATGGAGGAGGGATAAACTGCGTTGAATAAATTTATTTACGCGAACTTATTTTATGTGTATATACTTAAATTCCACCAAATGAATGCAATATATTTAAATCAATTCGGCTTCTAGTAATATTTCTTGAAGAGTTCCCAGAAAATGTGTCTAATTAACAAACACACTGCAATTTTTTAAAGGACGCCATGTTCCTGTTTTCGTATTATTCTTCCGGATATTCAGGTTTTCGTCTAATTACGCCTGCTTTGCACAGTGCAATTAGGATCAGGGTTTCGACTTTGATCAACTTACAAAGTCATCTGAAAAGGAAGTTGACTCAAAATCTGAACGGTCGCATTGAGAGTGCCGTTTCCTCTTGGAGCGGCAATTAATTTCGGCCGCACAATATAGGACATTTAGACATTTTAGAATATTCCTCAGAGGTCCTTGAATCCTGCCTCATTAGGCGCAACAAACTGTCATAAATAGGCATTAATTTATGGTCGCACTGGTGGCCCTAATGAGCACCCCAAACTTTTATCAATAACATATTCGGCCGTTGGCGGCCACAATAATTGCAGTTAAAATTAACCACCCTCTAAATTATTTGTGGCCCATGTTTCCATAATGCTACATCCGCTGCGACGTGAAAACCGCAAACGGCGTTAATAAAATGGACAACTTTGATTAAAATATGTTGTGCGGCGACGTTTCATTAGAGTGGTCGAGCGCTTGCTTTATGTTACGACTACTTTTACAGGCGGATCGTTTTGCATTATTGTGTTATAATTTTAGTATGTAATTATATATTTCATTAGCGGATATACGAAGTAAAAAGGGAAAATTGCGCTCTAATTTACTGCCGAGCTCGTAAAATCTGCAAATAAAACGGAAACAACACTAAAAATAGCCCAGGATCAGGCTACTTTGTGTAGTTCGAAAGTTATTGAGTTTGTTTAAGCCCATTAGCAAGAACTTCGTCCTGGGTTTTGACGTATAAGTACGCTTATCGGAAATTTTGATTGCTACTGAAAGTTAAATTTTTAAATGGGGTGACCTGAACACTAAAAAGCAGGAAAACTAAAAAACCTGTTTCGCAATCGTTGATGAATAGATACATTGCAATGATTCGTTGAGAGAAGCGCAGTGGCAGAAACACGAAAGTGCTTTATCAATTATGCTCTTTAAATATAATAGGTTTTGACTGATACATACACCACTTTGCTCTTTTTGAATGCCGGTACAAGAGGCAGCAGTTTTCAACAAACGCAAGGGAGCATAATATTGCTCCTAGATAGAACCAACGAAGAGAACTGAATATTTTCATGTAACTCGGGTGTAGTGCAAAAATATTTTTCTAAATAAACTACAGGATCAAAGTCTGTAAATGGATGACCGAAAATTATTTACGTATAAAACTGTGGATACTGCACATGGTTATGTTCGAGTGAATACAATAAGCCAATAGAAATCTAAATATAAACAATACATCGCTCTTAAGACAACAATTCAAAGAATTTATCCTGTAGAGGTATCGAACTGGTCTTGCAGAATAATAAACGATGGAAAATAAATAGCTGAAACAATGGTTTCGGGAGAACTCTGTGTTAAAATAACGCGTTCCTGTTCTCTACACAAAATAATTACAAAATTAAATGTAAACCGTTTGTGGTACCTTTAGATTACAAGCATGCTTTCCAGAGAATCAAGAAACTAAAACTATGAAAAATAATAGTAAACAGGAAATTGCTTCGTCTGCCTCTTATTCTTCTAATGTCTATTATATTCCTTCAGATGTAAGTCTGCTGTGTTCTTTTCGACGTCTCGAAGGTCTGTCCCTTTCTCTTTTTCCGTCAGATGAACCGTTTTGTTTTTGCATGATCTTAACTTGTTTGTTCTACTGACATCATAGCTGCAAGGAAGATAATCAAAAAAGTGATGATTATAAAGCACCTCTATAAGGGGGCAAAAATTAACGACAATATTATAACGGCTGAAGTTTCCAGAAACCAAGGTTGCAGTAAGTCGTCTATGCTATACAGTATAGACACATACATAATTTCAGCCTAGTTTACTTAAGGTGTCTAGTTTCACATCACGAGGGAGAAGCACTAAATGCATAGATAGGTTAAGAACTACATGTAGAATAAGCTGAAGCCATTCTTACTGTACACGTGCGTGTAACACATACGATGGCATACGTAATTAATCGATCTACTGTGACACAATTTTCAGGCAGTATCTGACCAACATCTTAATGTATGAGGCAAGGAGGTTATTGTTGCGAACATAAAACATGTATTGACTTTCTTGAGATGACAATATAGAAAATATTAGAATATTTTGATATTTTTAAATATCGTTGAGAATTTCGGTGCGCACGCCTATTATCTCGACCCGTAAGTGAGAATGCTGAACGTCAGACCTGCAAATAAGACCCCTCACGCTTCCGTCCCTAACCCGACTCGAAGCCGGGAGGTTGCTAGCGAAACTAACGTTTTGACTCATGTGATCCGATGCCTCGGCGCCGGGTTGCACCAATTTGCTTCGTTGGAGGAAAGTAATTGTTACATTCATTAGCTATTTTGTGAATTTCGATCTTTTGTAGAACAATGAGGGTAGTGAAGCTAACAAGTCGCGCGGTGACTGCGTTCGACGGTTCTTAAGCCAATGCCGATTAACATATCCTTGAGCTACACCTGTTTTTTTATTAAAAGGAGCGTGCCGTCAGATAAGGGAAATATTGAGGGAAATAGCATTCCGATTCAATCTTGCCTTCCGGCCGCTAACACTTTAAATTTTTTGGATTTCACTATTGATTATCTACTTCGCCACTCGCGCCTACGAGATCTTGGAGGACCCTTCACCAGGACATCAACAGGATTTCTAGTGAAGGATATGTCCGCTACGACTTTCGCAGCTACACACTTCGCTTTCATGTCAGTATTTTGAACGATTGGACGTTGTGTATTTATGTAAATCACTGCCTTTTATGAATAGCTGTAGTCGTGCATGCTTATACTTTTCCTTTAGTAGTTAAGGTGTGTTTGTTTTAATATTTTGGATTATTGTGGCTAGATCCTTTCTAATAATGGAAGACCGCGAATTTGTTAGTACTACCGGTTGGATTGTGCCTAGCCTAATAGGTTTCGTCACTAATAGCTTTTAATTCCGTGGCGTCAATGTTAGGGCTATTTTGCTTGCAATATTTTCTTTTATAGCTTGTGACTTAAAAAACATCATTGTTACTGGGACACCTTGTGTTTAAATATATTGGTACATTAAGCGGTTATACGTAGAGACAAGCTAGGTTCGTAGCTGCCAGATTCTACAACACAATTGGTAATTAATAACCCTATGCATCAGAAAATGCATTTTCATCAGAATATGCTCATCCGTGTTTTATTGAGCCAGGTGGTTTGTTACTGGGTATTAATTATCGTTTTTACCGGTAAAAAACTGCAAATTTCATATATTAAAAAACGAGTAAATGTGTTCTTCATATCCACTCAGTTGACATTCAATTTATCAACATAAATAAACAAAATTACAACAAAATTTATGCACAAGGATTGACTTCGATCTTCAAAAATTAGTTGGTGGGTGTATAGTGTAAAACACTCATAAAAATATGGGTCTGCTAAAGATTTAAAAAGTACACAGTATGCCAAGTGAGGCGCATAACTCGAGACGTTTAAAGGTGATCTCACAATGAGATAATTGATCACAAAAAGGTGAGAAAGACTGTGGGGGCACCAAAAAGGACGATTAATTCTAAAACAAAGGTATTGGTTTATTTTATGGCAGAAAAATTATGCTATACTGCATTGTGGTGCAATTAGAAATTCTGCGGTATATTATCCTATCAGTTCAACATGCCAGAACAATAGTGTTAGTAAACATATTTACCATATGCCGTTTCTTATGACCATACGATCTAAGTTAGAGATTGTTTGCGAGAATTTGCGAGTTATATCATGCAGCAAATGTTTGACTGATACGGGTTTATGTATATGTTAATATAAGCTCCAATCAGTGTGAAGTCTAAAAACCCACTCGATCTATCCAATGGTTGACAAAGATGACAGCGTGTGCTACCCGTTTCTCTAGACCAGTTTCTTCCATCTTCTTTGGATAAATTCCATTTGACTACTCCCCTCTTTTTGGACCAAATTAGACCTGTACCTTTTTTTAGATTTCCATGTCAATTTTCGCTTTGGAAGCTTTTCATCTTCCATTAGTTCGACATTTTCATGCCATCGCAGCTCTTTTCTTTGTGTAATGCTTATTGATCTGTAACGGTAATATAACATAAATAACATACTTTAGTCAGCTGAGACCGTGCTATTGTAAAAGGAATTGGGGCTCGTAGGTATTGATATGAGTTAAAAGTACTGTCTCCAACAACCTCACAACAAAAACACATAAGCAGCACATGTTAACTTTATACCGGAAAGTGACATCGCACCGAATCGATACTGGGAGATTCTATTCATATGGTAGATCAAAGTTTGTGAGACAACAAACAACGACTTTGACAATAAACATCACAATGTACTTATAGGGATTTTCTTTCAGTACAGTTACTAATTGTAACCTGCTGAACTGAATTCGCTACTGATTTGTAACTATTACTTCTTGTTACCGTTATCTGATTTAGTACTGATCCATATTACCTTCTGTATTAGGTTATACATAACGTAACTGCAATTGCAGCTATGGTGGTCATCCCTAGACTTTTTCATAGAAAGGGCTACATTGAGGACTTCGCAGAAATTGCATTCCATGGTATTTTACACAATAAAACTAGAGGTAGCAGACATCCGGCTATCCTAACCAAGGCTGTTCCAAGGAACAGCTCTTATTAGGGTGCGATCGGATGGCATATTTCGCAACTTAGTCTTTGACCGTTTAGTGTGTTAATGGATACTCAGGTAGCCCCTAGACCTGTTATCTAAATGCTCAAGATCAGGAATCTTTTTTGAAGATATGAAAATATTCCAAGCTGAGGTGAATGGTGTGATGCAAGGAGCTATAATAGTGGTTGAGGAAGATATTACTGATGCAACTAGCACAATATTTACCGATAGCAGGAAAAGCCTGCTGGATTGAATAGCTGCTAAGTCATATAGGATCTGGTAGACCAGTGCCGCCAAGGATAACTGTGAATGCAAGAAACGTTTACAATGCATGCTTGCTTCCATTTACTCTGATTTTATTATATATCAACTGATTGTGCTTGTTGTTGTACATGCACTTCTTTATATTACTTGCACTGATCCCCTTCTAGGAGATACTGGTCCAATTCCTAATTATTTTCCTTAGGTCGACACTCCACGTAGGTGTGGTGAACCCTATTTCTTCATTCCCTGGGTGTCCACTCTTTTAGTGCATCTATTATCTGTTATCCGGGCTGCGTCATCTGGTCATCTCCATTTAACTCTTGCTGCTTGTTCGGTGATATCAGCTACTTTTATTCTTTCCTATTTTATTTCTTCAATTGATTTAATTTCTGTCTGCTGAACCTTCAATTTATTTGCTAATCGAGTGGCCAGTTTTAGCATTTCCAAGCACATGGTCCGTATACTTTCTTCTTAAGACATATGCAATTTCCCCCATAAGTAGGATAATTAATTTTTTGACATAATGTGTCAGTTTTATTTTTCGCAATTTTTGTTTGTATTCCGTATGATTCAACTTAAAACCATCTATCTTGAGAAGTTGTGACTTCGTTAGCATACGAGCATTTACAGAATTCAATTTAGTCATAAATAAAATGCCTACAATTTAATTTGTATGCTCTAATAAACCATAATCGGCGCTTGAATCTCCCATGCGCGACGACTTGCCATAAACGAATTTTTCTCAAAAAGTACTCGAGATTCGAACCTGGAAAGATATAGAACGCGAATGCTTGGCTTACTAAAAGGAGTTGGTTCTAGTGATCAGTCCAGCTACTTTCAATTGGAGGCTCTCTGGGCTGAGAGACTCCGTCTGCAGGGCGACAAGGATTTCCTGTCAAGCCTGGAGGCAACCACTTGGTCGTGATAAACGAAATAAGTCCGCCACACCGATCCAGAGTTTGTCTTGTACTGAAAACCAATATCAGTCAGTCTGAGATCAAGACCTGCCCGAAGACGTCATACACAACCGTAAAGAATTTAAATCCCTTGGCCCACCTGGGAGCTTCCAAAACTCCCGAATCTCTTCTACTGTTCAAAACCACCCTGAGAATGCTTTCCGTCGTATTCGTGGCTTGCTGGAACCAGTGTTAAATACAACAGCCCTTAAACTGAACCCCGTAACTAACCGGAAGCGGTACCTAGGATTTACCTATCCTATCCTGCCTTCCTGCGAGACATAACTCCAACACCACACCGCAGGAGCGACAATAACACGCCTCCAAGGAGGCATCGTCAAACCCGCAGGTTTCTCCATGAAAGGCGTTAATTAACAGCACGAATTATCTGGACGAGGGCACTTCCCTAACGGTGAAGTCTGAGGGCATAACCAGACGAACATGCAGGCTTCAGTAACATTCTAAGCAGTCTGAGTTTTATCGAGGGTATTGCAACGCAGACACCACCTTAAGGAACCCTAAGGACAGTGTAACACTTATACTATACTATTCACATACGAGGAGAACCCCAACTAGGGATATTATCCGAAATTTAGCTACACCAAACATAAACAAAGCCAGCAAGCACGACCATATTTAATCTTCTAGTTTCAGAAACCGCAGAAGTGACAGGGGAAGTTTCTTTGTTGCTGTACTGTGGTTACTATCCTTCCAGGCCCAGTACATTTGGCGCACTCAAGGCTGCAAACCTCCCAGGCACAGTTCTGCGCCAACTAATCCGAATATATGCTTTTTATTGTTTGGTATTGTAAATACACTATGTAGTTAATTTTATTTTAAGAGAACTTGACTTCCAACATAAAGAATAATAGATGAGTTCCATCTAATCTATATACTAGAGGATAAATTGAGCTCTGGCTCTGATCTACCCATACAAAGCAGAATTAAATATATGGGGAAAAGTAATTAATCAAAATTGTCCAGATCAGACCAAATATTACTGACTATTCAATTCACCTGTCATCTGTCAAAAAGTGACCAATGATAATCCAGAATTCTGACGTTTCTTGACCAATCAAAAAAATATCAGTGGATATATCTTCCTAGAAGGTATTCAAGTGACTATTTTTAACAAATGCGATTTTTATTAGAAAAAGTCGACATTAGTGTTATGTTACTATAGAAATTGCGTAGTTTGTTGCTAGATTTACTGAAAACTAATTTGAAAAAGGTAGTTTGGTTCATTAAATAGTCCCTCGAATACCATTCTTAGTTAAAGTTAAGTAGATTATTTTTGCGGTGGTATCACTACTCATGTCCATTGCGCTTGGGATTAGGACTCGTGCTATCGCACTCGTCCTAATCGTACCAAAGCGCAATGGACATTCGTGACACCACCGCAAAAATAGTCGACATAACTTTGACTACTCATGGTATTATAAGTGAATATGAGATATTACAAAGTGAAGTCAAATTGTGTATAAGGGAGTGACACAACAATAAATCTTCTCCGCTACCCTTTAACATTTACGGAGAGTGAATAGTCAATAAAGCGCAGAGGATTGGGAGGGTGGAGTGATAATAGTGATAGTAGTAGGAAGAAGAATATGGAACGGCAGGTATACTGATGCCACAATGACAATAGCTACATCAGAATTAGAAATGGCAGAACTAGTACAACGTATCAAGACTATCAAGTAAATTTCCGCAGAAGTAGACCTTAGACTAACCTGAAGAAAATCCTCGGTTCTAATAGCAGATATGGCGACCACCTGCCCTCAGCAGATAAACATCATCCAAGACATAGAGGTACAATAAGAAATAACAAATAATGCTTTCGAAGAAGATTTGCAATGGACGTTGGCTCTGATAGGGCTTAATAAGGTATAGAAAGACCACCAGATCAGCAACCACACGAACTAGAAGTTGCTGGTGACCTATAGAAACAAAACCCGAATCATAAATGCACCATGCAGTAGGATAATCGAAGCTCTTAAAATTGGTTGCTTCGAAAGAGCAATGCGGATACCGACACGTATACTGTATAAAGGTAGCTTTCCTTCAAAAACTACTTTTCCTTTCTTTCAACAGAGACATTTTATTGTCTGCTCGTCACGACTCAGGAAATAGTAATAACTTTTCTCAGGTATAATATCAGAAGAGCAAGTGAAAGAGAAGAAGATCATCAAACGGATGTGTTGACCAGGTGGCCAATCTCACACACCTTTTAGTAACAGAAGTGATAAAAATGGCTGAAAACTGTAAAAAATTAAATAAAAGGGTAGTAGAAGAAGAAGATATTCGAAGTCATTTCATTTCTGAGCTGCAATAACCCAATCGTGAATTAGTCGACACCATGCAGTAGGATAATCGAAGCTCTTAAAATTGGTTGCTTCGAAAGAGCAATGCGGATACCGACACGTATACTGTATAAAGGTAGCTTTCCTTCAAAAACTACTTTTCCTTTCTTTCAACAGAGACATTTTATTGTCTGCTCGTCACGACTCAGGAAATAGTAATAACTTTTCTCAGGTATAATATCAGAAGAGCAAGTGAAAGAGAAGAAGATCATCAAACGGATGTGTTGACCAGGTGGCCAATCTCACACACCTTTTAGTAACAGAAGTGATAAAAATGGCTGAAAACTGTAAAAAATTAAATAAAAGGGTAGTAGAAGAAGAAGATATTCGAAGTCATTTCATTTCTGAGCTGCAATAACCCAATCGTGAATTAGTCGACACCTGGTATGTGACTAATGTTGTATGTATACTGTATAGTCGTAGCTTTCCTTCAAAAACTACTTTTCCGTTCTTTGAACAGAGACATTTTATTTCAGAACGCAATATACCCCAATTCGGCAGAAGCAGATCATGATTAAATTGCCTCGCTAAATAGACAACTCATCCCTATTTAACGACTTCGTGCTCGTGGTGCTTCTGAAGACCCAGCGGTGAGCCAAACTCAAGTTCACGCTCGGCGTAATATTTACAAATTAGTCGGTATGTATCGCACTGCTCGCGCTTATATTGGAAATGCTAATCATTTATATTTTCGGCGGCTCCGCCAATTTCCCAGCGAAGCCCCGTTTAATTGAACATGTTTCAAAGCGGCGAAAGATTCCGCGGTTCGCGACAACATTGATGTTTCGTATTAGGCTGTTTTACAGCTTTTTGTGAATTTATGAATTTTAATATCCGATATAATGAACATGAATATTTATTTTTCATTACCGAAAGCAAATAAACCCTAATAACTAGACTGCGGCGTGATAAATTGGAAATAATCGCTAGGAAGTCCGCATTCCGCGCCGCGAGCTGTTTGAAAAATTCGAGTTACTTGCGTGATTTAATTTTTATAAACTGCTACTATTTTATGGCTAATAAACGTCGCCGTAGATTTCAGCGCAATTATGTAGAAAGAATAAGCGGATCTGCTGCAGAATGCTGGCCGGCTATCGCGCAATTTTATTAGGATTTTTCCCATTATTTCGCCGTCGGTACGGTTATTGCAACAGTTTCAGCAGCCGCGTGTACAAATATTTCATGTAGCGCACTCGAGAAGATTTAGCGTTGACAAGGGTAGTCACTTACAGAACCAACCCTTATCTGACCTAGTAGATACTGAAACGTCGCAACTAAAGTACACCGTGCTTTCAAATACAAATGGAAATGCGACTGTTTGTATTTATGAGTCGCTTTTATACTTGCATGGCTGCGGATGCTTGCGATATTAATAACCTCTTTGCTGATTTATTATAAGATTAGAAATACCTACACAAACCCCGCGGGACTCGCGCAGCAAAAAACGCGTTCCATATTTTGTAGCGACGTGAACATAGTTGTTGACTTTGGAAACGCTCTTGCACCGTGGAAAATTGTGACATCAAAGTCTTCAATTTTAATTCGCGCAGCTTCATAACTGTGACATTTGAATCGTAACTCAAACAGAGAGCCAAGATTATTTTCTCCAGCTGAACAGAATCAGTCTCTCTTAGGCCAGTTGCTTTTTCAGTTCTCTGAGAGGGAAGTTGGTAGATGTAAAAAGTGTACAGTTTCCATATATGTGACTGTGACGATCAATATGTTAACATGATAGATGAAGTACGAAGAGATGAAAACATGATCATATTAGTAGACTGGAACGCAGTGTGAGAAATAGCTGACGGAAAGATTACAGACAAGTATGGACTAGAAACAAAGAGAAACGAAAGAGAAAAAAAAACCTATGGCAATCTACTACCCGCAACATCATATAAGGAGGAGATATACTTGGCTCATGCCAGCAGATAGAAGAAGGTTTCAAATGGACTACATCTTACTGAAACAAAGACTGCGATGAATTCTGAGGCTTTCACGGCCATTGTCATTAAGTAACAAATGACTTCCAGGATTGGACCGTGTCATTATTGAGATCGAAGAACTCAACGTTTCGCCCACTTTTGCAAGGGGCTTCATCTCGAGGAAAAGCAAAAGAGCACTGTAATTCGACATGTAAACTACGCCAGAGGCAAAACCCGTTTGCAAGAGAAGGGATAAAAGAGCACGGGAACTTAACGTGTAAACCTCGCCAGAGGCGAAACTCTTCTAATCGGATGGAGAAGGTTGAGAATTTATAGGCAAGTTCCGTCGCGGTTCAGTGGCGGTGGACGGTACTTAGGAAGCCCCTTACGAAAGTGGGCTAAACGTTGAGTTCTTCGATCTCAATAATGACACGGTCCAATTCCTGCAGTCGTTTGTTACTTAAAGATTGAAAAAACCGTATAATGAACATCGAAAACTACCGTGATATTGAAAAAAGGCACGATAACTTGGATATGATGAAGACAGACAGAAATGTAAAATGTCTACGAAAAGAAAACCAGCAGATATATGGAACACTAAGAAATAAAATATATATACATAACGTAGGGCAAGCAGAAAATCTGAAATAGAAATATGAAAGAGGAAACAGTAGAGAAAGCATATAAGAATAGATAAGTAATCTCCTCAACTAGCGTAAGACAAGAGAGCACAAAATACAAGTCGAAAACGGAAACTTTCTGACGAAACATGAGCGTGTAGCTATCCTATATGAAGGATATAATGATGTGGTTTCCACGAACGAATAATATATTAAAAAGAACGATAGTGGTATGTGAGGTATGTGCCATGACAAAACAGCAATAAGACTAGAAAAGTTCTGCTATTTGGCGAGCAGCATAACAACTGCTGCAAGATGTAAGCAATATATAAGAAACAGAACTCAGCAACCAAAAATCCCATCTATAAAGTGGTACACCTGCTAACATTAAATAACATTAGAAGAAGAGGAAGAATATAGCTACTGGTAACATATGCCACTATATAAACCGTAACAATAATAGACAGTGCTAAAAACAAAAGGTGAAAACTAGAAGCATTAAAATGTACATATTACAAAATTAAGTTGAAAATCAGATATGGGCAGACATGATAACTAATGAAGAAGTACTACGAAAACTGAAGAAATGAGGAAGTCTAAAGGTGCTAGAGGATGGAATGCATATAAATCATTAGTAAGAATGCTATAGTTATTGTAAGTATGTACTATTAAACTAACTAAGAATCGGTAATAATGGAGGTTTACAACAAATCCCCACAAAGCTTCATGACGAGGATGAAGAAAATCAATAGCGTACTGTTATGAGACAAAACTAGTTATTTAGAAACAGAGATAGCACCTTCAAATTAATGCTGTTCATACTGAGACTAGTCTAGTTTAATAACCAAATAATCTAACTTCTAGACAACAAGCTAAATGCGCTGACAGTTGGTTTAGGTTAAATTGAACGACATATACGGCTAACCTTATCGAATTATAGAGATATATGTGACGTAACATTAGTTGCGGCTAGCGCAAAATTATTGATGTCGTTTAATTTGTAGATCGCTCCACTAATTTCCACTACTTGAGTAGCCGATATGCCACAAAGCTTTTATTGTTTTACGTAAATGAAATTAATTTCAATAACTAATTAACAACCCCATATGAACACAGTGCTAGCATCGGGTAATAAGGTACAGTGTCCTTTCTTCTCGTCCATTTCCACAGAAACTAGTCCATAACAGGGAAAATGGTAAGAAGAAACATTCTGGAATCATTTATTCCGAATTAAATTCATTAATAAATTACTACAATTGACCGAAAACGAACAATTAAAAGCAAGTTGAAAACTCAACTGAAGTTCAAACTGTTGAAAACTGCATTAACTCAGGTATACAACAACACGTACATGCAAGGATCCAACGTAAGGCATTGATTAATTTTCACTAACTAGCCTGTTTACAATTTAATTTTTAAAATTTACAATTGCTAGTCCTTTGCTAAAAATTATAATAACTATAGAAGTCTTACAAGGTCTTAAATATTATATTTGTCATTTAAAGTAATTTGTCGTATCTATCTTTTTCATCTTTAATTTTACTTTTTATCCTTCTTAGAAGGTGAAGTCGTACGACAACGCAACTTAAATAAGGATTTATATAGGATGGTCCACCGTGTCATTTCACAGCATTCTTTTCCTTTGTTTTACTCGCATGCTCTCTGATGTCGATGAAACGATTACTTTAGCCCATGGTTTTGTTCTGTTTGCATTTTTTTTATGATTTATGTTCTTCTGCACTGTTTCTATTCTACATTATGCTGTCATTTTGCCAGCCATTAAGTTAACACCAGTTTAAAATCCCGCACTTGCATTTCAAATATCCGCGCTTTCCTGCACCTTTTATTTCAAATATTGCCAATTTCGCGCTTCCTTTCTAAATTTATATATCAAGGCTTCCCGCTCGTTCTAAAGTCTACACATTACCCTTTTCTGTGACGTCAGAAATAACTAGACATAGCGTTTAAAACGTATGTCTTATATTGCATTGAAATTCAAAAAGATCACTTAGATCGCAAGTAGTAGACTTTAGAAAGAATTTGCCATATACCTAACATTTAATGTAAGGGATGCTCTAAATAGCACATTATTCAAACCAAGACATTCTTGACCTATGCCATCCGACGTTTCCCCTCTTCGAAGAAGTCCCTAACGCTTAAAATAAGATTTTAGGCTTGCTCGCTTGCTTGTTATTGCGCGTTATTTTACTGTCATTTTGGACAAATGTCACATTGACAGTATTATAAAACAAGCCATACTTAAAGCGGACCTGACCAAAAACTGCAGATTTTGTTTCGTCTAGAGAGAACAATGTTACGTCACAGCAAAAGGGATAATATAGACCTTAGTATAGTGTAGTTTTGATCGCTTACACGTGTGAGACCTGGCACAGATATTCTCTGACGTCACGTCGTGAAAACTAGTCTGGTGATTTAAGCCCCGCCCTGCAACAAACCCGTCGCCACATGTTTATCACAATGTACCGTTTATTTGACTCGAAAAAGTGGTTGTAATATTGTGTTAGAGCGAATCGGTTGCATGAGTGGGTCAGGTAAAGCAAGTAAAAGCGCCCAATACCCCCATCGACAGCGTTACGAAGTGGTTGAGTTGTGTCAACCCCACGGAGGCTTCGGCCGCTGAGTTTCCCCTATTATTTTGAATCAAATCAACCCATATTCTGACAGCATCTCGCTCTAAATTACGTCGTTTTGATGCGATCCCCCTTCTCTCTGAGCAAATAGCCGGTAACCGTCTGTTGCAGCAAGATGAGACGTGCTTAGAATGAGCATTGCCGTTTTGAAGATTAACGTGTCCTAACAACCCATTTAGACAGACTATGCCCAACGTGCTATAGGGTCGTAAATGTCTTTTTTAAGCTGTAAACAGTTGTTCATTTTGTTTCTCTTGTCGTAGGCTATGCGTTTATTTCACATATTTTCTCACGTTTTACCTTTATGTTGTTAGGTTAGTTTAAATATTAACGCCTCCACTGCCTTTTGATGCCCGCAGAGAAGAGGGAGAGACTGCTCAACTTCTTCGAATTGGCACAAGTTAGCGCCAGATAGTCGACCACCTAAAATCCAGCAGGCAGGGTGTACGTAATTGAGTGTAACCGCTTCGTGTGATGTGCAGGCTTGTTTAGAAACGTTAGCGCACTTTCGACGTGGTCGGATTTAATCATTTCCGAGGTAATGCCTAAACATTTTATGTTTTGATTCTCGTCTTGTAGTTGTGCAGTTAAATCTCATTTGAAGGTACTCCGATCATACCACTATAAAATATTTCGCATAGCGACGCTGTGGGATTTGAACTAAAGCTGTCTATTCTTTCTTCAATGAGCTCATTACGGCCCAGCAAAACTTCCATTCAAATCTACCTAAATTATTCCATTTTCAATTAAGCTTGATCGTGTGGTTCAGTAATGCATGTTGCAAATTACTGTCATTCTTAATCTATATATACATATATAAAGGAAAGTCATAACTCTGACTAATCACCGCAGAGCCGAAACCACTGGTACTAGAAACTTGAGATTTAGGTGCAAGATTCAATTTCTTACGTAAGGTAGTGCTAAGAAGGGATTTTTTGAAATTCGACCCTTAAGGGGGCGAAAAGGGGTAAAATGTGTTTTCACGAATTCCTCAATATCTCTTACACCCGATGAGATATCGATTTGGTGTTTGCTTGCAAAGATTATCAATGCAAATGCCTAGAAACGTATTTTAGGATTTTGCCCTAATCAACCCCTAAAGGTGCAAATCTGGATTGGGGGTGAATCAAAGAACCCTAAGTATTTCCTATGTTTATTGAGTTAGAACATTCTTTTTTGGCACATAGATTGATTTTTAAAATATTTAGAAAGGGGTGTAAGGGAATTTGAAAATGTTAACCCTAAAGGGGTAAAAGGAGGAAACCTGAAAAGGGGAGGGGGGGGGTTAAATTTATTAATTTTTTTCACCGTGAGTTCCATTTCACAATAAAATAGGTTAAAAGAAATTTTTTGAAATTCCTCCCCTACGGGGGTGAAAAGGGGTAAAATGTGTTTTCACCAGTTCCTCCAATATCTCTTACACCCGATGAGATAGCGATTTGGTGTTTACTTGCAAATATTATCAATGCAAATACCTAGACACTTATTTTAGTATTTTGCCCTAATCAACCCCTAAAGGTACAAATCTGGATTGGGGCTGAATTAAAGAACCCTAAGTATTTCCTATGTTTATTGAGTTAGAACATTCTTTTTTGGCACATAGATTGATTTTTAAAATATTTAGAAAGGGGCGTAAGGGAATTTGAAAATGTTAACCCTAAAGGAGTAAAAGGAGGAAAAACTGAAAAGGGGTGGGGGGGTTAAATTTATTAATTTTTTTCGCCGTGGGTTCCATTTCACAATAAAATGGGTTCAAAGAAATTTTTTGAAATTCCTTCCCTACGAGGGTGAAAAAGGGTAAAATGTGTTTTCACGAGTTCCTCAATATCTCTTAGACCCGATGAGATAGCGACTTGGTGTCTACTTGCAAAGATTATCAATGCAAATACCTATAAACGTATTTTAGGATTTTGCCCTAATCAACCCCTAAAGGTGCAAATCTGGATTGGGGCTGAATTAAAGAACCCTAAATATCTATGTTTATTGAGTTAGAACAGTCTTTTTTGGCATCTAGATGTATTTTTAAAATATTTAGAAAGGATTTTGAAAATTTTAACCCTAAAGAGGTAAAAGGAGGAAAAACTGAAAAAGAGTAGGGGGTGAATTAAAGACCCTTTGTTACTCCTATGTTGAGTTAGAACAGTCTGTTTTGGCATCTAGATGTATTTTTAAAATATTTAGAAAGTGGTGTAAGTGATTTTAAAAAATGTGCCGCTAAAGGGGTAAAAAGGGGTAAACTATGTTTTCACGAATTGCACAATATCTCTTAGGCCCGGTAAGATATCGACTTGGTGTTTGCATGAATAGCTATCCAATGCAAATGACTAAAATGACATTTCATTGCCCTAATCAACCCTTAAAAGGTGCGAATTTGAATTCGGGGTGAATTATAGAACCCCTTGAGTTAGATCATTCTTTTTTGGCATATAGATGTATTTTTAAATTTTTAGAAAAGGTCTTTAAGGGTTTTTTAAATTTTACCCCTAAAGCGGTAAAAAGGGAAAACTGAATAGAAGTAGGAAGTTAAAATTATTTTTCGCTGTGGGTTCATTTCAGTATAAAATGGGCTGATTTTTTTTCGAAATTTCACCCCTAAGAGGCAAAAAGGGGTAAACTGTTTAGCGTATTGAGTGATGGAGGAGGGAGGCACTCTAGAATGCATTTGAGATTTAGAAGAAAAACCAAACATTTGTAGTCCGTACGAAGAACGGGCATCTTGATAGTATGTTATAAAACTTAAGATATGCATATTGCCAAAATATAAAAATTGTCCCCTTTAGACGGGCCTAAGTTTTGAGTGTCTTTCTGTTGGGAGTGCAGTAGTGAAGGTTAAGTTTTACGTTGGTCTGTGTCAAACAACAAACAAAACCTAAACTTTTAATCTCAAATTTGACATAGACTGACAATACACTTCAGTACTGCCAAACGTATAACACATATCAAGGCCTGCTCAGAATCATTTTTGTTTATCTCACGGTACATAGTAATCCTTTTGAGGGAGTTATGCATCACGTTTTCGCATAATTGGACTTCCCCTCAGCGTACAACTTGACTATTGCCTTTGAGGGCTTGTATTATTAGTGGGTTTTTGGCATCGACTTTGTCCTTTACGTAGTTCTAAAGGAAAACGTTAAGCAGTGTTTACCACATTTGTAGTAAATGTTCACTGTTTTTACGTGTTGTTGTACCGTGTATTGTTTCTTCTTATTCTTTATCATAGTCCTTTCTCCCTTTACACAGCGTCGGAAAAGAACTGTTGTTAAACTACTCTACTTCTTCCATGCTTTATGGTCCTCAGTCGTTTCCTTTATTTCTGCTAAAGTCTTCTCCTAGTTTTTTTCCGATTTCAATTATCTGCTGGAAGCATGTCTGCCTTGGTCTACCCTTTTTCTTATTGGCTATATGCCTTACTTTCATGACTTTTCTGGTGAGTCCTCCTTCATTCGCATGACATGGCCAAATCAGTTTTATTGTTTTTTGTCTATTTTGCTTGCTAAAGCCTCAGTTTGTAGAGATTCCCGTATTTCCGTGTTTTTATCCTACACGTTCTAAATAATTGAACATTGTGTCTTGGAATAGAAAGGCTGGATACTAATAAATCGTCTCAATGACATCATAAAACAAAAAAAAACACCATTCATTACGGCAAATGGTAACAATGTCGATAATTATGAAACAAAATAGAAAACAAATTTATGTATAAAACATTAAAAATTGCTGTATGTCTGAAACCTCCAAATATTGTACTTTCTGAAGTAATTCAGAGAACAAAGTTTGTTGATTGAGAGAACCAGGTTAATATATTCGGTAGTTACTGAAGAGTTGGAAGCTTGTTGACAGCAGCTAGAGTTGGAGTAAACTGTATGGGCAAGAAAACCATACTAAACCATCTTGTTATTTGCATTTGCCTTCGCTAACTTACATAGACATGAACACAGCGTTTGTTAAAACTATATTAAAATTCATAACCTTCAAACTCTGTACTTCTACAGTATTTTAAGTTCAATAAGCGTAGATTACTATTCTGCCGTTCTTGTTAATTCAGCTCAATCCGCGCAGGCGCTGCGTACTTATAAAATTATATTTACAATTACAAATAGAGTCAAGATATTTCAGCTAGACCTAATAACATGGAGATAGAAATGCTGCGTTTACAAACTCTAAAGTAAGTGCTACATCTTGTTAAAAGAAATACATCCACATGACGTAGGATTAAAGGTATCGTATGAGCAAAAAGAAAGTTCATCGAGAGTACCTTTAGAATTTAGAAGTCATGTGTATTATAACACCAGAAACTATAAAGCTGTCATTTGACATTCATTACAAAGTAAGGTTATACGTAATCTTCTTCTTCTCTCTCGCTCTGTAAATATTTCCGTTGCATTTATTACGGGAAGTCTTGATCCCGGTTGTGATCACGTTGTGCTATTGGCACTGTCAGCCACTGTCTATAAAATGTCATTGACAAGGATAAGGTATAAATAATTGTCTGGTGTTATAATACACATGAATTCTAAATTGCAAAGGCTTCTTTGATAAAGTTTCTTGTTCCTCATACTATAGTTTAAACGACAGATATTAGACACATTGTATCCTAGGCAATTTCATACAACTGTTTAAGGTGAAATGAAATACCAAGATAGCAAATGTGAAGGCCAATAAAGTCTTCACTTAGAATTTCTTTTATTTGAGGCAAAATTGAGTGGCAGAATGATAAAGAAACAGCAACTACCACACATGTTTTAGGTTGTTTTATTAATATCGTTTTAAAAAAGTAGATAGTGTTAACTTTTAGAACAATTATTAACACTGTGGTTATATCTAGCTTAATGCCATGTGTGTAAAATTAGTTCACGCCAATTCATGTGTAAAAGTAAATTCAGAGGCTTTCTGCAGGATGCTGGCTATTATAGTTCCATAATAGACCCTCTTTTCACATTATGTCGTTCACAGCTGATGTTTGTGTTCGTGACGAGTCTGTGAAAGTGACAGTGATTTTCGTTTATGATGGTGCCCTTTGTTCTTCGATCTAGTAAGTAGTAACTTATTTGCTTTGTCAAAATATTTCAATTAATTGGCTCCGAGCATATCTGATACAATATCACGTTTTATATAGATTTAAAGTAAAACTAAATTCTGAACAATGTTACATATTTAAAACAACATATTACGGATATACCATCAACAACCTAGATGCAAGTAGATAAAGTGCTAATACGGGATCACTTAGATATTTTATTTAGAGCTAACAAATTATGCCGCTTTCGCAGAGACCATTTAAAGAGAAGCTGTAGCTAAAGCAGAAATGCAAACGAATATTTTGCATAACCAATCACAGTAAAGGTAATTTAATACATTAGGGAGCGGTAGCTGACAGGCGTCACGTTTTTTCAACGACTCACTTTGGCAAGGTCAATTTATGTTTTTTCATTTTTACTCTGCTTACTTTAATATTTTCTTGATGCTCCGAGCGGATTGCAGGACTTCAGGTCTTTACGCAACATAACGAGATTCATTTAATTTTTGTAATATAAAGGGTAATTTCTTAACCAATACTCTTTGTGTGTGTAAGAGTATCATGCTGTCAGAAGTTTCTAAAAACAATTCTGCGTTTAAGAAAAATGTTATGATTTCATCTTTTGAATTGAGCTAACAATAAATTGCTTTTATACTTTCATGAAAGAATCTAATAAAGTTTAAAATATTACGAAGATATATGGTTCGCCCAACAAATTAACTTTCACTGTTCCAGAGAATTAGAAATATAGTACGAAAGCATATTGCTAGTAACGAATTAAATCCATCTAAGACAATTACCTGCATTAATTATTTTGAAAACATTTAAAAATTTTGTACGTGATATTAACAACACAAAACAGCTGTATGAGATGGACTAAACTGTGGAATTCGGTTACTGCGCTTGCACTAAAGAGATTGATTAATTTTTAAAGTACTGGAACGGAAATGAGTCCTAGGCGAGCCAGCTTTCATAAAGTATAAAATTAGACGTGTCAACAAATTAGAGCCGTCAATTTTAATACGCTTATTACTTTTAACTTGTTATTTCTTCCCACAGAGATATTAATGTTGAAAATATTTTACTTACTATAAAAATGGTGGCTCAATTGCATGACAGTAATATTTACTAACAAAGGGAGAATTTAAACGTATATTAATAAAAAAATATAACATAATT
>OW679197.1:33051558-33277631 GCA_940337035.1 Agriotes lineatus | reverse complement strand
GCATTAATTATTTTGAAAACATTTTAAAATCTTGGACGTGCTATTAACAACACAAACCAGCTGTATGAGATGGACTAAACTGTGGAATTCGGTTACTACGCTTGCACTAAAGAGATTGATTATTTTTTAAAGTACTGGAACGGAAATGAGTCCTAGGCGAGCCAGCTTTTATAAAGTATAAAATTAGACGTGTCAGCAAATTAGAGCCGTCAATTTTAATACGCTTATTACTTTTAACTTGTCATTTCTTCCCACAGCAATATTAATGTTGAAAATACTTAACTTACTATAAAAATGGTGGCTCAATTGCATGACAGTAATATTTACTAACAAAGGGACAATTTAAACGTATATTAATAAAAAATATAACATGATTACGTTCCACACTCATCAACGCCGAAGAATTTGCTAAAATACAATATTTTGAATTAGTATAACAATAGAGCGTAAACTGAAACGAATGTCGACAATGTTAATTAAAACCTATCTTTAGGCAGAATTTAGTTATTTATTTTTTATTTGGTTATTGCACTTCTTCCATTATATTGAATATGTATATGTAGCTTAGCAACTAAAATAATAGAAAAATAAAAATTCTGTTGTGGATTATCTTCTAAATTATCTTAAATGTTGTAGTGGCATGTCGTATATGATCTGTAATAAATCATTACACAGGTTTTTGCGGTTAAAACGGGCCAATTTTTTAAACTTCTTACAGCTATTATGGGGCAAAACTAGTCAGTAAAGTAGCATGGTGTGATAAGTATGATTCTCTGACTTTTTTTAGACTTTTAGACATTTTCATTTAATAAGTAAAGAATAATTCGGTGGTTGTTATTACGATTTCTGGTTACAACTCATGTTTTTATTTATTTGAGTATATAGTCTATTGACATTAGTATTATATAAATAAATTACTCCACCGTCTCAAAGGGTTCGGTTGCTACATCCTGGCAAATATGATTGAATGTATAATTATAGACAATACATTTGCCATTAAGATAATTATCGTAGTCTCTATGATTTTTAAAAGTAATCGCTTTAGCCACCCCTTGTTTGTCCAATGCGACAGCTACAAAATTAGATATTTCAACTGATGGGAACTACTTCACATGAATACATAATACGTTAATAATAAGTGAAAGTACGTTGCCTAGGTAATTTAACAAACGTAAGTAAATAGACGCTACAACAAAACACTCACGAAGCGCTAATTCCGGAAATGCGCAAAACCAACGCCACTTTAAAAGTTTTACCAAATTATATTTTAAAGATAATTTGTAACCTAATTGACTTCGCTGATGCAAAATAAAACATCAGTTGTCCCCACAGCAAGTCCCACGATGGACAGGGGCTCCTCTTTCTCTACGTTGGCCTGCTCTAACAAGCGGGATACCTTCGACCGCCACCGGCAGCTTGGACTACTCCAAAAACTGCTCATACCTCTGTCTTTGTCCCAGTCCTAGAGCTCCGCACTGCTCAACACGAATGTCACTGCTTCTTACCGCTTCCAGGGCTATGCTAACCTTGATATTGCCCCAAAACAGCCACAGTAACACAGCTATCACTTGAAGTACTTCAACACTTTTTTAAAACTGCCGTAGGGGTGCAACGAACCAAAGCAACCTTCTTCAGCTTATCCAACAGACACTGCACTAATTATCAAACACTGAATTAGGAAAAAATGGGTATTTAATCGCTTTTAAGTGGATTATTTCTAGGGAAGACAAAATATCACACCTCACAGCTTGGCCTCGCCTCCCCCTCTTCTCTTTTGTTTCTATTTACATTCATCTTACATTGTTATTCATTATTTATATCCCTGCTCCGATTACATTTTATGTTTCAATAAAGGCTAGTACCTTTTGTAATACCGTTTTTACAAATTATTAACTCAAAGTCACTGTCATTCATACAATTTGCAATACTAGCACACTTATCGAATATTTTGTAAACTAATATTTGAAATGCTTGAAATATTGGTAATTGCTATCATAAAAGTGTTTAAAAGTGTTCATTCCGATATATAACTTAATATATATTGTAATAGTTCTGTACTTCTACATACTATATTAATAAAGGAATGATTGTAGAATAAATATAGCGATTGCTACCTTACAGTCACTTATATTTGGAAATTGAAAACATGTTATACTTGTAACGGTAGGTTGAATGGTAAAGAAATACAAACACGTATAAATAGGCTGATAAAGGATGACAATAAAATATGAATTAGTATTTAGCTATTAAAAATATAATTGTTAAAATTTATAATAACGTAAATATTTACTTTAAATTTCGAATATAATTTTGGTAGACGAGCTAGCTGCTAAAGGAAAGTGATATAAGAAGAACAACAGATTATTAATTGTTTTCCGTTCAAGGAAATAATAGTTTTCTAATTGCATTAAGTGATTACAAATTATACAGTCAGGGTGGACTGCATAAGTTACAAATATAACCATCTTAAAGTAGGGGAATGTGTTTTTATTAACGTACTAGTAAATCACCCGAGCTAATCTTCGGTGGGAAAGGGTGCTACATGTCACAATCAAAAACACATACAACCTTATCAATTATACATACAAAAATGTTGATAGATGAACATATTTAACTTTAATTTACTGTACTTTTTCGCACCTTTTTTGAAAAAAGCCGGCCTACGATCTAAGTCCAAAAATTAGCAAAATTTTAAGCATACAATTTAATCGGTCCAGTATCTTCGGAGGAGATAGCGAACAAAGATACATACAAACAAAGAGACCACCGATTTTATGGTATAGGAGTTAGTATATTGGTTATGACTGAAATCTGCATAATTGCTGTTGTATGGTGCTGGAATGTACAGGGTTTGCAGGTGCTGGATATATTGTTAATAAGGTTATACTGGTGTGGTCGTTCGAGAATTGGAACAAAACATATTTAAAAGGAAAGATTTAGTATAAATAAAGTTAAACATCTAATGTCTGATTGCCATAAGGGGAAAACATTTCCTCAAATGGATAAATGATCTTTCTTCACGTGTAGCATATAAGATTGTTTAATACCTCCATTTAATTTTATAAATATGTTTTAAAAATTAATAAATATTTTGAAATAGGTAATCATACTATCTGGTTGTGTGCTAAATACCAAGATACACGTATGTATTTTGTTAGTTGCTTCAGATTAAGGACGATTTTATTCACTAGTGGATATAGTAACATTTTATCTTTTTATCCACCCTTATCATTAAAATGTTACTTTACAAGTAGGTACAGAAAAATGTAAATTTTAACAATCAAAACAAAATGAATGCATGTTTCAACTTGAGTAAGAAGTTTCATGTTCAAGTAATTTATTAACTCTAGTTTTGGATAGTTAATTAATTATTCGTCTTTAATACACAATAAATATTGGCGCGTGAGTGAGTATTCACTCACGTCACGCACGTTTTACGCTCACGCTCACGTTCACTTACGTTCCTGGCGTGACCCTCCACTTACGACGTGACCTGCAGCTTTTATTTAAAAATTCAAATTCAGATAGAACAGAATGCTAAATTTAAAACCAATAAAAGACCAGCAACAGAACTAAAAATAACATATGTTTTGCACGTGGAATAATTTACTTGATATGTTAAATCAGAATAGTAGACATTAAAAGAAATAAATGAAAATTGACTACAATAGCATCACCAGCCACAACAATGGATAAATACTGATTTCTCGCAAAAAATTTCTTGCAACCATATTCAAAAACATTACTTTAATACCAAATGACGATCGTTGTGCCGAAGCCCAAGATTTTATATCAACAACTTTGACAAAATACAAAAAAGAAAAAACTGAGGGAAAAATACTTACTACAGAAGGAATGCGACAAAGATACTCTCTTAGTCCCTTATTGTTTAAGCTTGTGATGAACAAAATAATAAAATAGGTAAACCATTTGATAGGCTATAAAATAGGAGCCACCGGAATCAATATTTTAACTTACGCTGACGATGCCCCACTAGTAGCAGACAATGAAGATAATTTGCAGCGACTACTGTCGGTCTAAAAAGAGTCACTTCATTTTAAATTCAAGACTCAAGGCACAATACTAGCACAGGTAATGTCAGTGTCATATCCAAGCATAGAAGTATCCAGCAGTAGAGATCTGACAAATGTTGAAACACCAAGCTCTAAAAACTATGAGCAAAGAGTTGTTCGAATAACACTATATGGACTAATAAATATCTTTGTATATACTCAAATGTTCGAATTTATAAAAGCAATGTGAGACCTGTATTAAAACGCCGCTTTGAACTGCTGCAGAAACCATAAAAACAAATCAGCTAAGGCAAAGGCCACAGATTGTGTTGGTTAAAGAGGAAGTATAGATATAAGAAATTAATAAAGCATTCAACAAGTTAAAGAATGGATAACGAGAAGAAGAAAAGAATGGAATAATAACGATACAAAGCGATCGGCCTGTGAAACAGACTAGAGACAACTTATCCAGAGGTAAAAAAAAACAGATTGTCCCTGGAAGCGCTGTAATGAAGGTCTGGTAGAGACAGACTAAAGCCTATATGAAAGATAGAACAACAAGTTATTTTGTCACTTGCTCATATTGAATACTCGTATCACCTGACGCTGACGTTAGGATGCAGATATGTGAATGTTAGGGATGAAATATTTGATGGTTTTGGAGTGCATTATTTTTAAGTTTTAATTACTACGTTTGCCATTTCTTTAATGTTTTCAGCCGTGGAATGTAATATAATCTTGACAAATGTATTAGGCGTTGGCTCGCGGTCCGTTGTTTCGGGGTCTCCATGGAGCTCGGTTAGAAATGGAGTTCAAAAATAATTGAGAAAGTTTGGGGTTGTGGCAGAGACATGACGTATTAGTGAAAGTGGGTTGTTTTATGTAGTTATTTCTTGGCGCAAGCGATTATATCTGAACCAATAATTAATTATAATGTGATAAGCTGAATAATGCGAGGCGAAGCGGCGAGCGCTGCTATGTGTAATTCTAGATAGTAAATTAGATTAGCTGATGTAGATTGTACGTACTATCGTAGACAATTCAACGATGTTTGTAGCTTTTCGCAATTACAGCGACCGGTAGACGTCAGAGGTTTTTGCTTGTGCTGGTCGACTATGTGATAGTCAAAGTGTTGAATCCCGAGAAAGCACGAGGTTTCGCACAGTGATTCGCGGAAGCATGAGGTTCCGCAGCCGGAAGCATGAGGTTCCGAAATGATAATATAAGCCCGCGGAAGCACGTGGTTCCGCTATAGCCTAGCAAGATTCTCGGTAATTACTGTACTGTGAAAGACCCATAGCATCCAAGTTCTTACCGACTCTGTACGGTTTGTAACAGTAGTTAATCTAGTGGACTACTACAACCAGAGAAAACAGCGATGAGGTACCAAAGGGTTGGTGCTGATTGATGCAAGGCCAAGCATTATAACGTCACCACCAGAAGTATGGAGGGGCCAGGGGGGGGGCGACCACCCCCGGTGAGTATAATTATTATTATCGATCAGATTTACAGGTCAGTAAGTTTATGTTCTTTTACATTTAACTGCCTGCCTCAGCCACTGGGCCAAGGAAGGCTCGAACCTGCACTGTGTGCACCCCGTTGCCGCCTTGTGGTCACTTTGACACATTTCGAAAGAATCGGAAATTGAATTTTAATATAACACACAAAACCGCCGTCTAACATGTTGATACTAGATATCACATACCGTTCATATTTAGGTCACCCTTTTCTCCAGCAATTTTCCATTCACTACTAGTTCTAAAGAAGGCGTTTGCCTATTTACATTTAAAATGAGTCATGAATTCTGCAAAATGCTAATGTAAGATATTAGAAAAAATATGTTAATCCCTCCTTACACTTGGAAACGCCGAAAATTGTCGGTTATTTATGCCTGCATTTCCAAGGATTGTGGGGGTTCACACGTTATTTCACAAGTTCTGCAATTTTCCCGATCATTTTGGGCATCGAAGCTTTTCAAAGTTTCTCGAGGATTTGGGCCCGAGAGGCTGGCCATTATTACTGGTTTTATAAATGATCGAGGTTGAGTGCGGTGCCTTATGCGCATAAATACATAAATTCCGGCGCCATAAATATGGGACATGTGTTATTGAGTCCCTAAATCTTTTGAGCCCTTTAGTTAATTCCGGCGGCGGGGCTATCATATTTCAGGGCTAATTAAAATTTCAGGCCGAAGCTAACTTATTTATGGGCCGGTGTTATGGCCAAACTGTGCCTGTTGCCCGTCAAACCGCGGGCGGCGGCGGCTTTCGTCTTCGAGATGCTGCGCGACAGTAATATCATCAAAGTTGCAGGCGTTCTCGGGCATTAACTGGATTTCACAACGCGCCCGGGAGGATTGATTAATGTTTACGAAGAAAAGAATAATGAGTTCTGTTTACAGACGCTTGGAGACAAAATCGTCACAAATGAGTGTGTGGAACACGTCGGTAGCCGTCACGGCCTGATGGAATTTTAATTGTCGCTTTTTGCCTGCTTCTGACAGGTATGGAAACATTTGACAGGCCCGCGGCCAAAAGTGAATTATGCGAGCCCCAATTATTTACCACAATCCGCGGCATGAAAATGCGTTTGTACATCGTGAATACGCGGAGTTATAAGCTCAACTTAAACATTGTATTTTTATAATTGAATTAATTTTGCCCACTTGTCTGTTAATACAAAACGTACGCTACATATATTGCTTTCACAAAATATAAATGTATAAAAATATATACTTTTTACGCTTCATATGACTATGCTCTCAGCTCATTTGTGACGTATCGGTAACTATTTACTTAAAGCAAAATATGCTAATAAAAAAAAACTATGCTGCGTAGGCGTTTACATAAATACTACTCATACTTACATCTTCCCGGTGAATGTTTAGAACTAACGTTGCTTCCTGCATCGTCTACCCCATTCCTCTTACTTTTCAGAATGTTCTTCATTTAACTGCGACGTTTGCGTCCAGGTAACTTATTTATTAACATTAATCAATAATGGGAAAGCTGTACGTCGCCATATTCGCCACAAAATACGTTTGCCATCTGCCGCGAGGGCTACTGAGCGATTCATTGACTGCTTGCGATACGCATATTTGCTTAGAAAGTAGCCCCAGCTCAGCCACACACCATTGACCCTAGAGGATGATGGAAGAGAGAGGAGTCTGGAACAGTTACAAAAAGATAATACCCGGCCAGTCGTTCTTGAGTCCAGATCCATCCGGCGTAGCAACGCCAGCCGAGGATGGGACGTGAGCTTCGCTTCATCCCGCGAAGCAATATTCCACCATTGCAAGAGGACTTAGGTCGAGGGCTTCACCAGAGTAAGAGACTCCCACAGTACCAGAACTATCCTGCAGCCCTGCACTTGTATTTTATCTAGCCGATATTTTTTGGAAAGCTATCCTAAACTTGCGCTTATTTGTGAAGCCGATATTCAGTGACAAGCCTCTCTTTAACCAGCACATTTTGCCGGGGCGCCTTTCGGCGATAAATAGCCCTTATCTTGCACTCTCTTAACGAACCGATATAGGATAGAAAGCGTGCTCTTGGAGCTCGTTCCGGGCTGTGAGCCAGTGCCTGCGAATCTACGATTTCAAATTCCCGAGATGAACAACCATAACCATAACTAACAAACGCTGACCTTACGTGGTGAAGGGATACTCAACCAAATAATCCACAAGCCGCTGCATCACATGCACATAATTATGTTCTAGTAACATGGTAACATTAAACTTCTGCTTTAAACACACTCAATAAATTTCCTGCCATTCATGTGTTTACGAATATTTAGGTACTGCCCGTAGGCCGCCAAAGAATTTCAACTATACCAACGGTAGTGTGAACTGAAGCCACGCTGGAGCGCCAGTGTAGAAGAATTATTTAAACACAATTTCTATTTATACAGTTTTGGTTGTAAATACATTTCTTATGAAATATATTTTAACTTTACCAATCTGTGACATCTAATAGTTGTTAATGAACTAAATTATTTATATTCTCTGCGAAATTAATCAAGCAATTTCGAACCTCAGCTTCTGAGCTACATAGAAAGTGCATTTACGTTGCTTTACATAGGTATCTGCATCTCACGACTTGTGGTTCATTTCAAATTTCATTCTATTTTCGACTATTCTTCACATATAGCCATGCCATGATAATTGTTGCCAAAATAGTCCGCCCACCGTTAATACATATCTTAGGTTCGCCATTCCTAACAAGGGCTGTTTAGAAACCCTTGCCACTTAAGCTTTTATCACTAGTACCTTGTTGAGTCACCATCAGGAGCATATATATTTATACAGTGAAAATTCATGAACTGCGAACACGAGTAAATCAAGGCGAATTTACGATTGCCTAAGAATACGCCAACACCGATGGACAGTCGGTCTAAGGTACTCTGATATTAATCCACGGGTCGTCTGAGTTGATTGTTTAAGTAATTGTTCAACGCAGACGCCTAGTGTAATTTTTTTAAATTAATAATTATATCACAGATAGAATGTATGAGGTACTGTTATTCTGTGATTAATTCAGGTGATAAGTTCAGAGTTGAAAAACAGGATTTTTAGAGATTAACAATACAGTAAAAGAAGGTAGTACTTAAAGTAAAACGCATTCTGAAGAAATAATTTTTTCCGAACAAACTAACTCAGTAAAAAAAGATGCAAACAAAAATAAAACTATTTTTATTTCAAACACCAAAATTCAAGAAGTTTAAATTAGCTCTTGTTCAAAGAGCCTGCCTTCTTGCGCTAAACAATATCCTAAGCGATCATAGACACGTATTAGTGGTAGTACTCTGAACAACCTTTTTAATTTTTAAACGCAGTTCTTCAAATCGTTAGTTGTAGTGAAAACGACTTTTCACAGGAAGTGTTAGACATATCTGTCACAGTTTCACAAAATTCCATACTTCTGAAATGGCCAACGGGAAGAATATCGCAGCTAAATCTACTAGTTCTGCAATTTATTTAAATAAATAGTCTGGATAGTCATTAGCGGTAATACAAACCTCTTTTAAATACCTGTCTTCATTGGGAACATTAGGGTTTTGTGCTTTTGGGGAGAAACACATCCAAAATTTTCAAAATTTGAAATAATTCCATGTAACGTTGATAACGATAAAGAACGCCTATTTTCAAATGTTGTGAAAGAATTTTGAATTTCCCGGACCGTTGGACCCTGATAATACCATTTTACAATTTGCACTGATCCGTTGCTTCGTAGTTATCGATTTTAAGATAGAAATGACAGCAGATATTATCTAGTGACAAAATACGCGAACTGTCAAAGTTAAATTCTCGGCATTTGTAAATTCGACATATCGTCTGCCGTGTTCGTAGTAAGAAAAATCTCTCTGTATACTTCGTAGAATTAACTGTATGAGTGTCTAGTTGCAGGTTGCTCTACATTGATCCTACGACTACATATTTCCTATGTTTATTTTGAGGTCCCATTGTTATTCTTCTATTAATTTACACATTTAGTTAGACCGTGGTATCCTATCTGTATCGCTATTCTACCACATTTCCTTGTACACGACTTCAAAGCTGTATTTAAGAACAATTTAAATAGGGTGGGTGATAATAATAAGTTGCAACCCTGGCGTGAGCCTTTACTAATTTTCAAGTTGGTGGCTATTTACCCTATTATTTTCATACAAAGTCTTTATTGCAGTGCTATATGCTGTTGGGTATTTTTAAATCTACGGACAAAAGTGAGTTTCCTATACATATGCTATTCCCGTTGCTATTGTTTGTTGTAAGATGAATACGTTCTCCAATTGAGGAAGTTCCCCGACAGTTTATAAAATTCTTCCTTACTTTTTTGTTGATCACACTATACCAGTAAATAAATATCTTCCTTTATTTGTTAAAAATCTGCATATGCATTCATAATTTTCCAAGCACAGAACGATTAAAAATAAAATTGAAAGTTGGAGCCCATGAGAAACATGACCACTGTCAACACTGCACTTTATAGAACTATATTTGAACTACAATTAAAACTGGATTATTAGTTAATGCGACTTTAAGATAGCCTAATAAGCTACACAACTATCCAAAAATATGTAATCAAAACTAAATTTATAGATAAAATTGATAGGTAACAATGACATATGATAAACAACATGTCGAAATGTTAAATTATTAAAAAATTAAATAGCTACAATTATTGTTGTATTAGAAACTTTGTTAGCATCCCTAATTACAATGCCAAGATTATTTGCGAACGCAGTATACTCAGCTATTGTATATGTATATAGTTTTTGTGTGATGGCATTGCTTTAGCAGCACAAGAAGAATACAGAAGAAGGTATTCTAGCAGAAGATTACCTTGACGTAAAGTCTTCACTATTTCGTATCGGCAGCCAAAAGAATACGGGGCCAGCATGCGGCTGGCCAATGTATTGTTCGTATAGCCGTAAACAATGAGGAGCAAACTCTTAATTTATCATGCATTCTGGAATATTCAGAAACCAGGTTTAATATGCACAAATAAGTACACCATTATTTTATTATAACCCAGTGTTTTGTTAGTCATTAGGTTTGCAGTACAATAAGAAGGGAGCGTTTCCATCCATACCATTATCAAAGAGTTCAAGCTCTGGGCAATGATGCAGAAGGTCGTTTACGGTATTGTAACTGGATTCAGACGCATGAAGATACTCTGCCTAATATTTTTTGGACTGACGAAACCTCTTTTACGAGAGACGGAATTACTAATTTTGATATTTTCATGAATAGGCACGAGAAAACCCGTTTAAAGCGACCCTCTCATTTTCAACAAAGATTTAGTGTGAATATGGAAACTGGTATTTTGAATGATCGCTTAACTGGACCATTTGAATTACCACAACGTTTGAATGCTGAAAATTACGAATTTGTTCGAGAGAATTCGTTTCCGATATTACTGCAAAATGCACAAAGTTTACGCGTAAAAAATTGGCTTAACACACTTTTCCCAGGGAGGTGGACTGGAACAGGCGGTCAAGTAGCCACCGCGTTCGCAAGGCTCAACTCCTATGAATTTTTACTTCTGGGGTCACATAAAACAGTTAGTTTATGCTACAGAAGTACACACTTTGGAGGAATTACGTCTTAGAATACAACAGACCGAAGATGCTATTCGCAATAACCCACAAATTCTTTTAAGAACCCTTGCACCCTTACGACGCGTAGCCTTGTGCATCGATCCCAGTAGGGACAATTTCGATCAGTCTTAGTGAATAATAATAATAATGGTAGTATAATATTAAAAAGTTTATTTGGTAAATTCACATTACTAATGTTAATCACAAATTATAGTCAAGAATAACCCGCTAGCGGTTGATTTTACGATTATGTTATAGCTAGACCCAATTCATTTCTAAAGTACTTCTGATATGTTTTGGGAGACCCTGTATATATCTGACGTCATATTTCGTTCATCGATCAAATAGTATATGAAGCAATAAACACTCACAAACTAATTTCTCTGATAAATAAATAATAGATGTAAATTAAAGACTGACGGATTCTAAAACGGTAGTAGATGGTATTCGGATTTGTTTGGTAATTTAAAATATACTTACAATTTCACGTATTCGGCGACAGATTCGATGGTATCGATATGCTAGCAGATTCGCCAACAATATTCCTTAACGTGATCACGTTCAGTTAACACCTTGCACTAAATACACGTACCTGAAACAATAATTTCAGTTAGTTTCGTAATGACTTATTTATCTATTCATGCTACGTTACATATAACACCTTCTAAACAAAATACACAATCCAACTATACTACTTTTAGCGAACACATTCCGTAGAAGCTCCTCCCACAAATGACTTCTAAATTTAAGCAGAGCATCACTATTGGTAAGTCGGTTCTACACAGCTTAATTTTATTTGAAGCTAAACAATTTTTAAACTCTCTTGAGCCTATAGTGTGTAATGTATAAAACTGGTTTTGTGAAATTCAGACCGTCCCAGTAATTTGATTCATAAATCTGTTCGTTAAATATAATATACTAATAAATCTGCTACAGTTTATTGAATATTAGCAACATTTAGAATTCTTTGCGTTAAAGAAAGTACATCTCGAATGGTAGTTACAATTGAACGTTACACTTTGAGTAGTAACTACTCGCAAGCATGCCAGAGATCTAAATTAACTTGACAAATAAAAAGTGTTTCGTCTCATACTTGATTGCAATCAATTTATAAAAGGGGTTAAGTGCAGCCTTTAGATCTTAGAATAGGTTCTTGACAATACAGGGTGGCGAAAAAATTGCTTATTGTGTATTTTTTGTGGAGTAGTATTCCTACTCCTGAACGTGCTCTTTCCTGGGAAATAATAAAATTAAAATTAATAATGAAGAGATCGAAAGGGTTGTTCAATTCAAATATCTAGTTTGTATAATTGATGAAAATGTATCTTTTGTGGAACACTTTAAATATATTACAAATAAAATAGCAAGAAAAACTAATATGTTAGGCGGTATGCTCTCTTCGTGAACATGTTTACAGTTTTTTGATACAAATATTGTTCCAATAGCACTCGCTAAAATAAGATTCCTTAGCAAAAATATGGCAACGTAGTTTAACTATACCATTCATCGTACTGTTGCAATATTACATGGTTCCTCTTGGAATTTTTTTTGCAATTTTGGAAGATCTGGTGTTAAAGCGTTCTTTGTATTTTTACCAAAATAAACATGAAATATTTTGTTCATAAATAGAATACTTTGATTGATAGGTAATTAAGAGATTATTTTGGAATGGTAAAAACGTGTATAATGTACTTGTTTCTACTTCAAATATAAAATTTGTAGACGCAGCAGGTGGTACGCTCTATACTTAGTTAATATAAAGTAATACCTCTGGATACTAATGCAATACAGAGAGCTCAAATTAATCATTCAGTTTTTTAAACAAGGAGTCCAGTATATTTTTATTATTTGAGAATCCCCTTTAATGTGCGTTTATTTGATATATTACACACTCGTAAATTCAACTGTTTTTCATATAGAAATAGTCTGATGCTCGATGGGTTCTACAGCCATGAGATCGAAACCCCCACCGAACTTCACCGTCCGATAGGGGGACAGGCAATCTGTGAATCCAAATGCTATACCCATGTCGGAGATCCAAAAGATGAGATAATCTCAAAGGGCATTTGAGGGATGCAGCAGGCCAAATCCTTTAAGATGGCACGTAGCAAGGCAGTTCTTCATCGAGGGGAGAATACATAACAGACATCCTCATAACTGGGTACAAGCTTTCAGATATGGGAAAACCGATAGAAAGCAAATGGGTTGCCTATATATCATTATACGAGGTGTTTGGTTTAAATATGAAGTTCTACTATCTTCTATCAACCAATAGTCGAAGAAAAAGGTTACTCCAGAATAGGTTAAGGTCGTCCTGCCCGGTGAAATTGAAAGATGAAAGTTAGGTCGCATCACCATCAACCAGAGCTGCTAATCGAGTCCGGAGTAACCTCTACCATATCCAGAGATAGCCGTAGTTGATAACTTTAATAACTTGATTTAATCAGAAGGTACTTATGTTCTCCTATATATCGACATTCGTGGTCGTAAGGACACTAAGAAAGTTAGTGATGCAATGAATGTGGCTCCTATTTATTTCACGATGACTGGCTATGTTAAGGTTACGAAATGAGAAAGGAAGGGCTGTACTTAACCTACTCAAAAAGGTATGAGGCAGTTCAAAGCTGGCTTGGCAGAATGCATCGACTTGGATTGATAAAGGACATGTGTCACCAGTTTGTAGGAGAAGCTGACGGTAAAACCATTCACAAATAAGTAAGAGGCGAAGACAAAATTAGAGCTTATTCATAGTGATGTGTTAGGACCTCTGCAGGAGAGGACTTGAGAAGGTTCACACTACTCCAAGAGTTTTGTTGATGACTTTACTATAAAAATTGTTGGATATGTGATCTGCAATAAGCGTCAAAGTGTACCAACATTTGTAGAATTTAAAACTTTGATCGCAAATGGGGCGGGAAAGACGATTAAATGTCTTCCTTCTGACAATAGGAATAAATATATCATCATTTACTTCAGTTTAGATCACTCGACATCGTAGGTGAAACGGGAATTTGGTATCCCTTGCTTGTTGGGTTAATTTTTATATTTAAAGCTATAGCCAGTTTGTAGGTTATATGTTTTTTATTGTTAATTACATTTCATCTGTATGTTCTGGCATAACTGTTCGGAGTCGATCCTGTATGTACATTGGTTAAATTTGCGTGCGCGTAGCGATAAACGCAACGCCCAAGTTTCAAGCCCATTCGCGGAACGAGGGGATGTTTAACCCAACCAGATTTCACGAAGAACAAGCAGTCGCTAGCCAGCCTTAGGTGGTGGGGTCCCGCAGCAGCGGCTCTGGCCTTTATTATACGAAATCACCTACGGCGAGTTGATTAAAAGCGGCCTAAAAAGGTCTGGTGCTGCAAAAATTAAAAGTGCACGCCTGCGTATGCATTTACAGTAGACGCACGGGGTGAGTACATAAATTTACGTCACACCCAAAGATGCATTCCATGCATTTTGAATACAGGACGTCAGACGATAAGAGTAAAAGACTTTCCGCGACTACGAGTGTGGTAATTTTCCATGCATTACGCTACCAAGGTTAGATTATGCAATTTGAGAGCAAGCCAGTATCTGACGCAGTAGTCCACCAACTTCCAGGGATTTACAGATAACCTAATCTATAGAAAATTAGCAGTTGCGCGATAAGGCGTGTGTTCAACTGTAACAAGCTTTTGTTGGGGCGAAAAACTGCTCTGATGTGTGTAAATCGCCTTCGGGTTTGAAATAATCATATGCGAATAAGGTTGGAGGACTTAAATAAGTATAGGGCTTCAGGCGTTTGTCATGTTGAGATTTTGAAGACATTTCTAACTATTGCGTTTTTACAAGACAGTTACTTAAGCGTTCAGTTTTGCGCTGTTTAATATGTATTAAACCCACATGCAAGTAGCCCCAAGCTACATCACACGTAGGTTATTCTAGGTTTTAATCTTATCGTTCTTTCATTCTTTTTTATTATTTTGTATGTGTTTAAAGTCAATAGATTTTTGTAACTACATTGTCGTCCCTTGTGTTTGTTGTTTGAAGGCAGTTTCAGCTCGAGAACACTAAAGGGGAGAACCAGCTTCATGATATTTAGCAAATCGTAATCGTTCTCGACGGCTACTGGGGTGGTAAAGCTGTTTCATGTCTACTAAGCTAGCGAGGTAACCGAACAGGGCAAATAATTATTCCTATTTAAAGCGTATGAGATGTCTTGTTTTAATATAGCTTGGAACGGTGGGATTCAAACCACAGTAGAACTAAGAAACCTAATTACACAGATTATGAGGCACCAACTAACGCTTACACAGTGCAACAAAATGGTGTAAGTGAATGCACCAATATAATCTTATGTGAAAAAATGAGGTGTATGCTGCGGAAGTAATAAACATTGCAATTTTTTGGAAGAATTTGTCAACTTCTGCGAGAAAGGGTTCAGTGCTCAAAGAGGCATAGTGGTGATAAAATTAATATTTTCCATTTGCGTGTGTTTGAACGCAGGGCATAACTTCACTTGCCTAAAGAAGAAAGGTGGAAATTGGAAAATACGTTTGTCTGATTTATTTTCGTAGGTTGTTGTACAGGAACTGATGAATATTGCTTAGTCCAACTAATAATGTAAGTAGTGTCATGGTTGCTGGAAATCTGACGTGAGCAATAGATTAGTTCGCAAGAATGTCCATATATGTGCAGGACCTGTGTTATCGCTACTTACCATATGACGGTACATGTCGAGGCAGATTTGGGAGAACCCACTAAGTCGAATTCTACTGGTAGTAGTAGTCATTCCGCTTAGAAGAAAGATAGCGTAAGTGTGCATAAAGCTGAGGACAATGAGGTTTTCTGAGATTCGGAATGATGATTATGAATTTCCCTCTTAACCGCAAAACCACCCTATCCTCAGACGTTCTTCAAGCGACATCTAGGCATAAACTTGCTTCCCACTGCTAGATAAGCTGAAGGTGGCGTAAAGTTAGTAGTCAATAATATGTTTAATCTGATATCTGTGGGTGGTTGTATAGTGGTTCTGTATTCTTGTTTTTTAGCGCGTGGAATATATTGTTATTCTAAGTACAAAGTTTTAGCAAATTTGCGGCTCTACTCTGCGAACAGGTCGAATATTGTTGTTAAGGGCTTGAATTATTTATAGAACGTTGGCGTAGACTTTGTCCTTTAAGTAGCCCCAAAGGAAAAAGTTATGCGTTGTCAGATGGCACGAACTAGGTGGCCAATAGTCCATTATAGATGTCTCTGTTTCTCGAAATAACACTATTCCGCAAAATGTTAACCATCTTTTGTAGTGAATTTTCACTATTTTGGTGTGTTGTTGTCGTTCCATTTTCGTAGTATAATTTTTGCTAGCCAGCTGTCAAGATCGCAGCTCTATGTTTAACAGTTAAAAGATTCCGCGAAATTTAAAATAAAACATCTTATTGGAAACCCTATAGTCGTGTATCAAGACCAAGCAGCGAAGAGCTCACGCACTAGAGATTCAGTTCTAATTCGTAAATATAAATCAGAATAATAAATGTATTTTTTTGTCAACTTCAACCTGCATTTAAAACAACCACAAAGTGATTTTAAATTTAATATTTGCAAATCAAATATTAAATGACATGATATATTTATATTTAATCCATATTTGTAATTAATGCAATTACCCCGTAAAATTTCCTCAGGGACAATACAATTTTACTAATATAAAAATCAACCGAAATACATTCGAAAAGCCCATAGGTTGGCCCTGTTTTGGGACCTAAAAATTGTAGCAGCGCCTCTGGGACGCGAGCCAGATTCATGCATGAGCTTTCCTTGGTTTTTGTGCCATGTTTCATTTCGGAGCGCTGGGAGTTAAACTAATGAAACAGAGCGGTGGGTCAGAGAGCTTTACAATGAGAATTACGAACTGTGTGCACTGCACTTCCATGCATATTTCCTTGCAGCGACACGTAAACTTTGTACACAAGGGTAATTAGTGACGTTATTGCAGTTCTGAGAGTTATGGCTTATGGCCGAGATAAACTCCGCTAGATCTAAAATGTGGATATGGTAGAACAATGGTGTTAAATTTATTAAGGGCAGAGGGACGAGCAGAGGCTGAAAGGGACGTCGCATAAATAGTTCTGATAAATCAAAGGTCGCGCTAAGTAGGTTGCGACAAAGCGGCGTTAAACCTTTAGACAAAAGACCATCCTTAAATGTGCATTTTATGTGTACATAGTATACAGTGTGCTCAAAAAGCATAGAATAAATCAATGGATACAAAATTACGACATTTTCTTGCCACATTGAGCAAATGTGACATCTTCAATATATTATTATGATACATATAGGTCACTTATTAAATAAAAATTAAAAGAAGTAAATTTGGAAGATTAAAACAATAAAATTTAGAAAATTTTGAATAAGATTGTTGGTTAAGTTGAATTGAGTAATAGAAATTAAATTTGAGACAATTTATAATTGATTTTGTTATGTTATAGCAATTGAGTATTCAATCAGGGTGGTGAAAGTTAATATGAAAGATAAGATAATGTTATCATGTGACAAATATGCTTGCTACTAGAATATAGCATATAGTAGGTAAAACTCAGAACATTTTATTTTAAAAAAGAGTGCATTAATAATTGTAACTAGCATAATTCTAAAATTTGTTTAAGATAGTGATAATAACACATTCATAAAATGTAGACATATTTTTGGAAAAACTAATTTTGATTTAATAAAGACTGGAAAATTGGCCTATATTTGTATAAATAATTTGGTTGAATACAAATAAAAAGGTATTTAACAAATCTGCGAGGTAAAATTAAGTGAAAATATAATTAATTATGAAATGATACAGTGCAGTCATTGAAAAGATAATGGAATATGGTTTAATTAGATGCAAGTAAAAAGTATAAAATAATATTTAATTAGAATTGTATGATTTACCACATACAAGGAACAAGTTATACTAATTACTGGATTTGGTGATTATACGGAGGACGGATCAATCATTTGAAGGGAGTTGCCAGTGTAGCTGATTGATCTGGGTTGGCTACCACAAGGTAGGAACTGAGGACAATGGGAAATTAGTTTGGATACCATTTATTAGTGGAAACTTACTAGGAGGCTGTTCGATTGACGGTAACGTGCAGGAGCCTGGGGTTTGAACGTGTTCGAGTTGGTTGGAGGAGTATCAATTTTTGGCTGTTAATGAGCTTAGCTGTGAACGTCAGGAGCAGTGGTGTTAAATGTGAATAACAGTGAAATAAAAGGAAATTAGGTTGGTTTTTAATTAGTCCTATAGAAGCATATTAAATAAATGACAATTAAATACTTGAAGAAATAAATATAACACAGTACTTACTTTAGTGAATTGGGTCTGTGATTTGTGAGTAGAAAGAATATTTGTCATTTTGATTTTATTATTGTTTGATAGTTGTTTAAAGTCAAACTGGCATTTAGTAGCAGTCAATAGTTGAAAATGCATATAAAATTTGAATATCAAAGAACAGATAACTAGATTAACGACCCACACCCTATTAAGAGTCTCAAATTGCATTAAGTAATATTAAAGTAAATAAATATAGAATTTAC
The DNA here is from genome assembly GCA_940337035.1 of Agriotes lineatus. Taxonomy (NCBI): domain Eukaryota; kingdom Metazoa; phylum Arthropoda; class Insecta; order Coleoptera; family Elateridae; genus Agriotes; species Agriotes lineatus. The sequence goes on along the minus strand of OW679197.1, from coordinate 33,258,948 downwards.
ATGTAGAGAGGTGCAACCATTCCAATATATTTAAAATTTTAACCCACCTTTTTATATCACATCTTATAAAGCAATATCGTTTACGGTGTGGTATAGAAGTCAACAAGAAAATAGTCATTTAGGTCTTTTTTACAGACACGCGATACAAGCGTAGGTAAATGAAGTACCATATAATTATGAGAGGCATAGGCAACTTCTGGTTAATCACTAAAAATATTATACTCCCGAATAATGTAACTCCATCTACTACATTGCTTTGGATGTCTGCATCAAACAAAGAGAAGGTAGCCCAGAAGCTGATGTACTTTGACAAAACTCCACATGGTATTACAAAATTTTCAAAAAAGAGTTCCATTAAAGTGTTTACAACTGGTTAGTTAGTACTACCGCTACACTAGCCTACAAAAAATGCACTTATATATTTAATTGTCAGCGCTCAACATATAAAAAAACAACACTTTTCGAAACATAACTGCACAACTCCCCAACAACCCGCACAACCACGTGACTAATGAGATAAACTATGGCATTTCCTCCGCTGCCAATTGAAACCAAAGTAACAAAACAGAATTTAAATTAACGACTGCGAAGTTCTTAATTCTCTGGGGTAGTGATTGATGCATTTTAATCTAACTAACTAGCTCTGTGGACTGAATGCATTTCCTCAAAGCTAGCGCTGTTTACTATACAGTGAAGCGAGGATGGAAGTGTACACACCCGTTTGCTTTGAAAAGCAGGAAGATAGAATGCACAGCACGCGATGGCCTTACTTCATATATTACGTAATATATTACGTAAGGGTGAATTGCAATTTAGGAGCAAAAAGTTGAACAAATAATTAACAAAAACACATTTTAAAGAAAACACGAATATTTATATTATGTACAATATAGTTATTTAGTCCAGTTAATTAGGATCGGTCTGCCGAAAAAATCCAAGTAAGCTGAAATTTTGCATACACTGTTATTTTGCATTAAAAATAATGTCTCAAAAGTCCCCATCGATATCGTGCTTGCGTTTTGAGTTATTCATGGTCAAAGGTCTCAGAAATAACTTTTTCGCAAATGTCTCGATTTCTATGGGTGCTATGATTTTTTTAGTTATTACAAAATATGAAGGCTAGGAAATTCCCTACAAAAAAGATTATACAGATTTTTTACGTACAACTAACTATTCAGTAAATAACACACTGATAAGTTTTGCAGACGGGTTTTACTTCCTTTTCCGATAAAGAAAGTATTGGATTCACCCCAAAAATTCGAAATTGAGTTTTCAACAGATCTTTACGTTTTAGAGTCCCCTGCACCCAAAAAACATGATTTTGCTCATTGATCTGTGTGTCTGTAACTAAACTAATTAGAATCATTATCAACACACATTTTCTGAAAATGCAATAAAGCTATTTTGGTCTCCAGCATAGCAACAAAAGTGCCTTCTGTAGTGCATCTTTACAACATTTATTTTTTCTTCTTGATCTTTTGAAATAATATCGCCCCACGGAACTTTCTTACTTAGAACTTTTCACTCATTTTGTCGTTGAAATATTTTAAGCAGGTCCAGGACAATATTTTCGTGAACTTATTGGTGTATGACATAAATTTTAGGTAAAACAAACCCCAAAAAGATGTGCACAATATACACGTCGAATCCTGACTTACGAATAAAAGTCCAAGGGGGAGCTCGGGGCAAAATAATACAGTAGTTTACTCGAATGTTAAAAGTAAAGAAAGCTTAGGGCACTCGGTTCAATGGTTTATTGTGACATATGCCATTGAACCATACGGAGTAGCCGAGATGCAACGTAAGATATGCTGTAAAGAGATGGTAAAGACTCAAAAATAAAAACAATGGTAGCTACTGCCGAACATTAGCAATACATTTACTCAAACAATGGACTTGAATATTTAGACAAGAACTATTACAAAGGCACAAAAGGATTTGACTAACCAAGAGCGCTTGCAATCGATTCGGGTGAAGTTTATAAAACCAAAGCGAGCATCAACTAACCCTCAGAAATCTATTTAATGAGATTATTTGCGTATCGAACCTCAGGACGGGGCCTCCCCAAACGGACGCAGCTATAGATGTAGCACAATTAACCACATTAAAAGTAGAAGTTCTTTGCACAATCTCTGAGTGGCGCACATATATCGATGAAATTACTCATTTACTACTTTTGACAAATATAAAACGCAACAGAAATTTAGTTGTTTACTAATAATAAAATTACAAGCAATTTAAATTGGGAGAAATAGCGTCATGCTGTTCAAGAGATTAGCAACAGATAGCATGAACAATGTTGGGAGTGCTCGTAGAAAGAACAAAGGAAAGAAAAGAGAAAGAAAATAAAAAAGCATAAATAGCACTAAATCAGCGATAGCTATTTATGATTTTTCGGTATAAATATTCTCATAAATCGTCACCTCTTGTAACTTTCCAAATAAAATCAGTACATCCAAAAATTTTCAAACAAGAAATGGAAACCAGACAATAAGCAAGAAAAACTGATTCAGTTCCGTTTCGTGGGACCGAATAGGGATTTCACATCCCATGCCTTATTCCGAAGTCATCGGGTGTTAAGATGCATTTACAGCTTTTCTGAAGCCCGCGTCGTGGCATTTTCCTCCAAGATGCAGACCGTGTCAACTGAATTTTTCACTCCACGTGTTTACAAGGTCACTCTATACCTCAAATATGCTTATATTCTCTTTGATACATAGGGGTTTTGCATTTAGACCCTCTGGGATCCTTTATATTTCCCTGCAGATAGTATTTTCCTAATTTTTCTAGCTCCTTGAGTTAAAAGGATTATTTAAGAATATTTGACTCAATATTATAATTTCTAGTCGTTATTTAATTAAGCAAAACTGTTTTTACCATACTAAAGGACTAACCGTAGAATTATTCCAGAGACTAAGTTATAATAGAATTTGTTGATTTGTGTTTATTATTAAAATCTGTCGTGTTGCCATAATTTCCAAATAACGCTTACAAACAAAAAAGGATAAACAGATGCCGTAATCAACACGAATATTCGATTTGCTGGAATGCAAAATCCCATCAAATCTGGAGGCCAAATTAATCACTAATGCAGTTTGTACTACGCGTATGAATAAGTGATGAGCGTCCTCATCATTCTTTAATACGCCGCTAGGTTTAGCATAACGTGGAATTTTCGCCGAATTTTGCAGCAAAATCCACTCTGGATTTTGTTGAAATTTAGCAGTAGTAATTTTAGCATTATTAAAGTTGAAATTAATTGTATTAATACTTGTTAGCTCTTTAAATTATTGAGCACTGTTTTTAGACCAAAACTTTCCACTGCTGAAGATTCGGCCTTTTCCACAAATAAAATTTGGTTTTATTTTAATTTTAGTCGAGTACACTCTGCGGTTATTCCGCAATCTACGAATAATTTTGCCAGTCGGTTCTAAAAATCAGTTTTGTCCAGTTACTACGAAATTCTCCGTGAAAATTTCACATAAAACCCAAACCTCGTTATGTAAATTTTCTATCCTAAAATACGCTGTAATTTTATTTCATTTTCAATTTAACCCACCGTCTTTTATATCCGCTGGTTCGGCATTTTAAAGGGTTGTTTGTACATGCCATCAACTTAGTGTTTCTCGATAAGCAGCAACCCAAATCTATTAAAACTGTTATCCCGGGTCTGCAAATGGGCTAAGAGGATCGTTAGGAGCGACTCATTTTATGTAATTGCCACTAAATTTTTTAGGACATTAATTGTTGTTTTCGTATGCATTCCAGATATTAACCATTTTTAAAAAAGGTGAAGTAGTATATGATTAAAAATCGCAAAGAAAATATCTACTGAGCATACACACAACAAACGCAGAAAATGCACAAAGTTATGAAAAAATCAAATCAAAGTCAATTAAAAAAATTGCTAAAGCAGTAAACCTTTTTTAAATCATAAATCCACAAATCAGCCGAGAAACAACGAATTGCATCCGAACTGATTAAGTATAAATCAGAAAAACTACATCGTGTGATGCAATGTGTGTTTTAAAGAACGTTAAATGGAAAACTACAGGATAATAAGTGCATTAGCGACAGTAGGAAAAATGTATGGCAAAGTAATAAGAAACAAATTCTAAACCACTATCTTGCTATGATAATTGCAAATTCCAGCGCTTTCTGCAAAAATTTAACCCATTTACGAAATAACTAACGACATTTTCTGCTTTTCTGTAATAATATTGCAGGGTCTGCAAACGCGAGCCCTACCTTACAAGTTGTGCTTAGTTGGGTTTGGCTACTAGGCAACTTCGATCACATTCTGGAATTTTGCGCTCAGTTATTTACGTCTTAACGACCTTCTGGTGCCAAGTGTTCGCCCTTCGACTACAAATCTGTTTGTCTTGAGACCTACGGGCCGGTTTAAGCGTCCGTCTTCTTGCAAACCATTGTGCAATTTACTTTAACAAATCTAGCGCACGTGTGCAGGATAGAGGGCGAGAGATGCACGGCGTCAGTTCACGAGTCGAAAGTGGTTTGGTTGTGTTCGCGGCTACCTCGCTATTTATTCTAAGTCGGCGGGTCCCGGTAAGTTGAAATTCTATAGTATGTGGACGCTTAAAGTAGCATTCCTGCTAGTTTGTGCCTTTAATTTTCGTCATTTTTCCATCGCAATAAGTTGTCATTGCGCCGGGGTGTTTTATCGCGGCTGGGAGTCCGAGAGTTTCAGCTCCAAGTCGCTCTTGCGGATTGACCTAATGATACCATATTAATGCTGAGAGTTTGACATTTAAGTGTAAACATAGCTGCATTTCATGGGCAAACAGAGGTAGAACACCTTCCAGATTTTCTCTTTTGGAACTGTATCAAAACCTACAGATAAACGTAGAAGGGAAAGATGTAGGTCTTTTCCCATTTCTAGTGATTTCTCCATGATCGTTTTATTTGTTTTTCTGGCGTGAAAGTTGCTTATTCTCGTTCTAGTTTCTCTTCTGTTTTTTAGTCATCTCTCTATTTTTGTATACATCCTTAGCGCCACTAGTGAATAACATACTGCTCGTAGTTTCCACCTTTCGTTGTTTCTTCTTTGTTATATATTGATACGATATTTTTGCTTGCCCATTCCTTCCGTATTACCTCCATATGCCGTGCTTGCTTATTGCATATTTCCCACAGCCAATGTTTAAGTTTTTTCCTCCTTTCCTTAGCAGCTCCAGTGCGATGTTGTCCTTCTCTACCTCTTCCATTCCTATTTCGCCTGTTTCATTTTCTTGTGGCTTCTTTACCTCTGTCCTAATTTTCATGCTGATTTTTTTGCTTTCTTTTTCTTTAAACTTATCGTCATGATGTTTCTCCCAAGCGTAGATTGTGCATGGTTATTGTGTTTATTTCACTTTTCCGATTTTGACAACTCCTTACTTGTTTTGTCTAACTGTCCTTTACTCTTGTAATCATATTACTGTATAATCGTCTTCAATTCCTCTACCTATGCCTCCCCACGAGCTTTTGCAGCTTTATGGCTTCTTCTCTGATAATGGACTTCTCGGTCTTTTTTGTGTTCTGGATTGATTCTACTTAATTGATGATTGTTTCTTGTGCTTTGCCTTTTCTTCACTGTACCGTCCCACCAACTTGTTCCTATATAGTTCTTATTAACGTCTTTCGTACCACAGAACTTCTCAGCTGTTTTTATTATACATTTTTAAAATTTTTGTCATTGTACTACCACTAATATATGATGCCTGTTCCTCTTATGGCTTTAACGGTTTTTATTGCGAATCACATAATTCCTGTGTTTGGTATATAAACCAATTATTGTTTGTTTGTGCTGCACCTTGAGCTTTGTATGGTAGGTATTTTGAGAATCATTTTATGATTCCAGAAGTAGTTACATTTTAAGTTCAGTAATAATTATGTTTAATACTTTACAACATCCGAAAATTTTACCTTTTTAGTACTTTCATTAACGTAGACATCTTTCTTTACAAGAAGGTTGGTATCTCTGTTTCCTACATCAATGCAAACAATACTTGCAATTGTGTTTCCCATATAAGAAATTGCAACATAAGTTAAATGAGCACCAGATACAATTAAAGAACGATTGCTTCAATAACTTCAGTGTGCTGGAACACAGTAAAATAGCTTTTGAATAAAGCAGCTTCTAGGCGAATAGCACTTGCTTTATAATAACCTCTTAATTTTGTTAATATTTAAATGTTAAGTACAAATTTAGATTAGCAGCAATTTTGTGACAATTTCCGATCCCAACAAATAATAAATAAACGCGTTAATGTCAGACTACCTCTATTACTGTGATATGTATCTCAAATTACCTTTTTTCTTCATTTCAAACATGCCATCAACAAACGGAACAAACTAAAAATGTATACAATTTCCAGTGTCTGTACTGTTAACACAATTGGAACGTAATTTTGGTGCTACCGAAAAATATGTTAAGCAAACGTATTCTGTAGATCTAAAAGATGATATCCCATTTAACCATTATGTAGTCTAGCACGAAAACGCTTTTATGTCCTTAATTTAGCACAGCATGACTACAAAAAATGTGTTACCCAAACTACCGCTCAAATAAGGGCCATATAAAAACTATAAACCCAGTATTATTAGCTTATAAATTTTTAGGCGGACTTTTACTACAACACTGCTGATTCGACAAATTCGAAATTGAAAGATAACCGCCATTCCACTGTGGAAACAGTGATGATTTCTCAGTTAATTCGGGCCGTAACACGTAGTTTCAGTTTAAACCAGTCCAAAGTAAAGGGGTTTAAATTTCGTCCATGAATAGGACTGGGCTGACGAGATGTGAATTTAAAACATTCAGCACGTCAAAGGTGCGTGATGAAGTATTGTTATGATGCCATAAAATTTCTGGGAATGACGCTGGCATAGTAATGCACTCCAATTTTTTTACTAGTGAGTCGTAAAGAGGCACTGCCTCATTTTGCATTTGGAAGATACATGCCAAATTAACTAGATACAAAGTTCCGTCGCTCCTGAACCCTGGCTTTTCGCAAGTGTGGCATTTTTATTATCCGCTGATTATTTTTAGAATGTCGAGTGATTACCCTCTTCTTTATATTCCCATATTTTGTCATGTATACAGTGAAATATACAGTAGAGTGAGACGTGATGCCTAGGAACTATTATTAGGAATCGGAACCTACTCCGTAGAGCTAGCCCCTAGGGGGACACATTAATTTAAAAATTAATTGGATTTTGTAAGTTCAATAAAATAAAGAAAATAGTCTTCAACGATTATAAACGGAACTAAAATCAGTCCACTCTGCTTGAAATTGTATGGCAAAATTCCAATTTCCAGGCATCCATAATCTTCAGATCAGTAGCAAACTGGGACCAAAACAATACTCGCACTTGTAGCATTACCCAAACCAGTGGCAACTACTAGTATATAAATATAAATCGCAGTAAATTTACATACTAGCACCACATCTATAATGTATTTCCGCATTATAAATACTCGTATCTGTCTTTGAGGCTTAAGATAAATTACCTCTATGGTAGAAATATTCTGAGAATTTTTTTTCGCAAAATAAATCAACTCAGTAGGCGTTTACACCGAGGTATTACTTGATAAAAGGCAAAACAAAGCTATTAAGTCATAACTAACAGAGACCTTCATTAGAATTCAGCAGCATTTATTTAACAAAAAATCCAATTTAGATCCTATCATGCATCGATCAGCAATATATTTGCTTAAATGAGCTGCTTGGTAATTCCGTCGTATTTAAATCTGCGTAATGTTCATGGATTGTATATATTCCCTGTGGATTAAACTCAAATGCATTTTAGTTGTTTCAACTACCGACGTTCAACGGATTAAATATTTTGTTGTTGCTATGACATTTGCTTTGTTTTGCAATATTTTCTCTTCTCTTGTACACCAAGTATTCTACAAGATCAATAAATTAACATATTACAAACTTTTCCAAGCTTTTTCGACATACGAGGTACCGTCTAAAAGTTTACAACGATGTATTTTGAAATTGTATATTTGCCAACATATTCAATATGTTTTACTCATTTATTTCCTTAATATTTTAGGATTAGCTACACCGTCTTGCTACACTTGGGATTCAAAATGTAATTTTAAATAAGAGTAATAATAATAAATTACTGCTAAAATTAATTCTGGAGCTTGGGATTGCCGAAGCGTGTAGGAAATAATTGTAAAAGGTTAGATACTTTAATACTATAGGGAGGTTTATGGTGAGCCTAAAAGAATTTCATTATTTAAGAAAGCTCGGAAGTGATTAAGCGAAGAATAGCTCCCTAAATAAAAGTAAGCACAATCAAATGATAATAACCCGTAGACTCCCGTACTTGGAAAAGCGCCAACGAAATAAAAGAAATAGAACGCAAGAGGTGAGAATATTGAACTTATGCGCACACGTAAGACTATTATTACTTAAAATTCTTCATTTCTATTACATAAAACCGCCTACTATTTTACATCGTAGAAGTAAATGAGTTAACCGCTGCTGAAAACAGCTATTGTTACCAAATTAACCTAATTATAAACAACTAAAGCCAGTGAAATCTTGTAAAAAACTAGTGATTGTTTGCTGATTACAAATTATAATAAATTAGGTAAAATACTAACTAGTTCCCATTAAAAACAAAATTCGCTACATTACCCTGTCTGTGCTTCAGGGAGGATTGTACGATCGTCTTACTGCTATAACGAGTACGCATAAGGTGTTGTAATAATATCTCTCCAGTAAAACCCGCCACGAGGGCCGCAGGCCTGGAGAATAGAGTGGCAGAGGTTTCTTCCCAATGAAGCAGGCGAAAAGAAAGAACAGCTCCACTACACTACTACAGTACTTCGGTTTGTTCACGATAAGTTGAGCACTCACATAGTGATTAAGGATCGACTACTCGAGTATTACTCCAATAATTAATTGAAGAACTATTGAAAATAACTGGAAGAATCAACTGAAGAATCTCTTGAAGACCTGCAACTTCATGCGGCCTACAGGTTAGTTGCTCCTTGAATATTGTGAGATCCTGGTTTGACCGGTCATATTAAATCAAATCGCATATAATCACATAAATGCTAAACCTGCATACGGACAGTTTTAGAGAATGAATTCGCTCTCAAGGCGCACACCAGGAGAACCTCTAAACCTTCGTCAAACCGCATGAGACAAAATATGAAGAATGAGTCTTCTAAAGTGGTAATTGGACACAGCTTCTACTGTAAACTTTAAATTTTCAAAAGGAGGATACCGATTGTAAACCCAACGTTAGAAAGCTATATGTTTAAAGCTTTTCAAAATCACAAGGCGAAATATTTGATTTCTCAAAGCAAGAGCACTCAAAATTCAAAAATATATGACAGCAAGTAAAGTAAAATTCAAACTAACTCACAGAAAAAAACCAAATATCATAATCAATAACTACAGAACACTAAGAAGGAAAACAGAACTGTCTAATCAACCTAAAGAAAATGCGAAGAGATGTTCACTCATAAAAAATGTAACCTCCTTCAACATCCCTATCTACCCTGTAGTATCCAACCAACCACCCAAAAGAAAGTACCTTAATTTAGCAATCACGAAGAGAAAATTGCGATTAACACAATATAAATGTGTTAAAGTGGTATACTAACTGTCGGCATCTCTTCTATCCCGACAAAATAAAAATGTTCAATCAGAGATCTCAGATCACTAAGATAGTAAACGCAGCTTTTACATGTGTCTTCGCTTTAATCTCTTTACCAATGTACTCAAAATGTATTTCTGAGTAATATTATTATTAAGCAGCTCCACATATTCGGATCTTCGCTTATGAATGGACACTCTATAATTTGCAGGCGTGCAGCCAAGCATTTTTCATGAAGAGTTTCAGTTGCAGTCGGCCAATTATATTATTAGCCTCATGAGCGCCGTCAGCAAGACCCTATTTTTAAGCGTCAGCTTTCTAGTCAATTTGAAGCCACACTTTTTATTTCCCCATGTTTACATATTATCATACCCAATACAATTTGGCTGCGTTCCCAGATTATGCTTAATAAATGAATTCTCCTCCCCGGCTCGCGACTAACTTCCGCCCAATTTTTCTTCGCCTCTAATTTAACTCCTTTTTTTCGCCAAAACAAACTTTCACTTAAAACTGCTGATTGTTCGGCCAAACGGCGGTGCTCGCAAATGCCTAAACAGGACTGTTCTGTAAAACTTCCGTATTGTCGGCTGCCACTCTCATCTCGGAACTCATTTATTACATCCACTGTGATTTCGACTGCCCTATGATCCGACAGTCCGGGATCGAAAACCCTTGTCTCAGATGAAATGGCCGGTCAGGCCAAAATGTTATCAATAGTTTGCCCTCCTCGTATTACTTACTGTAATTGAATTAAATTTATAGTCTGGGTTAATTTTCGACCGCTTGCTGTCGCTTGAGTTCAATCGAGCATCGAAGTTGTCAAATTGTATGAAATTATTTTCGTTTAGAATTATTTTGCAAATAATTTCTTGGACGTTATCCTTTTTTGAACTTTGTCATGGTTTCCAATTCATGTAATTTTTGGAATCACCGCACTGTCGATATTAATTAAATAGTTAACAGCGACGTTGATGATGATGATTTTAAATGTCAAAGGCGTCTCTTCATTTGTTATAGAGCTTTTGCAAGCTACTTATCCAATGGTGATATTTTTCGAATGGAAATTATTTCTGACTCTTTGAGAGACGACATCTGTGGGATGTGATAACTTAACATAATCTTCAGTTCAGGAGGAAAGATTTCTAACTCTTAAGACAACGGCGAATGGTGCTGTGGAATTCATCAGATTTGATTTATATGGTCAGAGGTGATCACGAGGATTATTGTTGAGACCATTGCCTCAACATTAAAGCTTTTGTAAGCAATTTAAATTTTGTAGAATAAATCCTAATATATAAAAATATAAATACATTGTACTTCAGCAACGGCTGCATTAAGTAAGACACATTATTGTGGGCTACCTTGAAATTCACTACTAACAAATTATTTTCATTATCAGGAATCAATACTATCTATAAGTGATTATAGTGATAATCTAGCTACTGGCATATGTACTTGGTCCTCCTTGTTATTTATATGAATGATCTATCAAGGATAGTTCCTGTTGCTGACATGAAACTTTTGCTGTCATCGATCAACACCTGAGCTTCCCATATAAAATAAGAAACGCAATATTATATGGGTTAGTCAGAATAAAGTGTCAGTAAAATATATTATTCTCTCGGATATAAACATGCAAATCATTTGTATGCAGTCTCAAGTACATTTTCTCACGGCACACTGGAAATGGACCAATATCAATCAGCTAAGTGCAGAACTAGTAAATACTATTTACTTGATACGCCATTTAAACCTCGTCAATCCGAGTCAGGGGTGAAGTGATTGCCAATGTGAGCATTGTACACTATTGCTCTCGTTATCTATCACTAGCAGCGTGTACTGTAGTCTGTACTCGTGTTCCAGTCAGTTAGAGGATTTCAACAGTCCATCTTCGTAAAGAACATTCTCTTGATTTTATACTATTATTTTCCTTCACAACAAAGGGTTGAAGTATATATTAATACATTTTGCCATGCATCGGGATTCGAATTTGAAGCTCGTGTCCAGGTGATTTTGGAAGCATCTATCCCTTTACACCCTTTTCACCTACATGGTCGCCGATGTTTTTAAAATACTAGATAAGAAAACGTAGAAAACGTAGCTTTGTGGTTCTAGTAATATATCTATTTTTCCACATCTTTGTGGGCCTCATCATTGCTTATCTATCTATATCGATTCTCTTTTGAATTTCTGGTCTGTACTCGCCAGTGAGCCCAGATACATAAACTCTTCTACAATTTACTAACTACAATAATTGTACTGGATTTTGCATCGAATGTTGTTCACTCTATCAACAAGCATTAGTTTGGTTTTGAACTGTTATAATCCTCTACATATTTTTTATTCCCTTTTACTCGGACGTTGAACTTCCATAATTATCAATCTGGACTCCAGCGATACTTGCTAAATAGTAAATTGTAATTCTTGGGTTTCTCAATAAATTGGAGAAAGTTTAGTATTTATTTTAGAAAGCCTTTCCCTTTGACAAATCGAGTTTTCTCTTACTTCTCTAGTTAGTGCGATTGTTCTGTACTTTGTACTGTTACAAATCCCTTTTTATGTAACGGAAAAAGAATCTCTTAATGGAAACTACATACGACCAGTATCCCGATCCTCTACTTGACGATCAACTTTTGTACTTAGTCTATTCGCCCAGTCGCCTTTCTACATTTGAGTATTTTTCAGCACATAAGTACAGAAGATTCACCGAATGTGTTCGAATAGATCCCAATTATCTTCGGTAGGGATCCCAAAAAAGTACTTGCAGTACCTCCTTTACGCCTCTGTAATAGCAGCAACTGCCACCGCAACCTAACCTCGGTTCAGCATTTTTCCGAGTCTCGAGGGAGTCGATTGACTTCTCTAAAAGACCTTTAGTCTACTCCTGGTGATGGTATTCCTCAATATTGTTAATAAAGGCTTTTTTTCTCTTCCACAAGACATCGTAATATCTCTATCTATTGCTTGCAAATCAGTATTTTTGTCGTGTATCTGCACTCGTTGAATAAAATATTTAAGCTATTTAATGAGGTTGAGAGGAGTTTGCCATTTGGCATTGTTTCTTATCGCTTGATGTTTTCCCGATTTTCCATATTGTATTGGACACTTAACCTTCCTCGCCTGACTGTGTTTGGGGTAACATTTTGCTGTACAGCCGATTTTCTTATGTATCTTCTTTATTGTTTGTTACTAGCTGAAAATAAGGAGGTTTACCAAAATGAGTAAAATTTTAAGAGCACGCCAAGGTGTGTGCGCCTACCGCGCATAAACACGTACGGGGCTCAGGGTGCGTCAGTGTCTACCTTCATCTGGCATAATAAATATGAGCTTTATTCTTAGACGCAAGTGCAATTCGGGTAACCTTAATTGTGAACATGCAACCCAGCGCCAGCTAAGAGCTTTCTACACTTCCTGGAGAACTCCTAGAGCAAAGAAGAGCTGCAGTAGGGGCTTGTTAGCTTTGTAGAAACCTCGACGTCCCTCCAACTTTACTGTTTGGCGATTTCGAAGTTCAATTAGCCAACCAAGACAGCTGTTAGGTCACTAGGTGACGCAATAGTAAAATCAAATCGTTACACAGCGAGAAGCAGACATTTATCGTTTAATTTATACCAGACCATATATTTTATCCAGGAGCAGCCATCGATGTCGGAGCTGTTATTCATTGAAGCCAGCGAGTGCGCAAAACTCCGTTAAAATTGCGTTGCAACGCCTACTGACTGTAATAATAAATGCGTCATAGAAGCAGCTGTATATGTGTGATTTAATATTATTATCAGTATAAAGGCTTGGCAGAAACAGCTGTCGACATTGTTCTTTAGTACTTAATTACAGTATTTGTTAGCATTGTTTCTTTTGCAGGAAATATGTATATTTGTTGTTCATTTGTCCGCTTATTAAAATCCAGGTGTGTGGCTAGTTGTGTATAAAAGCAGTGTTCCCGGTGATCAGTTCAATAGCCGATGTTGGAGCAGGGAATCCCGGATTGCAGCACTACAACAATTTGGATAAACCAGCAGCGATTTGGACCAGGATAGAAGGCCTGATAATAGGTACGAGGATCAGTAGCAACATTAGTGCTTAGCGGAGGAAGCCACCCATGCATCGAGGTTGAGGGTGCAACTTGCATCGTGGACCACAGCGGTACTAGCGAGCAGCACTGCAGTGCAGAAAAAGCAGAGGAGACCCAAACGGAGGCAGTTATGTAAATTCCAGCATTTGTAGGGCTCGGGCGAAATTTTGGAAAAAGTCAGCGTTCTTTTGATAAATTTAATCCAGTCATCCTTGGATAGAAACGGCGTCGGTTTACTACATAGATACGTGATTTTTTATTATTTGCCTGTGACGTAATTATTAATAGCTTGCTTTGATTAAAGTAAACTTGTGTTGCAAATGTTGTGTTGTTTTGTAATCATTTATTTGATGTTATAATATGAGAAAGAACATTTGAAATAATAATGCAGTTATCAAACAACTGAGTAATATAGCAATTGTGTAGAAACTCAACCCTGAGATAAGAGATTTCAAACCGGAGAGGTAGTAGGTGCAAAAGTATTAATATTGCAGTAAATTAATAATTAACGGGCACCATATCTGATAATAACAATTTATTCAATTCAAATGAACATTTTTGGTTAGCTAGACGATTACAATTATATAAAAACTTTTGTGGTCATTATTAAAATTATATTGATATGACAATTTATTATTTACAATACAAATAAATCATCAATAACTTTAGACCATGGTAATACGTTATTTCTAGAGGATTTAATTTTCTGTGCCCATGCTTATTGCACGTTATTTATGGGCGTTGTATACTAAAGAAACTGCTATATAAGGTTCACGGCCACGCCCTAATACATAATTTTTCCGTTATTCAAGTTAATAAATTGACGAACTAAATTATCATCGCCATAACATTTCATAAATGAGCTCTATTTTTTAATAAAATTAGGTCATATAAGCCACCTAGGGAAAATGTCTTCCTCAAGACGGTTCTAGGGTCGATTTGCGTATTTACAATACACGTCCTGCGTGATTTGTCATGTCGGGGACGGTAGCCCCACGATCAATCACTCGCCATTTTTTACTAATAATATTACGACGCGTCAATGCAGATTGACAAATTGAGTCGAAAGGGCGCCAACTGCGCATTTTAACTTCTCCATTTAAATTTCGCGCTGCTGAGTGTAAGACAAACTTATTTTTTATTGCGCCCGCCGCGGGTTTCCGTCTTTGACGATTTCATGCATAATTTCGCTGGGCATTTGATCAGCCGCTTTTATCCTACGCCTTCGCAATTTTAGCTCATAAACGTGATGGGTAGACCGCACTTTGCATTTATTAGCGTACCAAGTGGCAGATGAAAGGAAGTGTGTTGTAACTAACTGCCAGATTTAGTGCAATTAAAATAGTGAGGTGCTCGGTGCCGCAGGCGGCGATCTTAGATATGTCACGCTGTTATATTACATATCTCGCAAATAAACGACGTACTAATATTAGTCCTGGTATTTTTAAGGCCGCCTCAGCTCGTGCGAGCTCACACGAGATAAGCATTTATGAGACCTTTCCAGACGTTGTTTTTAATTAGCGGGCGGAGGCGCCCCAGTCGACGTTTACCGCTGTGTCAACCAATAAATATGAGTGCGAGTGCCATTAGGGCACACTATAATTACGGCAACTGCTGGCAATTAAATTACATTTTATAATTGTTAAAAAGACACCTCTTCGACAAATGGCGCGTTGACCTCGCAAATAATCAATCTTGCCCAGCACCAAATGGCGCCCTTAATCGTCAACTCATTGCAATATCGGAGACAAACTGCCGCCACTCGTTATGGTATCAGTTCAAGCCTGATGCTTCACTACGAAACATTTCGAAGAAAAAACTCTAATTCGCAAAACTAATAAAAGAAATGTCTGAGCTTCCTTTGCCTTTACTAATGACAGCCTTTGTTTTTATTGTCTTGTTTATAAGAATTGTAATGAACAAACCAAATACTCATTCTGGAGCTTTACTCTATAATAAATGTTATTTAATCGCTAGGAATAAAAATTATAAAAATGAAGAGATCGGAAAAATATTCCGAAGCACTGTCAAACAGAGAAGAAGGGACCATCCAAAATCATTGTGATTGAAGAAGGCTCGGCTAAGAATCTAAGGGAAGAAGAACCTTTTCCCAATTTAAACAAAATAAGGGAGGCAACAAAAACATAAAAGTCCAGTAAGTGACAGGTTTTAAGCATAGAAGAAAAGGCGCTTTAAAAAAGGCGCGAAAAATTTACATAAACTTAATATGTAGCAAAGGAGTGCAAAGAGATTCTAATAACCACAGAGCGACGACTCTACTAAATACAGTAAATATGGATGATTTTGGGGACGTGTATTAAGAGTATACTAGTTAATATATCGCATAGTACAAAGAAGAATAATAACAATTTTTAAAAAGAAGGTAGTGATTATTCAGCTATTTATCTTGAAGAAAATACAGAAAGAACACATGTATCATTCGTAAACTTTAGCCGTACTGACGGAAATAATTGTTTCGAGCAATAGCAAAAAGAAGTATACAAGCCTGCAGTGACGGTTTGTAGTTTGGACTAGATTAAGATATGTCAATCCTTAGCTCATAGGACCTTCTACCATACTGACAATATAACGACTCGCGATTTTAAATTTAGTACGATCTAACTTGATTTTGTTTCACGTGTCAAATGAAATAATTTATTTAGAAACTGATCATTGGTCATTAGCATTAGCATTGATACTCACGTAATAAAATAGCATTACGCTCTCTCTGGTATACATTTTAGTAATTATATTATCTCCTATATATAATTCGTAGTATTCCTAATAATCCCAATTTTCTTAAGAATATCATTTCGTTCTAATCCGCATGTAAGAAAATACAACTCGTCCTACTGGCTTTTTGTATTTCCAGGTTTCTGATTGTAACTTATAATAATTTCAACGGCAAGGAATTTTGTGTCACATAGAACGCCACTATTGATCATCCGCCGAGGTTCTTACGTTAGTAGCTAAAAGAAGGAAAACTCCAGAATGAGCTCAATGAAGAAAAAGTGCAATATATGAAATGGGAGACCAAGATGAATTCATAATTGGAAGAAATTAGAAGTAAGTAAAATATCAGCTTTGAGTATTCACAAAACGATATGTATTTACAGAGAAAATAGAAGCTCGATGTATAGCATTAAACAAAGTGCCAACAGGAAACTCTCTACGACACACTATTAAAATGTGTATCTGTAGATGCATTTTATTCTGCTCTTAATTTTCCGGTGTACGCCACGAACAGCGGCTCAGCGCGCCATATAAAATTGCTTTCTTGGAAGTAGTTTAACGGCTTTTGTGGCAACCGCACGGTTCTGTCGGATCATATCAATATATCGAGCTATTTGAAGTTTTAATCACGTGCCGTTTAAAATAGCGAAGAAAATCATCGTCCAATTATCCCGGATCCAGAAGCACCTTATAGCAGCCTGATTGGTGGTCACCTATCTTTTTTAGCACGAGTAATGATCGGCCCACTATACCGAGTTCGAAAGTTTAGACCATTTTACCTCAAATGATCCGGGATTACTGCGCGCTGACGTTTTAGTCTTCGTCATGATTTTAGTTCACGAGTCGCCGAACTCATTCGTTCGCCTGGAATACCATTCGAGCTGAAAGCCAGCCCTGTCTTCAATTTTGGTATTACCAAAACTGAATTATAATGAATTACCCATTCGTTGTGTATTCAATTCATGTGCGTCATCTAGATATGGTCTTGGCGTTTGTAGATTTTGACGCTGCGTTCGACTGTGTCCTTAGAAAAAAGCTCTGGGTTATCATAAAAGAAAAAATATACCCCAACCACCTTATTAAACTCCAGAACCAAAACTACTAAAGAAATAGAAACTAATAGGGGAGTTAGACAGCTGTGCAGCATTTCGACCACGCTATTTAACATTTATGTATAGTATGAGTAAAAAGAAAGTTCATCGAAGATGCCTCTGGAATTTTGAAGTCATGTGTATTATAACACCAGAAAATTTTACCTAATTCTCGCGACTGATATTTTATAGACAGTGACTGACAATAGCTAATATCACAACACGATCATAACCGTAAGCAAGACTTCCCGTAACAAACGCAACGGAAATACTTCCAAAGCCTGCAGAAGAAGAAGAAGGGAAAGCTCATAACCTCACTTTATACCAAATGTCAAATGACAGCTTCATGTTTTCTGGTGTTATAATACACATGACTACAAGATTCCAAAGGCACCTTTGATGAACTTTCTTTTTACTTCCTTTTACAATAAAGGAAGTATTGGATTCACCCCAAAAATTCGAAATTGACTTTTCAACAGATCTTCACGTTTTAGAGTCCCCTGAACCCAAAAAACATATTTTTTTTTTCATTGGTCTGTCTGTCTGTCTGTGAACAGAATATCTAAAAAACGAAAAGAGCTATGGGGTTGAAACTTCATATATAAGTTTTGTGTACTATGTATATGAGACAGCAAGCTTTTGAAGAAAATCGCATAACCGGAATTAGGTGTTTACTCTTGTGATTTTTCAGTTTTTTCGATTTTTTTCAAAAACGGCTTTAACGATTTTTTTTTAAACTTTACATTTTTATTACATTTTTAATGTGTATTGATGTAAGATAGGTGATTTTCTAGTTGAATACTTCCAAAGTGGGTTTCTTTGGTTTTTTTTTCAATTTTTTCTATTAACTCCTATTTTAAATAAAACACCCAGGGCCGGTTGCAGAAAGCAATGTTAAGTCTGGTGTTAGCTAACATGACGTCAAAGTGAACAAAAACGAATCAAAACTCAAATGATTATGGTAACTAAAACATTAGTAAACAAAATTTGATGCGATTTTGTTCACTTTGACGCGATGTTAGCTAACACCAGACTTAACATTGCTTTCTGCAACCGGCCCCCAGTATATTATTACATTTTTGAATTCACCTTGAAGTTCTAGAGAAAATTTGTCTCTTGAACTAACGTTCTATTTTGTACCGTTTTTGTAGAATTTGTAATTTTTGAAAATTTTTGACGAATGCTTAAAAATTCAAAATGAAATTTTTGACTAATTATAAGATCACTGTAAAAGGAAGTTGTGTGAGTGTATCACACCAGATTTTTTCTCATGCGATAGATGTTAACGTCCTACTATTTGCAGATACCGTAACAATATTACACATAATGAAAACGACCTACAGAATCAATATACTAGCTACTGGCCTTTAAAGAAAAATATCCGGTGTGCTCAAAGTTGCTGACAACCGAGGTAACAATAGTTAAAGCATTTTAATTACTTAGAATGTGACATAATTTACGGAAAAAATTCACATTATATGCAAAACAATTCACAGGACTCTTTAAGAACATGCATATTTTTCGAGAGAGTGTATTACTTTGACGACACATTTAGAAAAATTCTAGTAGAGGTAAGTTGATAACAGGTGAGCTCCCAGCTGACCTCCGAAAAGTTTCCTGTAATTTGTGTGTTAAATATAGTCTTATCAGGTTACATGCTGTTTATTTTCATCGTAAACTACAATGTAGTTGCACTTTCAGCAGTTATCGTAGAGAATTTTTGTACGACCAATTAGTTACACCCTCTATATAATTTATACTGCTTTTAACTGTCCACAGAGCATCCACCCTAGTTTTGCCACAATTGTTTCAACACTATAAAGAAGAATATTTACTTTTCCCGTCAATAGTTCTTGGTACACATTAACCACAATTAAAATTTCGATAATAGCATATTCTTTCCCAACATTTGACAATTTTATTTTTTCCTTCCTTTCCTCCAATTGACGATGAGAATTACAGATCTTATAGTGAATACGAAAGTTGATGACAGGAATAACTACCACCGACTTCCTCTTATCGCAGTTGATACTTTTAATGATGCTTTCTCTAAGAAAGGAATGGGATACATCCTCCACTGCCTATTTAGTTTTAACTCATTTGCCGTTGGCTTTAAGATATACGATACTAGAGATGTAGAGATATCGATTTGAATGTTGGTATACATACTTACTATTATATACTACACTAATAGGAAAAATTTCATAAAATAGACTTGACTTTAAAGGGCACTCTACCTAACTTTCAAAACTTTTTTTAGCTCTAACTTCGTTATGTGTAACATTTTTTACGTCATTTTCTGAAAGAAAATTAAAAATCTGGTGTGATACACTCACACAACTTCCTTTTACAGTGATCTTATAATTAGTTAAATATTTAATTTTTAATTTTTAAGCATTCGTCAAAAATTTTCAAAAATTACGAATTCTACAAAAACGGTACAAAATAGAGCGTTAGTTGAAGAGACAAATTTTCTCTAAAATCTTAAGCAGAATTCAAAAATGTAATAATATACCGGGTGTTCTATTTAAAATAGGAGTTAATAAAAAAAATAGAAAAGAAAACAAAAGAAACCCACTTTAGAAGTATTCAACTGGAAAATCACCTATCTCACGTTAATGCACATTAAAAATGTAATAAAAATGTAAAGTTTGAAAAAAATCGTTAGAGCCGTTTTTGAAAAAATCGAAAAAAACTAAAAAATCACAAGAGTAAACACCTACTTCCGGTTATGCGATTTTTTTAAAAAGCTTGCTGTCTCATCTACATAGTACACAAAACTTATATATGAAGTTTCAACGCCATACCTCTTTTCGTTTTTGAGATATTCTGTTCACAGACAGACACACAGACAGACAGACAGACAGACACACAGACAGACACACAGACCAATGAAAAAAAATATGTTTTTTGGGATCAGGGGACTCTAAAACGTGAAGATCTGTTGAAAACTCAATTTCGAATTTTTGGGGTGAATCCAATACTTCCTTTACGGTAAAAGGAAGTAAAAAGCACAAAAATAATGTACTCTTAGTTCTTAAGCCTAAAAGACCGTTTACCGTAAAATGCCCATCAAAGATTTTTGGTTGTCATTAAGACGTGCAATTATCAAGTAGCCATGATAACAAAAACAATGGGTAATGATTGTAATCTAGTAAACAACAACAAGAAATCAATTAATGACGTTGGTGACAGCAGGTTTTTGTCTTCTGTGCTTACGAAAATGCTGCGACATAACGAACCTTTCAGCATTGGAGAATTCGTTATGTAGCGGCATATTCTTAACATAAGAGAACAAATTCTTATGTCACTATTATCATTAATTGATTTATCATTGTTTTTTACTAGATTGTTTTTGTGATCATGCCTACTTGATAATTACATGTGTTAGTGACAACCAAAAACCTTTCATAGGTATTTTAAGGTAAACGGTTCCTCCTACGCCTATGAAGTAAGAGTACATTATTTTTGTGTATTTTAATTTTCTTTCAGAAAATGACGTAAAATTTTTAAAAATTGTTACAGATAACGAAGTTAGAGCTAAAAAAAGTTTGAAAGTTAGCTGAAGTGTCCTTTATAGTCAAGTCTAGTTTATGATTTTTTTTCTATTGGTGCAGTATATAATAGTAAGTATGTATAACAAAATTCAAATTGATATCTCTAGATTTATGGAAATTAAGAAAAAAATAAAAAATAAAAAATTGAACTTCAAGGCCCTATAACTTCTTACTGAAGAGACTTTGTACTAAGATATATTAGGTTTAATCGGTTTATTATGATGTAAGGAATCTATGGCTAATCGGTGTCCCATTCTTTTTGAGACACCCTGTATAGTTATTAAGTGTGCATTCAAAAATGCAAAAACGCTTTTAACATCACGGGTTTACGTTAATATGTACCACATAATAATATCAAGCTAATGGAGAAAGAGCAAATCTGCAGTTTTCATTGGTACAATTCGCAAAATCCCAATTTAATCCATTCACCGCTTCTAAAAGGCTCTACTAATACAGCCAAACAATAAAGCATCCAAATGCTGTATTTAATAGGAAGCGATCGGCCACACATTGTGTGTCTTTAATTAAAGTGAATTATTCTTTCATTAATTTAAACCAGTGGAACCGGGAAACATGAAAAACCTATCTCTTGTGACTCTATCAAGGCGCATCGCTCCGCACATCCCACGATATTTATTTTCCTTGACAGGTTCAAATATCCGAAAAGTCATTAATAAAATGTAAGTAGAGAACATAATATGGGAGGTAAAGCGAACCCCTGAGGGACTGCAGGAAATAGAAGTATCTGCTCTCCAGTTTTTCTTCCCTAAAATTCTTGCAGGAGAAAATAACGTAATAGCTAGAGCGTATTTTTGTCCTCGCATTGCAGCTGCAGAGCTACTTTGTATCTTCAAAACAAGTACACTCAAGGCAAGTTTTCTATTACCAGTTGCGTTTGTCAGTTCAAAATCTTTAATAATTACAGTCCTCCAACTAACCATATAATCAGCAAAAAAATTCTGTGATTGACACTTAATTTTCCGATGGAATTTTTAATAAGATGTCACCAGCAACAAACCCACATGTCAATTGGTGATTGGTTGCGGAATTCTAACATCGTTGTTCTGTGCAATGAATGAGCTAATTAAATTTTTCTAATTACGAAAATGCATACGTGGTACTAACTCGATACTAACGAAGATACATAACACACGTCACTTCGATGCACTAAGAATCCATTAACTGTGCGTTGGGAAGCCCTAATTCTTGAAAGGTTAGCTGCAGAGCGTTGTTTTCGTGTCAGCCTGATGTGATTGATCGGTAATGAATTAGTTGCATTCTACGGTTGTATTTCGCCAGCCGGTTCCCTTGCACTCGCACGAAATCTCTGGTTTTTGGGGAGAGTTTCCGCAGTCCTCTGGGGATTTACGAGCTTTACAATATATTAAAGTTAGTTTTCGATAGTATCATATTTTATTTCAGTCAGTTTCGATTTAAACAACTGCAGTAACTATCCGTTTAGTAAAATCTAACATTAGAAGACACATAAAAAATATGGAAAGTTAGAATTTTGAAGGTATGTTTGGAAAGGGTTTTAACAGATCTGAAGGACACACGAGCTTTTACTGTAATGAAGCTACACATATCATTTAATTTTAGTATATGCACAGATAACAGTCATTCAATAATTCTAAAATTAGATAATACATAAACCTTACAAAATAAAATATTCAAGAAACTGCATAACCATCTGTTTGCTACTAAATCAAATATAACTTATTCCTGCTAACGGCTTTTCTCCAATAAAGCTCGTTGGAGATCATAAACTTTAAAGTTTACTAAACGAAACATATCTCTTTCATTCTGAAAAGGTTCAGGAATATCATACCTTTCAGATAAACTTTTGCGTAGTTCTTCAACATTTGCCAGCTGTTACATTAACATTAAATTTCAATGTAAATATTTCACAAACTATTCATTTGGTAGAACCTAAAATTAGTAATTAATGTAATATAATGAATACGACGAAGGAGAAAATAAATAAAGACATACCTCAAATAAACTAGAAACTGGCGAAACACGACTCGATACGCTATGCAGAAGAATATCGGTAACAAGTACGATGCAAAGACGCCTCCTTTAATATGCGTTGAATTACCCAATTTAAACATCCGCGAATTTCACGAATGAACATGGCATACTAAACTCACACAACTAGTATACTAATAAATATCTAAGCTAAGGTCATTCTGCAAGCGCTCGGTATGCAAAGCGGCAGTAAGTAGAGAGAGACGCGAGCCAAAAAGACGAACTCTGAACGAAGCCATTCCGGAATATATCCAAACATGAAAGCCAAAAAGATATCGTAACCCAGTTAGCCGGCCCGAAATTAATCGACAAATTTCTTCGAAAATATTGAACGTTGTGGCCAAATACGTATTCAACGACTTCAAAATGTAAACAACCACAAACTCATGGAAGCTGTCAGCCAGAATAGCACGCAATGAACACCAAAATTTAGAAAAAATCGAAATCTAGCTATCAACCTTTTTTTAATTTAGAATGGTAAAGAAATCATCTCACTTAAATGGTTTACGGGTACTATATTATTTTAACTTAATTTACTTTAATCCGTTTCGGTTAGAATTTTACAAATAGTACCTATGCTAACAGTAATGCTTAAAGTATGGCAAATATTTGAAGTCAAAATACTGAAAAAACTGTATCGATTGATCAAATACGTTTGAAATCTAGTTTGTTGTGACTCCATATATGTAAACAGCATGTAAAATCGGCCATATCAATTTGAATAACGTTTTTCTTCTTCCTATCGTTAGGTCCGTTTGAAAATTAAACGGCATTGCATTTGCCCCGCATAGAAAGAAAAAAGGTGAGCAACTTTGTTTTATTGGGTTCTGCCTTAAGGAGGACGATAGATTAGTAATTGGGCAAATATAATCAAGCAAAAACGTTGTGCGTCGCTATTTTTATGCAATTATAGCTATAGGGAAAGTCTTAGCGTTGCACTATTAGGCAAATTTCAACAATCCTGGGTATATTTAGCTCTCCAAAATATTATTCGACAATCGAATACATTCAAAGAAACCCCTATCGTCCAGCACCCCTGTATATTAATCTATCGTTTCGCAACCGTCCTGTTGCCCAACAAATGTGTGAGAAAGCTCCCCTATATTGCATGTAGAGTTGATGTTAGTTTCGTCCGTGAAGCTTTCGGTTTTGAACTATGAGCTCCATTTGCGAGCCCACAAATCTTCCTCAACCACTAGGCCCAGCCAAGATTTTCTGCAACGCTGGGAGTGATTTTTCTTGATTTTCGCAGTTGGCCGTTGATTTAACTGTTTTACGGCTACCTTGAATATATATGCGTTATCTAACATTGCATGTATAATGCACAGCAAATTTGTAATGTAATAGACTATTCTTAATTTTGTATGTGAAAAAAGTTTTGG
Source organism: Agriotes lineatus (assembly GCA_940337035.1). Classification (NCBI taxonomy): domain Eukaryota; kingdom Metazoa; phylum Arthropoda; class Insecta; order Coleoptera; family Elateridae; genus Agriotes; species Agriotes lineatus. The sequence continues at coordinate 33,234,458 of OW679197.1, read as the reverse complement.
TGCATATCCCGTATGTAGTGCAGTAACGCCATCGGCGCTCTACACCTGCGTATTAATAATTCTTTTCCCGGTGGAATTTCTCTTAAAAACATATGTGAAGACTTTGCTTATTAGGACAAACATTATTTTCAAACAATTTGTTGTTTAAATGTAATGTTATTAATGTTTTTTAATGCACTTTTACAATTTTATGTGTAATATTATTTTTCCTGTTTAGTGCAAAGCATACTCATTTTTTCACACGCATTTGCCTGCAGAAAGTGACCATTGCAACACTCTTATATCAACATTTTCATATATGTCTAATGTCAATACTTTCTGCACTCTAATGTCAAGTGATAATCGTCTAAACGGCTAAAACTGACAAATGTTAAATATTGTTTGACAAATGTCAATTTCTTTATAGGGAATAGGAAGCCGTCGTAGGAAAAACAGTGTGTAACACATTCGTGAAAAGGCGTTTGGAAAACTTATGTGAATAGAACACCAGTTAGAACTCGTGTTCCATCTTTAACATGCATTTTATAATGGTATCCGTTCCACACTTGTATTGCAATATACTATTGTAAAACTCAATGAAGTTGCGTGGATTTGGAAGCCAAATAAACATTTTCACAGATCACGAAACCAAGAAGATTCTAAATCTTGAAAATGAGCAACGTACTCATATTTCGTATTTCCTATTTTCGATAAGATTCTTTATGTTGGAACCCCCAATCCACCACTGGCATCTGAAACACCCTCGTCGCGCCCTAAAATAACATAAATTTGGCTCCATATCTTCCAAGTACATTTACTTTGACTGTTGCCATCAAGCTCCATTTTATTTCAATTTACGCCTCACTCTCATCCCACTGAGCCACTGAGCACCATTTTAGGTTGTGACATGTCGTAGACAGAAATTATCCAGGAACACTATATCAAGAACTACTCATTTATTCACAAGAACGCTGGCATCAAAAATCATAGGTTGCAGAGACAAGTTACTTACAGTTCTCTGAGATTTACAAGCTTCATATTACGATGTTAACATGGAACTTAATGTAAGTAGTTTAATCGACTTAAATTTTAACTGTTCAAGCACTGTTCATCTGGTAACATATAAAATGACAATAACTACACAGGAAATGTCCGAATCTAAAATTTTAAGAAAACGGTTCAGTATTATGCTGTTTAATAATCAAGAGTAACTGTTCAAAACTGACAAGCTTCAGATTACATTTATGTTATATGCACCTCGAACATTTTTTCGTTCAGTAGAATCTAAAACTGAAAACATATAAAAACCGACTAAAGCTAGAATGTTGAAAGTATAATAACAACTGTTTCGTTTATTATAAAAGTTGCACAGAATTAGGCTTGAGAGAGCTGGGTACTTTAGCTTATTGAAGTAAATTCAATTTTTGTTTACAATAAGGAGTGTGTACATATTTAAAAGTATCTACAATATATTGTTCAACAGTGTAGTTAATACAAAAACAGCAGGAATTGGATATTTTAAAATGGTAACATTATATTTCTACAACAAATTCTCTACATAAAATGAAAAACTATATAGCATGATTATATATAAAATTAAAAATTAGAAAGATGGATAAACAATGCTCTATTATTTATCGTTGAATTATTGTAAGAATATTTCGTAACAATCAGGATTACTTGAGATAAATTAGGACGACCATTTACATAACATCCTTCTCGTTGGATATACCTGATTTCGTTAGTAACGTTTGATATGAACAATCTGTTCTATTTCTAGTAAAATGTCTGTGTATCAGGTTTTGTAAGCAACTCACGGCATTAGTAATACCTCGAAGGCTGTCGGCATCCGTGACTGCTCATCGTCTCAGAAGCCTAGGTAACCAACTAGCGGAATTCTTATGGAGCAGACAATGGGCAGCACTATATAAAAGAGTTTGTAAAGTTTTGGTCTCGCTCACTATGTCGGCAGTCGCGTTAGCGTTACCATGGCTGTTTCCACAACCTTGTACTTCTATTCATGTGGACTACAAAATTAGCTTTGTTAATTAGAAGGTGAGCCATAAGTAGAACCATTTCCTCCAGAATAAATTTTTTCTGATCAATTACAATTATGGACAGCATTTGTTATTTTTTGAAACAGACTTCAAAGACTCGTTTTGTTTCTAATTTATTATAATTTTTCTTTTGACATATTATTAGGTTTTACTCCGCCATTCTACAGTTATATTCTTCCAGATTATTCGAAAGCCTTTTATATTTTAACAGGAGTGGATCTGTCAAAGTACTTAGTTTTTAAAAATATTCAAATTTTACTGTTGGCCAACCGTAAGGCACATTTGGAGTGTTTGAAGCTACATTAACGACTTCAACACCATCACCTGCAAAGAATTGTGTCATATTTTTGGAGTAATGAGTATGTGCTAAATCACATACTTTTTTAAAGTGTTTTTTAATAAACGGAAACAAGAAAAATGTTTTGAAATATGCAAATATGCCTCTACATCAATCGATTATTTGCCTAAATCACGTGTACCGGTTTCAATTCTATAACTTGCTAATGTAAGATGTTTAATGTAACATTCAATATAAAATTCGTACACTCTTTTTGCAGAGCACTGACATTCGATCGGCTTCATTTTCTAGCGTGGAAATAGAATTAGAAATGTGTGTACTGCTAATAAAGCTATTAATATGGCATGTAATTTATGGAAAACAAATTGTTTGAATATTATTTTTTGGACGGTAAATATAAAGTTCAAAATGTGGCCATGCTTCTAACTACCCGCTACTTCGTGTTCTATTCATTGACGTGTAGGTGAAGCAACACGCTAAATCTGGAAATTATAAACACTCCCAATGTGAACCATTGTAATAGATGAACAATATTTTATAAAGAATGCAGCAATATTGTTTGTATATAAATTTTTCCACTGATAACATTGTATGATTCTCTTTTTTTTTAGAATTTATGATTTACAGTTACAAATGCTTGGATACTAGAAATTGTACTTAGAATAACTTTGGTTGCTTTATTTCGCTTCAATTATTTCAAAAATATACGTTGATGAGTATGCAGTTTAGTTTACTGCAATACTAGAAACACGTAAATTAAGTAAATCGGTTGTAAACATGCATCTTATGGTGCAACCATCATTCAAATAAACTTAGACGTTAACAGTTGAATACTAAATGTAAATAGTTAGCTGAAATGTCTGCAATCTAAATGGGATTTAAACGCCAATGAAAGAAGAACAAGGTTATAGATATACACAAATACTGTAACGGTTTAAAATTGTTAAAACAAGGCAACTACTTTAGTATCAATTATTTATAGGGACAATAAGAACGGTTTTCTGTTAGCCAAGCCTTAGCCTTAACGAAACTGTGTGCTATCGTGAAGTATCGAATATCAATTTAGCCTTTTGCTCTTAAATTAATGGAATCACGCATGTACTTATTAAAATTGAATTAGCAACCTACGTATTCACTACCCATTACGAGTGCCGGACCATTAACAGCGTTCATTAACTTTTTACACGTTAATGTTTTGTTGACATTCAGTTCTCATTAAATGATTAAACTAATTCACACATCGACTGTTGCCTAATAGTTTTTATTAGCTTGGTTCCATTTTAGCTCTGATGTAAAACAGCCTGCTATTGGTTTGCAACTTTTCATATAATAATACCTGTTACATTTCATGGAAAATTACCAACACCCCAACCTGTGGTTTATTTAGTACAAAGTAGCAGAAAATATTTAAAATTTTCAGTTGTGGGTACCAATACGTATGTACTCTGAATGTTATTTTTTGGCAGTGTTATATCTTTTATCGGACTTTTTCCACTGTCTAAGGTGTAATTATTACCATTACCACGTGTGCTAACATCAAGTGATAAGCAAGTTTTCTTGTCCAGTATAATAGTCATTACTGCACTGGGGGGTCGTTTATATCTAGTTCTCACTATTTGAAAGATACTTAAAGACTATAACTTAGAAATTTTAATAAGAAATTGAAAACCTCAATTTAAAAAATACACGCACACAACTTCCTTTTACAGTGATCTTATAATTAGCCAAAAATGTGATTTTTAAGTTTTAAGCATTTGTCAATAATTTTCAAAAGTTACAAATTCTACAGAAACCGTACAAAGTAGACCGTTAGTTCGAGACAAATTTTCTCTAAAATTTTAAGCTAAATTCAAAATGTATTAATATACCGGGTGTTCTATTTAAAATAAGAGTTAATAAAATTTTAGGAAAAAAACAAAAGGAACCCATTGTAGAGGTATTCAATTGGAAAATTACCTATTTCACATAAATACACAATAAAATGCAATAAAAATGTAAAGTTTTGAAAAAATCGTTAGAGCCGTTTTTGAAAATATCGAAAACAACTTAAAAATCGCAAAAGTTAACACCATACTTCCGGTTATGAGATTTTCTTCAAAAGCTTGCTGTCGCATCTACATAGTACATAGAACTTATATATGAAGTCTCAACGCCATATCTCTTTTCGTTTTTGAGATATTCTGTTCACAGACAGACACACATACAGACACACACACGCACACACACACTGAGCAGTATAGCAGTTTCTAAGAAAAGCAAAAATTATTGTTCAATCTAGTTCTGGATGATGTAATGAAAAATGTAAGAAAAATCTGTAAAAGGCTTTACCCAGAACATCCCTCGTGGACGTTGTGACACTAAATAATATTAAAAATCAAATTAAGTTAGGAGTAAAAATATCTTCACGTTTATAATAAATTAAATAAATTTTCAAATAAAAAAAAAAGTTACCGGTGGTCGAATTCGAAGGGCAGGCGGACCTCGTATGCAGTCCCTACGTTTTGTAGGATATTCTAAGGGAACGGGCCTTTTCTACCTGAGCTACGGCGCACCGACCCTTCTAATTCCTGCGTTTCAGCTATATTAAGTAACGCACTAATTTGTTGCTCTTTTTTGTATCGTGCAACATTTATTCAGTATCTATTCGGGCCCATTTTTAGTAAGAATAAAGCCTGCGCTATATACAACTTATTACTTGTATTTATTGCTAAGTTAAATAAAAATAAACAACATTTTATTTTGTTAAGGTGCTCACCCTGTTTAAACAGTGTGTCGCCGGATTGAGTTCACTATAGGTATCGAGAGATCAAAAAAAAAACTGTTCCTCAGCGGGCTGTGGAAATTCAACGTATGAATAATATGTTGGTGACACTGTACGTCAATGTCAAATTCGAGGTTAGCAGGTTCGGATTTGCGTCATTTTGTATCATAACTGACGGAAAACCTAACCTAATAACCTCGAATTTGACATTGACGTACAGTGTCACCAACATATTATTCATACGTTGAATTTCCACAGCCCGCTGAGGAACAGTTTTTTTTGGATCTCTCGATATAATCGACAAAAAAATTTACAATTTTATTTTAATGTTTTGGAATTCCGCCCTGCTTGGTCTGAAGAGAATTTTAAGAATATTTACAGTTTTTGAAAACACAAGTTGGCCTTGACAGTGAAGCAAAACTATTTTTTTTTCATGTAAACTTCCCTTTATGTTCATGATACGGCAACATTTTAACCGAGAAAATGTCTTCCGAATGATAAGTTATGGCGCTATACAAAATTTCAGGAAGATCTACCACTTACATTAAACCGTTAAAATTGTATCTGTTAAAAATTATGGTTTGATTTAAGTAGGTAGTGGCACACAGCAGGCAAGGGAGGCAGGCATACCCGCATTCTGAATGAGGCCGTCGACAAGATCCCTCTTCTGGACGCCATGGTGGACTACCTCCCTCTGCAATATGCCTTCAACAGACAATTTAACGTTTATGAAAATGCCGGGTTTACCCAGCATATAGATATATCCATCTTTACTGATGGATCTAAAACAAAGCACGGAACAGGTGCCGGAGTTTTCTCTGACGATCTGAACCTCCGCCAAAGCATACCACTAGGCAAAATGGCCACTGTCTTCCAAGCGGAAGTAATTGGAATAATGCATGGTGCAAAAGCAATTCTTGAAAGGAAAATCGAGAATCAATGTATTGGTATCTTCAGTGACAGTAGAGCCGCTTTACTAGCCCTGGGCAGTTGCACAATTACCTCAGGTGTGGTACTGCAGTGCCGTGAAGCTCTCGAAGATATCTCAAAAAATAATGTTGTTTCTCTTGTATGGGTGAAAGGACATGACGGTAACTACGGCAATGAGGAGGCTGATGAGACTGCGAGACTGGCTTCCGGACAACCTCTCTGGGGGCCAGAACCCGTAATCCCCATATCCCTGACAATATTAAGCTCTATGCTATATCAAGAAACCTTAAACAGCTTCATACGAAGATGGGTTAACATGCAAAGCTGTCGTCAAGCACGGGCTGCTATTACAGCGCCCTCGCCAAAGACAGCCAAATATTGCTTGCAACTGTCCCGAAGGAACCTTCGACTAGTCGTGGGTATCCTATCTGGACACTGCACTCTAAACCAACATATGCACAGGATGAGACTGGTGGACAGCCCAAACTATCGCGGATGCAACGAGGATGACGAGACAGCAGAACACGTTCTGTGTCACTGTCCAGCTCTCGCAAGAGTCAGAGGATCCATGTTGGGGGACTTCTGGCCCGATATGGCCAGAATTAGCAACATTCCAGTTGCGGTCGTCCTTAAGTACATTCAAAAGATTGGATGGCTTGAGTGATACCCAACTTGGAGAGCTGCTGGGAGGTAGCACAATGGGCCCACCTAATGCGGCCTAAGTGCGTGTGAGGTAACTCACCCTCCATTTTTAATCCAGAATCCAGAATCCAGAAGTAGGTAGAACTTCCTGAAATTTTGTATGGAACCATACGTTCCCATTCTGAACAACTTTTCTTAGTAAAATTTTGCCGTATTATAAACAAAAGGGGTAGTTTACTTGAAAATAAAATACAATTTTTTTGTCTAATCTAAAAATAACGGTTTAATCTAAGGAAATAGATTGTACTGGAATTTTTGTATAGGGCGATAATTTATCATTCTGAACAACTTTTCTTGATAGAACTTTGCTGTATCATGAATAAAAAGGGTAGTTTATTGAAATAGAAAATAGTTTTTTTACATTTTTCATGGCCGACTTAAGTTGTAAGAATTAAAACTCTGCTTAAAATTGTTTTCAGACCAAGCAGGGCGGAATCCCAAAACATTAAAATAAAATTGTAAATTCTTTTGTCTATTATACCTATAGTGAACTCAATCCGGGGACACTGTATTTACCTGAAATTTTTTCGGTTTCATGCTAGGTAGATATATACATAATATGTAAGCAAAATATTGTCTTTCTTCGACAAATAGCTTGTGTGTTATACCGCCAACAGACCGACAGACAGACAGACGGAATTGATAAAACCTGTTTTTCGTCATCTAGGGACCCTGAAACGTAAAGATCTGGATAAATCTCGAAAGCTGAGTTTTTCGCTATTACAATACTTCTTTCGTCTTTTAGACGAGGGAAGTAAAAATACAAGAAAATACCAAGTAAGAAATCTATACAGACTAAGAGAAATACTTTTCGCCAATGATATGGTAGTAGCTATACGGAAAAACCGAGAAAGATTTACATACAAAGAGGAATGTCTACAATACAGAACTGTAAAAGAAAACCATAAAGGTCAACGTAGAAGAACACAAAAACAATGGTTATACGGCCAATCAGAAGAAACATAATATGTATATAGAGGGGAGAAATCTTGAAAAAGTTTAAATATTTAGGAGTTTGGACTCAGGCAAATCGAAAACTAGGCGATTCCTAAAACTCCACGTTTCTAGAAAAAAAAACGTACCCAAAGAAGCCAAAGTGAAAGTATTCAAAACAGTTGCAATACCAATCAGTCTTGGACAACAGTTCAAAAACACCGAAGCAGAGTAGAAAACCTGAAGATGAGATTCCTGCGAAAAGTAGACGATAATACGTACAAAGAGATATCTCATCAGAAATACATCATTCCGGGAAAAGCTAAACACAAAAGTTGTAAACGTAACAGCCCAAGATAGACAGTTGGGGTAGCGGGTCATTTAATAGGAATGAACAAATGCAGAACAGTGGAAAAAGTGTTTGAATCCAGACAAAAGCGGAGAACAAAAAAGGGAGGCAGAAGAAAACATGGAACGAGGAGCTGAAGACGATAGCAGAGTCAAGAAATATCAAGTGGAAGAAAGTATGTAACAGTACTTTTACTTAGCCCTATGCTCTATTGCATTATTAATTTATATTGCCCTGGGTTCGCTAGCTTAAACAGTCGTAGAAACATAAAACTCTATTAAAATCGTCAGTACGGTTAAGGACAAGCTAATATTGCTCTGGGGTTGCTCGTTGTCATTTGGAATGCTAAAATTATGCATGCAAAAACTGCCAGCAATAAAAACCCAACAGTTTACACAAAAAGATATATAATCTGTAAGAAAAACACAAATAGATGGAAATATATGTACATAAAACACAAAGAATAAACAACGTCCAAGCATGCAGTGAAGCTGTCAACAATACTTTAATTATCTACAAGCGAAAGCTGTTTCTTCTCGCGTTATTACATAAAAATACATGTAAATATTCACTATTCATATAAAAAAAACTGTACGCTTTCTGTATGAAAGCACGCAGTAATGTTCAACTGTCGACGCAAAGTGGCAAACTCCGATAGTGCGAAATGTATTTAAATTCTCAGCACAAATGCACTAGGCGAAGCTGTCTATTCTTGTTGCTGGAACACGCTACCTTGGCACGTTCAGTTCAAGCTGACACGCTGCACTAGCGGATTACGCAATAATTTCGTGTTGGCTGAGGGCAAATCCCCGTTATCTTAGGCACGAAAACAATTGCCCACAATGGCGCATATTTTCTTACTTCGTATTGCAGTTTTAACTAGAAACTAACCTTGCATTGTTCCCAAGTCTCCTCGTGCTTGGACAAAAGCGATGCTTCTATAGCGTTAAAACAACGGCTTCCTTCTACGGAAGATGCAGGTTGCTGCTTTTGGTGATGCTACCCGGGTGGTTTGATGCCTTCGTAGTCTAGGTTCCCCCTCAGAATACTTTTTGGTGGCTATTAATGCAGGCCAACACATCAGTATTCTGTGCACTTTAATGCCTTTATGAAGACGCGTCGTACCTTGGTGAGACTACACGCACGGTCGCTAACTTATGAGCGACTGCCTCAGTTTCGTTGCTCCCCAATCATCACGGGCTTTGTTCTATTTATAACTCCGCGCTTTTGATCTGCTGCATTCGCACATATCACTCCCGCACATGCGAAATCTTTTCTGCGCCCTTACGGGCGTTAGTGATAACCTAATTTTAAGGATGCTTGAAAGATGTATGGCTGTTGAAAAACACAGTATAGGCTATACCAATTATTAAATAATATATTATCAGAGTTGCTTATGTGGTTTCTGTGTAGAAACGTACATTATAAAAAAATCACTTCACAAAAATCCTAGGTACTTTAAACAACAAAATGTTCATCGATTTTTACAGTAAATACAGCTCGCTGAATCGCATATTGTTTAGTTATATACCTCTCGTTGTATTGGAACTGACAAAAATTGACTAATCTCGAAAAACAACCAATTGTACTCATAAACCTACCCTTAAACCGATTCTATATAACTAAGTTAAAGTAGATATAGGGTTATCGCATATCTATTATTCTTTAGATGTTCATTAGTTTTAGAAAAGCTAGAGAATAAAGACAATCGTGTACATCTGCCATATCCATTGTTTAGTTTTCCAGAATTAATTAGGTGTAGCGAAGATAAGGAAGAAGTACAGTTATGGGCAGAACTCCACCGAGGTCTAATCAGGCTGCGGCCATGATATTCAGCGGAATGCATTTTTCGCGTGCTCTGCGCCAATGCTTCAAAACTCACTCCTAATTTTATTTTGTGTTCGAAATCAAAACAACTGTTAGAAAGCACACTCGAAGCGCGCCCCAGCGGTCCTAAAAATAGAGCTAAATTGGCGATACAATGCCGCCTAAGCAGTCCAGAAAATAAACTTAACCCTCCTAGAGCCGATAAGGTCCGGGCCTGCGATATATAATAGATAAATATCAAGGAGAGCCAGGATTGCTGGAGCGTTTGAGGCGAGTGGTTTAGCCCATGTATTCCGCAACCCCTTTAATCCACACTTCATGGTATTATTGTTTGCAGCGGTGCCGATCCAGCGTCCACCGGATATCTCGCCCTTCCGCTATCTCGCCCTCGGAAAACAACCTACAACTTAATTGGTTCGTTAAAAAAATCGAGCCCTTTGCCCGAGCGAAAGAAACACGCCCTCCTTAATGCCATTAAAATGTACATAATAGAATCTTGCTCGAAATTAAGTTCTCTAATCTTTATAAAGTTAAATGCTTTCGCATTTTATTTAAGTAATAAGATGCAAAGCGGAAGAGCCACACTTTGCCCTTTGTCCCCGTACAGTCTGCAACAACTCCTTCCATTACGAAGCAAACGCGAGGTTCACTATCACAATGCCAATTGGACCAAACAATTATCAAGTTGTCATCGCCCGTGTTCTTTTCTCGATTTATATCCTGACACCCGCACGCAAATCCTGTATGAAAAATTAAAGCAAGCGCTGAACTTTCCTCACGTGGTAAATATAGGGGCGTGGGGTTCATTAACCATAACTTCCCTCAATAATTAATCACTAGTTGATATTGCACGGTGACAGCACTTCAGCATCTGGTTTTCATTCAAAGCAATCGGTTAAAACGCCTGGTCAGAACGTTTACACGCCTTGAAAATCGTTAAGTTGGGATACAAGAATCGACAGCTTCGAATCTAACTATTTCGCAATTGAAAAAGTATTTGAACTGTTCTTAATAATTGTTCATTTCACTTTTTCTAATGGGCACCGGAGTTAAATTTCAGACTTGTTGCTCTAATTTCGAAGATTTTTTTTTATAAAATTCCTTTAAAGTCAACAATCGTTTCAAAAGATGGAGCTAAGCCACAAATTATTTACTTACAACTAGCCACTTTTGATGTCTACTACTGGACTGTGCCCACCTTGTTAAGATCACCACCTCATCTAGGGGTGCCCCCTTTTTGTTTCTTTTTCAATTTTGTGGCCCCCACTCCACTATCCTGTCTATTGTGTGTTCTTCTGGCCAAATGTCCTGTAGCAGGCATGCCTACTCTAATTGTAACTAGAAGCATAATTATTTCTATCCGTTTTTCTTGTATAATTCTCAGTTTTCCTATATAAATCTACTACTACTGATAGCAACCAACCTAAACATTTTATAGTTAATTCAATATTAGAAGTCATTCTACATAAACTATTTTATTTGAAATCGGCATTAAAGTACCTCGAAATCGTCATTAAAATACGAAAAATAGGCAGTAAAGTACTCCATTGTTTTACGACTTTTTTATAGGTGGCGAAGAGACAGTCAACCGACGTTAACATAACCTACAAATGTTGTAATTTCACGATTTCAAATAAAACATAATGTACTCCTCTGCACTGAAGTTCCTTTTTATCCCTCATGTGGTTTAGTTGCCTTGGCCCTACTAAATGCACATTCGTAATAAAAAGCTTAACTTCAGTGCCTTGGTATACAAACTATTATTGTATGAAAACAACAAATTAAGAAATACTTTGATAGCCTGAAATGTGACTCTAGAAATTCAAATAAAAATACTACACAGAAATGCCCATCGCTAAATTAGAAAATAGTTATTCTGTCGTTCTTAATTTTTTTTGAGTTCCGAAGGTTTTCACTCCAGGTATTGACCAAATTTGAGTTACTTCCATATTTAAAACTTGGAAATGCAGTAAATAAGATTACTGCTCATTTATAAATTTATGTACTCAAAGAGAAAATTTATAAAACTAACGGTTTGGGACAATAGTGAGCTTATGTGACTCAGTCTTAATTAAAAAAAGATTTATTAGTTGTTAAAAGTTGTACATAATTATTTTAACTCGGACGTAATATGTTCATTTTGTCAGTAGGTACCAGTAATTCTACTTTACAGTAGGAATTGTATTTATAAATAAGTCAGTTTCGTTGGTGTAAGATTTACGACTTAGGATTTCTCATCCTAACCACATCGGAATGATGTGAAATGTTAGTTAGGTGCAGTAAAGCAATGTAGAATTTTATATTCCATAGCTTAGTTCTGGGTTTATTAATTTAATTAACAGATTAAGCACTGAACTAGCGACTTGGAAAATTAGCATTGCTTTGCTTTCATCATGTCACATGAGTTTGGTGACTGGAAAAATATCATACAGAGATAAAGTATGCCGTATATGTCGAATTTAGCACTAGTTCGAGGCCACAACAGAGTTTCATGAAAAATGAGGTAGATACTCAGTGTAACTTTGTAGCTAGATTGTATTCAGGGTATAGTACGTTTTGCTATAGTTTAAATGGTTTATTAGCTAAATGCGCGAATAACATTTATTGAAACACTGGACATTTTACAAGAAATTTAATGATGTAGTAGTACATAAGAAAATAATTGGTAAAATATGAATTCCATACATTTCTGCAATTTGTTGTTTTGCTTTGATGGCCCATTTTTAAATATGCCAAATTACTATCACATGCCAGAGTTTAAGAACAAAAAGCAATTAACTATATTTAGCGTGCTCATTTTGTAAAAGATTCACGATCTCACTGATGCAAGGGAAAGCGCGCTCCCAAGGAGTTCGAAGGATTTAAGGAGCTGACCAGAGAAGGAAGGTGAGGAGGTCCAGGACACCTGCAGTTCAAGGTTTGGGTTTTACTGTCGTTGATGAGAGAGATAACAGTGGCAACCTCTTGCTACGCTAATAAAAAAACGAGGCCGTGGTTATTCTACCCTCAGCTGTGATGCCGAAAACGTAACAAAAAGGACGTACGATATTCATTGAATTTTGAAAGCAAAGAAAATAAATAAAATAAGTGACTTACGCGGATTTTTTACGTATCTTCTTTTTTCAAATTTCGTGCAGTCATTGCGTCTTCCACTTTATCTCTCCAGCTACGCCTTGGACTTTTCCATTTTCGTTTCTCGGTTGGTGCCCATTTTTATATCTTATCTTATGTCTTCCACCCTATTTGTACGCCCTAAGTCCTAACCACACTAACTGTCGTGTTTGTACCTCGTCCAAAATATCTTTTTGAACTACCATTTTCCCATAATTTCACTATTCCGCACTCTGTTAGTTCTTTTTTTCTACAGATTGAACGTAGGTATTCTATTTAGGTCGACAATATTATTTCTGTTAATATCTCTGCCTGACACCCATAGAACATAACACTACTTACCATTGCTTTATACATCCTTAATTTAATTTCTCTCCTTAAGTTTCTATTATAGATAATAGCCCGACTTTTTCTAAGATAATGTTTTTTACTATTTGCGTGTGTATTGAATATTACTCTCAAGTACATTTGTTAACTCTTCTTATTTCTTGGCTTCCTTCTAGTGGTAGATTTTCTAATTGCTTGGCGCCGAAAACTACGTATTTAGACTTGTCTTTGTTGATCGTTAGTTCATTTCTCTCATATACATCCTGTAAATTCTAACCATGTAGCTAAGATCATCTTGGTCAGCAGATATTATAATGTGATCGTGGGAGAAAATACATAGTGTATAAGATACCTCGATTCGCAACCCCAAATTTTTATATTGTTTTTGCCACCCTTGCGGGGTTCTATCCAAAAAAAATTTAAATAAAGTTGGCGATAATGAATCTCCTTGCCTTAAACTTTTTTTTGTGCAAATTTTCTCTGTTACTTTACTTTCTAATTTTATTCTGGTGAAGTTCTTCTGATATAGTTTGATACAGGCTTTGATCAAGTTCGAACTAATACCAAAATTCTTCATTTCCGTCAATAGTTTTTCAATTGAGACGCTATCATAGACCTTTTCTAAGTCCATTAGCCCTACATGCGTTTTTCTGTCTCGTTGTATCTTTTTTCCATTGCCAAATTTAAGGGAAATGTGTTGTCGGTAATTTCAGTTTTATATTCTATAATTTAAAAGCAGCCGTGAGTTTAATTTGAGTTTGTTAATCAATTTAAAAAGTCCCAACAAATTTCTTTTGTGTATTTTAACCAACCCAGCGACAATATATTGTGATTGGAGTAAGAGTTTCTGCCCCCGATTCGCAGCTTATGTTCACGGTATAATCGATTTCTTCATCTTCTATATTAATACCTTCACTCAATATGGAATTAGTTATCAACTTCGACTTTTGATATTAGTCTTAAGACCTATTTCATTTAAAATCCTATTTAGAAGGTAAAATATTTTATTTAGAATATAGCTGAAGGAAATGCATTGTGGACATTAATTTGTCGACAATAAATACCATACAATTCTAGTAGAAATATGTTTTATCATTGCTAACTGCATAGCAGTATTTAAAACAAAGGCCATGTCGCAACCATTAAAACAAAGCATGTACTTGCTTGTCTATGTCGTTCAATATTATTTTTTGTTTTTAATATTTTTATCTAAATATTCAACATAACTACATAAGTGGTGATAATTTTGATAATTTAAACTAGATTCACGAATATTTGTTACTATCAAGAAATCTCACGAGTGGACGATGTCCGCGTGTAGGATTTCTTAATAACAGCAAAGATGACTGCTAATCTAGTTAAAATTATTTAAAAAATATTACCACGAATGTAATTCGGCGTGATTATTTTTTAAACAGCCCAAGCTGTAGATAGGGTTTGATGAAGCTTCCAGGTGAGTGCCCTGTTAGTTTTAACAACTCCTGCTTACCTTCTCATTACTACTGGCTGATAGGACTGTTTAAAAAATAATCCATACTATTTCATTTGTATGCAAGAGGCACAGGATTTTCTAAAAATTGCATAATCTTAATATTTTACTTTAACTATACAAATTATGTTTTTCTTAACCTTTCATATAATTGATAGATTGTTTTTAAACTCCATATATTAGTTTATTCCTTGCACAAGCATCTATGCTTTTGTTGAACTACAGCTCAAAATAAATATCTACACTAAAACGTTTCTAAGCTATTAACGTAGGCTTAATGATACAGAAAAGGTAATGGTAACTATTCAACAGGTTAATCCATTATTAATGGTGCAATAGCACAAAACTTCTAAATGGATTCTGATTGAGTATTACGCAAATACTAGTGTTGATTTCTTGGCTATTTATTGGCCATTAGAAGGTTCTAAGCTTAAAATAATGATATAAAAAATTACTGTTTGGGATACATTTACGAAATTAAAAACCTTGTGTAAATTTCTTAGATGGTTAGATCAATATCAAACGTAAAAGCTACACCACCATAATTCACCAGGGGAAGATGGCATTGTTACCCAAATGATAGAAGCTACAGGCGCTCGTGGTATAGAAATTATCTATCGTATCTGAGATAAAATATGGACATCTGTGTCTGGCCTGCTGACTGGACAAAGTCAATCTATATACCTGTGCACAAAAAAGAAACCCGCAGTAAGTGGGAAAATGATCGAACTATTGCACTAATTTCGCACACAAGTAAGATCATGCTTTACATCATTCAAGAGCGATTAAAACCCTACCTCCTGCCACAAATAGCTGAGGAGCAAGCAGGATTTATGCCAAGCCGTGGTACTAGAGAACAGCTTATGAACGTTAGACAAAATGGTCGAGAAATTTTATGAATTTAACGTTCCGGCATTCTTTTGCTTTCTGGATTATTCAAAAGCTTTTGACACCGTAGCATGGGACCAGTTATGGCGAATTCTGGGAGAAATGGCTGTACCAGAACACCTTGTCCGCCTGATACGGAATCTTTACGTATCCAACCAGTCCTACGTAAGAGTAGATGATCTATTCTCTGAGCCATTTGTTATCAACCAAGGAGTTCGTCAAGGTTGTGTGCTATCACATATACGGCGATGGATAATCCGAAAAGTTACAGAGGACTGGCGTGGGGGCGTATCGATTGGAGGGAGGTAAATATCAAATTTGCGATACGCGGACGACACAACACTGCTATTCAGCACAGAAGAAGAAATGGCGGATCTTCTTCGACGAATTGAAGTTTGTAGCTCAGAGGTCAGCTTAAAGCGTAATCGTTCAAAGTGTCACCTAATGATTGTAGATCGAGCAGGGGTAGTTCCACGGCACCAAAGAATAATTACTGATATTCCAACAAACAATGAAGTAATTTATCTCGGGGCGCGTATTTCCAACAACGGCGACTGTGAAGGAGAAATAAAAAGAAGAATCGAGATGGCCAAAACAGCGATAACAAGCCTAACAACAGTGTGGAAAGATCACAAAATAAGCAAAGATACAAAAATGAGGCTACTACGAACAATAGTATTTCCGATAGCAACATACGCTTCAGAGACCTGGACAATAAATGCAGCTTGTCGTAGACGCATTGAAGCATTTGAAATGTTCTGTTGGAGAAGAATACTCCGAATTCCCTGGGTCGAGCGACGTCCTAAAATAGGTATCAATTCTTCAAGAGCTTCACATAGGTACCGATAACCGACTACTGCGGAGCATTCAGAAACAAATTATAAAATTCTTCGGTCACATCATCCAGAAGGATGGTTTAGAAAAACTAGTTGTACAGGGTAAAGTAGACGGTAAAAGAAAAAGAGGTCGCTCACCAAATCCTTTTATAGATCAAGTACCACACTTTACAGGCATTCCACTAACACAATGCATGCAACAAGTAGAAGACGAGATGCACAAAGGGGTCACGACGTTCGAAAGCGAACGACTTAAGAGAGAGAGATCTATATTACCGAAGATGCTTGGCATATGCGTTAATAATGGCTCTATCTAATACATACACTAGGTGTGCTATATATTCTTTTAGTCCGTGGAGCAAACCAGTTTTCTAAAACTATATGCAGGTGAAGAGACTTTGCACGAAGAGGGGAGTGTAGTGACTTACATAAAGTACATAAATACATTGAATGTCGACCAGATCCGTTCTTCAAAGGAAATATATGTATGCAAAGCAAAAAACAATAATTTATTACAGTAAAGTCGTAACAGTGTCCGCATAAGAAAACTTTTTAACTCAAATGATCAGTTAATTTATTTTCTGCAGACGTGTCATTACACCTGAACATTTATATTTTATTTCAAAATCATGGTTTTTTTGTGTTTACTTTTGAATGACAGTATAACTGACCAATGCTAATCTTTCTGTTTTTTCTGCTTCGC
This sequence comes from Agriotes lineatus, assembly GCA_940337035.1. Classification (NCBI taxonomy): domain Eukaryota; kingdom Metazoa; phylum Arthropoda; class Insecta; order Coleoptera; family Elateridae; genus Agriotes; species Agriotes lineatus. The sequence goes on along the minus strand of OW679197.1, from coordinate 33,217,268 downwards.
CTCTTGGTGTTATACAGTGAAAAATAATTTCAATTCCTGGTCGGATATTTAGGGAAAACCTATCATCCCGTCATCAAAGATTTCGCAACAGTTTTATAAAGCGACGCTCTAAGTTCGGATGCAGCCTTGATTTTTTCCGTAAAATCGTGCTACGGTAAGCACATGGTCCACGGGTTTTTTGTGTAGACCATACGTGGCGTCACAACGTAGATAGAGGATTAATTGGTCAAATTCAACAGTCTTCAATCTCAGTATGACTAAATAAATTTTAGGTGGGCTATCTTAACACCGTCGTCTAAAATTTTATGCTGTGCGATTTTATTTGTGAAGTTATGTGTATTCCTGAAATAATATAAGCATTACAGAAATTATAAAAAAAAGGTAGGTCATATCTTTGAGCTACGCACATTTTTTGTAGCCGAGAGAAATTATTTCTGATTAGAAACTTCCCACCTTTTCTACTGAGCTGACTGGACCTCCTTCTTTGGCTTGTAAAAAACACAAATATGAAAATACTTTTATTATAATGTAAATGTACTCAGAATAGGGACAAAATAATGTATATCTGTATTAACTGTAACCTCATTTACCTAATGGTGTAGAGCCTGGTGCTTTCTACGCTAGCATCTGGCGGTGCAGGGCCCAACTTGCTCCGGTTTCCGGTTACAACGTTGGAACGCGCCTTTTGTGCTTTTCTAGTAACCATTGTGTTAAGCGTGTGTGGTAGTGACGTGTTGACCTTGTTGCTTTATCCCTCAGATATGTGGATTCGAGTAGAGCACAGTTAATTTGGTGCCCAACTGTGAATGTTCTCACCGAACTCGATACCGATCGCCAAGGCTGCGGAAAAATTCCTCCGCCCACCGTGGGTTTCGAACCGAGGACTTGCTTAATGCAAACTTAACGCTCTACCAACTGCGCTACACGGCTTCTACAAAATAATTTATAACCCCAATCAACTTATCTTTTAAAAATACTATATTATTGGCAAAATCTAATTTATTCTGCTAAAATGGACTATGTGGATGTAAATGCGATAGTTTTGCCATGATTTTCGTTGTGCTTTGAGTTCAACGTAAGACAGACGGTTCAAAGCAACGTGATTAAAGCTTGGCTTAACATTAAAACTCAGATTTGACAAAACTTAATTCTTTGAAGGCTTAATAAATTTAAATATCCAATTTTTGCTATGATTTATTGAAACAGCATGATTGCTTTTATGGCTTAGCTAATATCAGCCACCTATATTTATTTTCTTATCAGGGGGTTTATTTGCATAAAATGTATTGCTCACATTTGAACAAATCTAGGCTGAATATTAAAATACAATGATATGTTTTATCGGATTTTTTCCACTGTCTAGGGTGTATATTAAAATACAAAAATACAAAGATGCAAATGGAAAATATTCACAAAAACATAGTTTAGCCTCCCTTTGATTTCTATATCAAAGAGGCAATAGGCAAAAGCACTTTTAACATGATTTTAATCAACAATTTTACTAATGCAACCTACCATCTTCAGATTAATATCCGTAACTGTATAGTAAAGAAACGCTTTACTTCTATGCGATTAGAACATCTTGGAAGGCGATTGCTTATATGTATCTAGGAACGGCGTAATTTGACTCTATAATGATCATGCAGAATATAAAGTGGCTACTATATTGAAGCTCTTAGAACGTCTTCCATACGTTGCAAAAGTGGTCTAAAATTTCATGAACTTTGCTGAACAATTTCACTCTTTACTAAAACTTATCTAACCTGACTATCGACATAATATTTGATTTAGTATTAATAAAACTCATTGTTATACTAAACTATGCCCGTTTTATGACGCAAATGAAAATCCATAATAATAAATCATTTTCACCATGGGTTGTAAAAACGCTATTCAATGCTTATAATTAGGTAAGATTGCAAAACCAAACACAGAAACTCCTGGCATTAAGGGGGATGCATCTGAGAACATAGCAGGGCTTGGTGGATAAATTAAGTTCCTCATTAAAGGAATTTTAAGCAGCGGAAGAAAAATTCCCAGCGGGTAAATTGCTGCACTAAATCTATAGTAGTTATGCTAACAATTTGAGCCATTAAAGTGAAATAAACTGTTTTACAATTCTGCAGGCCTTTAGGAGAAATCCCGCACGTGTAATTTGGTTACGTTAATTGCCGCACATGTAATTGGTTTAATTTTTATCTTGACTGTTAAATAATTGCATTAAAGAAACTGAATTCACGTGATGTAATTAAACGTGAAAAATTGCACGAGCACGAGGTTTCGCATTTTTATGCCGTGGAATAATGAAGGGCAGCGTAAAACGCAGAATACATTTAGGGGTAATTCAATGCACTCCGCCCGAGCAAATAAAATGCATTTAAAAAATTCCCCGATGGTGTTCCCTGCGCCAACGCAATATCTATAAAACCAATTCGTGCGCGTTACATATTTCAGCCATAATTACACAGGTTGTCGAATAAACAGTAATGAAGAATATAGATTAGTAATCAATAACATGCCCCAAACTTGGCTCCCCTGCGTTCCCGTCTTTGAGTAGTTGGTTAGCTGAGCAAATTTAACTTCGGAATTTGGAGTTTGTATTCCATGCATGCTCGCAAGCCCTGCCTTCCAGAGCAACCTGCAAAAATAATATCTCCTGATGAGTTTTTTAATTAATCCGTACACAGCCCTTGTTTCCTTTCGCTCTTATCATTTTCGAAACCTGCACCTGCCGACAAAACGTATTACATACGTCCACATTAGCGATGAAATCCAAGCAAGCCCAGGGACGTCAGCTCAAATTTTTTAATTACAGCTGGCCCGGGCATCCAGTAAAGACTGAAAATAAAACCGGGCGGATGAGGCTCAGGCAGCACTAATGCAAAGATGTTGCAGGATATGACAAGCTGCTGTATTAGTCCTGACTTTATTATTTTTACTCCTGGACGATTTTTCAGATTTAACCTTCAGTTATATTTGCAAATTTAGCAATGGCTCTTCTGTACACAACGTAGATACTTAGCAACGAACTCTGTGCTCTTCATTTCACATCCATTGATACGTGTGCGTAATGGATACCTTGAGTACTTCGTTTCGTTTAAATTGTTTTATTATACGTATAACCTATTATATCCACTTCTACACAAAGAATATAAAGAAAACGTTTTCAAAATCGATACCACATATTTGGGGTATGCTATAATTTTTCATAATTTTCAGCATATTTTATGAAAAAAAAATGTATATTCTGTTAACACCTTCGAACTGTCGATTATATTATCAATTCCAAGGAAGTTAGAAGCAAGTTTTAATTTATAACGTAAAAAAATATGAAAGAAAGCTACTCCAATGCAGTAAATGAATGCAGTGTTTATTGTACTCAGATCATGTTAAACCGTTCAGGGAAAAAACAGCAATATTGTAATAGTCCAATACAGTATTTTTCAGTTGATGTATTGCAGTTTAAAACCGAGTTACGATATATTAACAAGAAATACAGTGAAGTGGTAAGGGATACCTCTGTAGTTTTTGCTTGCCCACCGCACGTCAAAATACCCTAAGTAAGCTTTGCAAAGGGGTCAGAGCTTTACCTTTGGCTAAGGAACATTTGGGCAGCCAACAAAGGACTTATCTATTCGCTCCAATGTTTAGCCTGAAATTTGCGAGTCTGCGTTCAGTTTTACAATCAGTCACTTTTAGCTCAAACTACTAGGATCTACCTACGATGGGACGTTGCATACCAATACACAACAAAGAGATTCGAGATTACGTGTCGTGGCGCAATTCACGACCGGCTAATTCTGGCTACCTCAAGCAGACCTTGATGACGCAAAAGGCGCCCCAAATAAATACAGTAATGAAAAATACGGCCTAAAACTATATTCGCTTAAGGCGTATGTACATAAATCAAATAACAAATGACCGTAATTACTTAACGGAATACAGGTAGGTGCTCGAATTCAACCAGGCATACCTGCGTCGCTTTCCTGGCCAGATTATAAGAATTCGCTGGGAAGAGTGCGGAAAGAGTCGTTTATAAAACTGAAGATCAGCATCCAGAATGGAGGATATGTGGGGTTGATACTCCCTCATGGAGCGCCTTCCCGGTTGGCGGATAGAGGAACGCTCATCAGATATGGTGGGCACTGGAGAAATAAAATTTCCGGGGCGGACCAAAACTAGAAGAATTGCGTCTTTTACATGTTAAGAGGGGCTTGGCCGAAAGAATGTCGGAATAGGTGCTCAATTCTGTAGTATCAAGTAAAAGAGTTCATTCTAGTCTTGCGGCTTAGAAATTAGCTCTGAAGGCGCATGAACCGATTGTAGGCTAACGACAAAGAATCTAGCATTCAAGGGCAAATTACTCGATAATCTTCCCATGAGCACACTATGATGAGTGTGAACGAATTAACAAAATATGGTACGCTATGCGACCCGATTACCAATCGGCGCCAACACCAGTTCAGACCGATTGGTGGAAAATTGGCGACTGGCCATGCCACGGTTGATAGTCACACCGGGCATGGAAAATTGGCTACTGACTCATTACACTATAAGTCTCCCACCGAGGAAATCTAAGGTTACAATAGGCAACTGGAATATGAAAAGCCTGATAAAAACTAGAAAGCTACTGTTTTTAGATAATCTCGTTAATATATGGGATGTCGGAAGCGTACTGGAAGGGTGTTGGATATGTTAATACAAATGGCCATACTGTATACGTATAACAGCATAACACAATATATAGTATAATGCAAATCAGTTAACGATTGGCTAATAAATATTATTGAATTAGTAAGTACCCCATACAAACTGCACATCGTCCAAATGTGCATGCCTACCACTGACACAGCCAATGAAGTTGTGGAAATTCTATATCAACTAATAAAGGTAGAGATATCAAAATTATGCTCTCAAGAAATAGTAACCGTGATGGGTGATTTTAATTCGAAGATCGGAAAAACGGAAAATGATATTAACGTTTGAACTAAGTTAGGAAAATATGGTATAGGTGAGAGCACCCGAGAGGAAAACGCTTGCTCCAGTTCCCTGATGATAACAATTTTAAGCAGATAAACAAGGTTTTTCATCAACATCCTCGACGTCCAAGTACTTGAACATCGTCCGAGGCTGGATATAAAAACCAAATTGACTAGTAATTACTAATTAAAAATCGATGGAAAGCATCGATAAGCAATACAAAAACCAAACCAAGTGCCTAATGTTGATCGAACCATCGACTGTTGCTAGCTGAGTTTAACATTAGATTTCGTCGGGAAAGTAAAATGTATCAAGTTACAAACTAAGATCCAGTAGAAAAACAGATTCAGATGCGACAGAACAAAAAACAAATAAAGACATTATGCAGAGGCCACAAGAACATATACATTAACACGATATTTGAATATCTAGAAGAATATTCTACTAGCAATGAAAGCCGACAACTATTTAGAACCGTAAAATATCTAGCAAGAGAATTTAAGTTGACCACAGGAGTTATTCAAGAACAACAAGGGAATGTAATCAAAGATCGAGTAGAAATTGTGGAAGTATGAAGAAAATACGTTTTGCTATGATGATAACCAGATGCAGGATGAAAGTAGCAGAGATGTCGCCGAACTTGAACATATGCTCCTTAGAGCCAAAGTAGATAACGTGATCCAAAAATTTAAAATCAAAAAGCAATTAGCATTGACGAACACTCAACTGAAAATCTAAAGGCAATGGTGGAAATAGGAACTAACGTATTGTTTGCAATATGTAAGAACATATATGGTAATCTGACACTTGACCGGATGAGTGGTGCCATTCCAAATGTATGCCATTTCTTAAAAAGGGACCGCCTCTTGACTGTGTAGATTACAGAATTATTGCAACAATTTCACATGCAAGTAAAGTTATGCTACATATAGTACATGACAGATTAAAGCACTATCTTCTACATGAAATATCAGAGAAACAAACTAGTTTTGTACGTGTACATGTGAACAAATTTAAATACTCGTCAAATAATAGAAAAGGCTCGTTAATAAATACAACGTTTCCATTTATATATGCGTTGTAGACTACTCCAAGACGTTCCACCACATCATCTGGACTGCATTATAGTGAATATTAATATAAATGAGTACTCCACAATATCTGATAAATCCCATTAAGCAACTTACTGTATAATAATGGAAGTTTCACGGCTGCTTCTCTCGGCGCCTCTTGGTACGGCTGCCACGGAAATAGTTGGTCCCGGATGATAATAACATCATGACAGTCTTTAGTGGGGTTGGAAGTCCCCATAAATCTACAGCGATGCCTATAATTGGCCTAACGGCTGTTGGTTGAGTACAAAATACATAAATAAATGAATAAATAAAACTAGCCGAGTTAAACCCATGAAAGCATATCTTTGTCTTTTCCTATGTTTGACAACCAAAGCACTTAGAACTCGCGTCTGAACTCTCCACATAGGCTTTTTTAGCAGCTCCTCGGCGCTTCATGTCTCGTCGTGGTCAATGCTCTCATATCTATAGCGATTTTGGAACCAATGTTGTTGGTGCCCAACGCCAGCTTCAAAACTTAATGCAACAGGTAGCAGAATCTGAACGACTTGAGTGGCATTTTAATCCCCCGTCAGCTGCTAATTTTGGCGGTATCTGGGAAGCGGGTATTAAATCCGTTAAATCGCAGCTTTAGCCAGTTGTAGGCGATCAAAGGTTAATCTATAAAAATTTTTATACTATCTTAGTTGAAATAGAGGCTGCTTTGAATTCTCGTCCTTTGTGTGAAATGAGCTCTGGCCCTAACGATTACTCGGCTCCGCCTCCAGGCCATTTTTAACGTTAGAACCTCTGACTGCAATATGAGATCCTACTTTGATTCACTAGAAAATTAATCGCTTAACTCGTTAGTAATTATTGCAAAGGTTCCATCAAGGTTTTGGAAGCGATGGCGTAGTGAATATCCCCATACACTTCAACAAAGGCACAAGTGGAAGAAGTTGTCATCACCTCTTGCCCATGATATAGTTGTCCTAGTAGTTAAAATGGAACCTTGCTCGGTTGGGAAATAGTCCTGATGGTGCTTGTCCCGTAGTTACCCTTAAGACTAAATTGTGTTACTGCAACGCCCTGTTGTAAAAATGTGTCCCCAATCATCCCCACAATACTTGGTTTGAAAATTCTGTGTATATTGATGGGTGGTTATGTTAGTTGCAGTTTTTAATTAATATTTTTTAATATTAGAGTGTATTTAAAGATTAGAACTCGCTTTTTCGTTTAAATTAATTTTTTGTAGTGGACTTTATTCTTCGATTTGTGTCACTCCTGTATTCCAATATTCTGTCCAGTTTCCTGTGTTCGAAACCCACATTCAGTGTTACGAAACCGCTTGCCCCAGAAACTTAAAAGTACCTGTACCTAGCAAGAATTAGAGGTAACTTACGCAAATTTTGTTTGTTTATTTGTCATTTATTTGTATGGTCCCGTGGTAATTAATCGTTCAATCAAAATAATTCAGAAACTGTCTACTATCGAATAAAACTGAGCTACGTGCAACCAGCTTACCAATAGCTTTATTCAAATCTAATTTAGGACTTATTTGTGGGAAGAGCTTTTACTGAATATGTTCGTTTAACGACGTATAAACAACTATTTTTCGCCAATCGAGTGCAGATATTCGCGTTTTTCTATTTTTAAGATGCTAAATGCAACATGCACGTTGTGAATAGCTTACAAATTTAATGTTACGTGATAATAATAAGATACAAGAACAACGAGAAGTATCTACAGCCGTATACTTACTAAAGATGTTCAATATCCTGTAATGAAATATTGTATTGCGTTTATGAAAAATTGGACTTTAGTGAAATACGTGTCAGAAAATGTTCGCATTATTAGTTGCAGAATCGAAAATTTATTAGAAATGGAGGCAGCTATTCTTTACTTTTCATTTTTATCGTAGGATTTGATCTTAAGAATATTTTTTTATTTTATCTTACATAGTGACGTATCTTTTTAGTGGTATTTATATGATAACTGGCTTACATAACCCTGTGCAGTGAATATTAAAATATTTTTTTTGAGTTTAGGAATAGTTTTACAAAATGCATTCGTTACTCCTTTTATCGGTTTTATCTGCATCAAGTCATATATTTTATCCAAAGATCCCAATATAATAAAAATGCCATTTCAATCTCATGAGCAAAAATTTAGGAGATTTATTGCAGTTGGTAAGTTAACAGGTCTTACAGTTTACAATGGGTATTGAATGACCAGAATCTTTCATTAAAAGAAACACCTCTTCTTGCTACCGACACAGCAATATATTTTGAAGAAATAAAAGGAAACACTTCACCAGTGCATTATGACTGATAGGTTACACATTATTTATTCCAGCAACTATCAGATTACATTTAAGTCTATAGTTCAACGAGGAAACCTTGCCATTAAGGAACAATTATAAACCAACACAGACAAATGATCCTTTAACAACACCAGCTTGTATTGTTAACTGTAATAACATATTTTGATTGTTACATGTTTAACATTTAATTACATTAGTAAAGTAACACATAGCAAAACACGATATTAACACAACTTGGTAGAGCTCAAGCATTAAATTTACGTTTCCACGACTTGAAACAAACCGAGCTTGCCATTTTGCATTCACATCAAGCTTTCGTAATTTGCTGCGTTTAATGTCGAAATCAGAAACAAACATTAAATTGAGTTTACATGCAAAGCGAGGCTCTCGAAGAAAATCCGAATCGATAGTACAAGTAAACTTCGCGAGCATTTCAGATCCATTAAGGATAATTTGTCCAATTTATATAGGTAGTAATTGAAATTGGATGAGACAAGATGAATGGCATCCGGGAAGTTTTGAAAGTATGCATCGAAGAAACTTCGGTTAACAAATAATTAAGATATACGTTCATAGTGTTTGCAACTAATCTCTAAGTGTCACGGGAAGGCTCCAAACTACTGTAAAATTACCGGGACAACTTATTTTATTACCTCGTGAACTTTGAAAATTTTATTTTATGAACTTTAAATGGGTTACGAACTTCGGACAGAGTGATACCGGCAAATTTTAATGAATCTCCACGTGCAGCGCGTAACGAGTTGGGACTGGAGACTGTTATTCTTTTGCGCCGTCAAATTCAATACTAAAACAAAGAGTGAAGCTTTCACTTTCGGCTAACGCGCCTAAGTGGTCTCTAGAAGTCGCCGACACCTACCGATTTCCACCTTGCCACTTCCGCACTACGTGGGTGGCGCAGTAAATGATTCCAAAATTAAATATAAGCAGGATTCGCAAGATTAGCCAACTGACAAATTAAATATAGGGTTTCATTATTCATGATTTTCCACCAAAAGTTAGTGCAACAAGAAATTAGATAAAAACAATTACCTTAAATGTAACATAGAGAACTGTTGCATAAGGAAATATTGATATTGGTTAAGAAGCACCATTAAAAGTTCTGTTTTGCCCCATTAGTGGTATTTCTTAAGTTTCCATTATGTTAAGTTGGCAATGGCAAGGGAAGGGCAGCAAAAGCTACCGACTAAACGAGCCACTCTAATTCTGCTTTCATTTGTGGAAATGCGTTTAAAAAGAACCAAACAAACTCCATCAAGTGGAGCAACAGATCCAACACAAAATGTCTTCTCAGAGCACTAAAACCGACCATCGCCAACGTTTTGGTACCTATCACCTCCCTACGAACCAGTATTTTGGTCCTTCGAGCCGGATACCAATCTCATTTCATAGAACACACAAGCTGGTTTTTTGTTGTGCTGGTAGCAGTCTCTGAAATAGTGATTATGCTACTATTCACATAAAACAAGGTTCTTCCTTTCCATAAAAGAAAACGAACAATACCGTTACATCAAGCTGAAAAGAATATATTTCTTTTTTCGTTTAGCTATAGATTTCGATGAACATACTGAAAATGCTCAGTACATTAACACACAAATAGTTAACAATTTATCATGATAATTAGTACACATAGCCTTTAAGGAACGATCAGAAATATATGAAAAGAGCAACAAACATTTATGTTAGGAAAGAAGATAATAGACAAAAATTGGGTAAATATCTAAACGGGATGCAAAACCAAACTAATTTCCAATTTCCATCTAACAAAACGAAAAAAAGAGCCTAGAAAGACCAGAAAAAAATGAGTACCGTAACAGGCAGATCGCCTAATACTTGTAGTGAAGAATAATAATTTTTATTCCATCTCGATTAATCAATACTCGTCTAGCTTTATAATTTATTTTTTATAGAAATAATAATTTATTCTCCAGGTTTCTCTCCGTGGAAGGTTCAGTTCAAGTGCTAAAAGTGTGTACCTTAAAGCGATTTAGTTGTCTTACGCTATTATTGTAGATGATTATATTTGCTTTTTCACAGAAATATTTACCTTTTCGGCTTTCAAAATTCTGGTACCATTCTATACCTCTTCTTCCTGGGATGTTTCAGGCTTAATGTATGTCGATAAATCTGGAAGAATATGTTAAAATTTTAAAATGCGCGGGATTTTCGAGTTTCATGATCAATGGAGGAAGCGATATTTTAGTTCTGGTGTAGATGGCGACTTACAAATGCATGACACCGTCAGTTCGTAGTCCTAGTTTCCACACCCGACTCGAAGCAGAAAGGTTGGTCGAGGGCCCAGCGCATTGACGCGTATCGGCTCTACGCCCGCATCGCCGAATCGTGGCTATTTGTCTCCTTCGAGAAGGTTCTGGTGCTTGGTGTTTTGGTTGAAGGTGCAGGCAGAGAGAGGCAACGTATGGCATGAGGGTTAGTCGCACGAACGCGGCGCGGCGCTCTTGCCTTACGTATTATTTGCGGTGCGATTATAGTGAAGTTACTTTGTGCTGTACCGTGAATAATCAGTCTTAACCGGAGTGATAATAAAAACCTCAGTCTGCTTGACGTTGTTCTATCCAGCCCTGAAGGCTGCTCTTCTCCGGACGAACGACTGGAGTCGGGTTTTTCTCACAACAGAACAATATATCCTCGGACTCGTGCGTGCTTCAGGGCAGAATACCCGTATTACTGTCGTCCGGAAGAGTATCCTCGAGGGTTACTAGCTCTCCAGGTTTAGAGGAAGTCTTCCTCTCCCTTCAAGAATACTTTGAGGCATCTCAAGTCCTACAAACTTCACTAGCTAGAACTTAGCTAGAAATATTATTTTGAAGTAAAATTGATACTATCGGTATATATGCATATTATTGAAGTGTTTACTTAAGGAGCCTTCCCTCAGGAACGGCGTCGTATATTGTCAATGCAAAGTAGTAGATTTCACAAAATATAGCATGTAACCGTGACGTTACCTTAGGATCATTTTCCTCAGCTAGTAATACGCTGCGAACAGCGAACAGTGTCCTGTACCCTGTGTGAATTCAGGATACGTTATTCTTTGTGCATTGTGTTTGCTTATACTTCAGCTATCTTTTTGCAGCGGCCCCTCCCTTCTGGATGAGAAAATGCCAATCATCTATGGAGGTGAGAAGCGTTTTCCATGAGAACTCGAATTATAGATAATAATTACCTGATTTTGACGATCATCCCGGATCGAATTGGGCAAAAACCCCACGTTCTTCGAATAGAACCGCTTCTATATCCCATTGTAGCTAGCTGGAGCCATTTTCGGTTTGCCTACTTGGAAATTCATTTTAAAATGTTCAAATCGGTTTTTTTATTCACTTCGATCTTTTTCCACTTCTATGTCTTCATTTCCTATTCTGCTTATTTTTCGTATCATTTTATTTTTGGCAAGAACGACATATCAGCTGCCGAAATTCGCTATTTTCAGTAAATTTTATAGTTTTTGTAAGAGAATTATTATTCTTGGCCACAGTATTATACCAGGGAGCATGGGCTAATTTTATGTAATCAAATATTTTAGAGACATATAAAGTGTTACATGGGTTCTAAATCACAAAAATTTATTGGCCACAAGTGTGTTCGCTGGTATGCTATTGTTTTACGATACTAAAACGATTGGACCGGCAATTAAATCAGAAACTACGAGTTGGCAATCTAATTGATCTAAAACCCATAAAAATCATAATATCTTTCTACATTGTAGTTAGTCTGATATTTAGGTATTAATGGTTTTATATTGGCTACTCGGCATTTTAGCTTTCAGCTCTTTTTTATTTGTACCCGTGAATGTTTCTTCCCCGATCAGTTTTTCATGCACCTTAACATTTTTTATAGTTACAATGTCCATCTCTGCCTGAGTTTCTGATGTATTTACGTTTCAGAATACGTATACCCTCCACTAAAAGAGCATCAAACCATCTAGATGTCTTGCTTCAAATGTAGAAGCTCAAATGTTTCTCCAATATCTTTCAGTTCAATTATACTTCTTTTATTTTTAGGTTTCTACTGAAGAAGTTAACATGACTATTCTTATTAGAATTAATCTATTCCTTCGAATAAAGGGCGTTATTCTCTCATTTATCCAGCATTTATTTGCAGTCAATTAATGTTCAGCTTGCTCTCTATTCTTAGAATTTACAAAATTGCAGATACCCTCAACATGATCTAACTATATTCTGCTGAATTAGAAGATCTCCCTTAGTATTTTTTAAATTATGAATGTGGGAAGGGCACACTTTTGGAAACAATATGAGTATATAATTGAAACCCAAATATTAGCTTTTGTCTAGTGTAATTATTACTTTCATTTTAATAATTCATCTTGGCAACCACAATTTTTTAATGAACTGATCATAACGATCTTCTTCTAACAATAATAAAACCTAAGCCAGTAATTATTTGGACAGAATAGAAAATATATTAATGTGAGGAGACTATAAAAAAGCTTTTAACCTTAACCTGTGTAATAGGCCCCGGCGTTTTGTTTTAGTCTGTTATAATTACTATTGTAGAAGCCATTATTTATTTTTTGTTCTACCAATTTATATTTTCAAAAAATAATTAGTTTTGGTTTAGACACGCAAACGTCATCAAATATTCGTGGCTGTTGTGTTGCCAAATATTTTTCGCCAGTGCTCTCATTCAGTAATCGTTTAATAGTTCCGTAAAATTTTCTACCTACTACAGAAGTAAACAAACAATAGTATATTATGTTATTAGGAGCAAAAGTTATATTTTATGTGGCGAGGCTGGACGGGTTATCTGCCGAGCTTGCGAGGCAGATAAGTACAGCCGAGCCGAATGAAGTTGCTTTTGCTCCGAATAACATATAGTATTTTTTCTTCAAACGTTTTTATAACAAATTATTTACAACTTTGTGAACAAAATTCGAAAAAAATTACTTGATCTCGTCAGCGGCAGATAATATTATCTGCCGCTGACGAGCGGCAGATAAAGTTGTCAGCGGCAGATAATAACTTTATCTGCCTCTGACGAGCGGCAGATAAAGTCGTCAGCGGCAGATAATAACTTTATCTGCCGCTCGTCAGCGGCAGATAATATTATCTGCCGCTTGGCAATAAAGTGACAGTTTAGCATCATCAATCCAGCAGTATAATGCCATATTTTACTGCCGTTTGAAGAAAAAAATATTTTTTACTCAAGTTAATGCACGTATCGCAAAAAATTTAAACTTTAGCCTGCAAAGCAGCAATTCGTGGTCTGACTAGCCTCTTGATTGGGAGAGAATTTATTTTCCTTCAGGTTTTCTTAATTTAAGAAATATAAAGTAGTCGGAGGATACAAGATCGGGCGAGTAAAGATGCTGTCCCAACAATTAAAACCCAATTCACGAATTTTTTAAACACAATTTTGATTTATGAAGCGACACCTTACTGTGTCTTTGATTAACTCTCCCCATGTTTTTTTTACAGGTTTTTTGTCTGACTATCATAATTATCTAAATATTTCTCAGTAATGGCTATTCCATATTCTAAATAGTAAGTCATAATTACAGAATCCAGAATTTACAGCAATCAATGTAACAACTGAATAAAAAATTATATCAAAAAAATTACTTCAAACATCTGAACTACTTAAAGTTGCATCTACTCTCAGAGTAAGCTTAATCACAATTAATTTTTTGAACGTTCCACGTTCCAAATGCGAATTTCTATCATGCGCCGTATTTGACAATAAGTCTGAAAAGAGGTTTGGGACTTGTCAAATTAAGGTGACCTAAAGTGACGGAATTATTAATTACAATGATCTACCATACTTTCTGAATCAATACTACACACATATCTTATATTTATTTTCCTTTTTCTTCTACGGCCCTTTTTGATGAATCTTTCTTTAAATCAAATGTTAGTAGTGGTTCCTGGTTTGATCTATTATAACCATACTAGACATCACTCTCCGTAAACCGGTCTCAAAATAATTTTTGTTGTAACACTCTTTCTACTTCAATCACCATCCAACAATTTGGAAATTTCCTTAACAATAACGTATTCGACTTTACGAGAAAAATATTAAATACGTATTTCTACAAGATTTATCAGTGAGTACAGAAATTCTCCCCACCCGAAGTTTGATATAGTCTTTTACATCAACTTTGCCGTTTTTAACTGCATCAACCTACTCCTGTACGATAAAATAAAATTAATAGCCCTGCATAATCCCTTCCATTTCTTAATAAATCTCCGCAACACATTACATACAGGTAGGCATAACGTTTGAATTAAACCTAGTACAAAAATTAGTTGAAAACTAGATTCAGTTTAACACACATGATACTTATTGACTACATCAAAGGGTTTGGCAAATTAGCGAATAAAAGGGTTGTGGAAAATTTTGGATAAAATTGCACACTTAAACGTATTACATTGTTAATAAAAGCTGTGTAGCTAGAATCATGCATTTTTATAGACTGAAATTCAAAAAATATGAAATTTTAAACAAGATTTAGATAAGGATGTAGCATTTTATCAATACTTCTTGGTGGACGAAATTCAAAGACCATAAACTACTAAACTACTTGAACTGTAAAAATCTGTATAATAGTATTACGAACAATTCCAACAGAAAAATATGTAAAGGGGTTTACACCGAACCGAAGGAAAACAGAAGAGACTGGTTTGACGAAGAATGCAAAATAGCCATAAATGACAAAAATAAAGCATATGTCTCATACACAGAAAGGCCCACCCGAATGCTTAGGGCCAAATATGAGGAGGCCAGAAAACCGACACATAAACTGCTACGAAGAAAGAAAAGAGCGGCAATCAACGAGAGACTGCTGAACATCGAGGAAGACTTCAAAAACAACAACCTTAGGAAAGCATATCAACAAATAAATATTTTCAAACAAGGCTACCAACCAAACACCAGCCAATGTCGAGATAAAACCGGGCAAATTATTGCAAATGAAATGGAAATAAAAGAAAGATGGAAGCAACACTTTGAGGACCTTCTAAACCCAAACAGCGGTCAAAACTCAAGCAGCAAAGACGAGATACTAAGTGAACCAACAGAGGATGAGGATGTACAAGAGAAGTTTAGCCACCCTCCAACGATAGAAGAAATTGAACATGCAATTAAATCGTTAACCAATAACAAAGCACCTGGAGCAGACAACATTCCATCAGAACTGTTAAAATATGGAGGGTCATACCTACTTGAAGCGGTAACGGAGCTAATTAAGGAGGAATGGAGAACAGAAAGAAAGCCCAATGAATGGAAAACCAGTATCATATGTCCAATACATAAAAAAGGAGACAGGCTAGAATGTAAAAACTTTAGGGGAATATCCCTATTAAGCACAACGTACAAAGTATTCACGAACCACTAACCGCAAATATCCTTGGTGAGTATCAAGCAGGTTTCAGACGGGGATGATCGACGACAGACCAACTCTTTGCTGTAAAACAAATATTGGAAAAATTCTGGGAGTACGATGTGTACCAACTCTACGTGGACTTTAAGCAAGCCTATGACAGCATAGATAAAGAAAAGTTATACAGCATTATGCTAGACTTCAAGATACCGCGGAACTCCATGAGCCGTGTAAAGATACAAGACAACCTGACAGACCCGTTTAAAGTAAGTCAAGGCCTTAAGCAAGGAGACGGACTTGCCCCAATGCTGTCCAAGCTAGCACTAGAACATGCAGTAAGAAAGACCACAGTAGATACCAATGCGTCACTGCTATACAAATCATCCCGAATGGTAGGGTACGCGGATGACGTAAACAAACTGGGAAGAAACCTAACATCAATAAAGGAAACCTACATACAGAGCTGGGCAGTAATTAATTACTTTTTAATTAAATTACTACTTAAATTCCTTTTTGTGTATTTGCCTTGGAATTGAATTACTTTTCAAAATGCGGTAATTGTAATTGGGAATTGCCATCTTTGTTAGAAAGTACTTGAAAATTACTTTTTAAAAGTAATTAATTACTGCATTCAATTACTCAATTACTTTCGTGTAATTAAATTACTCTAAAGTATTTAAATTACTTTATAGGTATTTGAATTACTTATGGTAATTGAAATTACTCGAGGTAATTGAATTACTTTGTGTTATTTCAATTACTGAATTATTGACCTCGACAGGGTGCTAGATCTCCAGAACGCATAAATAAGACAAGTTTTTATTAAGTTACATATTAAGCAAATCGCAGGGTATTCCCCGTGCAATATAAGCCTAACTTATTATTTCCTCTGACGAGTCGAATAACAGCAACTTCTGCATTTTGTATGCGCGTCCACGAACATTAGTGCGTGTATCTGTAGCTTGTAATAATGACAATATTTATTGTGAGAGACGGTAAGTGTAAGACGCTATAAGAATATTTGCGGTAAGTACATTACAGATGGTAAAATAATAATTTTAAATAGCTTCATTAGACGATATTGGTTCATAATGATTATTTATTCATTTCAATTTGCTTGTTTTAAACGATCCGTGCAAGTGTAACAGACGTTAGGTCCAGAAATTACGTTTTTGAGTGAGGAATTGAATTAAACGGACAAAATCCGATAACAACATTTAAACAACGGAAAACACATATAAAATGTACCTAATTGCAAAATCCCATGTCTAGTTGACTCAAAAATGCATTATGGCGTATGGTAATTTTAAAATGCCGCCGCATAAGTTTACCGCATTTTTGCATTGAACATTTTATAAATTATCCATTCTTTGTGGTTTTCTTGCCTTGTAATGCTCATATGCTGCTTTCTATACTGGCTGCAGCATGTTAGCTTCGATTATTATTAAAAAAACCCTTGCTAATTACGAGACATTCAAATATTGGCTTCTTAATGATTTTACACAAAACTCCATTTAGTTTTTTAAAAGAAGAGTGCTTAGTGACCCAGTTTACGTAATTTCAGATATTTTATTTCCCTAAACTTAAAATCAATAGGTATTATTAAAGATGTTAATAACATTTTGAAATTTGAAGTAAAAATATGAAAGCAACTTGAGCAATTTAATTGTCGAGCGTTCACAGTAATTTTTTTATTCGGTGTGTTCAAAAAGGAATTACTTAAGGGTTGGCCATGGAATATAAAAGTATTGGTAACAGCAAGCTTTAGAATTCATTAACATAATCACTGTTGTTGCTGTCATAAGTTTATATTATACGCTGATATCGCGATTGAAAATTCTAAAAATTGCTATATTCAACCCTTATGTAATTTCTTTTTGAACACATAGTATAAAGGTCACTTGAATGTAAAAATGACTTCATTGTTACGTGCTTGAGCAAATGTCTTTTGTTTTTGTATCTAAAGTACGAATTCTTATTTCAATCAGCCGTTTTCAACTACGTTTATCAGTCATCTGTCAACTTTCAATGGTCCCTGATCAACACCAAATTGATATTTTGTTTTATAATTTCAGAAGTTACCTAATACATTTTTAATAACTATTTGTATTACTAGGGAGGAAAATGTATCATTCCCTCCCGCAGATGTAGTTTAGTTCTTCAGAGTTTGCGAGAACAGTACCTAATCAATTTATTGTAATCATGCAAGTGATGAAATGACGTTTTAGTCCAGAGTTATACATACAACACTTTTACATTTTATGATGAGACTATCTCTTGTAATCAGCTGCATTCAAAAATATTTAAATATGAAAACCAGGAAGCTAGTTATTATTAATAATAATCACATTGTCTCCCGTCTCTAGTGGCAACGACAGTCAATGTATTATAGTCCCTCCCACTGCCATTGGAAACCAACCAGGGACCCAAACGTATATTTATTTTACCTATACCCCTAACAGGCGACAGAAAATGTCACTTTCGTATAAAGGGGTAAAAAGAAGTATTTTCAAACAGAGCCAACAAAAAATGCTGAAGTTGCGCCAATTGGATCGTTCTTCTACAAAATCTAAATAGAAATTTGCTGTCAAACACTTAAGAAATCCAATGCTCCACCCTGTATACTTAGGTAAGTTACATATTTTCGTCATTCAGCCTCATGTTAAGCGTATTTAATAATAGATTGTTCTACAAGTTAAGAAAAGTGAAAGTTTTTCAACGTTTAATTTACGAGCGAGTGATGCAAAGGGAGTGGATTAATTTATCACGAACATGGAGAAATTACTTTTATAACATATTCAGCTTGCTATTTTTTCTAATATCATTACAAAATCTAGCCAAAATTAAATTCGATATTTCTTCATATTCGAATTTTTTTTTTAATTGGCAGTGAAGAGCGTCGAAATCGTCAAATAAAATACGAAAAATCGGCAGTGAAGTAATCCATTGTTTTACAACTTTTTGTAGGCGGCTGGGCGATCGATAAACGTCAACCGACGTGAACGTAACCTATAAAAGTTGGTTAAAATGTTGTAACTTCGCGATTTCTCGATTTAAAAAAACAGTTTACTCCTGGGCACTGGGAGTTCCATTTCAATCCTTGTGTGGTTTATTTGCTTTGGCCCTTCGGGCCGCGGCAACTAAATACATAATCGCGATAAAAAGCTCAACTTTAGTGATAACTTATGTGGAAACTAATATAAAAAAATATATAGATTTGAACTTCCAAGTCCCTATACCTTCCTACTGAAGGAACTTTGTACTAAAGTATATTAGATTTAATTGGTTTATTATAACCTAAGGAATCTATGCCAAATCGGTGTCCCATATTTTTTTGGGACACCCTGTATAATTGTTATCCTTGAATTTATTTATTTACTTACATCTTACATCAAAACAAACTAAAAACTTTTGGTTTTGGTGAACGGTGCGTGTAGCTAGAAGATTTAATTATCAAAAAACCTTCAAGAGTGATAAGGTATTAGGTTACTATAGTTAACAAAACATAAAAATTAAGCATTTTTAGATAACGATTACGAATCGACACAACAGTAATGATAGTTGCAACTTGCAAGAAAATTATACTAAATACAACTATATGACAATAATTTTTATTGAAAGTAATTGAAAAAGTAATTCATGTTGTACAATTACAATTACTAAGTAATTGGTAATTGAATTACTATTTCCTGTGAGCAACTGAATCTCTGGTAATTAAATTACTATATTGTGCGGTAATTGGTAATTAGTAATTAATTACTTTTTAAAAGTAATTTGCCCAGCTCTGCCTACATACAATTAGAAACCGCGGCAGGAGAAGTAGGCCTTAGAGTGAATGAAGATAAAACCAAAATACTAATACAGACTCGAAGTAATAGGTGAAGAGGCCAATACATGACAATAGGAAACCAAAATTTTGAAGTGGTGAATGACTACTTATTTAGGCTGTAATGTCTCCAGTAAGCAAGACGAGATGAAAGAAATTCAACGGAGAATCAATAATGCCAATAAAGCGTACTTTCACATCTCGACTATAATTAAATCTGGGAACGTCCATAGAAAAACAAAAATAAGACTATATAAAACAATAATACGCCCAATACTGTGTTAGGGAAGCGAGGCCTGGACGTTCTCAAAGAAAACGGAAATTGCAGTGAACGCGTTTGAAAAAAAGATCTTACACAGAATCTATGGTCCAGTCCAAGGAGGATACGACACAACTATGAGATATATCAGCTGTTTGCAGAAGCTGACCTATCAACGACAATAAGATTGCAAAGACTGAAATGGGCTGGGCATGTTCATAGGATGGACGAGTCGAGAGTAGTTAGGAAGATCTTTAATCACAGAATGGAAGTCAAAAGACCGGTAGGAAGACCAGGGGCCAGATGGGCAGATAAAGTGCAAGGTGATGCGCGGACCATGCTCAGAACACCAAACTGGAGAAGGGCGGCAGAGGACAGGGATAGTTGGAGCCGAAAAATAGAGGAGGCCAGGGCCCGATTTGGGCTATAGCGTCATTGGTTGGATGGATGAATGGTTTACACCGAACTTCCTTCCCGCCAATTAGATCAATTCGCAAATTTAAAAAATTTAGTCTGCTGTGATTCGAACTCCACGCACCCAGGTGAATATTTTGAGGCGAGTTTTTAGTTCGATGCCGCTAGAATAACTGAGCCACGAGCGTGCTGCGTCATAAAGATGCCATATTATTCTGTCCCATTTGTGATGTTTACTCTGTATTTGTTAGGTCTTGTTTTCGTCAATGATAAAGCTTAATCTATGTGCAAATTATTACTTTCATATTTTGCAAATAGAACAAGTGGAAGTTGTTACACTAAATATTTTGAAAGGGCAACAGGGGGTAAACATATCTTAACGTTCCTAGTAATACTGAAACGATAAAAGGAAACACTTGGTAATTCAAATTAAATCACTTTGCAAATAAAAAAGTATTCCAGACGGATTTGACTTCAGCGCTTACGTAATGCATTTCAAATGTAAATGAGAATGCCACACGCATCGCACCCGTCGATTTCACTATGCCACGGAACTGTACCATATAAAGGCGAGCAGCAACTGCATTATAATGAACGGCTTATTCTAGCCCATTCTTATGTTTTTCTTACAACAGTTACCCTGCATCTGTTGGATCACATTTGTTGTCAAGTGTAAAGCCAAAACTATGTACAAATTAATACGTTTATCTATTTCTTAATTAAAGCGAAAATAGACAAGGTTTTATTTTTTAAAGGTGCTCACTCTGTATAATATATTTTATTGAAATTTTCATGCTAGGTAGACATATAATCCGCATGAAAAGTATCGTCTTCCTCCAAAAACTAGCTTTTGAGCTATACTGTCAAAAGGCAGACAGATTTTTTCGAGATTACTATATTTCCTTCGTTTTTAGAAGAGGGGAGTACAAAGTGAAAGCTGGCTAATGTAAGAAAACGTTGCCGCCGTAAAATAAGTTTAGTATTCGAGATATTCTGGGCCGATTGCTGTAATTCAAATCTTTGGAGTTTTTCCTGGCTCAACAGTCTCTTCTCTGAAGTAGATCTTGGAATGGTACTTCTTCACCCTTACTGATCCCTCTTCCGCGTTTTCCATTTATCTTTATTCCATTCCATCTCCCAATTCTTACTAGGCCCCTGTAGACAATATTTTAACCCCAAACGACAAAAAGCAGTCACCTACATTGCGGAGAAAGCCCCCTTCTAGATATAGTACCAAACACAGGCCGGTTCAAAAGGAAACCGTTGAACGGTTGGAAGGTGTTGACTGGTTTGGTTTGGATTTTCTTATTAATAAATAGCTTGCAGATGTTTTATGTTTTTTATGTAATCACTAATTGAATCAGCTAAACGAACTCATGCTACCGTATCTGAAAAGGCGATACATGTCACAACAATAACATCTAGATATATTCTCCTAGCTACTCGCAAATGCTCAAGTAATAGTTTATAGTTCAAAGGCAAACATAGAAATAGCTACTTTCAAACTGTAGACATTTCAAAAGAAAATATAGTCTTGGAGCATCTGTGAGAAACATTAAAGCAATTGCGTTTTGGAGAAGAAGAGAACCGTTTAGATTAAAAAAGGTTATGAACGACGGTAGAAAATAATACAAGAAGAGAAATCTAACGGCATGAGAAGAAGGCGTTTTCAATATGCTCATCAAAATAAAAGCAAACAGACATCAATGGCCAGACCATTTGAAGAGGGTGGAGGACGACAGGATTCTTAAAATAAGTGTGGGGATAAACTCAAGTGTAGAAGAAGTAGGAAGTGACATGGTTAAGGAAAAACAAATAACTTACGACACTTACTTAATAATGGTGAAAAAAAATCGCGACCACAGTGAGGGCATTGCATCTACCCACAATTATTGGTAACAAGTTAATGATTACGTACAATTTTCATTGGTCCAGTCGAACAAGTTAATTTTAATACATGATGCAAATAATACATTGGAACGACAGGGTTGCACAGTAAACAACGATTGTTGCTTTGATTAAATATGGGGGAAACCCGCATTTTGCTGTTCGAAGTCTAGGAATCAACCCTTTGTACTACTTCAGTTTTCTGGGAACCATCAAAGTTGGAAATAGAATCGAGATCGAGTTAGGAAAAGAATAGGAGAACAATATCCATGCAATTCTTCCATGGCGTGATAGTATGTGCTGGTATATCTTTTAAAACATGTACAGAGGTAGTGTGTATCGATGGAGGTCCTTGGCTGCTGATTGCTATATACAAACTGTCCTTCAAAAACATGTCTGCCTCATACACTACTTATCAGCAGTAGTTTTTTTTTATCCAATATAATTCTCGGTCACATGTCACAAAGCTCATAATTGATTAACTTTTAGACATGAAATTTAGTTAATTATTGGGCTTTTCTTAGTTCAGGCACGAATGTATAAAACACATATGAGGGGAGTTCGAAAGACGTGTTAAAAATTGAATAACTCCAAACAGGTCTATAAAAGAATTGACGAAATGTCATCCAGGAAATCAGTAAAACGATGCTTCTGTATTGAAACAAACAGACCATAACAGATAAGACGGTGCATAACTACTGACCTGACAGGCATCTAATAGATAGTGTTAATAAAGTAACAGTCATAATCAATATACCCGTATCTCTAACAAATACTAAGCGGAAAAAGGAGAGAAAATACACAAACTTTGTATTATAAATAAAGAGAATTTGGAAACTTAGTCACAACAGTCCTTGTCACTGACATTTTATAGACAGTAGCTGACTGTACCTAATATTGCAACAGAACGGTGATCCAGACTTCTCGTAATGAATGCAACGGAAAGATTTCCAAAACCTGCAGAAGAAGAACGAGAAGAGCATAGCCTCATTTCGTAACAAATGTCAAATGCCAGCAGCTTGCTATTTTCTGGAGTTATAATACACATGACTTCGACATTCCAGGGGCACCCCTGATGAATTTTCTTTTTGCTCATACGATATCATAGAATATGGAACATTCTAATTATAATAATAATAATAATAATAATAATAATACTAATAATAACAATAGAATAACAGAGTATGGCTTACAGTAGAAGAGATACTAGAAGTGATTATGCAGCCTATTAGAAAATGAAATTGACTTGCCTGAATAGCATAATTACATTATTTCCTTAAGTATTTATTATTATTTTCATTGAATACAATTTTTGTTTTGTGCATTTTTATGAGCAGTTTAATTTTTTTAATCAACCAGCGTTGTGATTACTGACTATTTTAGTACAATTATAAATGCATCGAAGGACCTACATTTTAAAGTAAATAAGCTGAATACAAGTGGGTCTATTGTTTTATCACCATTGTAGTTAGATACTGAAACACTATTATTTGTTTTACATCTTTTATTCACGTCTGGCTATTTATCGATACACCCTCGTATATGCGACAAGAAAGAGCAGTCCAAGTGTTATTTGTGCATGCATTTGCAGTCCTCCACGTCTTCCCGGCCATAATTCGCTTTCCCGATCCGTTTTGCTCTCTTTCTTGGGAGCCATGTGCACTTAGCAGCACTAGCAGTGGTTTTAACGTAAATAAGATTTCGCGCCGGGGCAGCGCGATATTGGGGCGTTTATTAATTTTAAGTGAAAATTAATTCTTTAGGTAACTTTATGCGAAAGCAAACACCTTCCAATTTGGAAGGATCGTTAATGGAAAGTAATGTTTACATTAAACGCCATTAAGCATCGTAATTCTCTACATGCGCATACCGCGTCACGCCTCCCCGGAATAAATTACGGCCGACAAAAAACGACAAATTATGACAAGGCATTCAATATTACAAATTACTTTACATTAGAAGGTATTTTTCACGGAATCGAGGGTTCGGCTGCGAGGAATTCCAACTGCTCCGCCACCTTTGTTTGATACTAAGTTTCAGCTAACCTTAATAACGCCGTCATGCTTGACAGGATATGCTTTGTTTGTTACCCTGACAGAGTTTATTGATGACCGTTCATTATGGCGATTTTCCTTGAGGTGACATCCAGTAATTGTGTTTGCCTAACAATGACCGAGAGCAGCAGGAAGTGACTTCCATGGAAAAGTATGTAAATTAACGCAAAGTATTTGCGACTTTGTCTCCGCCGTTTGTAAACGCTCAGCCCGCGGCAATTTAAACTTTTCAGTGACACTCGCATTGTGAATTTGTTGCTTGTTTTTGTACCTCCACATAAAACACTCGCGGTGCCCTGAAATAACTTCTTAAATCAACGGGATAAAAACCTTAAATTGTAGACCTATTAAAAGACTACAGCTTAATTTATGTCCTCGCCGAAATTTGTAGGGGATTTTGGGGCAAAAAGTTCGAGTTGCAGCAGCAAAGAACTTTACAAGGGAACACTCGGAATGGCCCGAGTTTTAATGTAGCAGCTTTTTGGAGATGGAGGTGTTTCTCCGCCCGTTCCGACTAAAAACAGACAGGCATAATGCAGTGCAGTTCTCGATGAGAAATCGTGTCAAAAATAACTTAGATCTGGCTGTTGATCGACTTAGTGATAGCTCAGAGATACAAGCTCAAAGCATGAAAGAGATAAAAGTGGGAAAAAGAAAACCAGTGACCTGATAAAATGGGGTTGGGTACTATTAACTTATTGACCTTCAACAACTATTTATAATTTGCCTTGTTTGGCAGAAGAAGAAACTTTATAAGAATTTGGCAGGAATTATATGGTATCACTATGATTCCAGATTTTGCATGTTGTCAATTGGCGCAGTCCAAATAGTCATGATTGGAAATGCTTCTACTATTTGCCAATATTTCACCATCTTTATCCATAAATTGGTAAATTCGTTTCTCATTTCTCGAAATTTTGTTTAAATACACTATTTTACCAATGCTTTTTACTCTTAAATTAGGAAATGTATTCAAAATATTTCACTATGAAGTAGCGAGACTACCTATAGACAGCTAAATTTAACCTCTTTGCAGATTTACTGGTGTTATTGCTTTAATTTTGAATAGATGGTGTAATAACAACGATAGACCAGTTGTGGAACGCATCACTCAAAGTATAAAACATACTGGTTGAATATTCTGGTCATCGAACTGTTCCGATTAGTACCTACTTCAGAATTTGCTTCGTAACTTCCAGAAAGCCGCTCAAGCCGTCGGTGTCTTCCGAAGCTTGACTTTCCAGTGTTAATTTCTAATTCGACTCTGAGCGATGCTCTTCACAACTGGTATATCATTGTTATCGTCCCATATAATTTATTTTAAATTAAAGCAATATCATTCCCATATCCACAATAATTAAGTATTTTACTGCCTATATTTATTTGTTGAAAGCTCTTACTAAAATCGCTGACTTCAAGCACAAAAGTTCCCAAACAAATGAACAAAATATTTACAAAAATAAGTGCGTTAGCAAGGAGAGAGGGCTAGAGCTTAACTAAAATAAAACAACAATTATTATGCTCGAGAAGAGATAAAGGGAATTTAGGAAAAAGAAAATACGGGAATCTATTAATTTTAAGTAATTGACAAATTTTATGTATTTGGAGATAATGATTAGTGGTGTTAACGACCGAGATGTGTAAATAACACAATGCATTCAAGCAGAGCATATGTCATAATAACATCACAAGCCTTTTAGGCCCATACTGCTTTATTTTCCTCCATTCTTTCTAGATTTTTCATTTTCTTCTACCAGATCTGTTTTTCCTTTAGATCTTGTACGGTTATCTGTCATCGATTTCTTGGACGTCGTCTTCTTTTTGTGCCCTTAATTTTTTTGTTTAATCACTCACCAGGTTAATATGTCCCGACCATCTTACTCGAGGGGCTTTCAAAAAATTAGTTACATCTGCCTTTCCATATATTCGCCTCGTCATTGGTTCTCATTTCCCAGACTTCGCCCATTTCTAGCTTCCAAAGATCCTTTTGGGAGTCTTCCTTCCCTACTCTTCTAGTTTCCCATACTCCTTGCTCATAGCCAACGTCTTGCACCCGTACGTTACTGTAGGTCGCAGCACTGTATTGAACAACCTCACTTTTGCTTTACGCGACACGTGTTTGGATTTTAACAAGGCGCCTGCTCACCTCAGAACACAGGTCATACTACGCCTATAGGTGTATGGGTGGGCCATTTCAATCGACTCATCCGAATATCTCCGTTAGTAAGCCGAATAAAAAACAATTGTGCAGACAAAAGTTATTCAGGACGATGTGGGTCATTTGACTGTACTAATAACTTTGACCTTGGCGATCAACTTTCAAGGTCATTTGAAGGTCAAAATCTTTTTTTTATAAAAACCCCTACCTTTGAGTGAAAAATTTTATGTCCAAAATGATAGTTTATAGCTCGTTGGAGTGACCTGGAAAAGGTCAAATCAAGGTTAAATGTTGAAAATTCGTCTAGAAACTGTTTTTTCGAATTTAGATGATTTAAGGACGAAAAAATACTTGAGTAGACTTAGGGGACAATAACCTTGTCCTTTAGGTCAACTGTGAAGGTCATTCGAAGGCCAAAGTGATTTTTGAAATAAAAAAGCTCACTATTGTCCTTAAATCTTACTTTTAGCATTGCCCAGAAACAACGACGTGGACGTAGTGAGCTCTGTTTCCTTTAGGGTGATTGTTTAACGTGAGTCCCCTTGCCTCTCACGTTTTGGGTGCTTTCACTACTATTACTAGCATTATAATTATTAAAGCAAATGTTCAAAGTTGCCTCCATTTGCTTCAAAATATAAATGTAAGCGCTTTTGAAAGTGTCGCACTGTTCTTAGCAAAATTGCTCTGGAAATTGCTGCGTAAGCTCGATTGACACGATCTATCATGTCTGCTGCAGTTGTTGGACGTTGTGTGAAAGCAGCATTTTTTAGGAAGCCCCATAAATAAAAATCTGGAGATTTCAAGCCTGGTGAATTAAGAGGCCAGTTAACTGGACCTCCTCGTCCGATCCATCTCTCATTATAATTGTCATTTAAAAAGTTACGTACTATGCGTACCAAGTGTGGTGGTGCACCATCTTGCTGAAGTCACATTCTTCGTCTTGTCATTAAATCAACAGTTCTGGAAGATCAGTTTACTAAAAATCTGAAGAAATATATAGCATATTCCACACTTTTCCGACAGCATGTATATATTCTACCCGAATTCACATATGATACAAAAAGAATAACAACAAATAGATCAGAATGTAAGCTTATAGTTTTACAAACACAAATGAAACAGATTGTTCTGAGCGTAAAATTCTGAAACATTCCTAGGACATCTCAGACAAAAACAATTACGTTATTGTAACCAGAAACAAATCTAAAACAGAAATACACTGAGCGTATGTACCGAATGGAAGAAAACGGAAAAGAGACCAATAAAAAGAAATACCATCAATCAAATGCGCATACAGAAAGATACCAATGGAAAATAGATCCAAATGGAAGAGGTAGGAGGAGACCTAAGGATAACAAATGGCGAATGTGATAATGATTATGGTTCACGTGACTACATAGAATTTATGTACATTACACTAAAATTTGCACTGTGGGCAGTCTTTTAATATTTTAAATGAGTACAGTGAATACGTTTTCGAAAAAAATCGTAGAGTGAACACCATGGAGACTCTGATAAATCCTTCCCAAGGCAACATCTGAAAGTGCTGGTACTACATGATATTACATTTGTTAAATTCACTAGTAAGTCAGTTGCAGAAGAACTAGTTCCAATCATTCTTTGTCCATATTAAGCGACTGACTAAATAGAGAGCGATGTATTTTAATCTATTTTAAAGAGATCGAGCTACCAATTACCATAAAACCTGTCTTTTTTAAGATAAAAGTGATGTGGATAGATTTAAGTATCCCATCATGATTTGATACATTTCCAGTCATGGCTTTACCTTGTGACGGTGCATTTTTCATAATATCGGCAATGTAAAGGAGATACTAGAAACAACCAACTCTTTTGTAATATCTTCACTTTGTTTCTGTACGAAGAAATGTTTGCCCAACCAACAAAATTTTAAGATGTTGCAAGCAAAGGGAGATAAAGAAAGTGTTGTTAGATTAGGCTAATATGCCTTAGGCTAACAACAATCTGAGACAAATTAGGAAGAACAACGCGGTAGGACATTTTGTGCACAACGGTAAGACATTAGAAAACTGTGTCTATTAAATCTCTGCCCAACTGTTGTATTAAATGTAATTCATTCTGCCATTTTGAAGGAAAATAAGCCAGTTTCAAGAAGTGTGTTGTTAGTTACCACCATAAAGACCACTTTCATACATGTTAGTGGGATATCTTTTCGATTCCTTTCCGTTATCAACTCGTTCTTAGGAGGTGTTCTTGGATTTAAGTTGTTTATAGCATCTGATATGCGACCTTAAAACATACAGTTGGAAGTATAATTGAAGTGTTCATGAATTGATTGTCGCTATGCAGGTAGTATTTCCTTAAAAAAAGGTTAAAAGCTTCATCAAGGTAGTTACTCAATGTCATTTCTTCGTTTGTTCAGAAAAAGTATCCTCCTGACTTTTGAATTAAAAGCTGCATGTTCTAAGAGTTGCTGATTTTTCGTGTAGTTTTCCATAAGGAGTAATCAAGTATGTCCGTAAGCGCAAATATTTCCTAAAACCTACTCGCACAATTTCTGATTACTTAATTTTATGATTTAGATGTTAAGTGAACAATGCTCACATATGAAGATATTACTTTAACACTTATGCCAGAGCATTATGTAGAAAACCATTAGTAGAGTACAGGTAGCTCATACTGTCCCTAATAAAATGTTACTGCCACTACAGCGATATGTAAAACAATAGCTTCAAATGTAAGTTTTCTCTATTCAAGACTCTTGAACATCGTGCTTTTAAGGTAATAATTATAATTAATAGAATTTTATTCAAGTTTGAATTCTAATTATTAAATTTTCTTAGATATTTATTTGGCCTTCTTCGTATTGTAAAATATAGTTCTTCCTCTTCTTTGAAAAATCTCTTGTATCCTAAATTATCCAGTCCTCGGTCCATTTCTGGTATTTTCTTCTGCTTAGCGCCAGCAGCTTGACTTCCTCGCCATACGTTCTTCTCTGTTGTGTCATGTTCTTGATGGTGTTCATTCACTTTTTCTTGGGTCTTTCTCGCCTTCCATTTTTTCCTTTCCCTCTACCATTGTGATATTTGGTAGTTTCTCTTCTACCTTTCAGACCACAAGCCCACACCATTGTAGCTGCATTTTTTAAAATTGTTTATCATAACGGTTGTAGGTTTACCTAGTCTCTTGTTACTACTTCTTGATCTATCTTCTATTCTTCTAATTTCTACAGCTGTAATTTTACTCTTGTGTTTGTCGTACAAATATGCAAGTTCTACTAGCTACTTACGTCCCAAGAGCGGAAGAAGGCATTCATATCCCGCTGTGTAAAAATCTTACACGTCTATGCCCATAAACGCTGGTTACGCACATATGTACAAACAGGAACATTCACAATTATAACCAGATTGATAATTTTTATCAATTCTAGCAACTTACGATGTCATTGTTTAGCAAACTGACAAAGAAGACCTTGCGTGAGCCATAATAGTATATTACATACCGAGGTGGAAAGTGTTTCATTACTGTCGAGAGATTAAGTAGTTAACCGAGACACGAAGCGTCGAGGTGAACTTTATCTCGAGACAGGGATGAAACTTGCCACCGTGATATGTATACTATTTTATTCACAACCACTTCTGGACAGTAATTGGAAAAATTATTATTATATTATGATTGGACGGTTGTGTCGCCCATGAGTGGATGAACGAGATTTTCAGTGTCCCTACCTAGACAGCGGTCGGCAATTGATTACTCTCCAATCGCTGCCACGGCAACAACTTTTCCGACTGGTTAGAAAGTTCAACAGTTGGTAATAGCTCATTTTCCAACTTTTTAAAAGTCAGTAACCACCTTATTACATATATGGCTGTGAATAATAGTATATTATTATATGAGCGATGATGACAGCCATTATTCACGAAGATGACATTTGCACCACAAGCCGAAGGCGCATGGCGCAAGTCATCTGAGTGAATAATGGCCATAATCGCGAATATAATACGATATTTTATCTACTCCTATGCAATAGGAGCCTTGTGTTCATATTTCAGAATTATGACATTTGTGGCAGCTGTTAACTTCAAAAGTCATTTAATAATAAGAATGAATTTTGTGATTGGCTACAACCTATTGAATAATGAAAATAGAATTTTCTGATTGGTTGCAATTTGCAAACTATTGAATAATGACAATAGAATTTTATGATTGGCTGCAAACCGTGAATTATGAATCATAATTCATGGCCATTGTGCAGTAGGAGTAGATAAAGTACTTTAACAACCCTTTAGTGTAGCTTAGCGGGCCTTAAAGAATTGTATGGCGCTGGGGTGTAAAGTGACACACTACGCCTTTAAATTCGTGCATAAAAATAATTATAGAGTTGTGTTTTGCTCAACCTTGTTTTCGCATGGAAAGCGGGATAAACATTTTTAACGACAACAAATTGCCGCAGTAGTTACTACACTAAGCTGGACCACATCACACCAAACGAAAATTTCTAAAGAGCAAATTTAGCAGTGTTAAACGCGCTTGAAGCATGAACTTGCTTTCGTGTGTATTGCTGCATGGGAGGATTAATAAACTATTACAATTAATTAACAGCTGACTCTACTTTTCTGCGAAATAGAAAAGTGTATCTTTCATGTATTAAAACGCCCATGTATTTATCATCATGGTATATTTCTTAGTTACAAGCTAATGTGTGTCGTTTATTTACAAGTTGAAAACATACTCTGAGATTTATGGTCGTATTAAAAATATACTACATAGAAATACGACGTTCATTAAAGAAATAAAAATAACTCTTCTAAAATAAATGTGGGAAAATATTGTTCCTATTTTTTTGTGAGCGATAAACTAGAATTTAAAAATTATTCCTACAAATAGTCATCGTGTTATGCCACATTAAGCTATTTATATATCTAAGTTCAAGTATAGGTAACATATTTCTATCATTACTTAAAGTGTAAATGTCACTTGCAATACCCTTATTAAAATATAGCACTTCTATAAAATCAAGAATTAATTTAAACAGCATCAAATTAGAGCTTCAAAACACTAGCCAACGGACATTTCTTAAAAAAAGAAGTTATTCTCCGAATAAAGAAAATACAAACCAACAACTTTTCAACATTAAGCTGTCGTTAAAAAATTTAAATTTTATCTGCGGTTCTCTTGTGTTTTAAATAACTTATTGTATGTTAATTTATGTAGAAAAAATGGAACACCATTTTCATGTTTCGGTCGCCAAAAGGTGCCGTGCAAAACCTGTCAGCAGCTACTTGAAATAGCAATCAATCAATCCGGCTAAAAATTCTATGTTTAAATGTAAGGCCGAAAGTAGATTAGCCGCCATAGTTAGTATAATCCGAATTTGAAATATAAGATTAAAGGATAGAAATGATAAGTTTAGCCAGTGTATTTGAAATTTATGTTGTATCTAAATTGTTAACCATCCACATTTATTACTACTATAATCTGTTTATGGGTCAATTTGTTTATACGTATACAAAAGCAGAAAAGGCATTAAATTAACCAAAAGACGTACCGAACATCATACAAGAATACTTACTTCTAACACTTAAAAGAAATCAAATTGATTACATTGTACTCAATTCACGCTGGAAATCCTCTATCTTAAATACTAAAACCCACTGTGGTGTAGACTGTGGATCAGATCTCCAACTGCAGACATGAGGACAAACGTAGTTAAAGACTAGAAAGAAAACAGGAATATGTTCAGTCTAGAACTATTAGCCGATTGTAGATAAAACGTAAAAGGTGTCATTTTCGAGATTAGTAAACAAAATCAACATCTATGTGCTGATATTAACGGTACATATTTTTAATAAAATTACTTGAAACCATTTTTAGTGCAGAATTTAATTAATTGGTAAAATGAAACTTTAAACGCCTAGTAGGTAATCAGCCCTGTTGCAAACGCTTCGAGAAGCTGTGATTGACAGCCACTAGGTTGTGTTGAAAAATGTTTTCGTTTCCCGTAAAATTTGATCGAAGTGTGTACATTCCGCTGCTAGAGTCTTCTAAGTTTTTCGTGCTAAGGCTGCACCTTTTTGCCTTAGCCGAGTGTAGAGCTCGATCTTTCATTAGAATGAGAATAAGCAGTTGCACAATTCCAATATATTGCAAAGTCGTTTTCAGGTGGTTCTAACCTAAAAGCACATGGCAGGTGCTATGATAAATTCTTGGAGTAAATGAAAGGCAGAGTTGATAAGAACACTTATTTTGTATGGACTAGCTTTCCAAAGATAAAGAGAGAAATAAAGAAGGCTATTAGAAAAGCTAAAAACAGATGGTTTGAAGAACAGTGCCCAGAAATAGAACTATTGGAGGATAAACATGATGTATTTAATCTCTATAAAAAAGGTAAAAGAAGCGGCAGTATTATATTCTACTCAAAAATCAGCACACAGACGAACATGGAAACCCGGTTGTGGATATAGACCAGAAAAAGATCATCTGGATGAAGCACTTGGAAAAAACCTTCGAAGATGACAGACACAGCACCCTATGTAATGAAGAATGCAACACCGGGCCCCCAATCACAGTTGACGAGGTGAGAAATGCGATAGAGAGCATGAAAGATGGTAAGGCAACAGGACCGGACAACTTATATGCAGAATTTCTTAAGATCATGAACGATGCAGGCATAAAATGGCTTACCCCCATATTTAATAACATCTATGATTCTGGTAAAATTCCACACAGCTGGCTGAAGTCCACTTTTATAAACCTGCCAAAAACTTCTAAAGCGAAAAAATGCGAAGATTACAGAATTATCAGCCTCATGAGCCAATTGCTAAAAACATTTTGAAAATTTTCCACAAACGAATATACAAAAAATGTGAGGCACACGTTTCTCGCACCCAGTTTGGACTCCGAGATGCGCTCGGTACGAGAGACGCTCTTTTCGCCGTTCTGTTCCAACGTTGCAGGGACGTCAATTGTGACATATATATGTATAGGGCTAATAGACTACCAGAAAGCCTTCGATAGAGTTAGGCATGGTAAGCTATTTTCGTTACTGAAATCTATTGGTTTAGATGACAAAGACCTCAGAATTATAAATAAAATATACTATAATCAAACAGATGACATCAAAATAGACAATCAATACACAGAAGACATTATAATAAAACGAGGTGTGCGCCAGGGCTGTGTACTGTCCCACTTGCTTTTTAATATCTATTCGGAAGAAATAATTAAAACAGCATTGGAAGATGCTGACGAGGGAATCCTTGTGAATTGAGAACGCCTGAATAATGTAAGATATGCGGATGATACAATCATCTTCGCAGACAGTCTTGACAGCCTGCAAACCCTTATTTAACGTTTAGCAGAAACAAGTCGAATATATGGACTCGAATTTAATATTAAAAATCAAAATATATGGTTGTCAGTGAAAACCAAAATCCACCTGGACAATTTCTACTAGTTGATCAACAACTGATAGCAAAAGTTAATAGCTATACTTACCTGGGCACAAACATTAATGACCAGTGGGGCCAAGCAGTTGGGATAAAACAGCGCATTGAGAAAACCAGAACTGCATTCACCAAGACGTTCTTCTTCAAAAGCAGTGACTTATCACTAAAAATTAAGACTCGTCTACTACAAAGCTACGTGTTTTCAGTCCTCCTTTACGGGGCTGGATCCTGGACGTTGACTGAAGCATCTATAAAAAGACTCGAAGCCTTCGAAATGTGGTGCTACCGGCGAATATTGAGAATCTCCTGGGTGGACCGTATTACCAACGTAGAGCTATTACGCAGAATGGACAAAAAGTGCGAAATACTTTTTAATGTAAAAAGGCAAAAGCTCGAATATCTGGGCCACGTTATGAGGAACGAGCAACGTTATGGCCTACTGCAACTAATACTACAGGCCAAAGTATATGGAAAAAGAGGCCCAGAGAGAAGGAGGATTTCATGGCTGCAGAACTTAAGAAAATGGTTCTCCCTCACCACTACAGGACTTTTCCGTGCAACAGCCAATAAAGTTAAGATAGCCATACTGGTCTCCAACATTCGGAACGAATAGGCACCAATAGAAGAAGCTTTCCCAATTTGTGTATGCTTTAATTAACCTTTCTTGTACGGGGCTATCGATATTTACTGGTGGTGTAAAGCCTTCGGGGGCACTGTAGAGCAAGAATCCATTTTAAGCCATACTGTATCCCGAGTGAAAGAATCGTGATCTTAGAGGGAGTTTAGGGAATGACACAGCGGGCGAGCCTTGGAGCCAGCTAATGCAATTTCCGTTCATGCTATCAAAGATAGATAGCAGACACCTCCAGTATCTGGAAGGTTTCAATCTGATGTAACTTAATATTATAACTTAATTGATTTATTGGCTTCACCGTTTAGACTTAATTTGGTGTGTAACGCTGCAAATAATGTTCTCTTGTTAGCTGTTGCTGAGGGAGGTTCTGAGGCATACGCTAATATCTTACTTATTGGATTGTGAAAGCTGAGTGGGTAATGAAATTATTTGTAAAAGCGTTCCCAAGTTTAGTTCGCTAGTTTATAAATTTTTGCATGGCATGTGATATTTTTTCTGTGCGACTCACAATATTGTTGAAAATGTACTGTCCGTCTTTACTTCGTAACGAAATATTTCCTCGTTTCTGCATTTGTACACTCCAATGGCTATTAGCACTCCAATAAATCTTTGAAATTCGTTTTCTTCAAGTGATTTCCGCTTATTTTCAAATAAAGTGTTTCTTTCTACATTCGTTCATTTGATACTGTTTTCCATTAACGGTCTTCTAAAATAATTAAAAAACGCAAATATAAGTATACTATCATCTCGGTTGGCATATCATGTATCCCACTATGTAACAATTTGGTAAAGCTTCCATGCCTTGCTTTATAGTTTTTTCAATTCACAAGTTTCATTCAGTTTGTTAGTGTTCATTTCGTTATCAATAGACTCCACTGAATTTCCATTATTGGCATCGTAAACAAAAAATAAAATATTACATGTAAAACAACAAAGTCGATCCAAAAGCAGTGAAACTTTAAATAAATGCAAAACTGAATTACATTACCCTGTAACACACCTATCCTCTTTAATAGACACTAAAGAAACATCTGTGCTTGAGGCTAGAAGACGCATTCAAATGGTCCGTACTGCTATGCCGAATCAAAATAAAATCTGGGCTGATGGAAAAATTTCACGACAGACGAAAGTAATGCTAGTAAAATCCCTTATATAATTATTCTATGCAGTTGAAAGTTGGAATACCGTGGTGGCTAGAAGAACTAATGCCTCAATCCTCCATGAAGTTAATGTAGCAGATAGGCTCTCGACGACATTTAGAATAATATTATAGTACTGTAGCCATACAATAGGGATATACGGTGATAACTTGGCAAAGCTCGTCGCACAGGGAAAGTGTGAGGGCAACCCTTCAAGGGAAAGACCTTCAATTAGATAGTTCGATTAAGTTAAGAAGATCACCAACTGCCTACTCCAAACGACATTAAGAGGTATAGGGAATTGTAAAACATGAACTCCCACAACATAGAGCTTTAGTGAGATATAGTCGAAAATAAATTCGAGTAGATCATTTTTCATCCCTAGAAAGCGGTAACCTTTTTTGATAAAATATTTGATTAACTGAAGTATCATGTTGAACTCAATTCACATTTAAATAAACGCACAAATACCGTTCATCAAATAGATTTAGACAAAGGCTTACTTAGCTGAACGATTTTGTATTTTCCATATGTACATTTTGCAGATAAAATCACTGTAGTAATAATATAAAAAAAGACGATGTCATCACTACTTCGCTTAAAAAAATTCTTAAATTTTTGCTTCGTTTGTTAGTAATTTTCAAAAAATGTATTTATATTTTAATCCTCATCATTTAGAAAAATCTATACTTGATAAATGAATCGCCTATTATTTTATCCCTGGAGGATAAATCACTAAACAATTTTCATACTAATAAACGTAAAAACGTGAAAGCTTCCATTAAAGCATATTCAGGTTTTCGATCATAAAGGGACGTGCATTTTCCAGTTCGCAGTTATAAATTTATGCGCGCAACATCAGTTCGAGTTGCAGACCGCAAACAATTATTATCGACTGCGGTGAAATCGGAAAGCTTTCAGATAGTAAATGCATTTAGTGTCACGAGTGGGAGGCGCTTAAATTCTAAAATGACCCTCTAATAGCGGTTGCAGGTTATTATGGTTATGTAGCGTTAAACTGCAGTCATTTTGCACTTTATGTCGTATAGGCAGCGTTAAGTACTTTCGCTTGATTATCAGGTAGACGTGAGGCGTTAGCATGCTCTCATAAGTCACAAGTGGTTTATTGGACTTTCCATACAAACTGGCTACATAGAAGTGATATGTTGATGTTTTTACATGATTTGGTTTCAAGATAGTGAAAATGTGAACAGATTGCTTGAACTTCTTCTAGTAAGGAAAGGTTCATATAATTTTCTTTAGAAACATGATTCGATTAGTTAATTACATTTCCTTTATTCACTAGTCGAAAGACTCCGTGAAATTTTTATCTTTTTCGCTTTCGAAGATTCGGGTAAGGGGGGGGGGTAGAGGCAACCATCCAAACAAGTTTTCTCACAGTTCACTGTATGAGATAACTTTTTTTTACATTTTAATAGAACATCCAGCATCGGTAAATATCCATTTGGATCTTTGTTGCCATATCGCATCGGTCTCCATAACGATGTGGGCAATACTTTAAACCGGGGACGACAGAGAAACTTGCCCTATTCCCACGCGCCTATCAACTACAACCATAGGTTCAACCGCAATCGAACGGCATAGGGCTATTCAAGCGAGCAAGACGTGTATTTAACTAGAATCGTACAATGACAACTTCAGTCTTTAGAATCGCCACTGAAAGAGCCAGCAGAATAAGAGCGATGCTTCAAGAAAACCTATGGCATACATGCTACTGAAAGATCTTCATTCAGAAATATATACGCAATATCTTATTTTCTATGTCGGCCACTTTTGGCATATGCAATGAGAGAAGACCATGCATTTTGCTCAATAAATGCAAATGTTGAGAATAAAATCAAGTCGCTACCAAACACTTTCTAGATAACAATATAAGAAGAGATTCCAAAAAAGCATGTTAATTTTTTATTTTAATTATCAATGTAGTTGTTTTGATTCACAAGGAGAATAATTGTTTCGAGACGTTTACTTATACTTGCATTAAATTTTCTGAACCTTCGTTATTAATGAAACATACATCAATGTAAAAGATGACGCAGCCAGTGTCTTGTTATGCCCTCGGAGAAGAAGGTTACGGAGACGGCAAAAATTTATCTCGCGGGCACAAGTTAGAGCGGGAGCAAGTTACTAGTTATCATATACCGCGTTATCTGGCAGAGTGTGATTTGGTTCATGCAGTTCCCTGAAATGTGACATCCATTTTGAGAGCCTTATCAACCAAAGTTTGGCGTTTTTCGACGTCAGATTTAATCATTTCTGAGGGCATAGCTTACGAATTTGAAATTTCGCTTCTGCTTTTGTTGTTGTGCAGGGGAATTTAATTTGAATCACCTGGTCGGATATTTGAAGAAACTTGCTCCGCCAACCCGCTATAGACCGAGACTCTGGCCTAACGTAGCTCTGGAAAGCCCTCGCTGCAACGCGGCGATCGGCGATTGTGTACGAAGGATCAAAATGGCTAGAAACGCCACGGTCAAGCTAAAGAAAATATGAAAGGACTTGATATAAAAAAGCAAATTATGAAAACTCTAGCCTTTCCTGCATTAACATAAGGGGCAGAGTCGTGAACTGTCAGGGCAAATGAGCGTAAGAAGATCAGCAGTTTCGAAATGTGAGCTTGGAGAAGAAATTTGCGAGTTTTATGGTCAAAACAGAGAACACAGCTTTCAATTTTAAAAGAAGTCTAAAAACCACAACGACTATCGAGCCTAACATACAAAACATACTAACATTATTTGGTCACATACGCCCATGTGATAAAAGTTTTCTGAACAAATTAGTTATTCAGGGTAAAGTAGAGAGCGCACGTAGTCTTGGACGATCCCCAAATAGATGGAGTGATCAAATAAAACAGCTAATTGGTGATACGCTGCATCAAGCCACAAATAAAACTGAAAACGGAAAGAACTGACAGTAAATACAAACAATATGTAGAAATGAACCGACTAAGAAGACACCGCGTGTAGATCAACACCGATGTGCACGCATCTCTTTTATCAACGTAATTACCGATGCTTTGAGCTGTAGCTGTCGAGCTTCGTTGAACTACATTTTCAATCAGCTCAGAGAATCGGCCTGCCTCGGCCCATGCATCTGGTACCGCCCGAAAATTACTGAATCCAGCTAGGTTGAAACTATTTTATTACTAAAGTAATGCATGTCCGAAATACCGTGAGTTTTGAATATGTTATAACGATCCATTGCTAGTTTGTCACTAGTCCATCAATACTGATATCCCTGTGCAATTGTGCCGCGGTTAAACAAATTATGGTGTTCTTATGTTTTGTAGCGTACATGATGTCACAAGTAGTTTTAGGAATAATTTACTGCGCTTCCAACATGCAGCTGCAACCAGCGAGAAATGTATATTTTTGATGTGTTGTTTTAATATAGTCCTCTTAAATTTCAGGATTTATGATTTTTTAGCAAAGTATAGTAGGCAAATCCTTAAAATAAGATAAGAAAAATTACGATCCAAGGTCAATCATATTTTGGAAGCTGAGGATATCTCCTACAGCCGATGGAAGGGCTATTTGGTGGGAATTCCCCATTCCATCCACGACAGTAACCTCACATAGCGCCCGCATGAATTACAAGCAGGTGTTCCGGTATCCTTCGAACTACCATTTGTTTTGACTACTGCGAACGAACCTTTCCACTGATCTAACTACATTACCTGTTACGACCCGATTGCGTCTATATAAGTTTACAGGTAATTGAGCGCGCTCTGGTTAATTTTCAGCTATATGGCGAATATTTTAAACTTCGTACGCGCCCTTCCTTCTGTCATGAGTTATTATCGGTGTGCAAAACGATAAAATGGCCGGCCGACCTCTGCCTCCGCTCCCTTCGTTGTGGGCGATGATTCCGGGCAGTTAAGCTTCCATTTTGGATCTCCAAGAGTTCAGCGAGCTTATGGTGGAGTTTTGCTGGGATTGATCCTCGCTTATGTAGCGGTTTAATGCTACTCTGCAAATTTTTAGAAAGAAATCCCTCTTACGTCAATCCTTGACGGATGTTGGTTGCAAGCTGTTGGAATTTATTCGGCACGTGACCCAGATATTGGGCTGCAAATATCCATCGGCTGTTAATGTGAGGTTTGCAGTGTAACGGGCATCTGGCGACCTTGATCCAGTTGCTTCCATTGATTCAACATTCCAGGATCGAATCCTCTGTATTTGGCCTGGCTTGACCTCCGTTCCTCCTGCATTAGCTATACGTGTGCCGTCCGAGTAGGCCTAGGAGCTCAACGGAAGGGTTTATGTAACGTGTATTGTTTCAATTTCCTTTATCACCGTTTAAGCGCTGTGTACAGTGAATCGGTGCGTTGAGTACTTTCTTAACTGCCTTGCTGCGGATCCTGTCTGTATTCTCTCAGAGTCCCGTGCGTTTTATTATAGTTACCGAACTCTTCCTGTCAATACAGTTCGCCTAACGATCTCTATGGGTACCCCCCGGGCCCATTCGAACAGGTAAACTAGTGTAGATAAATCATTATATTTGGGTTTCTCCAGAAGCATGGGACCCCCCTAGTGCTTTTAATGGTTTTCATTGTCGGAGCCTAGTTTAGCCTCCGTTACACTTTTAATCTATTGTTAGTTGTACTTAGCTTTGTTTGTATTTGTACAATTTAAAATGTTGAAAATGTTAACTTACCCGCTAGTCTAGTCGGGTTTATTTGTTTTGATGTGTATCTTATTTTTGCCTATATTTATAGAATAATCAATCACCTGTACCCTGTACTGGTTTGTATACAATTTATCTGTGATTATTGTACATTGATATTAGTACGAGGCCTTGTTTATGTTACTGCTACCAGAATTTGTGTGCTTTCTTTCAGAAAATTGTGCTACTTTTGAGTTTACGAATTCTCTGTTATACATGGATGCACTTATCTTTATTCAAAGATTCGTTGGCGCTCATTTTTACTTTTTAATTAACTTTGGTACTTATAGAGAACCGCATGCCGTCTACACTGAAATAGTCTGGTCGGAAGTTGTATCCATGTAGTGACTTGATTCTGAGAGAATTAGCTGACGAATCATAATTATGGTTTTTTTGCCCCTTGTTAGGTATT
Source organism: Agriotes lineatus (assembly GCA_940337035.1). Taxonomy (NCBI): domain Eukaryota; kingdom Metazoa; phylum Arthropoda; class Insecta; order Coleoptera; family Elateridae; genus Agriotes; species Agriotes lineatus. The sequence goes on along the minus strand of OW679197.1, from coordinate 33,176,645 downwards.
TTATCCATTCTCGTGTCATATTACTATAGCGAATTGTCTGATACCTGTCTGCTCAAGTCTGCTACTGATATCATCTTGTGTTGCTTTTCGTAGTAGTTTATCTTATACTATATTTAAGTGTTTGTATTTCTTTAATTTCCAGATCCTTTTCAATCTATATTTTTACTTCCACTTCTGTGGTGATAGGTCCGCTGGTTTTTAAAATCTATTTCCAGTCCAGGTCTTCGTAATAATAATTGTAACTTGTATAACTGAGGAACTGTTCATCTTGTGCTACAAACACTTGGCTACCCACAAAGTACAAGGTATATATGAGACTCAATCTTAGATATGCTCTAATTCCTTGACATTTCTGCTTCTATTTTTTAATATACGTATCTTCCAGAAATGTTTTAAACAGATTCGGTTACGTTCATCCTCATTGTAGTAGTCGGTTGCAAGTTCTAATATTGCAACTTTTAAGTGCACTATGCTGTCTTAATATAGGTTTTTCTCTCTCATTTAGGAGTTTTAGCGTAATCTATACTTGGGTTGATAAAAACGGCTTTTTCCAATTGTTATATATAAATATAGTCCGCACCGATGTACCTCCTGTAAATTCTACTTGATCTCCGAATTTTCAGTGATGCTTTATTCTAGTTTAGTTTATCTCTAATTATTCTGCAATTTATTATTTCCATTGTAGGTTTGCAAATTCTTTGGTAATCTTCATAGTTCTTTCATTTCACCCATTTTCAAAATATATGTCACCTGTGCTACTACCACTTATTTAGCACGTATTACTTTCTCAATTACCTGTCGATGAATTCTTATGGTTCTTCTATGCTATATTTGATAAGTTCTTACACAATGTTGCGAGACCTACAAGCTTGCTGTTTTTCATGGATTTTATTATCTTACGAACCTTTTCTGCATTGCAATTAAGGATCTTTTCTTTAGATTTTTCGTCTCTTCTTCTGTGCTGCCCATAAAATCTAGCCCCTTTCCTGTTAATAGATTCTTACAATACATGTCATATTCTTAGACTTAGTATTATACAATCTCTCCTGTTTGTTCATCCTGACTTTAATGTGTCCTAAGCTTCTGAGTTTTTTGTTCCCCCAAAGTCTATGTTTGTTCATGCTTGCTTTCACAATTGTTTCCTTGCATTGTTACGTGTAAAAAGCGTACTTAGCTTTAGAATGTATTTTGTTGCATAAATCTTAGTCATATAAACGTTTCTTTATTTGAAGCATCGTAGTCGTGTAAACGTAGCCTAATTTTTCGCTCGCATATGCGCCGATATTTGTTATCTGCAATGCCAGCAAGTTTCGCTGAGCTTAATCTGACAGCTCTCGTGCATTTTAATAGCTTATCTTATAGTGCACTCATCTTTTGTTTCGGCTTTTCCGAAATATGAAACGACTTGTGGCGGCTTGAATAGCGTTCTTTTCCGTTACTGGTCTCGAGTTAGCAACAAGCATGTAATTTTCGTACCCCAGAAAAGTCTGTTATACAGGGTGAGTTGTTACTTCATTTTTGGTGCGGAGCTGTGGAATTATACCTTTTTGGCGTAGCAATCTGACCTTCGCGTCGTGCCATTCAACCGTCGCACCTGACTGGATTCCTTACAGGACTCAGGTGATGTTAAATTGTGTTAATGATGCGAGCTTCAGGTGCATTAATGTAGAGAAATTAAAGTTGTTCTCAGTCAATTTGATCTGTAATTATAATCCACTTAGGAAACTCCCGTGACATTTACAGTTTACAAATGCAAAATTTTGAGTGTACTTAATAAGTACTAAGTACCCAATATTTCAGCTGATTGTACTTAACGGTCAGTTACGTCAAACTTGTAAGTAAGGTTATGACAAATTATTTGTAATTTTGCTAAACTTAAATATGAATCGTAGTTTTAGTGAAACAGAGTATAAACATAATTTATTAATAACTTGTGTAAGTAATCTTGTCTTGGATTATAAGAAGATCATTAATCAAAATGTACTTCAATAATTCAAATGTCAAAGTGAAAGTAAAAAAGAAAAACTTGAAATTTAAATAGAAAATGGCGTCAACATAAAATGCAAAAATTACTAACAGCCTACTAGCGATTTTCATATTAACCAACTAGTGAGTTTTACGTCACGGGAGTTTTATGAATGGATTATACTTATTTAATTGTGTTAGTTATTGGCATAAAATGATAATTATGGGTGCAACTACCGCATAAGGAGCGCCTTTGGGACCTGTTGTACTGACTATTATTTGCTAAGTTTTTTATTTTAGAATTTGTACTATTTCCTGCTGCGAGTGGGTTTATAAGTTCTCAACATATCTGCGTATTTTTGTTGTAAGTAAAAACCTCTTGGCGCTCATAATATTTGGTAATAACATCCTGTAAGAAATTGCATGCCGTCTTCACTGAGTGTAGCTGGGGAGCCCTGAAGTATACTGTTGTCGCGTTGCTATACTTGGAAGTTTAAGGAAATTATAGCTAACAGCATATAAATCTTCTGACTTAATTATTTTTTCTTTTAAGTTTTCTGCAGTCCTCCTAGCTTTTAGTGTTTAGCTACTTCTTGTCTAAGTATTTATTATTGTTGTCTAGTCTATAGTTGCTTCCACAATCAGCTCCCCTCACTCGTTTTTTGTATATAATGGAATCTTTCTATGAATATGCACCAGATAAATAAATCAGAAGTAAGATATATAACATGTGAGCAAATGAAAACGAAATCTATCTTGGCTTTGAAATATTTGTTGTATGAATAATATGTTGGTGAAATTGTAAGTCTTATGTCAAATTTGAGGTTAGCAGGTTAGGTTTGCGTCGATCTGTGTCAAAACTGACGCCAAACCTAACCTGCGAACCTCAAATTTGACATAAGTCTTACAGTGCCATGAACATATTATTCATACAAGTATTTCAAAGCTAAGCTTGATTTCATTTTTGTTTGCTCACATGTTGCTTGTATAATACGAGATTACTATACTCATAAATCATAGCTCCTACAGGGTTTTCTTTCTTTCTTAATATTTACTTTCTGAACCCATGGCTTGTCGGGGTTTCTTGTTAATGCATCTGTGATTTACAAAACTTCTTCCATTCCTTCCTATCTTTTGTGCTTTCTTTTGCCTTCCTTTTTTTATCTTCAATCATCAATATGCTTTCCGAAATTTATATTCGAGTATTGGAGAACGTCAAGTGGTTGGAGGCTGTTAATTTTTTGTTAACTAATCTGGATTAGCATTCGTGGTGCAGCTCTTACAAGGTTTTCAGTGTGGTAAATATTCTTTATCTGAGGGAATACAAGGTGATCTATGGTCTGTCCTTGTTCACATTTATAATAGTCGGGGCTCATTTGCTAAGTGTCAATTTACACCTACCTACGTGAGTAAGCAGACGATCAACAGCAATGTATTTTGACGGTGCAGTATACTTTTCGACATTTATCTTCGAGTATCGCATGGAGATTCGAAAACCTTCAAGTAGCTGGACGCTGTTGAGGACACTTTTTTAAACTTTAGTCTAGGTCTCGTACGCGTAGGTGTTGCGAAACATATGAAATTTATTATTCTTTGCAATTATGTACATGAGAAAACGCCCTACGCGTTTACATCTCACCTAGCAACAAATCCATAGTCAATAATGTTTTATAACTTTTGAATGTCACAGAACATCCATGAAAACATGAATAGCTCGAAAACGTCGACAGAAACGCTTCAGTGATGATCTGGGTGAAAGTTTTCAAAAAGCACAAATCGTTATTAACACAAGTGCAATCATCGATGGAATTTGCCGTTCTTTAATCCAAACAATGTAAAATTCATGGGATATTTTCGATAAATCCACGCACTTTTCCTATAAATCACGGCTTTGTCGACTTCCTGCGCCCTTTTTTAGCAGTTTGTATAATGGCACATAAAAGTCAGTGCGAAACAAAGCCCTGACAAAAATCTAAAATTTCCCGTGCAGAAGCGCACCACATTGTGGACTTGATTCATGGCCCTCTTTGTTATAACCGTTATTATAAAACACATACTGCGGTGGCGCCGTGACAATTTTACATGTAATATGGTAAAGATTTACCTGTTGGCCGAAATTTACGGGCCTTTTTACTTTTCGCCGCGCCAAATTAAATAACTCGAGGTAATTTAGTTTGATCGGGCCGAGTGTTACATTTCGGTTCGGAATTTTTCATCGCGATTTGATGCCGGAAATTTATCGCCGACATTATTTTAACTCTTGTACAAGCTCTCGACCGCCAGGAATGTCTAGATCGGCAGGAAAGATTAGGCGACCGAGCATAATTCTAAATAATAGCTCAAGTAACGCGACGCTTATCGTATATCGAAATTTCATTTTTAAGTGTATGCGGAAGTGTTTGTAGCATTCGGAAATAAATTCACAGTTTGTAGAGCGCCGTGTAGAGTATTACAAAACGTACACTTTGCTACTTGCGTTGTAAGAGCTTAGTACAGCCGCAATAAACATATAAATACCACCCCCAGCGATTATGTATATGTGTTGGTGTGGTGAACAGAATTACTGTGGTGTGTCTGCTTTCACACACGAATATAATTAGTAGGGTGGCAAACACTGTAGGCAATCATACCTACAAAATAGGATTAGGATTAGCCTTCGTTTAACTAACGAAGGAGGCACACATTGTATGTTTCATATACGTTAACTAACTCCCTCCAAGTTTTACTTCTATCACACACGCTCCTAAGCAAAGCGAATAATTATACGCCAAAATTAAATTGCATCAAATGTCGCCATTCTCCACTGGCTCGTTTTAGAAAGGTTTAGCAAGGCAACTGGAGCGGCTACTGCTTATTTTTCTAATTGGCCTCTCCTTCGTAGAATTTTAGATTACAGGAATATCAATGAAGCAGCCGGACCTACTACTTCAAAGCAAATTGAACAAATCCCTGGAAAGCGATTTCTGGGAAAATGCTGGTGCACTTCTAATTAGTTTTGGAAGAGAGAGGAATATCCGTATGTATTTAGTTTACTACTCAACTTAGTATAGCGGTAGAATTGTGTCAAGTAGCGTATCATTATATCACTTTAATAATTAATTAGCTCTGAAATATGAGACTTAATTGAGTTGTACTACCCAAAGCCAATTCATTACAAGATCATCAGCTAGAAGAAAAGGTTCTATCATCTATTGTACAAAAGTTGTAGATATGGATATATATTTCTTCGTTCAATAGATCTAGGCACCTCCATTAATATTCACAAACACTTGTGTTCAAACTGCTCTTGACCATACTTAATTTGGTTTAATTTTAGGAAATGATATGTATTAGTTAGTTTATAATTTGTAATATTGGGACCTATTTTTGTGTAAATGTCGCATAGGTTGAGCTGTAATCGTTTGCCAATGTTTGTAATTAAATACAGCATTATGTGTACGCAGCTCGCGCAATAACAGACCAGAGTTGCATGTCAATTAAATTTAACACAGTTCTATCGATGGCTGTGTTAGTTTCACTGTGAGTTAACGTTGGCTACAATTGTTGAAAGAAAGTTTGGCCTGGTTTGTCTGCTCACAAAATCACTTACACTCTTTCATTCCTTCAACAAGTTTCCAACCATTCAGTAATTACCAAACATTTTAACCTGGTGCTATCAAGAAACCATCTACATTTTCTGAATTACTTCCTAACATGTGCAATAATTGGAAAGAATTCTGACATTAGTGCTTCGAGTTGAATTCAAGTTTTGAGCAATTTAAATCTGCACTACTACCAGACCAGATGCAAGTGGGGCACTCGGATCTACTATTACTACAATTCAAGAGTCCTGAAGGATTCATACCGGATTCAAGCATTGTGCGAGCTAGATTTACCACTAAAATACAACATTCCAGCAGCACTCAGACCGAATTCAACCTTTCGGTGAGCTGGCACTACTACCACAACAATACAACATTCCTAGAAGAAACACGACATATTGAGATTTGGAGAATTTGGTTTAACTCCTAATACTATGCTAGTAGAATTAGAGTAAATGCACTAAGAACTTAAGACGTTAGTCCTTCTAGCCGGATGCAGTTCTACTGTCGGTTGTGTTCTTTCCTATATGAGTTAGCATAGATCACAGTTGCTAGCACGAGAAGGTTTGGCCTGGTTTCTTGATCACAAAACCTCATCCACTCTTCAGTCTATCAAGTTTCCAACCCTTCAAGAATTACCAAAACACATTAACCTGATCTTCCCAATTAGCCATCCAACAGCTATGGCCGCCTTGTTCAGTGTCAATGGAGTATGTTACCTAACCTGGAGATCTAAGTACAAAAGCCGCACTCAGCCGATAACTGACCCGGACAACGAATTCGTACTTTAGCTTCTGTACGCTATTTCAATCATTCTCTCTCCAACTTCCTCACGATGCTGGCCGCAAGATGTGCAAACTACGCTTAATTTGGCTCATTTTATTATTTAATTTAGGAAATAATATGTAGCATCTAGTTTACAATTTGTAATAGTGTTTCCAACCCTTCAGTACTTGCCAAACATATTAATCTGAGAAGACTTCAGTCACTTGTATCCAGTTTACTAACTTTTTTATTTTTACCCGTCTGTTTAAGCGATTTACTTTCGTATTAAATGTTCAAAATTTTACTTTTTAAAGATGTTCTTCGAATTATGATATATTAAATAATTGTCAATTATGAAATGTTTTAAAGGACTTCTTCTACTATTTTACACGAACTTAACAAAGGAATATAACACGGTGTTCCTCTAAGCTCAACTTAAAGGTCTTCTCAAGCTTTCAGAATTTCAAATTGGTTTCACGTCTACATCGATTATCAAGATGTTTTCTAAATGATGCCATTATACACAATGGTCTATAATGAAATGTTTTAACAAACTTTTTCTTCTTCCGAAATCCTGTACATATTTACGTGAGCCGTCGTCATCGTTCTTTATTATACTTTCCAGATAGAGTAAGGACACTAGTTTTCATATATAGAATAAATCAAGCATCTCCAAACTCTAGGAAATAATGATATATAGAAAATTAAAATGCAGGCTCAGATATTAGGTAAACGTACACAAACAATCCTCAGGGAAGCTGTAAAGTAAAACCCTTCAAAAATATGCAGCTTTATATCCCCACTATATACATGTAGAGAGCAGCTATAGAGAGAATTGAAAGTGTTACAAATCTTGACATTTCATAAAAAAGAACAGAAGCTATCCATATGAAAATAGCACCGACGTTTCATATCAAATCAGAATGATTATAATAGCAGTCTAGCATGGGCCTACATTGGTAAACAGATTTTCTGCAAAAAATAAAGTCAATTCTGACTTAAGAGACAGAGCTTTTAAAAACAAAATTAATTTATATATGTTTCCATACAGTTAATAAAAACGACAAACTATATAAAACAATTACTTTAATATGAGATGTATGTCAAATACATCCATAAATTACACTTTCCGTTTGTTAGATTCTATAGAGGACATTCTCACCGCATTAATTAAGCTGCAATTACCTAAAGCCGTATACCACCGGATGACGCAGAGAGGCACGCCATTATGTCCCGTCGAAACCATAGCCACCAGGGCTTATTTGATCCTGTTGTTGGGTCGCAGTAGGCGCCGAATATTTCTAGATGTGGCAATTTCCTTTTTGAAGCAAAATATTTCCTGGCCGCGCAAAATTCAAGATAGATTTGATGTGTGATTAATTCTATCTGAACTAATGCTCAGTGAAAACTGTTTCACGCAGTTTTCCTTTTTCCGATTCTCCTTTTTCGTCGTTCTTTTGACTTTCAGCTTTCCCTTCGCTAATTATATTCAGTCGCATGCGTCACACGGTGATTAAAACGACTACTGTATTAGGAAGAACCAATAATGTTATTAATTATTTGAATGGAACATTTGCGTTATTTTCGTCTTTTTGACAATCGTATTCGCAAGTCTGTTCAAACTATACTACTAATTGTGATTATTTATTCAGGACTTTTACTACTTCGCTTTATCGGTACTTATATGCTGATTCGCTCAAGACTTTTTGCTTATATGGCCTCGTATGCTAGACGTACTTTGAGTTTACTATGATAATTAACATGTCGTTATTAACTTTTTCCTGTTTCGTTTTGTGTTCACGAATTTAGCTTTATGACGTTTGTCCGTGTCATTAAAACCGTTCTATGTTTGATTGTTGTTGTTAATAAACAAGTTATTGATGTTTCATACTAGCCGAGGCTGTTTCTTTATTTGGGTGTTCTTTATCTCTTTCAACTTATTTTGAGGCGACTCATTTGCTCTTTGTGGTTCGGCGGAGCGAATGACGATAAGTGACGGATCCTGGCGCCCTCATCGCTCAATTCATCGTTCTCATACGAGTAGGTGAATGTATTATGTACCTATTTTAATCCGCTTTTCCTCGAAGGTATAAATGTTAGGGCTAGTTGTTTGGAATGGTAAAAGTTACGACGTGGCTATCAAGCCCTTTCCATACACTTATACTTTTCCTAATAATTTGTAAAAAAAGGAATTTACACCCATCGAATGTGGCGTGTAACGGTCTTTATCGCCTTATAGTCTTTTACGTTGCAACTATGGGATCATAACCGCAAGTTGTTTTTTTTTAAATTTTCAAATATATGAATATTCGACTTTATTTGTTATGCTTAGATTATTATTGCTAATGATCTTTCAAGTTTAATGTAAACATTGCGTGGATGTCTATATCTAACAAATCCAGAAACCAAAAGCCATATAGAAAAGCATAGCCCCAAATATAATGCAAAATTTCTACTGGAGAATGAGAAAGCATTAGCTTACAAATTTATAGAATCAAGCCTAAAATAAACACACATACGGGTTGCTGGTCTAAACATAAAGTATCTGAATTATTCATAGACCGACTAAAGCTGGTATATTTTTTTTTAGTTTATCCAATAGAACCATAAGCTATATCGTATATTTTAATTAAATGATTGAATTCATGAGATCAAGCAGTAGATCTATATTACATTGCTTCCTCGTGGAATTTCCGGTTTAAATATTGTTTTATGCTTCCTCTTCTTTCTTTAATTTTTTTCTTCACCTCTTCGTCTTATTTATCTTAATAGAGACTCTCAACATGTTTTTTTTTGACAAGTTCAAATCAAAACATCGTGTTTCCAGTTTTTTGCATTTTCTGGTAATTCTGAACAGCAACTACACTTTTGGTAAACTAATTACACGCACTTCAATATTACAGCCATAGATCGTGCAAAAACTACCACACCCTACATTATTTTTTATACAAGTCTGTTCAGGGGGTGTTCTTACAAACCTTTTGATAAGTCGGCATCTATTGGTGGTAATAAACAAAAGAAAAGAAACTTTTAAGTTATTTAAAGCATAAAATATTATTTTAGTTCTTGAACATTGTGTAAAACGTAATGTTACTATTCTTATGTTGTTTATAAAAGACTATTTACGAAAGCATTGGAAGAAACTTCCATCTGCTTACAATTGTCGACCTTTACATTTTGAAACGTCTTCCGTAAGTCAGTAGGAACTATTATCACGTATTAAAATAATTCTTCGAAAAAGGGCGATTGGTGGGCCAGGTGGACATGGGATCAAACCCGGCCGTTGCCAAGTTTTTCTCTAATCGCTGATGGATTTGAACTCCTTATTTACATTAACTTTAAGTTATATTGAAGTTTCTTGAATCTGTGGTGTATGTAGATGTTAGGAACTTAATGTAAGTTGCATGCAAGATATTACCACTGTTGCACTTTCCGCGAGGAGTAAATGGTCCTCAACACCGAACGGTAAAAGAGGAGCAAGATTATAAATAATGAATGGATTATTAAAAAACACACAATAGACAGTTTTTCTGCTATAACAACGATTTTTTCCAAAATTCTCTGGTAGATATCCACTTGAGTTTCTAATAAGGGAGCTGTGTTTATTTTCGCCACAATGACAACAAAACGACCAGAACATGAACACAAGCAGATTTTTCTTATTATGAGTAAATCATGCAAGTTATCTTTTAACTCGAAGCAACAGAAGTAGTATAAACAAAGAAGGAAATCGATAGTGCACCCAGGCGAAGGTTGCCATTGTGTTTAAATAACTGGAAATTACCCGACCCTATCTTTGCTGCATACAATAAAAAAACTGTCGGCAAAGTAGACAGTCGCGAGGTTTATGGTACCATTATTTAGATGCCGTCAGTGTAGAATAAAGTGGTCAGCAACAGGCAGCTTATCACTCCAAAACTGTGGAAAGTAGGAAAACAGCAAAAGGCGGCCAATAATATGAATGCATTAAGCCAAACACCACATCGCAGTCTTATGAAATAATTAACAATGAACGGCGACCGAAATCCCGGCCGAATTACTGAAAATGGAACGGCATTAGCGCAGTAGCACTTGCGAAGTTTACGATGTCTTCATTTGATTGTTCCCTCAATATAAAATGGGATACGAATCGACTGTCTTGAACTAATGCAAAGTGAGAAGCTACTTTATGAGAGCTTTATGTTTCTTCGAATTTCGATTACTTTTCAACGTTACAGTTAATTTTTCAATGGCTTGGTCGCTTCCTCTGTTTATGAAAATTACGATTTTATTCTCCAGCTTTTGAAACTCAGTACATAAAAGTTTTTATATTTTCATTAGTTTTAGTGCTCTGTGTGGCTCTACACCCGGAGTTTTATTATCTTTTAGGTTAACGACGCCAATCTGTTAAATAATTTCGAAAAGGCTTGATGACTTCGAATAGATATTAAAGGTTAGCCCCGTTGGCTGTCCCTTCGAAGCCATTCAACCAAAAAAAGTAGCAGCCCATTATATACGCGTAAATAGCAGTCGTATGGCACTTGATGCTCGCATCAAAGAAATGCAACAAGCAGTGTGCTGAATATCTAGAACCTTTAATATCCAGAAATATTTACAAAAGTACACGTACAGCATAAATTAAAGTAAAATTGATTTTATTCCAACGTATACTGCATTCTGTTACATTTTCATCAATGTTTTTTAATACTTCGTTAATGTATTTAATCAACGCTGGAAATACAAGAGACTTGTTTCAGTCCCGTATTATCAATTCATCTAAGCAACTTTATCCAACTTTTTTCATAGTGTTATTACTTTCTGCCTCTATATAGATTCTTCACCGCATTTATTCATTTCTTCACCTCGTTATTTCTTAATGCTTCCTATATCATGTTGTACCATAATTATTTTATGACCACAACATAAATATTAGTATATAATTTTGTAGGTCTAGCGTCAATTTGTGTATCGTTGCTTTATTATTATATCCTCGCTTTGATGCGCACCTATACACAATACAGTGTATCTGGGGAAAACTTATACCAGTTTCCTTATTTTTGGTTTGAGGCTCTCACGGTTCCTAGAATTGTGAAATTTTTATTTTTTGCTTGGACCACGTTGTCTTTCTGGGAAGAACGTAATTTGGTTGTAGCTTTTATAAAAACAAATTGTCTGCTTAAGCTTTTATCTACCTTTCATATGCTGGATGGAACATATATCTATGTAGCACTTTGAATTTAGACCTTTTTGTTTAGATAGGATATAGATTTTGGGCCTATGAGGCCAATCCCTTAAATGTTATAACTCAGATTTTTCTTCACTGGAAGCTAGATAATTTCCCTATTCCATATGCAAGCACCATTGTTGTATAGAGCTTAGAGTATTCTCCTCCGTCTGTAAAATCACGCTTAAAATACAAAAGCAATGTCTTGGGATACCGCAGATGGTTGTAAGTCTGCACTAAACCTCAACAGCCAGACGAAGAGGACATTGGAAATATAGCAAAAATAGAAGATCCCTTTATCACTGTAAATTCTACAATAACTGCAATTGTTGACAACATATGCAGCTGTGCTGGCAAGACCGCGTCGATACATCTCAACAGCTGAGTACAAATAAACAGTTTCACTATTTTGTTGAGTTTTTATAATTGCTTGTGGGACAAAATAAATAAATAATTTACACAAATACAAGCGGTTTTAATAAAGAATTCAGAATATGTTGTCAATCTTAGGGCTTATTAAAATATGCTTTGTATTATTTATTAGCAAATAACCGGTTTATTGCTTTTTCTATTTTATGTATTGCCAATCAAATTTAAAAATAAACGCTCCGGCTAAACATCAGAAAAAACTCTTATCAAAGGGTTAGGTTTTAACACCCAGTATAACAATTACTGTTGAGTATGATTTTTGCACGAGTATGGCAAATACCCGACCTTCCTGCATCTGACAGTTAACCTCTAAATTGACGGCATAAACACAGACGGTTGATCGCACAAAACTAGCGTAATTGAATTCACAATTTTCCAACCAGTCACCAATTTCGCGTCAGGTAAATATGCAATGTAATTAATAATGACGTAGGATAACTAACCTGTTTTGTTTTCGTGGCGTAACAGCAACAGGACGCGTTATCTGGCAATTGTTTCACTTCCTGCTTTAGTATCCAAACCTGATGCCAACAGCAAAATCAAAGGACGCTATCGCAATACAAATCTTCTGCAAGCACCCTGGGGCTGGAAAACTCTCTTTGGACTTCGTAGGCTCAACCTATGAAAACGTGTAATTTGCAAACCACCCGTGGAACTAAGGGCTAAATGAGCATCCATCAGGTTTTGGTTTTATGTGCTTGTAAACCCGAATCAAGTCTTTTACCATGTTTATGTCCGTTGGTGGCTCGTAAACTCTTACAAGTCCGTGTAATGGAAATACCTTCTAAAGTAGGATACTTAGGCAGACTTGACCTTTTCGTTGTTTGTGCATCCATGCAGACTATGGTTTAGCAAGCTTGCATCATCAAAGTCAAAGTTGAACTGAAGACCTTGCGTTTCTCTTGTGGAGAATTGCAGCAAGAGCGAGAGAAATGAAGGGTGGATAATAGAAGAAGATCCAGGAAAAATTCACAAGTACCTGCACCTACATTCGCCTCAGAGAATGTACTCAGTTCTATTTTCTTTATCCTTATTGCATCTTTTGCAGTTACAGGACTGCATTTGCTTATATTTTCGCTCAGAACTGTTAGTTGTTGGTTTTTTCATGGGTAACCAGTCATGTATACCATTTTTGCGGTGTTAACACGAATGTCCGTTGCTCTTCAATACAATTAATATGAAGCTTAATGGACATGGGTAGTGATACCAAGGAAAAATAATTTCGACTAAGAATGGCATTCAAGGAACTATGCAATAAACCGAAGGATAACATACATTTAAAATAATTATTCGATAAATCTAGTAACAAGCCACGTAGTTGCCATAGTAACATACAACAAAGATTGTTTTTTTTTCTAAAAAAAAACTTTATTTGTAGAATATATTTCATTCAAAACCTTCTAGGAGGATATATCCGCTCGTTTTTTTTTTATTATTTGACAGGCGACAGGTGAATAGAGTAGTCATAGATATAGTGTTGGCTCATTCTGGTGACTAAGTATGTTTCATCATCATCATCGTTGTCAGTGGCTGTCAAGCTAAGGGTTTTCATGTTTGTGATGTGAGCGTACCTCCGTAAATATAGCTTTATATATAAAGCTTTACCACACCGCTTTGTAAAATTTACCAAGATTTTTAAATCTACTCGCTTTCCCAAAAACGCAGGCTATTACTTTTGAAACTCCGATACTTTCTCTTGAAGCATCGACGCTTTTTATCGCAGCCATTAATTGCTCCTTGAAAATGTTTTAATTAGCGTTGTCCAATTTTATAATAACGCTCTGCAGAAAATCTTTTCCTACATCGCGTGTAGAGTTGATGCCAGTCTTGCCATTTTGCTTCCCTTTCGAGCCAAGAGCCCCTGTTGTGGGCTAATTTAAATTGTACAATAATAAGACGTTGTACGTGTAAACTATGCCCTTGTTTACGTTCCGTTGGTGTATCGGAAAATTTCATTTCATATTTTTATTTACCGTCTGCTATTCGAATTCGTTTTGTTGTTAAGCTATTTTAAATTTGTAAGCTGCCTTCTGCAATTTAACATCACCGTAGTCCAATTTACTTCTGTTTGCTCTGTCTCACAAGTAGGGGTGCTAAAGCTAAGAAATTTCCCTTTTTGTGCTTTTCAGTTGGGGTTCAATATCCAAGCGGGAGCGTCACGCTGCTGCTTCTCCCGGCTTAAGTGCATGTTCATCTTCACGTATAATATAGAAAAAGCGTTTGAGAGGAACATGTTGTTGATCTGGAGCAAAAACTTTCCGCGGGGAGCGTCTGTAAATGTGGAATTACTGGTTCCATTATGAGCTGGCACGAGTAGCAACGGTTTCGTTTAAACTATACCCGTGTGCGTTTGATTGTATGATTCCTTCCCCATTGTAGGAAAATTTGCAAGAGAATATGTACATAAAAGGTAAGTTCTTGCCAGGAGAAAATCCTGAGAAAAACACCTCCCGAATGATCTGGACGGTTTTCACTTTGCAATTTTGGGAAATGTGCCAATGCCGAAGTTTCTACTGTGTTGAGCTTTTGGACATTAATTAGGGGTTAGGAAAAACACTCACAATCCTATCGCCAACGACCATGTCCGTTTCTCGACTATAGTTAGCTGGAGCACATGTCGTATTGCAGAGCTTATTATTTTTGTAGATTACTGTCATATAAACATTGCTTGTGGTATAAATAATGTTCTGCCCTGACACATTGCAGACGCAGACGCCATTTTGGTATCGGTGCTATCTTCGTAGTGAGGACCTACGACGATTCAGTCCGGTAAAGTCGCTTTATAAACAGCGACTCCCGCCACTTGGGCTGTTACTACCGTCCCGATTTTAGGAACTCAAAGGTGGGTCAGTATCTTCTCCATCTATTCTGGCTTGGTTGACGTCAAACCTTTCATTCGTTTGGCAAAAGCCACCAAGCAAGAAGTCTGGTGTATATACCTGACATTATCTAGTGAATGGAAAAGCTATTTTGTTTCTGATTTGTTAATGCCAAAGTCCTTATTAAATAAAAAAAATTAAGCCATAAATGGTACTATCCAGCTAATTTTTCTAAGAAATTTAGTGCGGCGATTT
Organism: Agriotes lineatus; assembly: GCA_940337035.1. Lineage (NCBI taxonomy): Eukaryota > Metazoa > Arthropoda > Insecta > Coleoptera > Elateridae > Agriotes > Agriotes lineatus. The sequence goes on along the minus strand of OW679197.1, from coordinate 33,161,628 downwards.
AAATTGAGGCACAGAAGATAAAACACTTTCTGGTCGTCCTTAAACGCTTTGTCAAATTGACAGTTATATAACTTTTTTCTAATACCACTACTAAAAATATGCCTTTTAACACTAGCTGACGTTTTATAAGTCAGCGTGTTGAAAGCGAAATCAGCTGTTTACTTTTAGCACATGTACTGAAAGTAAACGGCGGGTGTTGAATTTAGAATTTTAAACAGGAAGTGAGGTTATAACGTAATTCCAGTTACTTCTTTAGTTAGAGGTAAAGTGCTTTTAAATAATTAAAGCATTATGCAATGAATAAAGTAAAATGTATACTATTATAATTACTTTGGACTGTAGAAACAGTCACCGTTGCCCTCACGGCCATCTCTTTACTATGACATAATTTATAAATGTCATAAATGCAAACCTTTGTTAAATCGACATTTATGGATTAATAACAGCAAATTTAAGGCCGTAAAAAATATTACGTGCAAACTCGTGCATAGACATTCACTCTTAGCACTTGTTGCACAAATAGCTATTAACAAAACAAGCTTAGTCATAGCAACTAGATTGAGTCTTACTTGTCACGACGGGTTACAAACAATCAGTTCAGCAAATTCTACTTTATATGCTTATTATACTAATAATTGATATTAAGCCTTGTTTAAACAAGCTACCGTTTGCAAATTTGGCCTACAATTTAATCCACGTTTTAAAAGTGTTTCCCCAGCAATAAACAAGAGATACTTATCTATTTTTCCAGCTAATATTTCTTCACTACTTCTTTAAAGGTAAAGAAGTAGAAGTTTTTTGGAGATACTCACCTAATAGGCATGAAAAATAAATAAAATATACCTATAAGCATATATGAAGCTTTATAGACAATGTTATTAACACTAATTAATGCTCGTCCAATATCATCACCGCCCCCTGAACGAGTATAATGCAAAAACATACTTCAGACGATGCCATCGCACAATACTCCGTTAAAAGGGCGCTAGGGAGGAACGAACTCCAATTTTTTATTTTTATCTAGCTCGTTTCGGTAGCAGCAGCCAAGTTTTGCGCAAATGTGGAATCATAAGTCTCATATGTAGATAACCCCCTGTAGAATTCCGACGCGATTCTACGTTTCAGTATATATTTATATGAACGCCTGTTTCAATTACGTCCGGCGTGTTAGGTACGCATTTCCGGTTACTTGAAAATTGTTTACGCTGTTGTATCCTTGTTACTTACCACATGAGCAGAGCTTTGGGACGCAAAAGTCCTTCACCGCTCAGAAATGATCAAGCTCTATTTGTCGCATACGTGGAAAAAAGTTGTTTTGGCCGTCGATTTATAGCATTCCAGGCATCCGGGTTGTATTTTTAGATGAAGAATCAATTAATTCGTGCGGTGTACACAGCGGTTCCTTTGGCAACAAATTGTGTTCTCATTGTTACGTGCACATGCTTCATGTCCCTCTTTGATTAAAGTTTTCGCGCTAAAGCCAATAGTGTCTGCCAAGCTACGCAATGATAATTAGGAGATAATGATGGGATATGAACAATCCCGTGATTGCACCGTTATTAATTAATTTGGCGCAATTATAAGTAGGCCTGTGGCTTCTCCCAGAGTCAGTAATTGTAACTATTGGAAACTGCCGTTTACTCGCTATGACGTTTGAATATTTGACCTGGTAATGGCAGCTTGTTAGGGATGATTATGGCCTACGTAATGTAGGAAGTTGGAAAATGTTTTGCTTAATGGCTGCATCTGCATTCTGACCCAGTTGCGAGTTTTAATCAGACGCCGCCGCCACAATTGCAATTTGGTAGAAGACGCATTTTTGATTGCGCGATTAGAACCAATTTTGTCAGCTAGAGCGCTATAGCCAATAACTACCCCTCCTCTCGTAATTAAATACGTCGGGTAGACTATACAAAATTACAAATGCAAGGAAACAACAGTACGATTTAATTAAAATGTGCGTTAATTACTGAGACAATGCGTTTCGCCTTCATTTGATGTTGTCACGTTGTATCATGATAAGAACATAACAATTAAATTTGTACATAAGATATTGTTACTAGAATTTACTTCTTTACAAATTTTACTCCCAATTATTAATCAATCCTATGCATGTTAAAATAGTCACACAGTACACAAGCATTCGCTTTTGCAATGCGCACATTGAAAACATTTGGCAACTACTCAATTAGCTTATATGTATACCATAAAATGAGTAGTTTCTTTCTTTGAATGTATGTATGTTTGCTCGCTATCTCCTCCAAAGATACTGGACCGATTAAATTGTATTGTTACGATTTACCTTCTGGGCTATTAAAAATTATACGCCGCTTCTTGTTTTAAGCATTTATTTACAGCAATTTAACTTAACGATTTAACAAAAACACGAGAACTATTAATACGGAACACAAATTATTTCTACACTAACAGGAACTATTTCTAACAACAAATACACTTTATTTATTTACACACGACTTAAACAAGAATGATTTATATGGCAAGCTTCGCGCACTTCAAAGCTAGATCCGGACTGCCCGGTTTTTCCTGCTGCGCTTGTTTATATATCGCCGAATGATTCCTTCTGGAAGTTTCGCGATATCACTCGATTATTCCAGCAATGCTGACGTGTCGCGCGCATTAATCAACGAGGTCGTTCTGGAATGATTTTCAAGGCTGACTAATATGTCTGTACGCGAACCGGCTCGAAGGTCGTTACAGCATGATAGCTTAAAATTTTGCTAATTTTTAGACTTAGATCGTAGGCCGCTTTTTATTTTCAAAAAAAGTACGAAAAAGTAAAGTTTTAATTAAATCGTGTAATTAGCAAAGCGAAGCGTAGCTCAGCCACCACCAGTGCCACCTACCGTCATGAGCGCACACGAGGCACAACACGCCAACGTACAGCCAACTACCAGCGACCTACACTCCACTTTAGTACGGTCACCACAAGCGAGATGGCGTTGCCGGTTATTTGTTCCCGTTAGGATTAAGACACATCGTGTAATTAGACAAGGAAAAGTACCCCAGGTGGGTAGGACAAAGTATTCCGAATCCCACACCTTGAACAAGGTCAGCCTCATGGATTCTGGGGGAGGCAAAAACTCGCAACCACACAAGAGACCCATGACACAAAAAACCAAACTGTACGCTGCCACTTACAACATCCAATCAATGAGCTCTATTGAACGCCTTGAAGAACTAGAGGAGGAATTACAACATATAAAATGGGACATACTAGGTCTGTGCGAGACCAGATTACCCGACGAAAAATGTACCATTTTAAAATCAGGCCACTTACTATATCAAAACAATGGACAAACTAACACTCATATAGGAGGAACAGCAATAATGATTCACAAGAAAATCAAACATCTAGTCACCACAATGAAGGCCATATCACCTAGAGTCATATATGTAACACTGAAAATTTCTAAAAGATATACTCTCCAAATAATACAGGTATACGCCCCCACGAGTACAGCTGCAGACGAGGAAATAGATCAACTATACGATGATATCTCGTTGGCCCGAAGAACAGAAAATACACACTTTACTCTGTTAATGGGTGACTTTAACGCAAAAGTGGGGAAGCAAAACAACGACAACATCCAATATAGAGGAAATTTCGGACTTGGCTCAATAAATACTAGAGGAGAAATATTGATCAACTATCTTCAAGGTGAAAAACTATATTGTATGAATACATTCTTCCAAAAATCAGAACGAAGACGTTGGACCTGGAGAAGCCCTGACAACAAAACAAAAAACGAGATCGACTACATCATAACGAACAAAAAACATATCATAAAGGACGTATCTGTCCTAAACCAATTCAACACCGGAAGCGATCACAGACTTGTAAGGGCAACCATAGAAATAAACACGAAAACCGAAAGAAACAAGCTAATAGGACAAAAGAAATTTCCAACATCAGAACAACTGAAACATAATGCTGATCAATACATACAAGAACTAAATAAGAAACTATCAAATAAAGACGAATTATTAGCACTAGATATCGATGAACTAGAAGACAAAATACGGAATGCTGTAAAAACAGCAACCAAAAAGGTATGCTCAACAACTAAAACACACAAAAATACAAAAATAACAAAAGAAACTCGAGATCTAATGCAACAAAGAAGGAGAATAAATAGAGAACTACCAGAATATTCAAAACTTAACAAGACAATTAAAAAGAACATAAGAAGGGACATTAGAAAACATAACACAGAACAAATCAAACAAGTAATAGAAAACAACAAAAACATGAAGGTATTAAAGTCTGCAAGCACAAAAGGACGAATGAGAATGCACCAACTTAAGAACACAAACAATGACATCGAGACGGATAAAACAAAAATAACACAAATCGTCGAAGAGTTCTACACAAATCTATACTCCACCACTAACCCAGAACCGTACAATATAGACCATGTAAACGTCATAAACATTGGATCAGAGGAATTGCCTGACATTACACGACAGGAGATAGAATATGCTTTATCCCACATGAGAAACGGTCGCGCGCCCGGTGAAGATGGAATTACGGCCGAAATGTTAAAAAACGGCGGTGTAGTTACAATCGAGTCGATAGAGACACTCCTGAATAAATGCCTCTCAGATGGCAGAATCCCCGATACCTGGAAAAATGCACAGGTAGTGCTGCTATACAAAAAGGGCGACAAACTTAAAATAAACAACTACAGGCCTATAAGTCTGTTACCTCACCCATACAAGCTGTTAACAAAAATCATAACAAACAGATTAACAAACAAGTTCGACAACTATCAACCCCCGGAACAGGCGGGCTTCCGCAAGGGTTACAGCACAGTAGAACACATACAAACGTTAAAGACACTCATAGAGAAATGTACAGAATACAATGTCCCACTCTACCTCGCCTTTGTCGACTATAGTAAAGCATTCGATTCTGTGGAACTATGGGCCATTTTCAACGCCTTAGACAATGCAAGAGTAGACTCACGATACAAGAACTTGCTAAAATATATCTATGACCATGCCACTCTCCAAGTTAAGATCACAGAAGAACAAGCAACAAATAAAATACAGCTAGAGAAGGGTGTCAGACAAGGAGATACGATCTCTCCAAAGCTGTTTACTCTCGCACTGGAGGACGTATTCAAGAGATTAGAATGGCGGAATAAAGGCATAAACATCAACGGCCGATACCTGAGTCATCTCCGCTTTGCGGACGACATTGTACTCGTCAGCAATAACATAACAGAGCTACAAGAAATGTTAACAGAACTTAAAACGGAATCAACAACAATAGGACTTGAAATGAACTTGGAAAAAACAAAAATTCTATCTCCTACCGAAGTAAACAGAATAGTAGTAGACGGAAACGCTCTCGAAAATGTTACAGAATACGTCTACTTAGGACACTTAATAAAATTAGGCAAAGAAAATCAAACCGCCGAAATAGACAGACGAATCCGCATGACCTGGGCAGCGGTAGGAAAACTAGGGAACGTACTAAAAGACTATGACATCCCTATTAACCTAAAAAGAAAAGTTTTTAATACCTGCATACTCCCGGTGATGACCTACGGCATGGAGACAACCTCGTTAACAGTGAAGTCCGCCAACAAGCTAAGAGTGACACAGCGAGCTATCGAAAGAACCATGCTAGGAATAAGCCTTAGAGACCGCATAGAAAATGCTGAAATAAGAAGAAAAAACCAAAGTAGAAGATGTGATAGCAACCATAGCAGGCTCAAAATGGAAATGGTCAGGGCACATCGCCAGGCAAGAGGACGAAAGATGGACGAGACATGTAGTAATGTGGAGGCCAAGACAACATCGACGAAGCGTAGGAAGACCGAAAAGGCGCTGGATAGATGACATAAAAGAGAAGGCGGGAAGTACATGGTACCAAAAAGCTCAATGCAGATCGGAATGGAAGATACTAGGGGAGGCCTATGTCCAGGAGTGGACGGAAAAGGGCTGCTGAAGAGAGAGAGAGAGAGAGTGTAATTAGCGAAGCGAAGCGTAGCTCTGGTGATTCACTAGTTTGTTAATATTGAGGTATTATGAAATTCTAGTGATGAGTATATAACTGGCAAATTATCTATTTTAAATCAGACAATATCATCAATTTAAGTGACCGCAAAGTGAGTCATTCAAAAATTGTATAAATTGATTAACATGTTTAAAATTAAGTTTGATAAAGAATGCTAAACTTATTTTCCTGAATTTAAAAAAAAACAATCCTACTATCCACGTAATATATGAACGTCCATTATTCACAATTACGCTGACATTTCTTATCACCCACAGACGCAAATTTGGACTTCCTTCAGCTCATGTATTTAAAATATAATCTGTACAAATGGTACTCAACTGCAAGAGTGACTGTCGTCCAAGAAAAGCTAATTATATTAACTTATTAATCTTTTAAGGCCGCCTGTGTGGTTGAGTAACTTAGCAACTTGCTTAACAACTAGACGGGCACGGGTTCAAATCCGGCCGTAGCTGAGAATTTTCTCATAGCATGTGATGTGTAACCTAGACGTTAGGTTTATGGTTGTTGAGTACATGGTACGATTGAATGAGGAGGGGGGCATAACGCAAGTCACGTGTGGCCGATTAGTTCCGTTGCACTTCTCGGATAGCATTAATATAAAGATAACGAACCAATAAATTTATTAATAATCTCAATTCCAAACTGTTAGATAATCTTTTTGCACTATTACTGTTAACTATTACAAAAATTATAAAGAAACAAAGAATATTGAAACACAAAGTGGTATGTTTCGACCGAGTAAATTTGTTAAAAGCAGCTAAGTGATAATAACGCAGATCAGAATATAGATATAGAACGGACTAAATGAATAAAATGACATTGAAGAAGTTAATAACGAAAAATAGATATAAGCATAAATCAAATTACAGAAATTATTGTAAAAACAAAAATTGGAATAGCATAGGGATCCGATGAAATAAATACAACGAAGCCGTGATTAAATTAATGCGAGACAGAAGAATGCAGGCGCTATACAATTTCTAATCTAACATGAAAAATCAGTAAAGGCCTTGACTCAGAACTTGTAGAAGTGGAAGTTTTGAAACTAAAAATTTTGGAAATCTGATAGACATTTAAAAATAATGTTTTTAAGTGTTTTCAAGTTAAAACAAAAGTAGAATTTTATTTAATCAAATGCTCATCCTGTATATGTTTGACCGGAAGTATAGGTATTCGGTTTCGTGTCAGGTAAACATCTAATCCGCATGCAAAATATTGTCTTCATCCAACAAGTAGTTTTTGAGCTATATCGTCAACAGACGGACAGACAGGCAGACAGACAGAATTAAGAAAACCTGTTATTCGTCATCTAGGGACCCTGAAAGATGAAGATTTTAAGATATCTTGAAGGTTATTTTTTTACGATTATAATACTGTTTTTCTGCTTTAGGCGAGGGAAATAAAAATGGAAAAGTTATCGACCACAGCTATAATCTTACCAATACACGAGAAATACGACACCAGAGACTATGTACACTACAGATGTACGAGTATATCTCTATTACGAGTAGCTGCCAAAGCGTACGAAGGCATAGTAGAAAATAAAATAAGGGCTGCACTTGAAAATAACCTACAGGATACACAAAGCGGTGTCCAATCTGCACACAGCGTGCAAGATCATGGCTTCACACTGCAGCAAATTTCGACCAAATTATGAAGTATAAACTAAAAGGTTTTGTTGTGTTTCACTGCGTATATGTGTTATAAACGACAGTAGAAGAGAATGCTAGCAAACAATTGGAAATGTAGAAATATTTACAACTTATAAATATGTCAATATGTGCTTACGCAGACGACATTGTCCTTTGTGCGGAAAGGGTGCTATAGGGAAATCACCGTTTAAGACTGGTAAGAAATTTAAAGGAGGTCCGCTCAGCATAACGATCGGTCCTTGGACTGAAACAAAAGGGAACTTGCTCGTGATAGCCAAAACAAATGCATCTGGAAAGATACGGAAACAAATTCGTATCATTGAAGGGCTTCATTTGATGTATGTGTCGATTATACATATAATAGGGAAATTCTACGAGGTAAGTGCTACAATAAATATACTTAGACCTACCTTGTTTCGTGCGCAACATATTTTTTCTTTAAAATATGCACAACTGCGCTGTGCTTTGCAAGTGAAAATTGTTCAGTAATTGAAGAATTCTATAACGATAATATTAATAAAAAACATGTACGAGTGTGAGCCTTGCAGGAGCGACTGCAATAAAGAAGGGTAACCAAAACTATTCCTGAAAATTCTACCTGTTCCTAGTGACGTCACATCGCGCGTTTAGCAAAACCTTCACATGTATTCTTCTGACAAAAAATGCTGTACAGCGGTTAAGGCGTCACAGCATTTCTAACGGAGGTAGGCCCCAAAACTCATTTTACAACTGCGTTATTTACCAAAACAGATACAGAATTTACGTAATTTACACAAGCTAAATCTTAGTTTACGTAAATAATACAACATATTTACTTTAACTGGGTGCAGTTCATACTTGACGACGACCAGATGAGAAACCAAAGCGGTGGTCCCCAGGGCTCAACGCAGATGATGCCTGGCGGCAATACTAGGAGTCGATGAAACCAAAATGAAAAGCTTAGATTGTCGATTACGACTCCTTACACAATATCACGGAAGAACTTTCAAGATTGCTCCGGCTTGTCGAATAAGAAATTAACAGTGGCAATTCAATGAATAGCTACGAGCATCGGCGGCGATCTACACACTGAGATGCTTCGCCCTGGTTACATTGAGATGACACAAAGGGTTCTTTAAATATTTTCGATCGAATATCGACGAGATTTAATAATAGTAACAATCATAATATTGTCTTTATTTGCACATATAGTGATGATTCACAGTTTACATAGGTTAAAAAGGAAGCAAAATATCTATATTCATGTGTTAATTCAATTTCAGATTGATAAGCTGCTCTTTGGAAAGCTGTATATATCTGTCAACGCCCAATTTATAAAAAATTACTTGATATGAAGTATCCCAAACAGCTAGGTTTACGGAATAATGACGCACACGTAAGCTATTTGCTTAACTGTCTCTGGCTAAGTGAAGATTTGCGCCCAAGGCGCTTAAACTTCACGTGAGAAATCAGTGAAACATCGACCCCTTTCCCATCTTTATGCGCGCCATAAGCAGGCGCGGCGGAAATTTTCAAACATAATACAAACCAACACGGACACATGGAAGGAAGTATTAAACAACTATAGGCGTGAAACAAATCCAAGTGGCAGCAATAGCTAACAGAGATATAAAAATAAACAGCAAAGTAGGAAATATGACTCTAGATTAAGTAAAAAACTCCAAGTAAAATTCCTAAAATTGGAAGAACAACAACTGAGATAGTTTAGCTACCCAGTAGGTTTGAATATAAATAGACATATAGGTATAGAAGATATGGAAAGCAAAACATACCGGTAGGAAAGGAGTACAACGACCTAGAAAAACATAGAATGAGAGTGTTGGGGAAATATTTCAAAAAAGTGTACAAATTGTAACGATGCAAATAAGATGACAACTGGCAAATCTTGGAGCCATTTCGTAAGCAAGAGCAAATAACAAGAAACCTTCGAGTACAACAGGCTACGACTATGCACGTAATATGTATGTATGCATGTAGTTTTTAGTTTGATTATGTCGAAAATTGATAGAGAAAGTTTTACTTATTTAAACCTTTTCTTCTGTTACATGCTGCCAACGTACAATATGAAATTATCTGTAATTCATATTAGATTGATTGCAGCTTATATCTAATGCAATTTAATGTAGCGTGCGACGATGCACCTTTTAGGTTTATTTTTATTTTCTGAAAAAGACTGGACAATAAATCGCGTATCATACTCAATACAATTCATCAAAATGTGGTTTAATACAATTCAATCTGTCCAATCCTAATAAACTGCTATTTTCTTGTAGAAATTGTGTTCTTCTGGTTTTTTTATATAAGCCATCCTGAAATTAAAGCTTTGCTTCACATTGACCTCAAAATATTGGAGAGAATAATGATCATTTGCCTTAAAGAGGCTTCTTATTACAGCTTACTATGTTAAAACGGTGAGTCTTTTGGTTAACCTAAAAAATAAGGTGGACTTGTCCAAGAACATTACACTTAATAGAGTTCTAGATGGGTTTATTGGAATAAAATATTTACAATTATTTGTATAGAAATGAATGATTGTAACTACAATCAGTTTAGTAAGAATTATAGAAACCAGAAGGCTTAGCTATTTGTATACTGCTATGCCAATATCTGTTTTATAGTTTTTTTAAGTATTATTTTATAACTAATCCTAAACACTGCTGCTTTCCATCATCCTAATTGGTATAGAACTGACACGTACATTTTGAATAGCAGAAGAGAGATAAACTGTTTGAACTAGTAACCTACAAATTTACTGAACAATTTAACAGCTTGCTCTCCTAACCGTTCCTTAACCGTCGTGACAAACGCTCCTTGTTTGATATGGCTATATATTCTCTAGCGCATTTCTTGCTGGTAATTGCTTTGTAAAGAACACTTTTTGTTTCATTATCGTATTTACGTTTAAGCGCTTCGTAATTACCTTGGAAACTTCCGAGTTACACTCGGCAAATTCAAAATTTAATTAGAATAAAAGATCGCCCGGCAGTTAGGCAACTTCCGAGTTGGCAGCAATTTTTTACAAAGGCGCCGCCTTGATGCTAAAAAATGGCCCTATAACGCTTAAACTTTAAAAATAAAAGTTCGCGACTGAATTTGACAACCTTCCGTCACGTGTGGCCCTCATTATGCAAGTTACGTCCGTGTATGTGACACCCTCCCCAAGTATTTAGAAAACTATGGTGAGAATATGGAAATTCACGTCAATTTGTAAGCTCCTCTTCCTCGAGTGGAAAATGAAAAGTTTGCTCGTTTGTTCGCCTTTTGCTAAACACCCTCACACCGCATCGCGTTCGGGCTCATTATCGAGGAGGAATTCGATCCTGAGCTTCGCATTTCGCTGCAGCCATATATTACGGCCAGTTAAAACATCTCCATAATAGTAATTCGATTTAACAGCTGCACTGGAACAGCTTTTTAACGACGCCTATTTACAACTATGTAAGCGAATTACGCGTCATTAAATTAAACTGCGTTCAGAGTCATTTGAATAAAGGCTATTCGGAGAGTTATTAACTCAATATCGTGTGTCGCGAACTAGCTGCATGCTTAATGCGGTGTCGATTTTAGTCCCAGCCCATCTGCAGTACTTCTCCAACTCGAGGTACTGCCTCATCCAAATTAAGGAGCCGAATCTGGTTTGGGATTGAATTTGCAACGCTTTATCGAGACTTTCTATGAATACTTAATCAGGTGGCTACTAAGGACGAAAATTATATTTCGATTTCGCTGCTAGACAATAACTATTACATTAGTCCCGAAGTTCGTGCCTCGCGCGGTTTAGATCTCATCTATGATAGAGCGTAATTCCTACGACTTCTTGTTATAAAGCAGCCGCTTTTTGGGGCAAAAAGATACCGAGCCAGAAATGTGTCGCATGTTGCTCGGACTATTCTGATTCATTTCCCTTACTTTGTCTCTTTGTCCATGAGCACGTGTGATAACTTTTATTTTATTTTGTTAACGTTGCATTTACAATATATCCATTTTCTACTTGTGTCATACGAAAGTCCAGATGAAAGTTTTTTTTATTTCAGTCATTGGATTCCGAACGTCGTAACCTCTATTGTTTGCCAGTTACTAAGCTTCTTGACCTTATATTTCTGTTATTTCTAGATTCGTCAAGATCAGATGATTTGCGCCTTCTTCTTCGTCGAATTTTCTCATGATATAACCACTGAAGGATATGATTCTCTTTTGTATCGAGGTCTGGGGACGGTTCTTGACCTGGATGTTTAGTTCTCTTAGTATCGTTTGTACTGTGGATCCAGGGTATTCAGAGCACCATCCCGTAGGAAGCTATTTCAAAAGCTGTATTTGTGAGTCTTTACTTAGTTGTTTCGCTAATTTGGTGATCATATCAGATTTAGTAACGTCATTTTAAATTTAACCCTTAATTTCTTTCACTCTATTTCCTCGTCGTAGGTAAGAGGGAGGTAACATTTTGTCTGTCTATCATCGCAAAAATGGATTTTACACAGTTCAACGTGAGGCCTACTTCTATTCTGTTTTTTTAATGAAGGTTAATAGTGCTGCCATCTCTTTCTCGCAGGTATATTTCGTTACAAGGATGATTTTCCGTGAGCTTTTTGTAATACTGGAGCTACCTCCGCTAGGGTGGAAATGTATTGATTAATATTCTAATTTTATTACATAGGATTTTGGTTTTCAGTTTACTCCTTCACATCTTTGTGCAATATAGTGTAATGATATGATAATGTGCGATAATGTAATCATCTCAAATGGGTCGGATCTCCACATCCTAACAAGTATTATTAAATAATGAGAACTAATTCAAATAAATTCAAATTCAATGTTTGGGTACTTTTATAATTATTTTGAAAACTAAAAACACATTTAACTACTGGGATGTTTTTATGCGGAAATTATAGCTCATGGGAATTCAAGTAATACATAATAGCGTTCCAACCTCACAAATTGTGTCCAAACAAATGCGCTTTTCTTCAAGAAACAGTGCAGTTCTATTTCATTACACGTTTCCTTGGCGACAACAAAAGCGTAAGTAAACAAACGTCATAAAACACAACACTTAAGGAACGCTCTTGCCGGAAGCTTTCTAGAATCACTTTTCTGGCCTGTTCTGCTGCTCCTGCGATTGATAATAGGGCTGCAAAGAACCCTACAGTAAAACCCTGCGCTGCTAAATACGGTTGTAATGGTCCACACACCTCGCTCCCTTGTCATCGGTGCTTCGTCGGCTGCTGTCCTCCAGTACTCGGTGTCTTTCCCCGACCTGGAATTGCTCCAGGACAACCTGCTACCTCGTTTACACTCGCCTTACGTTTCAATTACGCTACCTACTCGTCCAAACTTCTTCCGGAGCCGCCACCTACTCTTCGACCAACTTCTACACACTATTTTACTTGGGTGGAAGCACTATCATGAACCAGCTAAACTTCCACAGGCTCCAGAAGACACACCCAATAAATTACACTACTTTTTATGAAAACTGTGTACCTATTTATTTATTTTTAATTTTAGTTTTAATTGGGGAAGCCAAACAGACACAGCTAACAAGCTTGGCTTTCTGCACCTAATTGTTTTGTTTACAGAGTTTGCTGTTGTCATGACAATCCAAAGCCTACTCTGATTTTTTCCTGCAAAGCTAATATGATTTCAATACAGTTTGTAACAAAATTATTGTCACATCAATAGCAATATTGTACAAAGATAAAATTACAAATCAGTACATTATGAAAACATTTTTTTATATTATTTGATATTCATGAAATGTTATTATATACCGTAATAATTATGGAGGTTTAAAATTGCGTTTATAGCAATAGCTAGTCTTGTCTTCTATGGTGGCTTAGATTATTTCGTGCGCTAATTCATTATATTCCACTATCTTTCTTGATTTAGACCATCGGCACTGACTTAGTCTTGTCTCCCCTTTATTAGGTACTGTTTGCGAAATATTTTATTTCCTCAGTTCTAGTTTATGATTATTAGAACTTGCTTTGGCCAATTCCATAGCTAATTTTATTGTTGTTTAGAGAATAATCTCAAAATAATTAAATCGGGAAAGGTAAAATAGGGGGCTTCGAGGGTGAAAACAATGTGTGGTTTCGTTACCTGAACCTAATCGATATGCTTAGTCGAATGCCTTTAGGTCTTAAAAGTTCTGCGTATAATAGTATCAGCCGTTCGCTAAACTAATTCAACTGTCAATGTCAAAGTTTATCAACATTTGCTGAGTGTACTTACAAATGTAACTTCTTTTCTGGCATGTATTTCAAATCTAGTAGAAAACATAAGGTCACTAAATCAACACACTAAATTAAAGGTACCGCCATTAGTGATTTTTATATCTATCCTTATTGCACAGTTTTCTTCAACTGGGGATAAAAAACACAATCTAAGCACAATTTGACTTAACAGCAGTGCCATTACACCAAAAAGAAAATCTCCAAAAACTAGTGTCTTCCCTATTGCACTTGGAAAATTTTTATTTTTTATCTTTATCTCACAATTGCCTCACATTCTCAAGCGAGGAATGGAATGGCGGTACCTTACACTTAGTATATTAATCTAGCGACCTTAGGAAAACAGTTGGTGTAGCGCGCTCTATTAGTCATTGGCGCAATTATTTGCACTTAGGGGTTTGCGCATGACGCACTTAAGAGAGAAGCGCTCGCCCCAATTCACGTTAACAGTCCTACGGGTACGTTCGTGTTTTCCCTAGCTCGTTAGTGCCACTCTGCTGTTGTGCGTTGCGCTATGTGCGTGTTATTTCCCTTAGCCCCAAGACTTCTTCATAATTAAGTTAAATTAGTTAGGCGTAAGTAAGAACTAAGTGCGTGACATCTGTGAAGTATGGTCTAGACCACGTGTGAACCTGCCTCACCCGGACCCCCTCACATGCATATAGATCTAACCACACACGAGGTAGGCTAAAATTGGGCTCTCAACGGCGAGACTCGAGTGAAACAAAGTTGGTTTCATTGTTTCAATCGGGAAATTCAAAGACACGTAACATACGCCAACGCCAGCGCCCCCAAGCTAAGCGGTAGCGTCGTGAAGCAGGAATTCGCGCAGGCGCAGAAGACTACGTTTGCTTCCAAAATGGCCACTCCCATCCAGATGTCCGCGGAGCTATTTCAAACTCTGCTGGGAAGCTTGCAAAATAGGTGGCAGGCGCAGATGAAAACCGCACCAACCCGAATGTCGATAACCAGCGAAATTTAACCGTAAGGAAACGGTTCACTTGGAGGTCTAATGTAAAACTAGGGTCGTACGTGGCAACAATTATTTCCGCAATTTCCGTATACAAAAGCTGCTCAATGTATCGGACGTTAATGGGCATCATGTTAGAGGATTTTGCCACAACGTGGTGGGAGGGCGCCAAGACGATGGTACCGGATTGAAAATCAGCCCTGCACTTACTCCGCCAAACTTTCGGTCCGCTGAAACCGGGGTTTAGAATTTTAAAAAAAATGTTTGTTTATGAACAGAGGGAAAGCGTCCCTACAGACATATTCATATGTTCGCACAGCTCGTAAAACTCCTGGAAGAACAAGTGTAGCTGGATGTAATCTATGGGCTGCTACATTATAAGATTCGTGAACGGGTACCACGCCGATCCATAATAGTAGGAGAGCTGGTGACATTTTTTAGTGATCATATAGTTAAGGTCTATTGTTTTGAGAGAATGTTTCTGGAGACATGTATAAGTGTCTTCTGTAAGGATTATCCTTGAAAGCAGTATCGGAGGGAGGCAGAACACCCCCAATTTTCACTGTAAGTATATGTCAAATTTGAGGTTAGCAGGTTAGCTTATGCGTCAGTCTGTGTCAAAAATTACGGAAAACCTAACCTGCTAACCTCGAATTTGACATATACTTATAGTGAAAGTTGGGGGTGTTCTGCCTCATTCCGATACCGCCATCGAGGATAATCTTTACAGATAACACTTATACATGCCCCCAGCAGCAACATTCTACCAAAAAATAGGCCTTAACTAGATGATCACTAAAAAATGTCACCAGCTCTTAGACTATAACCACGTTCGCCAAGCTACTGGAGCAGGCCCGGCTGGCGGAGGAAACTCTGCGAGAGGTCAACCAGGAAAATCCAATCTGTTCCACAGCAGAAACCGCACCGAAGAATTTTCAACCCAAAGTGCGCTGTAGGTTTTGCCGGCGCGCTGGCCACAAAGAGGTAACATGTTTTAAGAAGGCTAGAAGTAGCAGTAAACAGGCGACGACATCGGCTAACATGACACAACCAGGGCCCTCCGCAGCTCCAATGCAGCCTTTAAGTTGCTATGCGTGTGGTAAAGAAGGCTGCACTATAGGCAACTACCCAAATTGCAACGCAGACATACGATGGCGGAAACCAACAGCCTGGAGTTGGATATCCAGGTCATCTCAATGAAACCGACCCTACGACCTTGTTGAAGTGCATGGGCTTCGAGGAATAGCGTGTTTGGACACGGGTGCGCGGAAGAATATAGCAGGACACGAACTATACAAAAGGTTAGTGTGTGATCTTCCTGCAAGAAGGTGCACGGCTAACTCTGGTAGATAAAAAACCCCAGCACGGTGACGTGCTAACAGCCTTGGTGGACGCGTGGTCCTGACATCATTCATAGTGTTGGTGGATGCACCTCATAGGAAAAATTTATTGGGTTGCGATTTCATTCGACGTGCAGGCCTGGTGTTAAACCTTAGGTTATGAAATGGTACTTGTCAAATTGTTGTGAATATATGTTAACATTAAGAAACATAAATTAAAGAGTGGGGTTGCGCTAGTCCTCCATCGGGCGCCTCCCCAGGTGGCGGATAGGGAAATGCCTCTCAGATATGGGTGGTACCGAGAAAATCAAATACCTGGGGCGGACCAAAACTAGCAATTGGATGACTGCAGCTGGTTACTCCAATACTGACCACAGGCAGAAATCAAGAAGATACAGCAATGGAGAAGGCAACGGGAAACCACTCCATTAAACTTCCCTAGTAATAAAATAATGGCCTATGTATCAAAATAATAATTCATGTATCGGTTCTGGAATTCGGAAGCCAGAACACGGCAGGGGAAGACAATGCAAGGCTTCTCAGGTCGTCATCAAGCGAAATCCTTGCATAACAGAAACAAAAACCAAAATAACACAAAATACCGTAAAACTAAATTGCGAAAAACGTATAGGAACATGGAATGTTCATAGTCTATATCAGTCGGGGAAAGCGGCAAATGTCATAAAAGAGATGAAACGACTTAACATAGCGATCCTGGGATGTAGTGAGGTAAGATGGCCCAATACAGGACAATGTATCATTGATGAACATCATATTTACTACTCAGGCGACAATACAACAGGTAATAGAAACGGAGTTGCTATAATAGTCAACAAAAAGATAAACAATGCGGTGTGCGGATTCGTAACCATCTCAGATAGGTTGCACTTTTAAAGGTAGCCGCAAGACCATGGAACTTAAATATAATTCAGGCATACGCCCCAACATCAGAGAGCACAGAAAATGAACTGGAAGTTTTCTATGAACATCTGAATGACGCAATAAGATATTCAAAGAAAGAAGAAGTTAACATCATTCTTGGAGACTTCAATGCTAAGATTGGTCGGGGTCCAGTAGAGAACGTGGTAGGAAATTTCGGACTTGGTGTAAGAAATAGTAGAGGAGACCGTCTAATACAATTTTGCCAGGAAAACAATCACACAATCATGAACACTTACTTTCAATTGCCCCCAGGAGATTGTACACCTGGAAATCACCAGCAGATAACAATGAAAGAATAGTAAGAAATCAAATCGACTTCGTCATCATAAATAGAAGATACCGAAACACAATTACGGCAGCAAAAACATACCCAAGGGCAGATGTTCCGTCCGACCACAATCTCCTGCTAGCGACGGCTAGACTACGCTTAAAGAAAGTGCATAGAATAAAAGTACCAAAAATAGACATACAAAGACTGAAAAAAGTGAGATACAACAAAAAGTCAAAAAAGACCTTAACAACAAATTTGACAAAATTAGTGAACAAAGCGATAAGAAAACAGAGGTAGAAGAATTATGGAGTGCAGTTAAAGAGTGTGTGGTGTCCCTAGCGGAAGACAACTTGAAATCAGAAAAAGCAACCAAGAGGAAAGAATGGATGACAGATGAGATTCTGAAATTAATGGAGGAAAGGCGACAACATAAAAATAAAAATATAGAAAAATATAACAAACTACACAAAGACGTAATACGAAAAATTAAAAAGGCGAAGGAAATGTGGCTGCAGGAGAAATGCATCGAGATTGAGAGTCTAGACGCAAAACATGATGTATTCCAACTTCACAAAAAAATTAAAGAAATGTCAGGAATTATGAGAACGCAGAACAAGAATCCAATATTAGACCACAATAACAAACCAATCACAGAAACTGATAAGAAATTACAAAGGTGGAAAGAATACATGCAAGATCTAATTGAAGATGATAATAGAACGGAACACTTATTGTCAAACTACACTGGTCCAGAAATTACCACAAACGAAGTTTATATGGCAATCAAACGACTCAAGAACAACAAAGCAGTCGGACCAGACCAACTACACGGAGAAATCTTGAAACTGCTAGAATACGTCCAAATGCAGGTTTTAACGGAGCTGTTTAACAAAAATTTATGACAGCGGACAATTACCAAAGGACTGGCTAGCCTCGATCTTTATACCACTGCCAAAAAAAGCAAACGCCAATAGTTGCTCGGATCACAAAATAATCAGTTTGATGTGACATGCGCTTAAAATTTTCCTTAATATCATTCACACACGTATTTACAGAAAGCTCGAAGAAAATATTAGTATAACCCAATTTGGGTTCAGAAACGGGTTTGGGACACGAGAAGCGCTGTTTAGCATTCAGGTACTCCAGAGAGCACGAGATGTCAACTGCGATATCTTCACGTGCTTCATAGACTTTGAGAAAGCTTTCGACAAAGTTCAACATGTTAAACTTTTCGAGGTCTTGCAGAGCAGTGGTATAGACAACAAAGATCTTCGTGTAATATCTAAACTGTACATGGAACAAAAAGCAATGGTTCGAGTGGAAAACGAGATGTCTGAAGGATTTAACGTGAAAAGAAGGGTCCGTCAGGGCTGCATATTGTCTCCAGCGTTATTTAACGTCTACTCAGAAATGCTGTTTAGAGAAGCTTTTCACAACATAGAAGATGGTGTTGTTGTCAACGGAAAGCTAATTAACAACTTAAGGTAGGCCGACGACACAGTATTGCTTGCAGACAGCGCTGAGGGCCTACAGAGACTGATTGACCAAGTTGTAAGAGCATGCGAACGATACGGGATGAAACTGAACTGGAAAAAACCCACATTCTAACCATCAGCAAAAATAACATAGCTAACAACAATCAGTTCACAGCTAACGGCAACGTGCTATCAGAGGTAGACCATGTTACATACTTGGGTTGTAACTTAAATAAGGACTGGGACCACTCAAAAGAAATCACGGTCCGAATTGAGAAAGCAAGAAGCGCATTCAATAGGATGAGGAGACTATTATGCAACATCAACCTTAACATACATATCAGACTTCGAGCCTTTAGATGTTATATATTCTCAGTCCTGCTATATGGCGCCGAGGCCTGGACTTTAACAGAAGCAACAAGCAAGCGCATAGAGGCTTTCGAGTTATGGTGCTATCGCCTCATGTTGAGAATTTCATGGACACATCACACATCAAACTACACCGTATTACAACGTCTTGATAAGAGCAAAGAAGTTCTAATAACAGTTAAACGAAGGAAGATGGAATATTTTGGGCATGTTATGAGGAGTGAGAAGTACCGCTTACTCCAACTAATTCTACAGGGTAAAATAGAAGGTCGAAGAGGTCCGGGACTGACTACTACAACACTGTTCAGAACAGCCGTGAATAATATTACATGGGCCAGCGTAATAGCCAACATCCTCAGAGGATAGGCACTTGAAGAAGAAGAAGTCACAAAATACAAATATCATTTAATTTTTCAAAGGCAATAAAGATTAAAGGTATATATATATATAAATAAAATAAATTAGTAGAACTATCCAAACACAAAGATACTAATATTTTAATCTGTTTCAGTTTCTGAAGACAATGTAAAATCAGAATCTTATTTATCTACTAACGATATGATCATAGGAGGAATATTAACTACACTGCAAGCGTCCATATATTTTGCCCAATCACTCCTGTTAAGTGTTTCGCAATGAGCGTAGTAAAATACTACACAGCTTTCTTTTCTATTGCTAGTAGTTTAGCTTTCTTTTTAATATTAATACGGCTGGTCATTCTTGAAAATGTCACTTTGACTGTTTAAATACTTCAAATTTAGGTTAGTGTTGCCAAATTGTAAAACTGAAAGTTGGAAAAAAATATTTGTAAGTGGTACCTACTTAAGGAATGTATGGCAATTACATTAGTTTTGTGAATGTACATTGTATAGTAGGAGTGGAAAGAGATAATGTTGTGCTCGTAAACGTAAATTGTAGGACAAGCTGCAAACGTGTAGGAGTACGAAAGTATCTTCAGACTGGAAGCACACCATTTTTCCTACGATAGCTCAAAGAAGAATATAATTATTGTTAAACACACAACATAATCAATCGCACTAACATCTATAGTTTTTCTATCCAATGTCCATGCATCAGCGTCCATTTTTCTTTTAGCGAGCAGAAATTACCCCTTTCCGCTGGTTACTTTTAGAAACGAGCGAAAAAGTAACGTATTCGTTACTCATCGGACAACGTCAACTTTCTGTCATCAAATAACAGTACGAAAGGTATACTTTCCAAAGTTGTCGTAGAAAAATTAATTTCCCAATATTTCGTAATTTTTGAAAAATTTTTAAGTTTCTAGATTTTATCCTAGCTTGCGCCTGAAGTGCGCCTTGTGATTTCTCATATTTTTAGAAGGATATGCTTTGGTTTTAAGTATACGGATTTGTATAGTTATGTGAATAACAACAATGTATTATTATTATTATTATTATTATTATCAAGGTCAAAACATCCAGTTGTTGGGGTCGCATTCTTCCAACTCTGTAGGGGATGTGTATATGTTCTACTGTATAATTACCGAAAACATCAATCAATGGATTTTGATTTACGAGCTAACTAAGTCATTAAACAATGGAAGTTACTTAGTTTCAAGAATAACAACAATGTAAGTGCGATGAAAGTGTATATCTACGGTGTAAAATTTGATCATAGGGAAAACAAACGAACGTATGTAAGAACAAGTTTTATACCACCTAAATTATTATAAATAGAGCAGATTACTTTGTAAAATTGGTGTCTAATAGGTACGCCCTGTAGCAAACACGTTCTTTATTCTCTTATGTTTAACGTTTTAAAAAGCTAGCCAAATTGAGAAGGGTTGCAAATCACAATGCATCTTTAGTGAGCGGCATTGTGTATTGAAAAGTGCGCTAATTAGGTTGTTGATTATCTATCATTGTCAATATATAAAGAAACAAGAGCTTTTATAATACCCATAAATCAGACTATCTGGAACCTGTGACTTGTGCCGAATTTTACAACAAAATCCGCCTTTAAAATATAAGCTGTATTTTTACATTTTAATTTTGTACAATAATTCCTAAGTAAGCTGTTAACAGCAAGAACATTTGTAGTACAACATTTAAACCAAAGGATAACCATGACTTATTTTATAATTTAAACGATTGAATAGAATTTACCATTGGCTAGACGACTACATTTTAGTTCGTTTTAACAAATATTCTGGTATTGGATGTTATGTGCAACCACTTTTTAATTTAAAAAAAATATGCCAACAATGATATCATCTTTCAGAATGATATTTGCTATAAAGTGTATTTCGTTTTTCACATTTAGTCAAAACATAATCTATTTTCAGAACACCTTTGTGCAGTTATGACATTAAGAAGTATTTACATTTCTAAAACCGACATCATTATGAGAATGTTGCGTTATAGTATTACAGTTCAGCATATCTATATGTGTACGCAGAAGCTGCAACGGATACAGATGTGCACAAAAGATTTTTTACGTCTCGTTCTTGTTATTTGGTAATTCCCTTTTACCGGCTTCTTACAAAAATCAATACGCGAGACATCTCCTTGTGTACCTGCAAAAACAATACTTTCCTTTGTAATTCTTTTATGCCGCCCACGCACTTTTGAAATAAAGCATGAATCGCCTAGCCGGGGAGCTATAAATATCAAACGGAAACTCTAAATATCAGATAAATCCATACTTACACACATACTCGGACCGTAAATAAAAGATCCTGCGGGAAATAAGCGAGTTTCGCCTAACGAAGGCCACTGACCTTTTACTAACCCTTATCTCATAAGCTAACTATCTATAATATTTAATATCAATTAACTTACATTGTCCAAGTATGCAACAATTCATTGAACGACCATTGAGAATATCCTCAAATACCCAACTTTTAAAAATATTTGAAATGAGCAATAAAATTTCTGGCTGTTATACTGTGTCTTGTGCTAATTATGATAACTAATTTGGCATAGGATCTTCTTTCACAATACAGGTTTCTAATTTCGCTATTAGGACATATTTTCTATAGCGATCAATAGAAAACCTCGATATTATAAAGAGCATAATTATTGCTAGTTAGTGACCTAGAAATATAGGAGAGTTGAGTGTAAAATATATATCTAATTAATCTACAACCCGGTTTGTAGAGCCATGCCGGAAAAAATAAAACAAGTGATCAGCATTTCATTTACAGAGCTATGTACAGGAGTAAAAATTATACTCATTTCCCAGTTTATATGATTAACTACATCATCTGAACCAATTATACGAGGAAGTATTCGAAAACAAAGGGACTGAAGCTGTATATTTATTTCTGTGAAAATTTTGAATGACTAAAAACGTTATTGTAAAGCTAAACGAATTTTTTTATCCAACAGGCACCTGCCACACTTCTACTGCTTCTCAACAACTACAAGTTTAATATTGCCAGTGTGTTTGTCGTTATGGATTCACGCAATTGATAAGAAAATGATAAACTGACGTTATAAAGATGGTGGCAACTTAATTGCATATCTCTGAAGCAAAAGATAATAGAAGCAGTTACACTTCTCTACCATTCCTAACAAGGTGCTACATATTGCATGTGACAGTTTAATAAAGTTGAATAATCTGACATTCGTATTGGCATTGTTCACCTCACACTTGTCAACTTTATAGTTTTAGGATGCAGCCATCTTACGTAAATAACATTTTATATTCGTGTAGGTAAAACTGTTACTAGAGCCTTTAATATAATTAGAAAATAGATTTGCTGATAATAATTATTTCTCAAGATATGGAGCTGTGGATTGGCAAAACAGATTTTCATCAACTGTAAATCAGTCGAAAGCAAATATCGAGCTTTTCAAACTGCTACTGCATGATTTCTGCCTTAAAATTGCTAAAATGAAGAAGTTAATAAATTATAGACATGTTACATAGAAAAATGTAACAGCAAGTGTAAATTTGGCACCTTGACAATGCTGTTGCATCGCAGCCAGCGATATTTAACCAGAATTTTAAAATTCACGATCTTCCATGATCGCCTGGTTTATTTCCCACAGTAGCAAAAGTTGTAGATCACCTTGTCTAGGCATGTATGAAACTCAAGAACACTAATAAAGACTTACCGAACTGAAAATCTGGTAGCGCTGGTTCGAATTGATGTAATTCGCCTTACTAAGCGTATTCCTTTACTGTTAACAATATTATTAGAAATATTAACTTTTTTATAGATTTTGTACATAATTTTGAATACCCAGTAACAGTTGTAGGATGTAGCAAAAGTTGCTTTTCTTCATTAATAACGTCAAGGAAGAACTGTGAGTTTTTTATTTACAATTAAATTTCAAAGTCACTTAGGTGGTGGGCTCAAAAGATAGTGAACAATAATACTAGATTAATGAGTTTCAAATAAGGGTTACTATACAGGGTGTTATGGAAATGAGTGCAAATAGTTTAACCAGTGCTAGAGCTCACCAAAATGAACAACTTTTCTATTTATAATTTTTCATTTAATCGTATATTTTCTCGTAAGCAAGTCTAAGTTAAAGGTGAACTACACAAGTATATTAAAACTGCAAAGTTCTTGCACAAAAAACATGCGGTCAATAACTTACCTACCTCAATTGATAAAGTACGTGGTGACCAGATGCGAACTAAAGGTTTTATCAGTACCTATGCAGTTTTTGTTGGTTTGCATATCAAAGAAATGTTTTTTTGTGTTTTGCGCCATTAAATTAAAATATTATTCCATAGGCCGGTATGCATTTTTAGTGTAAAATTGTTTTGAATTTTAACTCAGTGTTGAGGGCGTTTTCGAAAAAATGATAAATGGAGAAGTTGTTCAGTTTAACGAGTTCTATTACGGGTTAAAATATTTACACTCATTTCCATAACACCCTGTATTGTAGGTGTTATACGAAACACAGTATATTTTATGGAAAACGACCTACTGAGATCAGAGATCAGAGCAATAATATACAATTTCAGTTTTAAACTACTTCACATTTTCTATCACATAATATCAAAACGTTTGGGATGCACATGAGAAATGTCCAGAGGAAACTTCATTAATAAGCTACTCATGGAGACAACTAAAATACAGCAAATGTAATCCTTGGTTTCCTTATTACGAAACATGTGTTTTACGAAATTTTACAGTTTATAACAGCTTACTTCTTCTTTTAAGTCAGGTCAGGTTACAAACACTGTTTTTTTATACAAGCGAAGAGGGTTGGCAATTCATCGAACCTCTTCGCGCGAAATGAAGTTAGCGCGGGGATTGTAGTCAGGCAACTACCGACAAGCAATGGGGGTATTTATGATTTGAAAGTAATCATTTCATTCGACACCGCACAATTTTGAGTGCATTGAAGGAACTCATATGAGATTTCGACGTCATGGTATTTTCTAGTTCTCAAGATTCAGTCTAGCAATCTAAAATTCTTTTTTCCGTCTTGTGGTGGTGCAGTTCATTTCTATATCGACCCCTGGTTAATGCATCCACCTAAGTTGAACTAGTTTTATTAGTTAAGTAGAGCATGCTATGAATTACCGCCAACTTTAAGTGAGATACATCAAGTTAAGCAATGCATGTTTTGAAGTAATCAAGCATACACTGCTGATACCGACCGAGTTTTGAATGCATCCCCATTGGTAATATACTAAGTGTTAAAAAATGATGTGTGTTTATCACCAGGTTATCAATATTACAAAAATCTGCTTGAGGTTTGTCTTATCGCGCAAAGTGACGTCACGGGCAGGACAGATTCTCAAGGATTGTGTTGGTTAGCATTGTTTGCTACGATTGTGTTATGCGTTATCCTAATATGGTCGTTCTCAAATTACCTACCATGCAATCTCTTTGTGAAGCAAAATACAGTCACGCGAACTCTTGAAGTGATACGGACCCAGAAATGAAGGTATATCGTATATTAATGTTGAGCACCCTTCTCACCCGCAGCCGGGGCACTATCTTCTTGGCTATGTCCGCATTCCATCTCCGGCAGACATATAAATAACACGGATTTGTCCCAAGGTACAATTTTGTTTTGACTATTGAAAGCTTACAACTCCCTCCCTCCTACTGAGCAAACTCGAGCAACTTTTTGGGCTCGTTGGGGTCGTAAACGAGTTTTACACCTAACAAATGAACACACCTTTAGTAGTGGTCAGCTGGTAAATAGAAGACAATGTTAATCAGAAATTTATGCTTTATGTAACCAAATGGAAACATGATTTCCTAGGAGAATGTAGCGAATACGTTTGTTTGCATTTATCTCGAAAATTTTCTTATATATACAACTTTACTTGGACAATGCTTTTACACATTCAAATACCTAAAGTGGCTACTTATACAATCAAAACTTATATAAAGTATTTTGCTCGTAAAAAGTATTGAGGCGGTAAGATTCATACACTAAGAAAATAGAGAAATCATTTAAAGAACACTGATATAGTTTTATTTTCGTTTTGTAGCACCAGTTTCCTCATTTTTCTCATATATTATTTTAAGAACAGTCTTTGATAAACTTTCTAACTACTTTAGACTGTAATTTATTAGGGCAATATTAGAGTTCAAAGCTTAAGCTTTTAGCAAATTGAGGTACTCATCGAAGCTCCGACATTACAAACACATCAAAGCAAACAAATCAGAGCAAATATAATATTCAACGCTTCCGTAAAAATCCCGGCATTTTTATTGGCCCTGGTACAGAGAGCTTTATGATCAAATTTGCAGCGAAGCGAACACACGCCCTACATTTAACACGCAGCGAAGGTTAACCTGATTATTACGAACATCATAACAAAAAACAAACATAACGCTGAAAATCGAATGCGAACTACCGGCTGCAACGCTTCCTTAATTATTTAAAAACGCCGAAACAAGCAGGACGTCCTTTTACAACTGACTATCAGTGGCTTGACAAACACGAGTGAAATTCATACCAATTTTGGTGGTCGCCCTATAATTTGCAGGTATGAGCGACATGATTTTATTCAATTCGAAAACTCGAGTGAGTTATGGGGCTAATTTGTGCCCGAACTGATTGATGATATTCTCCATGTTAACAAACCCAGTCATCATATTACACTGTACTGCGCAGTGCGCTGGCAAATTAGGAGAAATCATTTTTCCATCAAATTGTCATAAAACGTAAAAATTCCAGAAAATGGGAAATCGTAGAAATAGTAAGTACACGAAATTGTATACACAATAGACCTTGTCAGTTTCAATCATGCTAACATTATTTCTCTTGTATCCTCTTTCTTGTATTTCTCGATCTCCCTACCAATCTTACAAAGCATCCATCATTGGACCTTTCTTTCCACTACAACAAATTAGTTGTTTGTATGACACATCTAAAACTTATTATTACATCTTCGTTACTTTCATATGTCCTTTATTTTCATAATAATAAGTTGTCTGACTGATATAATTTACAGAATTTGTAGTATACTGTTGTTCATTATTAGTATTTACAAATTTTTGCTTGCAATTAGAATGGTTTATAAATTAAATAGATCGTAGTTGCCATTTTTAAATATTGATATTTTGACATATTGTTCTTCAAACTTCAATTAAAGTAAACTTATTTCGGTTCCATTTGGTTAATTACCAAACTTGCGTTTGTCTTTAAAAAACGAAAGAAACAATAATGTACTTTCTAATGAAATCCAATTAATCATTATATTTGATGTATTAATTTTCTTTCTGCGTTGGGCCACGGAGAGACATCGTTAGAGTGGACTCAGACGTAATAAAGTACAGACGTGTTCGGAAAGTTACTCTAATCACGACCTTGTTGGATATCCCAGTTCTCGAAAAAATTCGAATAATGTTTCGCCTTTCACATCGACATATGGTCCAATATGTTCAAATGAATACCCTGTATTGTGTCCCGCTATGCTCTGTATAGCCAGCGTACATCAATCTATCGTCTCGCAAACCTCCGGCTTGCCGAAACGCCCTGGAAAATTTTCCGTGCAACATGTTATAAATTTACTCTGAATACACAAAGATCTTTACGAACTAGCGTTATCCATTCTCCAAACGAAGTCCCTCCATAGCATGTAGAGTGGACTACCAGTGGAGCTATCTATTTTGCTGCCACTTCAAGCCACGAATTCGATTGGGCATAGATCGACGCCTCTGGGTCGGTGTAACTTTGGTTTTCGCATTCAGCCGCTGATGAGGGACTCTACCCATCTAATTATGATTTAAGTTTATTATTTCATGTTGCATGTGTTATTCGCCGTCACTTTTAAGTATATTGCCTTGTAATAGAAAAAGTAGAACCCGTTGTATTGTACATGTAAATTACCAACAAATATTGCCTGTGTATCAATAATGGTTTTCCCTGTTGAATTTTTACAGAAGCCGCTGGGTGTTCTTAGGAAGTGTCTTGGAATGCCCTTGTTGCAGCTACAACTACAAGTGTGGCTCGCTCAACATTTAGTAATATGAATGTTACTATATTTATAGTCTTTTTCAAATGATGTATTAATGTTATTTGTAAAGCGCAGTGCAGTTCCGCGTATTTTATAGCTAAGCACTTCAAGAATCAGTAATGAGAAGAGCTCCAAATCCCGGAGTTAAGCACCTTAAAGTAATCATCTTGTACTGTCTTCTATTGCCAGGAGGTCTTCTGTGGTGGGACTTTCCACTCCATCACAGGCATTTTAGACACTGCAAACGAAAACTAAAGAACTTTTCCTCGTACCGTACCTCCAAATAATGTGTATCATATTACGGAAATGTTAATAAAGCGCTCATAGACTTTGCTGCTTTCGTCCACGGCCTTACAAATAGAGATTAAACTGAGTAAATAATTGAAGAAAATGAGAGCGCTGCTAGAGTGCACTTTAAAAAAGCAAGCCAGAATATTTTACCATTTGCATAGTGGAAATGAATTTTCCAAACTTATTTACCCCGCAGTTTAACGAGAAAACAGAGTGTCAAACATGTGTTTTTAGTAAAATAATTGTTCCCTACAAGCTGCTGTAAATACAGGTAAAATAGACCGTGGACGAAAAATTTAAACGAATTAGGATTTCAAGCCGCCCCTATAATTGATTTTTAAAATAATTTGCAGGCTCGCTTCATAGTGAGAACACTTTGTCGAACAGGAAAAACAAAAGACTGGCATAATTCTAGCATTATTGACGTAACACAAACTCCCTAAGATCCATGATATTTCAACTTGGTGAAAAACCGTGCCAAATTAAAAATTCTCAACAGTATTAAAATTGTGATTTCGATTTGGAGAAAAGCCTTCTATATGGAACTAGTATTGCCTGATGCTTTGCAGATACCATCCTGAAATTGAATTTTAAGCCAATAAAATTGTCAATTATTTAATTAGCAATAGTAGTAGTTATGAAAGCCCACAAACAAGTTGTCAAAATATAATATGCTTACAGAGTTTTTTGGAGCTATTTAACATCTAGTACAACTGTATTTTTACATTCCATTGGCAAATCAAACTAAACAAGCAGCAGTCATGACATGGACTTGGATCGTTATCTTCTTCTTCTTTATTCAGCGGTTTCGATCCCATTACGGATATACGCCCCCTCCAAGCTTTTCCACGTGTCAGGGAGACTTTTAAAATATATTTAAAACAGGAGTTAATAAAAAAACACGAAAAACACAAAAGAAACCCATTTTAGAGGTAGGTATTCAACCGGAAAATTAGCTATATTACATCAATATACATTCAAAATGTAATAAAAATGTAATGTTTGAAAAAAATTGTTAGCCGTTTTTGAAAAAATCGAAAGAAACTGAAAAATCACAAGAGTAAACACCATACTTCCGGTTATGCGATTTTCTTCAAAATCTTGCTGTCGTATTTAGATAATACACAAAACTTATATATCAAGTTTCAACGCTATACCTCTTTTCGTTTTTGAGATATTCTGTTCACAGACAAACAGACACACAGACACACAGGCACACAGACCAATGAGCAAAAACATGTTTTATGGGTTCAGAGGACTCTAAAACGTGAAGACCTGTTGAAAACTCAATTTCAAATTTTTGGGGTGAATCCAATACTTCTTTTATCGTAAAAGGAAGTAAAGCCCGTCTACAAAACTTAACAGTATATTATTTACTGAATGGTTAGTTGTACGTAAAAACCTGTAAATCTTTTTTGTAGAGAATTTCCTCGTCTTCATTTCTTGTAATAACTAACAAAGTCACACGACCCATAGAAAGAGAGATATTTGCGAAAAACTTATTTCTGTCACCTTTGACCTTCAATAACTCAAGACGCAAGCACGATATCGATGAGGACTTTTGAGACATTATTTGTAATGTCAAAATTAAGGTGTATGCAAAATTTCAGCTCACTTGGATTTTTTCGGCAGATGCTGAGTTTTTCAGTCTAATGTAACTGGGCTATATGTATATTGGTCTACTGCTTCTAGTTGTTGTCCATTTAGTGGGAGGTTAATGTTTTCATGATCTGTTTTTGTCTTCTCCATGTTGATAGTTAAACCAGCTTTTTCAGATTTTGCTCTTAGTTCTCCTAACATTGTTTGTAGATCATCGGCATTGTTTGATATCAGTATTAAGTTATCGGCATACTTCAGGTTGTTCATTCTTTCTCCGTTGATGATTCATCCATACTCTTCCCATCGTAGCTCCTTAAAGACATCCTCCATCACCAAGGTGAACAATAGTGTATCCCTTTGGCTTATACTTCTGCCTACTTTTATTTTCTTTGTGTCTGTGTGTAGTCTTATTGTACTGGTTTTCTCTTTGTAAATTTTATTCAGTAATTCAATGTACCTGAGAGTTTTTAAGCGAGTTGATTATTGCCTATGTTTCCAAAAAGTCGAAGGCCTTATTATAATCTACCAACGCTAAGTGTAAGTCTATATTATATTGAGTTGTTTTCTCTATTATATCTCGTAGTGTCTGTATGTGATCTAGTGTGCTAAAACTTGTCCTGAACTCTGCTTGCTTCGCCGTCTGATATAGATTGAATTTATTGCTCAACCTGTTCGTGAATATTTTTGTTAAGAGTTTATAGAGTTGATTTAGCAGATTTCCCAAGTTTCATTTATCTCCATTCTTATCCAGTAAGATGATCACTGCATTATTCCATTCTTTCGGAATACTCTTGACTTCATGACACTTATAGAATAATGTTTTCAGTTTCTTAAGTGATATTTCGTCTCCTAGCTTTAGCAGTTCAGGAATTATCCCATCTTTATCTGGTGCGAGATTGTTTTTAGTTCTCTTATTTTATCTATTTCAATATCTGGGACATCTTCTGATCCCACGTTTTGTATTGTTTCTGTTGTTGTTTCTGTTTCCGTTGTGTTTGTCTGTTAGACCTTTGGGTTGTACAGGGTCTGATAATATCTCTCTATTGTTTCGATTATTTCGCTTCTGTTTTCTGTTATTCTTCCATCTTCTGTTTTGATTTGGTTTATTTGGATTTGTGGTTATTTACATTTCTTTTTAGTACTTTTAGACTTTTGTTTTCTTTTATAGTTCTCTGTATAAGAACTTCATTATGTATGTAGACGTCTCCTTTGGTCTTTCTTTTTATTAAGTTGTTTAGTTCAATATATTCTATCGTTTGTCTTTTTCCATTTTGTATCAATTAAGCTTTTTGCTGAATAAGTTTTCTGGTATTATTCTGAGATATAGCTGTTTTAATTCATGCATTTATTAAGGCATCTGTTAGTTTTTTGTTGATTTGGTCTACTAATTCTTCTTTTTTATATTTCTTTCCCATAGGCCTGTCAACAACTCCGTTTGGCATTTCTCTTTTTGTTCTTTAAGAATTTTTCTGTCTATTGGTTTTTCATTCCTTCTCATTAGTTTATTTCTTTCTTTTTGTTTTTGATACTTAACGTAAATTTAGCTCTGACCAGTCTATGATCAGTGCCTGTTGGAAAGTTGTTTACTACTGATGTGTCT
The DNA here is from genome assembly GCA_940337035.1 of Agriotes lineatus. NCBI lineage: Eukaryota > Metazoa > Arthropoda > Insecta > Coleoptera > Elateridae > Agriotes > Agriotes lineatus. The sequence continues at coordinate 33,130,440 of OW679197.1, read as the reverse complement.
GTTATTGTGTGCTGTTGGACGGTAATTCTAAAGTCGGATTCTCGTTATCTATGTTTTCCCAATGCGTAACATCAAAAAAGTATGTGTGACGAGACGAGCCTTATGGTATTTTCAAACTATTTTGAAATAGTATATTAAGTATGGAGAACGGTGAGGGATTTTTACCGTTTAAAGACAATTGTTTGGAGGAGGAGCGAAGCGACAACTCCACCTATTGTCTGAGAAAAATATTTAAATTATTTACTGAGAAATTAATACGAGCGAAATCCATCGAAATGATTGAAGTGATATGGCATACATCACTAAATAACCAATTTTTTATTTGTCAAATACAATTTCATAAAATTGTGCATGTAAGACTAATTTTCATTGTTTTTTAAAAAGCCGTCTGTAAGTATTTTTGTTGTTCAGTTTTTAGATCGGTAAGTAATTTTGCTGTAGTTGTAGTTATAGCAACTGGCACATTTCACTTACTGTCATGGAAACACCCATGGTAAATAGTCAGAAATGACCGATCGTAAAAAAACTCATTTAAATATCTGTTTAATGGCACTCATTCAGCTAACTGAAAGTTTCTCTGAGTTTTTTAGAAAAAATTTCAAATTGTAACGATCTCTTGAATTTTCTCCCCTTATTGACCTACTTCTTACGGTTTTCAGGATTCCTGTACTCACAGCGTAATTTGTTCAACCGGTATGCAGACGTGAGTCTAACATATTCGTGCAGTCTCTTGATGCTTTTCCCTACCGTCCTTGTCTCTGTATTTATAAAATACAAAGGGTTCAAAAAAGGCTGACAAATGAAAATAAATTATAGGACGCCTTTCATTTTAAAGATGCTCGTAGAACACTGGAGAAATATTTACTATATAAAAATCTACCATAGCTTAGAAGTTGTCAATGACAAGTATCATTTTTGAGTAGTTTTCTTGCTTTAGTGATCTTCTTATTGTAAGTCTGGAGCTTGAATTTATTAGCTATTTAACTAAAAAGAAATTTAAGGACCTATTAACATTTGAGGTAGGCAAGTACAAGCCAAGGCGAAGCCGCGGATTGTCGCCTGCCGAAAATGTTAATAGGCGATACATTCCGAGTTATCTTATTATATTTTTCCCAGTGTTTATCGAAATTTTCTTATATTTAAAAAAATCGTTTGGTTTGTCACCTGTCACCAGGATTAATTTTCGTGAGTCGTCTTACCTGCGAGTGTCACATGTCAGATAAACACTTAATAATTATTATAAACAAAACGTTTGAGTCTGCATCTTGTGTTGTTAATTTTATTACCCTATGAACTTAATAATAACATTAAGTTCCGTTGTGAAGGGAAAGCAGCAAACAAATATAATCACCGACTTACACGTTTTGTTATTAAAGCTGCATCACTGACTTTCAAGATGGACGTTTGTGTGTTGTTGCAATTAGCCTGGGTTTTTTTTATAAGTTATTATAAGACTTGTTTCTTGCGTTTGTGCGATGGATTTTCAAATGGTTTTTTGTTTACTCTCCTGTAATACACTTTTCCTTTCTGCGAACGTATCTGTATCTGTGGAAATATAGTAAATTCAAGAAAGATTTTTCAGAATATTTTATAACAATACAGTGAGTTAGGACCTAAATAGCTATTCCTTTAAAAACACATTATGTATCCACTCCGTATCCGATATTAAGTACTGGTAGTTGCTCCATTTCAACTATTACAACATATCTTTATAAAAAATCGAAACCTAGTGCTGTTTAACTTGAAATGGAGACAAAACGGAGGAACCAGAGCAATTATTTGATATAAATAAAAGAAGAAAATTTTTTGATAAAGTTGTCGCACATTTTATGTTCTTGAAATTTATCTCAACCTTGTTTCATGGCGTGACGTAAAAAACTAGAATTCTTAAAGCAGAGAAAAGAAGTGTAATTGACATCACATAAATTTTTCTAAGCTTAATTCTGACAAAGTGTATCCGTAATTTCGTAGCATCCTGTATAATAAAATTAGATCCAATTCCTTGGAAATGGGTTATTTTATGGGTCGACGGTAGGGATATCAACCATTTTATGGCGGGCGTAAATCAAGCTGTGTATCAATACGACATGGGACATGTATTAATATAAGGTTATGCAAATGGCGCAGACCGTTCGTGCTCGTAAATTTGAATTAATGTAATTCTAAATAGAATATGGTGGTCGCAAAAGAAACTACTCCCGACATTTATAGATCTTTAAAAGTTTACAACTTACCTTTTGAGGGAAACTGCCACAGGGATGAAGCGCACGAACGATGGATAAAGGCGAGCGGCAACACGAAGGCTCGGTCTGAAATTGAAAAATATGTTTTTCTGATCGATTCGACTCAGAACGTGTATTTTTAAAGGCGTTTAAGAAAAAATAAGAAGCTCGGGCTTAAATTTTCACAATCGACTGCGGGCTTCCAATGAAACTGATGGCCCGAAAGTCGGTTCACGTGCGCTTCAAGAGGACGAAATTTATCTTAATATAGAGAAGGGGTAAACCCGCATTTCAGCTGAACAAATATTTATTGCTGCAAAAAAGTTAAACGACCAGTTACTCGGTATTTAAATGCAATTTCAGGAAATTCCCTGGAACTGTAATATGACTAGGGACGCCAAATTCGGGGACTTCAGATGCTGCCCTTTAACTCCCCTTCAACGTAAATTGCATTAACATTCTCTTAAACAATAAATTCTAATAACCTACTTAATGTATGTAAAGGGCGGGAAAGATGGTGGAACGCAAATTAATTTAAGCTCAAATACCAAACTTCTTTATTTATTTTGCATTATTTACATGTATTTGCATATGAATATTTCCCCGGCATTAATTTGCATACATGCATACATAAAATTATCTTTCTTAATCTGTTTCATTATGAATGTGGCACGGATTTCGCGCAGGATTTGCTTCAACGCTCTGTAATCGTAAGAAGGCTGCGAATTTTAGGGCCTAAGAAAACCGAAATTAGCGGGCGTTGCTTCAAATGCTCACATGTGGACTTGTCGAAGTGCTAAAATTAACCCCATCAAAGGTGGCCGAGCGTTATTCCCGCAGTTAAGGCCGAAAAAACGGGTTAAATAAAGTTGGCAAGGCTGGAGTATGAAAGGGGCTTTATGAATCAAGCTTATTTCCCTTAATTACATGTTTTGTTTAATTAAATTGGTTTTCATTTAATGCCTCGCTGCGCATTTTGATAGGGGTTTAACAGAGTTGTTTTCTATTACGAATAAAATTACTCGTTCTGCACAACCGGGCTAATATTTCAATATTGCCCATCAAAAGCTGCATTTTGTTATATCAAATAATTTGTATAGGAAAATTACGACATTAATAAAGCAGAGCTTTGTGCAAAAATTAGTTCTATTGTTCCCCGCTCTTTATTACTTGTCGGTACTGCAGGGTATTATGCTGCCCAGGTTAGTCTCATTTTATGTCCTCGCCACGCTAGGCCGCGCCGGCGAATAATTCTAGTTTTTATGAAATCCTTCTTTGTGTAGTTTTATGAATTAATAAAGCTGAGGCAACAATGACGAGAAAATGTTACGACTTATAAAAGTAATATATTCGCCAAATTACTTACTTTTATTCCTACTAAAAAGTTTTACTTGTGAATCAAATTAGCTGAGCTTTTTCAAGCAGCTGCTTATACGAGGTTTAAGCAAAAAGTATTCGAACTGCACGCGCATATAATTTTAGATGTAGCCATAGAAGTTAGTAACCTCTGTGAAGTTAGCACCACAAGTTCAAAAAATGTAATTTTTTCAAGAGTTCCCGTTGCACCCCAAAGAGTTTTTTCTCGGACAAATACCACTGTAACTCTTTTTCAGTCATACTTATTGAAAAATTTCATAACACTTTTCGATAGAAACTATAGGCCTTTTGAATGGTTAACCTGGCACCTTCCCTTGCTTACTTATAAACAGTTATACATCAGATTGCGTTTTCATGTAATGAAGAATGCTTACAACAGACACACAATTAAAGGCTGCAACTAATCTAAACAAGTTACAACGAATCGAAATTCCCAAGAAATCGCCTTTTTGAGTGACCCCGTTATGTCGAACTTCTCCGCCCCCCCCCCCGCCTCCTCTGCATTACTCTACTTTGCCGATGAACGGTCAAACGACAAAATAATCTTAATAAAATGCTTCTACCGCGCCATCGACAAAATCTAATTATTATATAGAGTATCACTAACGTATTGTTGAAAATATACATATATGTTACCTGTTAACTAACACTTTCTGTATAATACACAGAAATGCCCCTTATTTTCACACAAACTTTAAAAGCTTTATAAAAACGACTCTGTTCCGACGAAGATCATAAAGTTTTCGAACTGAGCTCACTGTAAAATGAGACTGAACTGGACATTGAACAAATATAAGAATGCGTATAGCTAAAAGAGCCGGTCATTACTGTGGAAAATGCGAGTAACTTGACATGTATTTAGCAAACCTATGAACGAGGAACAAAGATAAGAACCTTTAAAATCCGATAAAATTATTATCCCACTTAAGTTCCTTATTTTCCTTCAAAAATAACCCAAAATACTGTACTGTAGAGGCACAAATAGCTTGTAGCAAAATTGCTTCCAGCACTTCATCGTTTTGCAAGAGTAAAAATACAAAATGAGCGTATATTTTTTACTTCGAGTTGATAAAACTCGTCGGGGTGCTACAATTAAATTTAGTAGCTCACATTAGCACTACCGAAACTATTAAAAAATTGCTTTCAGGACTTCGTCGTTTTGTAAAAGTACTAATACAAAAATGAGAGTAACCTTTTTACGTCGAGTCCTATCAAAATATTTTATTAGAGTTATCGATAGAACTCGTCGGGGTGCTACTAGAACTCCCATTAGAACTACCGGAACTTAAAAAAACGCTTTCAAGACTTCGTCGACTTTTAAAAAAATTAAAAATAGTAGCACCCCGACGAGTTCTATCGAAAAATGTAATGACATTTTTCAATAAGTATGACTGAAAAAGAGTTTATTGTCCGAGGAAATAGTAAAGTTAGCACTCCAAGTTTTCGATTCACATTTTTTTCTCTTAAATGCATAGAACTATTTTTAAAAATAGCAAGGAACTCTAGAACTCTTTGGGGTGCAACGGGAACTCTTGCAAAAAATAACATTTTTTAACTTGTGGTGCTAACTTCACAGAGGTAAATTAGTAACGTGATTGTGATGTAAAGTGACTTTCGTTCTGTTCATCGTGTTTCAATTTCGATATTTACCCCAGAAATGTTGTAGATAAACGTGACAAAAGAGCAGCATGTCTATAAAATTGAGTGTAAAACTTAGAAAGACAGCGGCAACACACTTCACCCTTTATAAACAACCTCTGACGAAGACACTCTGAGTTGGATCGAGTTTTGGCTTTTTCAGAAGCTTCGAAGAAGTCACACCTTCAATTTCTGACCATGAAATCCCGGTAGACGTTTATCTCCCAAACTGATGAAAAATGTTCCTTCTGTTTCCTTGAGTGTCAATCCTCTCACCGAATGGCAATTTCGTTAACGGCTGCTGTGAAGAGCTGTAATGAGTTCTTTTGATAGAACCCTCTCTACTGTTAAAGTTCAAGTTCTCCTTTTCGGTCTTCCTTTGCTTTCTATTTTGACGATTATTACTAATTGAAGAGTGTGATACTAATCATTTACCATTAAGTGCCTCTGATGTGAAAGTTTACGGTTTTTAATTTGCACATAACTTCCATATCTTTATTCTTCTCATCCAGATAGCCAGAAACCACATAATTCTTATACGTTGGAATACTTTACCAGTTTTTGCGATACGGTGCCTCAGTTTCACCTGATAAGTTCCAATTTTCATGTCATCCGCACGCCAAGTAGCTGTACCTTTCCCATTCGTCCTATGACTTTTCCATTATTCGTTGGAAAGGGACTTTTACTAATCACCATGTAGTTTGTTGCCACCCTACTCAGTAATATCGCAATTCGTTTGGCTAGTCCGCGAGCAAAACGATATCGTTCGAGTACTTACCAATATTAACGATTACACCATTGCCCGAGATGCCATCCCCTTGAAAAGTTGTTCGGAGTAGAGGTTAAATAAAAACCTTATTTCTTCTGAAATCTGTTCTACTTTCATTGATGCATTTTATTTCTAGTAAAGATTTACGATAATTCTGGTGTTTTTATCATCAATTTCGGTATACTTCTATATCTTGTTATGTCGATGTATATACAGACTGCGTAAATCAACTAAGACCATAGCAAAAGCAAGGGGACCTTAAATGTGCCTGTAATTGTGCTTAACAAACGAACAATCAATGTACGATAGCGGTAGGTCGTTAGGATCATTATAAATACAAGGTATATATTCGATTTTTTTAAATTTTTAAATACAATTACGGCTACATGTAAAGTCCCCTTGCTTTTGCTATGGTCCTAGTTGCCTGCCCCAATCTGTATATTAAAGGCTTTCTTATAATCAATAAAAACATTCGTATACGTCGGTATTAACGTTGTAACACCTAGAAACAAGTATTTATATCACGAGTAAAAACTCATATACGAAAACCATGTTTTTCCCAAGCTTCGGGGGTCCTATGTTCATTTCTAGTTTCTTGAAGGTACATTTATGAATAACTTTGAGAAAACGCCACAGTGATGGTTCTTTAATCCTGACACTTTGTTATTGCTTTGTTCTCTTGTGTTACAATTATATTTATCCTAGTCATTCAGTTGACATCTCCCCTGTATCATAGATAGAATCCAACAGAATAAAACATAACTAGGACGTTTAGATCTCCTTATTTGGAATCTTTAGGATCTTAAATCAGCTGATAAGCTTTCGAGATGTGGTGTTGGCAACGTATGTTACGAATCCTCTGGACGGACCACCGAACCAACGCTTCCAGTCTAAACAAGTTACCACCCGTACCCGTTTATCCAGCATGGTATACAGCCGGACACTTAAGTTTTTTGGACATGCAGTACCACGAAGCCCAAGTAATTTAGAGAGACTAATCATCCAAAGTAAAGTTGAAGGTAAACGACCTGGAGGACGCTCTCCTATCCGCTGGTCACACCAAATTAAAACTTTAACTGGCACATGGTTAACTACTACATTAGATTCGCTGAAGATAAAATCCTGTGGAGAGATGTTGTTAACACATGTCTTTGACTAGCGTAGATCATGCGGTTTTATTACCTTTTTTGTTATTGTTATAACCTTTTGGTCACTACTCCTCTGTATCGTGGATAGATGAAGAAAGAGAGTTTAAGATCTCAGCTGATACAGAATTAAGACCGACTAATTTCCCAGCTTTCATCCTCCATCTGTCCTTAGTTGATAATTGGACCGGTAATCAGTGCTGATAATCTATGAGTTAAACAGTCCTTATATGTATTCTTTCTAGATCAACAGTTTCTTTTAAAAATTTGTTTTAAACTATCCAATCCACTGTACCATTCACCATTTGTCTTCTCTAGATACTGAATATCTCTCGGACTTTTTATGTAAACAACCAAAATCGATGTTTTTCCACCATGACTCCTTCATAGTCTTTAGCATATATGCATGCTTTTGCGGTTTTGATGTCTAGCCTTAGTCCTAGTTGTAAGCCTTTGTATTCGCTTCTTCTCTATTCTTCTTTTTTTTTCTCTCCGTGTGGTTCAGCCTGTGAAGGTCAGATGGCGGATGGTAAGAACGCTGGGCTTGCGGTAATCAAGCTTTTTGTTCGAATCCATTGGCAGGAATAATATTGTTCTACAGTAAATTGAATTGGCATCGGGTCTAATTCTGTTGCAATAAATTAACGGCGTTTTCCCTGGACGAGCTGTCTTTGCGAAAGAGTTCCCCGACCACACATACACAATATACAGTGATTTGATAATTTCAGGGTGTGATAAAAATTGGCTGCTACCCAGCAAAAACAATAAAACTTGACTAATATGTAGCATGCTTTTTCTTGATATAGAACTGTCATGTTACTTGTAGTTAAAATTATATAAAGTCTAATGTAGCCAGTGGTCCTACTTTTATGTCTCCCTCGATCAATTTTATATTGGGCCGCTCTGTATAGTGTTTCACTTGCAATTTCTTTGGCAGATCGTTCTGAGAGAAGTGCTAGCGCAATCTGAAATATCTGACACCAGCCTTTCCTACCACAAGCCATACGTTGCACTCCTTAATTGTTTCATCCATTACCATAATAAATATGGAGGAATTTAGGGTTCCGCCCTTCTTCAGATCTTTGTTTACCGGTTCTTACATAATGTCTGCAGTTGTAATATTTATATACGCTGGGTTGCCTGGATAAGTTACTGATTAACTTTGGTTTCCATGAGTGTGTTCAGTATTAACTGCCTTGGCATTCTGTTATATGAGTTGGCCAAATCTAAGAAACACAAACACATGTGTTTATTATACTGACCAAAAACCAGGAAGACCTCCAGTTTTACCTTAACCTATGGAATAAGGAGCTTATCTTGAAGCATAAATGCTGGTAAACTTGGTTCAACCTCCGCCTAAAACTCAAAAATTCAACAAAAAGGCAAAACAGAAACAGGTGTCAAGACACGTTGGTAATAGGGCGAGATAAGGAAATAAGGGAGAACGAGAGGAAGACTGGATAGAACAAATCAACAACTTTAAATATCCAAGATACTATATTAGCGAGCGCGTGGCCGGCTAGTTTACATTTCCAGTCGGCAGGTAGCGAGTTGGAACTTCACACCTGGAGAGTTGATTACAGCCAACTACCCGGGCCCCAGCCAAAATTAGCTTATAAAATCGCACTTATGGCAGTAGTAACACCACTCAGTTTACATTAAAAGGAAGAAGCGAGAGAAGAACCATCCTATATCAGTAAAAAAAGACAGATTCGACGAAGTTGTCAATGAACTGATACTATGAAGGAAACCAACTAAGATGGCTGGAGCATCTTGTTACGATTCAATTGCGCAGCTATTTGATTTCGATGTCTGTAGTGCTTATTCCATATTGTTAAGCATCTATTCGATTTCAGTGACTATGAGACTGGGCTCATATTTCGCGTGCTTGTGCCACGCCTACTTTTGGTTTGCAGCCCAGAGAGTAAAAGGTCGCAATTGTTATCTTGGGGTTCTTTTCCGGTTTGCCTCTGTTAGCAGCATGAAGCCAGTTTTAGCGTCAGTTAAAATGTTCAGTAAATGTATAGGCATGCAGTCTGATTTTGTGTAGTGGTTGCCCGCACCTTTTCGGCGGATCTGCTTTCCTGAACCATAACTTAGGGACGTTTCAATCCCATGCCATTGTCGGCGTATTCTACGCTCGCTGGTGTACTTCATTTGCGCCCTGTTGATTTGCCCCGTTCGGGAATTTTGACGTTTGGATTGCGGACGTGACCTTGGTAGTATACAGTTCGCTTCGCGAGTTTGGTACCTGGAAGCGCACAAAGCGTATCGCCTTGCAAACCATTGCCTGATTTTAATGTGTGCGATAGTATTGTATCGCTGCAGTGTGAACTTTTAAGTATGTATTAAGATGTATGTGTTTTTATAGTGGCCTCGTAATTTATGACCTGCAAATTTATATGTGAATTAATGATAATTATATACTGAGATATTCACATTCTGGCGTTATTTATTTGCTGCTGCTACCTGTACTTGATTTGAGCTTGCTTTTCAGATTATTTTATGCTACTTGGGCTTACGAATCCTATTTGAATTCCTTGATACACTTGTAGTTATTTGGTAAAAATCCGTTGGCGTTCTTTAATTGGAGTATCTTAAAGGCAGACCCCGTCTCGATCTAGTTACGGCCGTTAATTGTATCCAAGTAGTCACAAGTCTGTTTTCTTGAGAGAATAGCCATCGGTTAGATTTGTTATTATAACAATCTAATTAAAATAGATTCTCGTAGGGGTAAGTTCTGCTAAAGTATTGAGAAATTCCTGGCATGCAGAAAAACATGCGATGCTATACCGAGTACGAAAACTGAGGGACCGAGGTTGAGAAGCGAGTCCGCAATAGAGAAACATGAAAAGATACTGCTAGGCGGTACAAAATGGAAGCGGATTAGTTAAATAAGTAAGTAAATATCAAGTCAAACGGTAAGAAAGAACCTGCCGAAATATGGAAAATGGATCGCGAATGCTGCACCAGCTCGTATTTTCTTTCTATTTCTCAGTTTTTGAAGAAGACAGATCAAATTTTTATAGTCTAAGTCCGGGTATTGTATATTAAACCTCGTTTTGAAAAATCTCACAAACGTAGAAATGAACTGCACTTTATAGTGGCTTCAAAACTAAGGTCTAACGTGCATATTTTTGATTTCTAAATATCAAAGCGTGTTCAACTGTGTGGTTTTATAGCTTCGAACTTTAATGCAAATATAGTATTTACTTAATAAATAGAAAAATTTCCTAAGCCAGCAATTTAAAATATATGAAATATCATTTTAGTTTTGTAACTTTATTTAAATTAAATCCGTTTTGTGTATATGTAGAACTGTAAGTAAACAACTATAAAATCATATATACCCCATTAGTAGATTTACGTTAAGCTTTTATATACAAATTATGTTATGTAAAGTGGTAAAACATTTAAATAAACATTGAATAGAAATTGAATGATTTCACCACAATTACATGCAGCAAAAAACTTCTTTTACTGTAGATAAATAAGAATAAAAATTAAAGATCTTTAGTCACGATTGACAAAACAAATCCAAAGAAAGACTGAACAACTAAGTCACTATTATTTTCTTTTATCCAGGTAAAGTGTTAATTTAAATTTATCTATATTAGACTTACGTAAAATCCATCTTAGATTGTTGAAATTTTGTTATTTTCTATTTTCTCTCAGCATCAAGGAAACTATTGTTGTGACGTCATTGACAAAGTTAAATTGTATATAAGCCAGCATTCCAAATTAAAAGTAACACTTTTCTTCCAAAATGTTTGCATCAAAACAAATCCAAAATCACTGATAACCAATAATTATAGTAGTACTGGGTGTTCCCACTAAAAACCTAGGTAAAATATGATAAAATAGAAAAGGAAAATGGCCACAGTTAGAATGAACAACACATTTTGAATTCAGTTCAAATTTAAATATTCAGCCATGAAAACGTTGTTGGAAATTACAGAGACCATGATACTAACAAGATTCCACTAAATCTTTAAACTAATATTTTACTTATATCTAAATCTAGAACAGATAATTACCACAAAAGGGCTTGAGTAAGCTTATCTGCTTCTCTTTCTTCGTATTGGTACATCTTGATATTCTAATGTCTACCCACCTCCAAGAGTTTCCAAACTCAAGAGACTGAAAAGCCTATCTATAAGCTTCAAATATAGATTAATTGTCTAAAATAAGATGTAATATTGGTAATAAAAGTATAAGGAAATACTGATAAAAACTGCAGAGAAATCAATAAGAAGGCGAAACCAACGTGGAAAATCATGGTTGACATATAATCGAAGACCGGCTAAAATTAAGCAACACATTTTAAGTAAAACATCGTCATCACAGGAGGGGAAGAAATACAACTTACAAGAGTGCATCAAAAAGCAGTAGAAGACTATAAGAAGAATTGTTGAAGAAATCCGAAGAAGTTCCAAGATTAAATAATATGAAGACGCTACATAATATAATCGGAAATGTGGCAGGAAAAAAATTAATAGAAACAAGGTAAGTAAAAGACGGAAACAAACTTAAATTCGATAAAAATGTAATCAACAGGTGGATCCCATACTTTAAAGAAATTTACAAAAAGTATGAAGCTTTTAAAATTCCGAGCGAAGATGAAATTGAAATAGGTGGAATTGAAGAATAATAACGGGTCGGGAATAGATAATATCCCAAGTAAATTAATTAAATCCGGTGAGGACACAAACGTGAAAGTATTACACTGTTCACGTGCTAAGGTATGTGAAGATGCGAAATTACCTAATTAACAAGCAGAGGGATATATAACCAACATAAGTACTAAAGAAAGGTGATAACATGGTATGCGGCAACTGGCGGGCTATTACGATCCTAAATTCAACAAGCAATACTTATACAATACAATAAAAATCCTACTACATTAAAAAAACGGGATTGAAGCAATCGTTCAAACGAAACAATCGGGATGTAACCCAAGAAAATCGTGCATAGATCAAATATGCAGCTTGAGGATAATGATGGAAGAAAAAAATTAGTGGCATAGAAAATACATATGGGCATCCCAGATTTCAAGAAAGCCTTTGAAAAGTAGGCAGGTCTAAAATGTAGGTAATACCTGCCAAATATATCAGAATAATTAACTTACTATTGACATTGACAGTAATAGTGGTGGAGATAGGAATTTCTGGTTCTGAACCAGAATATCTGGGTTCAAACCTCAGTAACCCAAACTGCCTTAAAAGCGTTGTGTCAACTTCACTGCAATTTCCCAATCCGGCTTAGGCAGCGGTGGGTGTTAATGCCCAAACCTCCTCAAACAGGAAAAGCTAACAACATGGCAATAATAGCACACGTGTAATACATAATAGCATGATTTTTGATAATAATTCGCCATAGAAAGGAAAGTTAGGTAGGGATAATAATAGATTGGATAATAAGAAAAACCACTGATGATAAGCAAAATTTAAAGTATACAAATTATGTATGTCTTATAATCAAAACAAAAGGTCACCTCCACGAAAGCCGCTCTTCCTGAGTGAAATCGCAAAAACAGTTGAACTGGAAGTTAACTACAAAAGTACAAGAAAAATGATAATAAGAGAGTTCCGTTCCGATCTTCTTTCGAGACGGTCGATTTTCTGCGTGTGCGGAGTGACAACAATAGTCGCCTAATTATAGTGTGAGAGTTAACTGAAATATCAGGACAACTGTCCAGCTAGTCCCAGGTAATCCTTATCAGACCACTTTACATTTCCAAAATAATAAATCCAGACAACATAAATAAAAACCAACTAAACCTAACCCCAACTCAAAGCGAAAAACCTAATAATCAAGCTACTTTTTCATCGGTCATCAAATCACAACACTCCATGTTCCCTAAAAAAGACCAAGCCATAATTGTAGATACAATTGACAGAATACCGCAAACAGATTAAATTAAAGCCATAGCTAAAATTATAAACTCAAATCACGTCCGTTTTGCCTCGAAAACTTCAAACAATCGTTTTTGCATTTACTTCTCAACAAAAGAAATTGTCGATCAAATCATAAATATAACCAAAAATGAAATAGAAATTGCATCCCAATATTAAAATTACGACGACTTATAACCCCAGCAACTAGAATTGTACTTTCCAACGTGTCGCCAACGATACCTCACGAGGTCATAGAAAACACTTTAAAATCGAAAGGTTTAAAAATTTAGTAATAATGTCGTGTGAAAATTAAGCCGTACACACATAAAATACATTGGGTAATACATTTGAAAAATTTTAGCTAATAGCTATTCCTGGGAAACCGGAACTTGACCGTTGTTTCTCCGCCAATCAGATTATATCAAATTTTATCCAAATAGTCATTAATAAAACAGATATAAACATGGCTCTGATTGCATTTTCACCGGCCTTTCCGAACTAGCAAAGGCCTTAGACAACCCAACTATCACAATTAGTTTCTGGAACGTACCGGTGACTATTATAGGAACTATAAACTGTTTTGTCACTGGTCACGGACACGTAGTAGAAACGTTTTTATTACGAGCACACGACCAAAATGGGGAATAATTTATGGTGACCCCAACGTTTAGTCACCGTTCATAGAGCTTGTCCAACTACGTATTAATGACGTTGTGGTTACGTAGCGGCGACGTTGAGGCTTGGTAAACGCGACATTCAGTAAACCGTACTGATATTAAAGATTGGTATTCATAGCTTTCTATTACAACTGATTTTGTTATACTCTTGCTTCATTTCTCCATGATCCTTTGTCTATGTTTATTTTCCTAGCTAAAACAGAACCGAAAACCATAGAAGTAACATTAGAGAGCAAAATATTTACTCTTTCCGCATGGTCTGAGTGACAAAATTAAAACGAATGTAGGTTTAACGTGAAACATAATAATGGTATGTCTAAATAAGACTAGGCGTAATTCAAAATTGATTTTTAATTAAAACAATGTTGGTTTTAAATTATTATTTAATACTAATTGAGAATATGAGATTCTACGTACATGCTGAAAAGTGTTTTACTTTGAAATTTGAAACTACTTAGTATGTATTAATTTATTATATATTGTGCGGCAGCAACGATAAATTAATTTTTTAAACCATTAGGACGGGAGGATTTATGTTTTTTAATAATGACGTCCTAAGTTTTGCTCATAAAAACAGCATATTTCGGAAAAAATACTTTGAAGTAAATTTAACTAATAAATACAACTTGAATATAATTGCTACATGACGATAGTGGGCAGGGAATTGCGAATATGAAACTTTAAAGTTATGTTTACTACAAAGTTCAGAATGAAACAGTAGCATCTCTTTAGAGTTCCGGCAGAGTTGCGAGTACCACAAAATGCCGGTTCAAAGTTTCCATTTCCGTTTTACTTGGAACATTAACCTTTATTTGGTGTTTAATTTGACATTTTCGTCAAATGATCGGTTTTATATAAAATAAAAACCTTTAATTTTACCTTGTAAACCAACTTAATTATTTTAAGAACCACACCGTCAATTATTGGTCTAAATTACAACATACTACACATGCACAGCATGGAATTTTAAAATATTGTGCACTAGATAGTGAATTTTACTTTATGCTACATTTAAGAGGTGACAGGCACGTTATAGCAACCGTGAACAATGACAAATACTACTTAGTTAGAAATTCTACGACTTTAAATGCATAGTGAAGGTTTCCAGGATGTCGCGACATCTATCAGAACTATTTGAAAGTAGCGGCAGCTTTAAAGCTGCGTTGCAGTAGCATCAATTAGACGCCACTATCACGGAACAAAGCTAATATCTTTAGCTTTGTTCCGTGCCACTATCATCGTTACCCATCTCCGATTTGCTATAACTTTAAGGTCATCTCGAAGGTAACTTCAACGTGTCTAATGCCGATTATTACACACAACTGTCACATGACTAATCTGGAGTCTCCAATGACCTTCTTACGTGCAGGCCTCTCTGACTATGTATTCTTGCATATTCTCAGTTTTTGACGACAAATATGCATTTCAGAAGAATTCCAAAATATCCCAGACTCCTTCCTAGTTCATCTTGATGACTCAGTATACAGAATCTTCACATCAACCCATCCAATATCATGCTACTTATGCAAACAACCAGGACACATAGCACTACGATGCCTCAACAACACTACCAAAACAAATAATGAAACAACTATTTCTACAAAAGACAGAGAGCCTCCAGAACTACTAAAAACACAAACGGAAGAAACTTCCACCTAAAAGTGAATTAAGAGGCAAGTATCATCCAGTACCACCAGTGAACCCCCGATGGACCTACTCCCAGCCACAACACATGGCACAAACACTACGCAACCTGCTGGAAAAGAAACCAACCAAATTTTCATAAAACCAAGTCAAAACTTTCACAAAATGACTCTAACCAAAAGCTAAACCTCAAAGAACAGCTGCAACCAGCTGATTTTTTCTTTAAAGGCCCAAAAAAGGATACATATTAAGTTACTACCTATTCAAAGACTTCTTAGAAAACGCATTCAGCTCTAACGATCCAATAAGCGTAGCACTAAATTACACCAAAAATATTGATGAAATCATAAACATGATCAACGATATCTACCCAAGCCTCAAACATAGAAATATAAAAAACCGATGTACCAGAATCAGAAATAAACTTTCCCATAATCAATCCACTGACTCAGACGCAAGCGCAGTTCACTCTTCTTACTTTGCATTCAAGAAACCAATTTCAAAGATAACAAAGTCGCAATTCTCAAAGGTTACTCCTTTTATCACAGAAACCGTCCCAATCAAAACATAGCCAGCGGAAGGGTGACAATATATATAAAAAAACTCGTACTCGTGTAAACAAATCAACCTTAATACAAACTTCGAAGCTATTGCAAGAACTATAAATTACCCAAAAAAGGTTACCGTATGTTGTATCTATCTACCGAACAGCCAAAAGCTTGACTACAACGATTTCATAAACCTTGTCCAGCAGCTACCATCACCATTCCTAATCTTAGGCGATTTTAATAGCCATAACCCCCCTTTGGGAAACCCACTCAGTAGACACACGAGGGAAAGTCGTTGAAAAAGTAATAGATGACTCAGATGTAGTTCTCTTAAGTGATGGCTCACCAACCCACATGACTACGTCCACAGGACTATTTTCTGCTATCGACCTTTCTATCTGCTCAAGTAAAATAGCACCAGAACTAACATGGCAAACGATTCCCGATCTGCACGATAGCGACGATGTTCCCATTCTAATCAAATTTAATAATACTACAAAACAGAGTGTAAACCACATTTCCAAATGGAAGCTATCAGAAGCCTACTGGGACAAATTTTCTAACCAAATTGATTCCAAAATTGATAGCCTAGAAACGACAACAGAAATAAATAACTTAATAACTAGATGTACGCAAATAATAACTGAAGCAGCCGAAGTAGCCATCGGTAGAACCTCGCCCAACTTCAAGCAACATTCAGTACCTTGGTGGAACGTAAATTGTGCTAAGGCTATAAAACAAAACAAGTCTAGAAAACCTTATTACCTTTAAAAAATGTAGAGCAGAAGCAAGACGCGTCATTAAATCTAGCACAAGAAATTCCTGGAGAGCATATACATCATCACTCAACCAAAACACCAACATTTCCGAAGTTTGGAAAAAAAATCGGAAATTTTAAGGCAAAAACCCGTCACATACAATCGTGGCTCTTAGAAAAAAATAATACCACTATAACTTCACCAAAAGAAACAGCAGAAACACTAGCAACAACATTCGCAAATACATCCAGTACCGAAAACTATGACCTCCAATTCAGAGAGTACAAACAATTTACAGAAGATCACAACATACCTGTTACAAACGACCCTGTCAACCCAATTAATGCACCTATAAATATGTTTGAGCTCAAGTTCTCTTTACACAATTGTCGAAATTCAGCACAAGGACCCGATGGCATACCGGTCGCAGTTATCCACAGACTGACAAACAAAGCATACACCAAATTGCTTGACATATACAATCAAATATGGACAAATCATCTTTTCCCAAATGCTTGGCAAGAAGCAGTAATAATCCCAATTCTTAAACCGTTGAAAGAAAAAAACCGACCCTGTGAACTACCGACCGATATCCCTTACAAACACCCTATGCAAGCTCTTCGAAAAAATAATAAATTATAGATTGGCTTTAGACAAAACCACTCCACTAATGATCAATTAATTTGTTTAGAAAGCGATATACAGTCTGTTCAACAAAAAAGGTCCCGCCTTCTAGCTACTTTATATTTATTTTAGACCTAATAAACAAAACAAATAGTAGCCAAACGCTTTAACTATCAGATTTCAGAATAATCTAAAGTGTTTATTGTTTTGTTTTTCTGAGTTACGCTTTTGTTTATAGTTTTGTATCGTGGCCTCCCACCGGTAAAAAAGTTTTTTTAATTTTTCTCGAAAATTTTCTTATGTAAGGGCATAAAATATTTATATTGTTGAAAAGAGAAAAAAAACCTCTACCAGAAAATGTAAAAAAATATATACAGTGTCATTTAAAAAACTTGCATGTGACGTCGCCACTCTGAAACAATTGAAGATAAAATTTTTCTGATAGTGTTAAAATGTAGGTTTTATGTGCCATTTGATTTGATATAAGATTTATTGGGTCTAAAATAAATAATAAAGTAGCTAGAAGGCGGGGTCTTTTTTGTTGAACAGACTGTATGTGACTGTTGAATCTAAAAGACACCACTGATATTTTGGCCTATTTTGGGACCAGGTAGAAGAGCGAGGGCACACAGGAACCGAGCAGACAAGTGTCGACACACACAAATGTGAATATTAAATGTTATTTATTCACAACAAACTTAACCAAATATTGAAAACAACTTGTTACGACATATGTGAATTGGCAACTGCCCGCACATGTGTGTGTGTGGACACTTGTCTACTCGGTTCCTGTGTGCCCTCGCCCTTCTACCTGGACCCAAAATAGCCCAAAATATCAGTGGTGTCTTTTATATTTAACAGTGACTCCTTCGCCAACAAAGCACACTTGATAGCAATATGTTTCGACCTGGAAAAAGCGTTTGACATGAAGTAGAAATATCTCATAACCAAAACTCTACACGACTTTGGACTGAACGGAAACATCTTAGCTTTTATAGAAAACTTTCTATAAAACAGTCGTTTCCAAGTAAGATACAATGGTGAATATTCTAATGTATTCTCTCAGCAGAACGGAGTTCCTCAGGGATCTGTCTTAAACACTACACTTTTTCTAGTAGCAGTAAACGACATCGCATCTAACATCTCTCCCCAGTCAACATCAGTTTGTTTGCCGATGATCTTACAATTTACTGCAAAGGAAAAAACGTAAGCTCCGTGCAAGCTCACCTCCAGAAAGCAATCAACAGCTTAGTAAAATGGTCGAAGCTAACCGGTTTCCAATTCTCCACCACCAAAACCAGAGCCATCCACTTCTGTAAGAGAGAACTAACAAACCAAAAACCGCGCTTATTACTGAACAACAACATAATTAAATACAACGACCATATAAAATTCCTCGGCGTCACTTGAGACAAAAAAAACTAACATGGAAACTCACCTGAAAAAATTAAAAAACAACTGCAAAACAAAACTTGGCATTTTAGAAAACTTAGCAATTCATGACTGGGGAGCTGACACCTCATCATTTCTCATATTATATAGAACTCTAATACGTTCAAAAATTTACTATGGTACAATTGTATACTCATCGGGAAGCTTTAATACCTTAAAATTACTTGAAGCTGCACATAATACCGCTATAAGAATAGCAACTGGAGCCTTTATAACTAGCCCAGTACCAAGAGTCCTTACAAACGCAAATGAAGCTACGCTATCGCAGAGGAGAGAAAAACTCTCGATAAACTATGCTTCTTCAATAGCTTCCTCCCCCAGAAATCCTGCACACACATCTACATTCAACACCCGCTTTCACTCAATCTACGATTCCAAGAGTAACCTTCCCAAGCCATTTCAGTATTAAAAAAACTAAACCAAAAGTCTCCACCCATCCTACAAAAGTCTCCCTCAAACATTCCCCCCTGGACTCATTCCAATCCAAACATCATCTCTGACCTCCTAAAGCTGTCCAAAAACGACTTTTGCCATGAAACAATACGCAGAAACTTCCACAACTTATCGCAAAAATTTCCAACTACAAACCACACATACATTTGCACACATACATTTACACGGACGCGGCCAAAATTTCCAGTAACGTAAGAGCTGCTTATGTTTCCAACAGTGCACACGTCAAACTTCGTGCTTATAACAGTATTTTTACTGCAGAAACCACCGCTACTCTAAAGACACTAGAATGGACACAAACAAATCAAAAAATAACTTTGTTAATATGTACAGACTCCAAAAGTGTTTTAGAAACCATGCAGAATCCGTACCACACCGACCCATTAATTCAGCAAACACAAAAGCTAGTAACCTCCATCACTCGGTCAAGAAAGAAACTAGTATTTATGTGGGTGCCTTCACACACAGGTATACCCGGAAATGAAAAAGCAGATAAGTACGCAAAAGGAGCGACAGCATCCGAAGATGTTACTCGCCTAAACAACGTGATCGCCTATGACATAAAAAACCACCTCAAACGCCAAATCTCAGATTTATATCGAAACGAACAAGTTCAAATATGTGGAAACCGGCCCAAAGACAACCACAAGGAATCATCAAGTCCAGAACTTACTGATAGAAGACACCAGGTAATACTCTCCAGGCTTAAAATTGGACATAGCCGCCTTAGCCACTCTTACTTGCTGCAAAAACGCCCAAATTGCAACAATTGTGATACACCCTTAACCACTGATCATAATCTGTTAGATTGTATAAACTACGACGAGCAAAGAAGACAGTGCAAGATCCCCACCATCAGTTACAGATGTAAGCTACCAATATATTGTAACACACAAGTTTATATAGTGCTAATGACCTTGTAGTCGAAGCACTCTAATTTCAAATTTAAAAAAATTATAAATTCCAAGAATAAAATTAAAATAATATTGGATGGAAACAACTTACAGAACACGAAAGTGCACGTCTCTGATTAATCTTTTGGATGAAAAAGAAAAATGTTTTTTTAACATTAAAAACAAAATTTAGTTTTCATTATTTCTCTGCCAAGCTAGTGGATATAAAACTGATCTACACCGACTATAGCCGCCTGTTCAAATTGAAGTAAATAAACTACTAATCCCAAAGAAAAAACGTGGCTACTGCCATCCAAAGCAACAGGTATTATTGCCATGGGACATGTTTAAAGAAGGTGTACTTTTCGTGATATTTAAATGCATAGCAAATATGTGTATATACTAATTGAAAATCCGAGGGTATCGTTAGCACTGTGGGCCTTTTAAAGTCACATCTACAAGTAGGAAGCTAACGTGGTCTGAAGATGGTTCTCCTGCTCAAAAACGTTAAATAAGCAAGTTTTCAAAAAAAAGAAGGGTAATGCAACAGGCCATGGAATTTGTATACATATCTTGGCATCAACATATCCAGCAAACGAGATATATTAAAAAAAAAATCAACACAAAAGCTTAAGGGATAAGTATATATTATATTCATTCAAATTAAAACGAAGATATATAACAACGTCGGAAGACCACTACTCGCATGTGCTGCGGAAATTCGAACGGACACAGGTAGAACAAGGCAACTACTGGAGACAACAGAAATAAGAACTATAAGGACAATAGTCGGGAAAACTTTAAGAGACAGAATTCCAAGTGATTAACTACGTCAACAGTTTAATACAAAATATTAGAAAACTTATAAAAACCAGAAGAAAAAAGTGATACTCCCAAGTCGATGGAATGAACATTGATAGTTTATCAAAAGTAGTCAGAAATAGCACCCCACAAGGCAAGAGGAACCTCGAACGCCTTCCAAAACGGTGGAAGCAGAGCTGGCTGTCTACGTCGGCGGAGAAATCGTAAAACCACAGATACATATACGTTGCCGTTAACGAATAACAGATTTAGCCTAAATGAAGAAGAAAAAAACAAAAAAAAACCTAGATCATTTTCACAAATTTGCAAATTTTTGTCGCAACATCACAATCAATTGCGGCTAACTGAAAGTTATATGAAAAGTTTCATAAAACTATATCATTCGTGTAAAAACAGTAACCGGTTTGACGTTAAAAGAAAGTCCGAAAATTAACCAAATTTGAATGTGTTGCCGAATGAATGCAAACGCTAATTCCACAACGACATAACTTATAATGATGATTCCTTCGCCACTTGATATAAAATATCAATGCAAAAAACTGAAAAACTTTTGATTGAGATTGATATCTTTCTCTTCGTATCTGTCTGTTCATTTGTATTCTGGCTACCAGTAATAGACCTTAAGCGGCCACATAATTACTCCGTCAGAGCGTAGCTACACAATGCTAAGCTTGAGGGCGTGAGTTTTAGTCTCGGTCCCAGCAGGATTTTTTGAAAAGTTATCGAACGATGCGGATATAAATTGTTTGTACCTGAAATGCCACATTATCGGTGCTCTCTGCTCCATCTGCGCTAGTCGATGTTAAATCAATTTTCTCGGTTTAGAGCCAAAATCGTCGCACATATGGCGTGATCATGTGTATAATATACAGTGATAACAATTATACCACATTGATAGCACCGATTCAACAGATTACTAAGACTGAAAGTTTGTATAGCTAAAATCCCTGCATACCAACCCCGTTATGTCTATAGACTGTTTCCATATCATTACGTCATATTTTACGTAAGCCATTTTTGCCATAGACATGTCTTTTCAATCCTTTCCGGTTTATCAGTCATATGGAGATATTTTATAATTAAATTTTCCTTCTCAGTGACCAGTTTTCTCGAAAACTATGAAATTTTCAAAATGTATCCTTAACACATTAATGCTCCACCAAACTTTCAGAAAAGTTTATTATTATTATCAGAAATTGTTTTCTAAGTGAGTCTTTCTAATTAAATGCCTAACATTATAGTCACAATAAATCAGTAAGCAGAAGATTTTATTTTTTTAAGGTATTTATTATTCAAAATGGCTCACTGCATGGACAGTGTTACAAAAGAGTCGTTGCATTATTATGCACATTTTGCGTGGGTCATTTATAAGGTAGAAGAAATTCTTTATTATTGTAAAATGGTAGTTCTGTCAGAAGAATTGTTTTTTCTAATAAGCTTCACCAGTAGTACTATTAATAAATATTTTATATTATTGTTGTATTTCAGTAACCAGTAGGTAAAGCTTACAATAAGCGTCTGTGTATATGTTTGAGATTTATACCTATTGCTCGACCTCGTTTTCCTCGGTTTCTAACATTCCCACCAATTGCTTTTTGTAGCAGATTTACAAAAGTAAATTTGATGTACGTGCTCGCAAAGTAATCGAGCCATGATTAACCTCGATCAACATAGTCGATAACATTTTAAAATTATTGCTCTAATAGTAAAAAAATGATTTGTTAATCTTACTTGAAATATGCTTAGAATTATACAAATCCTAACTACGTTTTTCTACAGTATGGAATATTATATTAAATATTCGCATGAGAAACGGATGGCCACGAAGGAATAAAATACAACAGGTTTTCCATTAGCCTCGTTCTAATACTTTAGCAATTTAAGTTTAGGTGATGTTGAACACTGACGTATTTTTAATAATGCTTACATTATCTTTATATAAACTTTACATCTTTGCGATGTACATTTTTTTATTTTTTAGAAATTAACTACTACAAACCGACAATTTGTAGACCTTAGTTACGTTGTAGCCCAGCGTAGTTGTAAGCGACAACAGAAACTAACCCCTTTAAAATTCTGTTTCGGCAACTTTAAATAAAGACTAGTTATTCCTATATGGCATAGTAGTTTCTTAACATTCATATACCTAATTTGTTTGCAAGAAAGAAGAATTTTACTACTTTCAAAATCTGTAAATTGCTTTGTAAAATTGTATATACCTTAACTGATCCTTGAATACCCTTGAATATCATAAATTTTATAACCGTCATTTCAGTTCTGTAGAAAGAAAATAATTCTTGCCCGAATAGTGCGTACGCGCAATATATTTAATAGCCGCTGACACAATGATATATTTTTTGCTAGATTTAGAAAGTCACAATTATCATAATAAACCTATTAAAAATCATCAGCGAGTTAGTTATCTACGCAACAAGGGAAAAGCGATAACGGAGTTAAATATTTATTATGGCTATTTTTGCTCTGTAGTAAGCTCTAACACAGTGTGTCTGAACCTATGGGTCTCAACCCCAAATTTTGTTATCTAAGTTGTAGTGGGTGGATCGCGAACATTTTCAAACAATTTGAATTATACCTCGTTTCCAGAAACGTATGTTGAAGATCGTTATCATTAGCCACTACATTGTAAGAGCTTGACATAAATGAAAGCACTTTGTCGTTATATGTAGTAACACGATATTAGGGTGAAATAAGAAAGACGAAATAAGACCTGCTATAGTGTATCAGCTATTTTGAAGGTGTGCCCATATGTTCATATGAACCTGCTGACCTTGTTGCTCATAGATTCCGGAACAGCACTATGCGATAACATAAACAGCGATTCACAACTTTAAACCATCCAAACTGTACCCATAAAAGGTAATAGAAGCACGACCACTACTTTTTCTTCAATTATAATGGGCACGAAATATGGTTTTGCATCCGTACATCCAAAGTTTTTTTTAAGAACCTTATTACCAGGTTCAGTTATCAAATTTTAGTTTGCTTTAACCTCCTTTTGAATATTGAGATCAGTTTTTCTTTAAAGGTAGCGTTCTATACACATATAGAACGTGAAAGTAGAGTATTATATTAGCGGCACAATTTTTTGTTTAAAAGGAAACATTGCTTGGAATACAGCATCTTACAATTCTTGTAATATTCTATCTACGATAAGAACCAAAGAAACTAACCCTAAGAACTTAGACATTAAAGATCATACTCCCTTTGTTGTTACTTATGTGTTGACTGCTTCGTCAGCTTTTATAATGTAAAACTAAGAAAACGACTATAACCAGAAATGGTTTAGCTGCAGCTTTTAAAATATAAAGGTTAAGAAATTCTGCTCCACCAATTGAATAAATGCTTCTCTGTTGGTAATTTCATTTGTGGGTTTGAAATAAAGACAGCAGTAACGACCCAAATTTTCCTCTCGAAGTTCCCGGGATTTAAGGAAAGCACGGTTTACCAGTGTTTGAAAATTCCGAAAGTTCGGCGGTCGAAAGTAGCAGCCAAAGTCCAAAAACTAAGCGCCCCGATCAAAAGCCCGCGAGCGTTCTCACCCCGCAAAATTTCGCTTTCTGCAAATTCCTGGTAATACCGCTTTAATGAAAATTAGCGGAAGCTTTTTGCCGCCGATTCCTGTGTCCATCTCCCTCGCAGTCCCGCCTGCGAGTACAATTAGCGTCCGTAATTAGCGGATCCACCGAATAACTCGGATCCTAGCACGCCACGCACACATGCACGGCCTCCTGGATGCTTACCTAGAAAGAGGGCCCTTTTGGCGCAGGCAGGGCATCCATGCCCTGTAGTTCACAAAACCGTCCGAAACTGTCGAAAGTCACCTCCGCTAATAGTTCGAATCGTTGGATCAACGTCTTCCGGAATCGCATGCGAAACGGCATGAAAACCCGCGCGGTACGGACCTCTGACTTCGACGTTCCAACACCCACAAAGTTGGCGGTGGACTGAGCGACGCTCTCGACGCCACACGGCACCGACGCGCACGACCTGTCCGCTGCTATTAAGTATGCGTGGCAGGCCGTGGTAACAAAAAGCTAACAAATTTTGGTAATTATTTGTTGTCTCAAAAATTATTTCGGAGCGTAATCTGATGACGCCACTTCGTGCCAATTAATTTCGTTCGGCGTCTTCTTTCGGGAGCTTGCCTTACACGGAAACAAATGATATTAGCGATGAGGGCTACAGGTAAAACCATCGAAGGAATTAATTAACAGACGCAATGGTACTGAAACTTGAATTTGGTCAGGACTGTTTCACATAAACAGATTTTTGGGTTGTCTTTGCGCAGGCCTGTACTACATACACAGTACCGAACGAGCATGTAGTCCTGCGTTGACAATTGATAATATATAAATATTTAAAGTCCACATGCCCTTAGTGAATGACTTTATTTATTTAACAGTCTGAGTAATTATCAATAAGAATTGTTTATCTTTCACGCAATAAGAATAAAACACTCTCTTTATTATCGCGGGTTCCCTTTTGCTTGTTTTGTGGTTTCTAGTTCATTAATCTAGTAATATATAATTCTCTTACATATTAATATAAATTTTATGGTAATAATTTTTTTTATATATGTATTTGAGTTCCACGCAGAATTGCAGAATTATGTAAGGCTTTATTTCTCTTTTTTAAGTTTTTAGATAAAAGTTTGGATAAAAGGGCAGGAAACGTTTCTAATCCGATCTTAATCTCGCCTAACATTTGGTTGTTTCAAATTATTTATTAACTAGCTTTTGTTATTGCTCAATATAATTTTATTATTATTTATTTAGCGTATGTCTTTAGATTTTGCAACAGTAAAACACAATAAAATAGAAATATAACTGTGAGATATTGATAGGGAGCAGTGGCCATGACAACAGTTTAAGTTACATTGTTTTCCGAGGCTTTCACAGCAATTATTATTAAGCAACAAATGGCTTCCGGGATTGGACGTGTCATTATTGAGGTCGAGGAACTCAACTTTTCGCCAAATTTCGTAAGGGGCTTCATCAGGAAGAAAAGCAAAAGAGCACGGTAACTCAAGGTGTAAAGGAAGCCAGAGCCGAAACTTTGTTGCCAGAAAAAGAATAGAAAAGCACGGTAATTGAACGTGTAAACCACTTCAGAGGTTAAACTGTTCTAACGATCGAAAGGAGAAAGACCACAATTTATAGACAAATGGCGTCGAGGTTGAGTGACGGTGGGCGGAGCTTAGAAATTACGACTTATCACATAGTAGAAAGTCGAAACCCTTCGTCCCGATTAAGATTATTAGGATGTTTGTAAATCCAATGGGTTCGTGAATCTTTCTACTAAAGAAGAATGGCGAATTGCAGATAATGGAAGATTTATGAAAAATTATTTATTTATTTGGAACAAAACAGACTTAAAAGCCTAATTCCGGCCGGTATCGCATTGGTGTTCGGCGATGGCAGAAGATGAAACCAGAGCCGACTTGAGACAGCGCTGTTGCTCAGAGTTGCGAGTTTTCACTAGACGTCCTGTTTCACCAATGTATACAGTATTACAATAGCAAGGGACTCTATACACACCTTTAGATGACATAGTGCTTAATTTATTTTAGGAGAAGAATCTGTGAGGTTTTTCTCAGAGGTTTAAATACTGTTTTAATGTTTTATTTTCGAGGAATCTTTCTTACGCGATCGGTGACTTAGTGAATATGTGGAAGAAAGACTATTGCTACGGGAGGATCGGTTGTTAGAGGTTTGAGTGGCCGTCGGTGAAGATGGCGATTGATAGCAAATTGTATATCCCTAGCACGATAACCGTTGTTCCTAAGAGCTTTCCGAATATGGTTTAATTCAGCGTGGACATTATCGGGTTAGGATATGAAAACAGCTTAAGCGACTTGATAACGGAAAGTGTTTGTGTAGAATGATGTTGGGAATCGGCATGTAGATAGCGATCAGTATGAGAGCGTTTGCGATATACAGAATGACCTAGCTTCCTACTGGTTGGCGAAAAACCTGTACATCTAAGAAAAGAAGGGAGCCCTTAACTTATATCTCCATGGTAAAGTTAATGTCAGGATGTTGACTAATGAGATGGTTTAACGAAACGGGTGTCTTTATCATGTGGCCAAGCCAAACCTTGGGTTTTCAATTTTGAAGATTCCAGAGCTACGGTTTCGAAATCTTCCATAAAGATATTGGCAACGACAGGTGAAAGAGGAGAACCCATAGCTGCACCAGAGATTTGTTGAAAGAATTAGCTTTGAAATAGGAAGAAAGTGGAAGAAACATTTTTCTATAAGGGCTAGTAGACTTGAAGTCGTCTCCTCATGCTCTAATAACAAGTGTTGGATTATGACTATAGAATCGAGAATAGGAACGTTAATAAAAAGGAAAGTGAGATCGAAACTCATAAGTAGATCCTCAGGTTCAACGTTTATATTGGATATAAGTTCAACGAAATGGGCTGAATTGCGAATATACGATGGAGATTTACCAGTGAACTTTCTGAGGATAGTGGCGGTAAAAACAAATTTACTTTCTTTCTCTACTAACAATATTCACGACAGCTTATTAGCAAAAATTAGGAAAGAGTATTATTTCAAATTCTGTTTTAAAATTATTGGGAGTTGACACTCATTTAACATGAAATGCTCAAATTGATTCTATAAGCCGCAAATTGACAACACATAATTTTATGCTCTGGCAATTAAGAAATTTTGCTAGTACTGAGGCGCTAATGATCTTTTACTACGTCTTTGTAAATTCAATTTTAAATTATGGTATATTATTCTGAATAAATACAACTCTTCTTCTTCTTCTTCTACTTTAGTAAGGCGAATCACCTGTTTATTGCTATACTCCGGATTCTTATTTGATTATTGCTATTCTTGTGATAGTGATTGCCAGCTGTCGCGCCACCTCTTGAACGGTCTTCCTGGTGGTCTGTTCCCCTGTGGTTTTCCATTTCGTGCTATTTTGGCTAATCTGGTGTCTGCCATTCTGTTTACATGTTCATTCCATTCACGTCTTCTTTTTCTCACCCATCGGACCACATCTTCTACTTTACATTTTTCTCTAATGTGCGTGTTTCTTTGCCTGTCCCACATTGTATACCCTGCGATTGTTCTTAAACTTTTCATCTCGGTTGTTCTGATTTGTCTTTTCGTTAAAGTGCTATCGGCTCTAGTTTCTGCTCCGTAAGTCATTACATTACCTGTTGCCTGACTTCGTCTATGAGTTTCCCTAAAATTGTAATCTTACAGAAAAGAATTCTCACAATTTTTTTCAAATGAACCAGGTTCTCTTGTACAGATCTCATTAAAAAATTAAATATGTTGACGGTTGCTGCCACATATATTCGAAAATGTATTTCTTACGTTAAAAAAAAACCGAAAATTTTTGAAAAACTGATGACTGATTACTACCACCTGAGATACAGCGAAAAATGTAGTTTGCCTAAACACAGATTATCGTTTGTGGCAAACGGTTCTCTCCTAATGTCCATAAAATGCTATAATCACTTGCCCCAACACATACGAGATATCAATAACTATAATCTATTTAAAGGACGGTAAAAACCTATAATTCTAGATAATGTAGTTTACTCCATGCAGGAATATTTTTTACTAAAGCGTTAGGTCTCACAAACCAATATGATATGTATATGTATAGGCACTATCTGTTTTTTATATATCTGTATTCATCATATCTTAAACTGACCATTGCTTATGTACTATTGTATCAAACAGCAAATAAATATATTATTATCGTTACTATTATAAGACTTTCCACTTTCTTCTAGGTGCAAAGCGCTAATTTAAAAGCCCCGCCCACCGTCACTCAACCGCGACGGCACTTGTTTATAAATTCTGGATTTTCTGCTTCAGATCGTTAGAAAAGTTTCGTCTCGAGCGCGGTTTCAACGTTGAGTTACCGTGTTCTTTTGCTTTTCCTCCTGATGAAGCCCCCTTAAGAAAGTGGGCGAAACGTCGACTTCAATAATGACACGGTCCAATCCCAGAAGCCGTTTGTAGCTTAAGTTTAAGTTACTTTATGAGTGCAACACCACCTAGAAACCAGGCGTCAGCTCTATAGCGTGATGTCAGCACATGTAGTTTCTACCCCCCTGTCGGTTAAATAGCATAGACGCATAGTGTTTATAACTTTTAAAAATAAGTTTTTTTGCGGAAAAGGAGATTGCCAGTCGTGCACTGAGCATTTAGTCGCACCCCACTCGCTTTGTCGTAATGGAAAGCGAAGTTTCAAAACAAAAAAAACCTTAATCATTATTACAACACATACCTACCAACAATGTTTCCTCCCTTATAATCGACGTCGGGTTAAATATGAATTTAGTAGCAATACATATTTTTTATCGTCGCACCAATTACAGACAGTTTTTATGGTTTCTGGATGTGAAAAAATAAGGCAACCTTCTATTTTATTTATTGATTAATTTTGCCACAACCATTTTAGTGAAGGGATTAGTGATAGAATTAATTGTAACCTTCGCTATTCTTTAATTGCTGCCATGTTCGCTATTTCATAAAGTGGACTCTTCCATAAGACGCTTAGAACCAACTGCGACACTAAATTTCGCTAGTTTTCGACTGTTTTTCAAAATGCTCAAATAATTCATTAGATATAACATATTAAAACAAAGTTAAATTTAAATTTAGCTAGATACAAGCCCCCAAAGTTCTTGATTAAACTGTAATTGTGTAAGGATGTAAAACAATTAATTCATTATCCAATGAAAAATATCGCAATCCTGGCTGGCATCCAGCATAAGTTTTCTTTTAAACTATTAATTATTTGTTATTGAAATAGCCATGGAGGATTTTCATTAGGGAGATAAAAAAAAATGCATTTAAGAATCCGACTGTTTCGGCAATATTTGTCCACAATATGCAACATTTTATAGTCCTTCGATACCTGTACATGATACTTTTCATTTACATGAATTGGAAAAGCTTTTTGCATAACTTAGGAATTTCGAAATTATGTTCTTTGAGTACCATGAAGGTACTACAGGAAAAGATGCAATCGAAGTAGCTTTTTTCATTCTTGCTTGTATGGAGAATATTTAACGTGTTATAATGTTGTAACGTTAACACCTGAACGAAGTTCAAGAAATGCATACATAGTATGCTTGGAATTTGTACTTCGTCAATACGTCGCAATCAGAGCTCGCATCTCCAGAAATTGTTCTGTATAGTGAAGCCTCGAAAGATATAAAACCAGGATGATTGTCCTGCTGCAGGAATTTCGATCCAGCAACCCGTCTGTATAGTGCATCTAACTGAAAGCTACAAGACTTAAGTTCATGGATTCAACATTTCTTAACATCCAGCACCTTGCTGAACCTTTTTCTCTGGTTGCCGATGATCCGGTATCAAGAATAAACCCTAAAACCAACACTTCAAATATGTTGTCTGGTCGCGGATATTTTCCTGCAACCGTTTAAATCGTATCTTGGGTTGCCCAAATCTGGAATCAAGATATTACACTAACATCTGCCTTTCAAACCAACTCTGTATCCTCTTTGAGGTCATGACTATACTGTACCACAAAAGACGATAACAAACTCATTTCCAAAGGGGCTGCAACGATCGCACAAATTGCGACTTCCGAGGCGTAGGTACCCCGAGTTATGCCTGGCCGGAAGTAAGTAGGGGCATGACGTTACTGTTACGAGGACACTGTTCTGTCCATCGGTTTTGCCGTACTGCCAGACGAGAATTATAGTTCGCTTAGACCTTGAACGCAAATTCGTTGGACGCAGCCGGGCGTTAGCGAGATGAGAATTTGGTTTATTGTATCATTTTGAATACCTTCAAATGTGAGCCCAAAGA
The DNA here is from genome assembly GCA_940337035.1 of Agriotes lineatus. Classification (NCBI taxonomy): domain Eukaryota; kingdom Metazoa; phylum Arthropoda; class Insecta; order Coleoptera; family Elateridae; genus Agriotes; species Agriotes lineatus. Next base: position 33,099,686 of record OW679197.1, on the reverse strand, counting down.
CCATCTAGCACCAGTACTGCCTGAATTTGGTAATATTAGTTTGACGCTTAACGTAAATAAATGCTGTCATTTTGTGCTGTTATGTTAATTACTAATCGCCGTGCAGTGGTGCAACGCTATGCAACTTTATATTGATTGGTTGATTGGCCACTGTAGGGCACGTCACTTATTTTTGTCGACCAAACATTTATGCACACTATATTGGGTGATTAGCTGGCCACTGTCGTGTAGTTAACTGTTTCCTGATAACAAACAGCTATTCACACTATCTTAGGGTCGTTTGCAGGTAGTTACATTCCTTTTGGTGAGATGAAGATCTACCCACACCTTCTTTGTGTTGAAAATATTCATGACTTCTTTTGACTCTTGTGATTTACAACTGATATCGTTTTGGAAAATTTCTAGTTTATAGGGAATTTCATTTTGAAATATGCAATCGTCAAATTGATTCTCGTGCCGTAGGATGTGCTTTTGGGGTTTTTCTGTTGCATATTTTAGAAGCGGATTTAGCCTCAGAAATCGATTGTAATTGGTATGAGCATTTATGTGATGGATTTAAGATTTGCTCTAACCTTACTTGTTAAACCAGAATATCACGGTAGTTAATGAGTAACTAACATTTGGACAACATGACATCTCAGTTATGCAGCTACTTAGTACTCATTGCACGTTGTTTAACGTGTTACTGGATTTATTTCATTACTTTCAAGTTACCTTCAAGTGATTCTTTCTTCAAACGGTTCTTCGAGTAACCCCCGAGTGATCTTAAGCCTTTCATTACAAACCTACCACAGTACTATTATTATAGTGGAGCTGTTTCTAACACCTTTCGCTTCCTTGAGTGTCCTAACACTCTGGGGGAAAACTCCTGCGACTGCATTGTGTTGCCCAGGTGAGTACTTGATATGGCTTAAGTTGACTCTATGTTCTTTTCTGAACGAACATAGGTACTTCATCGAACTTTTAACAAAGACACTTTTATCAATTACTATTATGTTTTGAGGCCTCTCCGCGTTAACGAAGTTGCAGGATTTCATGTGTTAATTAACATTTTTGAATACGACATTGTGCTCACCTTAATTTATAGATCTATGATAGGATTAATCACATCCGAGTGTTTCTAAGTTATTAAATTTGTATGCTCGCCATACATCTTCGTATGATACTGGAGTCCTAAATCCTACTAATTTCATTGAATATTTGCTCCAATGGTTAGTATTATGTGTTTCACATAGTTAGTTGCATTGGCTAATGAAGATTGAGAATTTAAGTTGGACTACTACAAACCACTTCCAGACACACCCCCTGCGAAGGAGTCACTTGGTACATTTGCTACACGATTCAGCAATCCCAAAGGGAGTATATGTTTTAAGAATAGTTGTTACAGTACAGGGTGTTAATTAGATACGTACACAAACTTTAAGGAGTGATTCCTTGAGCAATTCTAAGATAGAAAGTTCATATAAACATGGGACCTAAACGGCTTCGTTTTCAAAACACAGGGTGTTGAAGTTTAAACAAAAACATTTTTTTTCAAACTTTTGGAAAACGGCTAGAGATATTCTAATGAAACTTGGTGTAGGTTAGTATTTCATAAAGTGGCATTGTTTGGTCAAAATAAATTTTATTTATTTCTATCAGTGACATGCATCGGGGCGACCTCAGTTACCTTATTTTAGAAAAATTTGGTACGCCACTCTTTTTTAGCCAAAAGTTTTGTAGCTATTGTAAGACTATTTGTTATTAAATAATGTCTTTTTAAAGCTTCTTTAAACTGTATTTCGAAATCGAAACAGTTTAGGTCCTATGTTTGTATGAACTTTTTATGATTGTCATATTTTGATTGTCAACCAAATGCTTAAATGCATCAACTATGAAAATGCAACTTCTCTTTTACTATCTGTTAATAATCGACAGCCTCATTGATTAACACAACTTTTAAAAGCATCGCCCCTGAAGGACACGAATCTTTACTGCTTAGCTAACTAACACTGTGACTCAAAGAAACCCAAAATATTACAAGTGGGTTTCATTTAACTATTTAAAAATCATTTCAAAAGCTAAACAGGCAATTTACAATATAACTCAGGTTACATAATACATGAAAAAGTTAGAAAAATTGAACCACATGTCAAAACAGCAAATAATACTGAAGGATGCCTTTAAACAACGGGAAGGCAGCTTGAAAATAGCCAACTTCCAGTGCACAACTCCAAAAATGAAGCCTCGAGTGTACTACCCCAAACTGTCCTGCCCTTTTCACATAATGAATCGGTGAAAGTCGACAAAAACGTAACATATACATCATATATCTAATACGAAATTACGTTGAAAACAAAAGAAAAGCAGCATGCAATGAAGATAAGCTAAAGTTTGTGGTCAATCAGATAAACGTTACTTAGTTTGAACACACACTGAGATTTCGCATTCTGATGATCACCTTACTAGCTAAATTACAGCTGCATATTTGGTGCATAAACGAAGTTTCTTTTAACAGGTTCTGCGACAACGGGCTGATGTCATTCCAGCTTTGGGCGTTGTGAACACAGGTTATTACCGACTCGACGTTTGGTAAGCAAACGCTCCGGGTGTATACCAAGTACATTTCTGCATGTTTTCTAGTTACTATGGCCATTCTTTTATCTGGATAAAAAAATATTAAGTTCATATTTAAATTCGTATACTTCACATACCATAATATTTCATCTGGCATCAACAAAATGCAAACTAATGAAACATAATGAAAAACCCTGCCATACAATCACCCCATGGAGCAAATTCAAGATTACTGAGCATACCCTAAATATTAATAGATTCGATAAATATTTTTTGGGGTTTCATTTCAGCCAATTTAGAACACTTTTCAAGGAAGGAAATTTGATTCTTAGTGCTAACTTCCTTAAAGTTAGTATCTATTTTACTTGCTTTAATTTTTATATTATGATGTACTAACCAGTATAACGATCTTTATAACGTAGTTGCTTGTTAATTAATTTTTCTTCTCCAATGTGGTGTGTTTTGTGAATTTTATTGCTACCTCGTCTTCAACGTTTTAACCTAACCTCAATTTAATTTAACCTACAAATGTAACACGTGATTTTTGCTACCAATGATCATTTTGGCCTGAACATGAAACTAGTCTGCTTTCGAGACATGTCGCCAATTTATATAAATATACGTCGGGAAGACTACTGAGTTTTATTGCTTTGTATCAAAACACCTCCACTATTAGCGTTATCGATCACCTTCCTATTTAGTTAGACTAAGAATAGCAAATAGGTCCCGAAAAACGAGATCGGCAGGGTTTCGTTTAACTTTTTATTCTATGTTATGATTCAATATGATAAGTACTACTATAATTTTGGTCAATGCTCAGATATTTGAAGTAACGTAAAACATGCTAATCAGATTGTGTTAGTAAGAAGGGTGACGAAGCGCCACTGATAAAAAGTGCAGTTAGTTTGTATTCACAGTGACATTCTAGGCTGGTGGTCAATGCGTTACGGGTAATGATACGCTGAATAAATTATGTAACATGCCTAAGCACATAAAGCAACCGGTAACGTCAGAAATTTAAGAGTGACAGTGCTTAAAACCAGAAAAGTGAAAATTATGTGAATTAAAACGAATGTAAGGCTAGCGCAACAATATTTGATAATTCGACAAAACAAACATTTAACTTATAAGATTACGTATGTGTATTCACAAATAATAAAATGTAGTAGGTTAATAAGCAACGTTGATAAATAAGCACAAAAAACTCGCCCAAGCGAAGCCAAGTAGAAGAGTGTGTGCTGGCTTCCAAGTAAAATTGTTATAAATCTTCGAGTAATTAAAGTCTTTTTCAGTTTCAACTGGTTGTATTATTGTTATCCAGACGCAGGCTAGTTTATGTATGTACAGTGTTTCCGGTAATTAGTTAAACAAGACTGGAGCAAGAAACCTCCGGCCTTCGACACAAAGCCACGATTCTAAGAAGCACAGCGACCATTTGGGACAGTAAACGAAGCTTGAGAGCAGACACGACGAATAGCAGCGACTTTAGGAGTACCAACGAAGGCAAGCAAGCAATAAGCATCGCATTCGAGGAAGTAACCGGCACCTCGGAGTAAAGCAGTTTAAGCGAGCAGACGACGGGGCAGAGTAGAAGAAAAATGCGCATATTGAGCATTTTCTAGCATCTGGGGACTCAAAAGGCTCTGAAGCAGGTTGCCGTCGTTTTGAAATTTGGATCGAGACACCATTGGATCAAACGGCGTCCCTGGTTACCCAGGTGTGAATAGTTACGGAATTACATTTATTTTCATTGTCATTTACCTGTGACGTAATTATCAACAGATTGCTTGCATTAAAAGTAAAATTGAAAACAAAATTCTGTGTCGTTTCACTACCATTATTTGAGATTAAAATTTTATTAAGAAGCATTCGCCATACTCGTGCAATTATCATACAATTGCGTAAATTTTTAACTGTGTAGAAACTCAACCCTGGGATTAAAGTTTTGCGTAACTAATGGCTAGTCAGAGCAAAAGAGTTAAGTAGTGTGATTGATAAATTATTCAAGGAAAGCATAACTGATAACTAATAATTTTCATATTCATTTCATAACAAACTCATTTTTATTTAGCTATTATTAGGTTCTTCAGTTTAGCCAGTCATACCACACCAGTATATTGGCAAACTTAACGCAAAAGGGCAGTCTGAAATAATTAAAATTATATAACTTATAATAAAAATAAAGTCGATAAGAAACTAGTTTTTCATTTCATAAAAAAATCTTACAAGTTCGACATAGTTCTAATTTATTAGTGGCGCTAAAAGAATTTGGAGAAACAAACCTAACAAAATATATACGAGGTAGAATATGCACAGTGAGGCACACCGATCAAAAAATGTAAGCCTATAAACGAAGTTTGTTGGACTTTTAGGCTTAAATATTTATTAAAGACGAGAAGACCCTATAGAGTTTTATATTTATTTAGTAATAATTTATTTGGAATGTTTTATTTTTTTATTTTTTAATTAGAGTTTTCTCACACGATTGACTTGTTTATTGTTTTTGTACGTAAATGCAGTAAAATATATGTCAAACTGCTTTGAATAATGTATACTCTTTTAAAATGTAACTCAAGTGGTCGAATTAAATTTACTGTTGATGAAATTGCGAAGCCATGTAATGAAGAGGTTGATAGCTAATTTACTGTAAATTTAAGCACTGAGCCACTGAGCCTGTCCGCTGTCAATCTGCATCGACTATTAAACTGCGCTTCAAAACTGCTGAGTTGTAAACAGCCACTACTTATACAAAATTTATTTCAGTAAACCACGGCGTCACTTTTTGCGGAAACATTCTACTGGTCAGTACGATCGACCTTATTTGATTCAAAATTCGAGATGACAGTTCATTTTATGTTATTGGCCGCCGTCCGTGCTGGGTGCTCTGTAGTTCTGCAGATATATTATTCATGGAATTGTTCGAAACTTCAAATATCCTTTCCTTGGAATTAAGTTCTGAGAGAAGTTTCAACCACAGTAAATATTCGGCATATTCAAAATTTTAAGACCATTCTTTAAGATAAAACCTTTCGGTTAAAATCAGGTTAGAATATAAAAAAATTACTAGCATTGTGTCCGCATCTTTATATTAGGTAAAATGTTATTAAACTGTGTGTACTGTTGGTGTACTTAAGCAACTTCGTAACCGCTTATAAAAAGAATATTGATTCCAAACCACTCCAGAATCGAATAGTGTGAATTATTTATGCCAGAAACTACTGCAACTCGATTTACAAACACTTCAACACCTTGAACTCTGAATACATATTTAAAGTTTCTTAACAATTCTATTCGATTTTAGGTAAGACTTCGAACGTGTTTATACCCAAAATCCATTTTAACCTGGAAACTTGCTTTGGCGCAGAAAATTATTATTTGAGATATTTGATACGAAAAAGTCGGAAACACAGAAGCTTCCCAGTTTAATTGGTTCATAGTTGTTTATATATCGCAGTCTGGTAAAATTTTGTTTCGATGAAGGCTTTACTTATGGATAATTTCCACTCCACAACTAACACGTTGCTTGTACTGAAATTAAGTTGGGAATGGAGCAGTCTACTTTTCTTAAATTACATTATTAACAGCGGAAATGAAATTGTATGTCACTTTGGCTTAGTTTCTCAGAAGGTTTGCTAGAGACAATACAATTACAGCACATAAACGTACAATGATGAAACAAGCAGAGGTGTAATTTCTTCAAGATATCCTGCTTTGCAAGGGCTGGGAACAGTAGCTCCCGAATGTGACATTTACGGACTAAAATACCCATCCCAGATGACATGAATTGCTGCAAATACACTTCTCATAAATTATTTAATCTATTCTGAACGGTAATGTTTTATTCTGAGCTTTCTGGAAATGCTATTTTGAATATTTTGCTTTTTTATAATTATTGACTAATTACAGTATAGGAATGTAATGTTCAAGAGTCAACGTGAACGATTAGGTACAATTAAAATTAAGCCAGTGGTTTATTCTAAGTAGCTAAAGTGTAAACGGCCGGCAAATAACTATCGTAAATCAATATAATATACATTAATAATAACGCCAAATAGGTTAAAAATTGATTTCCTCTATACTCTTTTATTTAAAATAAATACTATTAGGCGTGAAGTGATAATTTTGACTAACACAAGTTATGAAAGTAATGATAATATAGAAGCATTAATTCAAAGGAATATTTTTAACTTAATTACAAAAAAATTAAAAGTTTTATTTAGTTTAATACTTTGTGGAAAATTTTGTGGTATATGGTCACCACGGTCACCAGAAGACTGAAAAGTCCTCTCCCGTACGATCTAGTTAACAAAGCTGTAGGTTAGTAGTATAGATTGGGTACTACACATGTTCATTTAAAAAGTCCATAGGAAATTCAAACGTATGGATAATATGATGGTGGCACTGTAAGTCTATGTCAAATTAGACTTTAGCAGGTTAGATTTTGCTTCAGTTTGTGTCAAAACTGACGGCAAACCTAACCTGCTAACCTCGATATTGATATAGACTTACAGTGCCACCAACATATTATCCATACGTTTGAATTTCCCCAGCCGCCGCTTACGAAGCCTTTTAATGAACATACTGTATATATCATATTATTTTTTCTCGCTTACAATATCACAACGCAGGCCAATGATCTCGCCGCGTGAGTTATTTGCTGCTTAGATGTGGTGAGATCCTGGTTCAAGCACACAAATTACAATTAATCAGAAAATTATTACACCAATACTAAACCTGATTCCGGTCGATATTAGAAGCTGAACCCGCTCTCAAAGAGTGCACGTATCTCAAAATAGTGCATCCTGTGGCGTGAGAAGCAATCAGTCCTCCGTTTTCCCTGAAAATTAGAAAGTTTCAAAATGAAGATAGCAAATGTAAATCGAAAATAGCTAACATACACAGCAATTGTTAAAACTAGTATAAAAATTAAACACAGGAAGCTTGGTGTCATTCTAAAGACTAAGTCCTAAAAACCTCTAACCCAAATTTAAGTTAAAGGTAAGGATGCCAGAGGGAATAACTAAAATAATTATGGACTAAACTTCGATACCAATACTAGTCTTCCTATATTTTTATAACCGATACTAAAATGTTATCCATTTGAATACCTTTCAAGTATTCTGCTACCAGTTTTCTCCTTTGGTTTTTTCTAAAACTAAATTTCATTTAGCAGAGTACAAGCTTATCATATGGGTAACGATTTTAGATTTTAGAACTAGACAATAACAATAGATATTGAAACATTTTATAGTAACGACTTTAACGCTATGAGATATTTCCCAGAAAATGTAGACAGTTTTGATGAATACATTTAACTATATTAAGGTACTAGTTACTGCCAACCCTACACTCTTTTCTGTAACTTTGTTCGACTGGAGAGTAAACGAGAAGTGAAAAATATACACTCGGAAGCCTAAAAATATGAAGAATAAGATAAACAGAGGAAAACTCGCCATATGGTATTATAATAAAAAGCTGAGCTAAAAGACAAAGCACTTAAAAAAACAGAGCGAGTACAAATAACACTCATTAGAGACGTGTACATTCCATTCGCTTTAATTGTGGTTCGGAGCAGACCTTGCAGGTCCATTGTTTTGGAGGCACATTTGGCAACACAAAATTACCAGTTATAATTAAATTTGTGAATTTATTATTCGCTGCAACGAATTAAAGCTATTGAAAATAACCGATCTGAATACCGCAAGATGCCATAAGCAAATATAAAAAATGCATTCGAAGGTGCTTAGATAAATTTATAGGCTTTCCCTAGAAGAAAACAAAACTTCACACATCACCCTTTGTTGTTTATCAGTCGTCATGAAAATTACTAGACAGACGCTGAAAATCCAAGACACGAAAAACAAATCAGTCAACCCAGAATGCTGCTACTTGGCAGCCTGAGTATTCAGAACATTTTTGACTAGCTACCTCCTCCGACACATTGTGCAACTAATTCCCGCAGGCGTGTCATGTTCGAATTTTTGTTTCTTTTGAATATCATCTCGTATATACGTATACACGGTGAGGGTCCTACAGCTTCTGCTACATCCCCGCATCTATGTCTACACAGATTTTTTTAATAAGCATCATCACATCTTAAATTTTCTTCATTCTTTGCTTTTTCAATTCCTTGGATAAATTTTAGCCATTTCCTCCGGTTTTCTGGTTAATAATTATAAACATTATTGAGTATTTTCTGTTCCTTAAATCTGAGCACATACCAAACCATAAAAGTTGCTTTCGCTCTATGATATGGATGATCTATACATTACTTATATATTCTAATGGCGACACCCTTTTGCAGATAGGACGGGTTCGTTGGACTCGATTTGCGTAAATTTATTTCCAAGGTAATTCTCGTATTATACAAATTATTCAGCTTGTCTGGTCATATCTGCATACTTTTCAAGCGTTTTATATTGAATGTGGCATATCGTCTACACTATTTCATGGTTTTATCATATATTCTCCGTGAGTCATAGCGGTGTCACTTAGAAACTGTCTTCTACGGCCGCATACTTTGGTAGAGACTTGCGTCTTACCCCTATTTTTAGTTGTTAAATCTAAGAAACACACCATGTGGATAGATTTACATGTAGACAGTAGTTGGTAAGTCATGCCGTAAAAGCCCATGTGGCAATTTGGCTACACGGATTTTATTTGTATTCTAGTTGGTTTTCGATAGGTCAGTAACTCCTCTGGAGATTGCAGTACTAAGCCATTTTACACCTAAAGTGAGTATGCCTAAAGGCGCTCAGCGTTTATAAGATAATGGTGTCTTATTGTTACAGGGCTTGAAACGATAAAGAAGCTGACCTGCGGTTAATTAATTTAAATTAAGCAATGGTAGTAAGAAAAATCGCAGATCAACCCCCCTATAGTTTGTACACCACGGTAGCTCTGAAAAATCTTCACTTACCGCGATGGCCGAGCTAACTCAATTTCCGCGATATGAACGTGGATTCAAATCATCAGTTGTGTTCCCTACAATATCTTCACAAAAGGAAGTGGGCGCCAGAAATACAATGATTTCGAATGATAAGGGATAAACTACAAGTGACTAGCGTTTATTTAATAATTAAAAAAATATTCTTGTAGAGTCGATAATTGTAATTCAATAATGAATAGTAAAAATAATTCGGTCATAACCAATGTAATAATAAAAAATGAGCAAATAACTGAAGGTCGCGACACACACAAAGAGCAAAAAAACCCTTTCGGGTTAATAAATGAATTGTGACCACAAGTTTAATCAAGAGATAAGCTTATCACTCTATTATCATTAAACCTTTCTGCCCAGGTTATTGAATTCAAAATGCGTGAATGCTCCTTTTACAAAGGGTCTATTAAACACCAAAATTACAGCTTTAAATATTGATCATAATTAAATATAATTATAACCGGTTACATATCAAACAAATGCATGTATTAAATTGAGATTTATAGTTAAATAATGACAGTGAGCGTAAATGCAAATTTTAACTGTGGTTGGTTTTAGAATTCAAATTCCAAGTACTGAATATAATTTAACGGAAAATAATCATGGACAGCCGGGCCAAATCAACTTGAAGGCCGGGCAAACGATCTGCTTTTAACACAGTAATTACCACCAAGGGCGGCACTAACCTTGAGTTCCCAGCACCCACCAATTGTTGACGGGAAAAACTGGTCAGGGGTTGCTATACCAAATGGCCACGACCACCTTGAATGGGCCCGCAATCGAAGCAGAATCATTTCCCAGATTTCAGCAGTTAGGCTGGACATTAGCCGGTGTCGAAAATCAAAGCAGAACAGCGGCCTTGCGTCCCAGTTTAAATTCTTCGGTTTAAACTATTATTTAAGAGCTAATGAAAATTTAATCAATATGGCAATAACAAACAGAAAAGCGCCATCGTACCTGATTCGGATTATCAGCTCTTGGAAACGAAATTAGTTGTCGTGGCGAAATAAGCACACACAACGCCTTCTTAGAAGCAGGAAAAGAATGCCCGCGGATCGGCCAACAAGCGAAAAACAGCTGAAGGCTGGAGCTTCGCGATAACGGGCAATTCGAGCTTTCCAGAATCGGTACAAAGTGAGCGGACTAAAAATTTGAAATAATTCGAAATACAATGGATTATAACTCAAGTAAAAATAGACAGGTTGGCCTGAAATAGATGGCTAAATGGCGAAACAAATAAGCGGAGCCAAAGAATTGTTTCAGGCTTTCTGTAGTTTTTCTTTTTGGATGAACGTTGGATTTTAGTATTTTGTTTATCCCGGCTTTGACTTCGGTTTCGTAGTACGTATGCGTTTTTACCACCTTGGTACCGTCTTATTCAGTACCCATGCGAAATGAAAAACATATCGGTTTTGTTGATCGACGCTGTATTAGACAAAAAAGCTACAACCGCGAATTCTAACTAAATATTTTTACCGCAATTCAAAATGTATCGGCGTGGATAAGGTTGTGAACTAACGTTATTCAAACTTTTCTGTTTATGCTTGGTTCGACATTTACTGATTTATATACTGATTTATACCCTTACTTCCTGCGTACCTTTGCTCTATGTTTATTTGTGCGTCAAATTTACAGTCAAAATTAGAAATTACATATGTTATACTGTCAACGGTATAAAGGAACAGTCTGCCAGACCAAATATTCAGTCTCAGCCAGTGTTTCTTACACCTGGTCGAAACTCTGCAGTCACTGTCGGTGTTGCTAATAGCCCGGCTAGACTAAGCAATCTTGGTCGGTGTTGCTAATAGCCTGCCTAGATCATGCAACCACAGCCTGGCTAAACTATCCCGCGGACTTATGTTACTATAGCCGAAGCATGCCATGTGAAACACGTCCATCAGGCGAACTTCAGGAGTCATTTCGGTTGAAGTTTACTGGTGCCAAGAGCGTAGACACCGGAAGAACGTGTTGAAGGACTCCTTCAGACGTCCACGTATTCCGCCACCGGTGTCGCCGCTGCCGCCTTCGCTCCCGACGCCAAAGACCCCTGGGCTCGCCGTATTAAAGAAAAGGCGTTACTTTCTCATCCGCATCACAGGCCTTCAGGGAAAGCGCTACAACGCTGTTGACCCGTCCAGTTTATATCCAGCCGACCGGCGGAGTTTCGCCGTGCACCGAGCTCACCAACATCAGAAGATAGCCATACGCCGCTCTCAGACAGCGGTCGCGGCATCGTAATTCTTTAATGCTATGTGATCATGCAAATATGTAGCATAAGTGTGTAAATAAACGATATATTTCAACGAACTCCTTCGTTAACACACACACACCAACTACACCATAACAGAGACCTTTCATCAACTCTATATCCGGGAATTTTATTTTACCACATATTAAAAGCAGCGCCCTGAAAGGTCTACCATACGTATCCAACGCTATGTTAAGGTATTTTAAATCAGGATAACAAGCACCTCGCAATAGGCAAAAAGCTGGAAAAAATATTTTACTTGTATCCTGCAAAAATAAAAAGAAAACATAAACAGGATTGCGGTGCATGTAAAAATAACGCTAGCATTAAATACTCTGTAACAATAAAAATATGCCCTAATTGCACTAGCAATACGTAATTATAGAGTTTAAGTAGTTCTATATAAATAGGGCAATAAATACGGTTGCCCATATCTGCTTTTTCTTTCTAAAAATTTTAACTAGCATGGTCTATAGTTCCTACCAGAAAGCAGGTTCGGCAAATCCGAACTGCCTGATAGTGTTTGTAAAACTTTCAACCCAGATAAGAGCTAACAAACTTCTTTTCCACTACCTCAATCTCTTTACGTTTTTATAAATGATTATGCAACACTCTGATCCGCATGTTACTGCTATTGGTCCTACAGCGACCTTGAATATATTATAACAGGGCATCTCCTATAATTAAAACACCCAGCCTACAACCGTTCCATGACTTTTTTCTGCTACTAGTCTACGGCTCATACGTCAGCGCGCTGGCACACCAAACAATAATATTAAACTATTCTGGCAAAGGTTTTAACTAGTTTTTTTGGTACAGACTACTGTGCATATGCACAAACCCGATAACAATCCTTACATGTCCAAATAAGGTATTAAATTATCCACCTGCAGAGATGATTTACACAATACTTGTACTTGGTTCTTTTCACAGCGATGCCTTTGCTATCGCATCACCCGCCGACACTGTCGCTTGACTCTACGACTACGACTTGCGCCGTGCAGCTTACCAGCTGCTTCACCGCTTCTACTTTTCTAAAAAATCGTAGCAACTTCACCGTCAACTGAAGCGCCATACAAAATTCCTTACATAATATTTCTTGATTAATTAAGATTCACAAGTGCTTGTATTTCTGGCATTTTTTCAAAATCACAGTACGTTGAAGTGTGAAAATATTATCCAACACCTAGATATTCTGTCTCTTTTATATGTTTTTTGAAACTCCATTTGTTGTGTGCGTTTATTAATGTTTTCGTCATGTTGGTGGTCCGCGAACAACAGCGTATACATCCGGTTGTCGTTTACTTGCATTCAGTTCTTTACATTTTTCTCTGTTTCTAAATTCACTTTCTATGGTATAAGTATATCTGAATTAGAATCAGGCATAAAAAATTGCTTCGTTTCACACTTTTATGCATTTTGAATGGTTGTATAGCTTTTACTCTTCCTTGCACGTTCTAATAGATGTTGTTTCGCACAGCTCTCATGCGTATGGAATCCATTCTATTACTTTTTAGTAATGGGAATAGTCTGCACAAAGATGCAATGCCATAAGTTTTTCCCAGATTGAGGAGTACCGTACGCGTTGTCAACTTTCTTGTGGTTTTTTACTAGTTTATGGTAAACGTATTGCGCGTACTTGATCTTCCAGCTCGGAAACAACTTTGTTCTTCAATGATAGTTAAATCTACCGTATTCTACCGTACAATCTTTCCAGCGAACTTATCACACTAAATCCTAGATAATTGTTACAGTTCCTTAGTCGTCCTTCTTATACACGTAGCTTTTGCTTCTTCTGTCTTTTCAGGTTTAGGCGAAAATGCATATTCTGGCTTCTTGTAGCACCATTTTTTCTTCGTTCTTTCTACACTTCGCCTTCCTTCAGGCTTATCAGCTAGTACTAGTTTTGCTATTTTCCTATTGTTCATCCTTCTTACATGGTTCTTTCAGTTACCTTTGTATTCGGCTGCTTCATTTGTTATAGAATATATTTCCAATTCTTGACATACATTCTCATTTATAATCCTTTGTTCTTTTGTGCAACCTTTGACTGAACTCAAAAATTTCATTTTTGGTGTTTGTTTGTTTTGCAGTGCTTTCTTTCTTGTGGTCTAGTTGTGTGATTTTAGAATAAAAGGCTGCGGAAACTAACCACTAAGCTACTAGCGATAAAACATAACCCATACGAATGCCTAGAACCAATAGGTAATAAAAGTGCTCTTTTTATAATGAAACGAAATACTGCCCATAATAAGATTCACCAAAACAGAGAAAGATAGGCATGAGCCGTATACAGTGTGTCTGCCGGCATACGGCACATACGGAAACGCCAATGGTAAATTTTGTAAAGGATCCATGTTGCCTTTGCACAGCATGCGCTGCGCAGCGATACTTTGTTGGATTTGGCTCTTTGTGCGCATAAAATGTATTGGTTTACAACGTCCCCCTATGTTACTTATGCCGATGCCGTCAGAGTCACTATATGTGTCACTGGTACAGTGGTACAGAAAGTAGGCCATTTTAATTAATACAACTGTCTCTTGATGTGACCCTAATTTGACAGGCCTCTAATCGAATTTCAGACAAGCTCTTTAATTGTGTCTATTATAAGTTATGATCATCATTGTTCACTGATCATAAAAAACAGTGATTCCTAGAAATATATTTCAATAACAGTAAAAAAATCAGTGGCGGTTATTTTGGATCACACGTTATTATCAAGTTAATTATCTATTATACCGCATTTTCCAAATGTACGATAAACCATACTCTACAACAGACAACACCTCAAATAGCAAATTAACCAATCGCACCATGCACATATAATAGGGACAGTCGAATATGTTTAATTTTAGAAAACAGTATCGGAGGTAATACAGCTATTAAAATAGGTAAAAACAAAAGAAGCATATGAAGGAAATCTAAGAGAAGAGACATAAACAGGAAAAAAGTACTACGAGATGCCCGAGACGAAGAAAAATGGAAAGAACTAAATAAAAGGCTTCTAAAACGGTAAAACTCTCCCAATCCTAACTCACTATTCATGGTGTTTAATGATTTGCACCATGAATAATATTACAAGGCAACTAAGGACCTTGAGAGATTGTATAATCGTATTTCATTATTACTTCTACACTGACAGGTAAAATGGGCACTGAGTTAACTAAATTATATTAGATATCTACAAGCATTCATTTCAATTTATTTGCTTAAATTACGACCACGGTGTTAGATATCCGATTTAAGATTCTCTGTACTATGTTTAACATATTTATTTATCGTTGCTAATGTATTTTATGCCATGTTATTTGAGATTTTTCTATCATCACTAAAATCTACACAGCTGACTACTATGTGGTATTAAAGACGAATTATCACATCGAATACCCAAGTCACCAAATTAACTAGCATAATAGCAAGTGCTGGAAACGAACTGCGTTTTATTAGAGCAATTGATCAATAAATTAACCGCCCACTTTGCTTAAAATACAGTCCTAGGAGGGAGAATTCACTGAAAATTTAAACTCAGCTAAACGCCACGCATTAGCGTTACTAGGTACGGCTTCTTTAATTCGGTTTTCGCTTCCAGCGTAATTAATATAATTGATTCGAATAATTTCAGAACGAGCATTAATGAAAATGAGATGTGCTTCCGAAAAGTTGAACAGAAGTATTTCACTCGACAATAGGCTGAGCACATAATAGGATGAGCCGCTTCCTGGTTTCCTGTTGTCGATGCTGGCTATAGAAATTATTTCAGGAAGCAAGTGTTGAACGGACAGAAAACTTGCCAGACAACGATGAAAGTTTGCTGCAATACAGCGACATTATTACCTGTGTCAGAAGAAACGCCAATGGCGCTTTCTTGTGCAAAAAGTTGGCAAGAACTGCTGTTCTGTAACGGTTCTAAATTCGTTAAAGCAGAAAGAATAAAAACATATTAATTGCATTAAAAATTACAATTTAAGAGCGAAAGTAATTCAGACCAGCTGGTTACTAACTGTTTTTTAAACTTTTTCGCTGCAGAAGCTTTTATAAGAGTAGTTGCAAATTGTGATATTTCTTAGGACAAGAGTTGCCAAAGCCGAATTATTAATTACATTTTTGTGGTCGCTAAACTAACTGGGAATCGAACCTAAGGTTTCTGGTCTATAACAAGGAGCTTTGTTACGAGATACGGATCACTTAGCTTCATTTAGTAACTTAAAATGGAAAACTATTCTAATACACTTCTAAAATGTAGTCGCAGTCTCAGTTGATACAAATCGTAGTAATTTCGTAAAAAACTATGTTTAGCTTTGGTCCATTCTTACAAAAGCAACCTCTTTAACTTCCTATGACAAGAAAAATTGAGAAGTGCCTACGTAGATATACAAAATGATATCAGGAGAAATACTCGAGACAAAAAGTATTCATTGAGTAAATTCCTCACGCTAAACAATGTAGTACTGTTACATTAGCGCATGTACAAATTAAAATTTTACACACAAGTACTTTGTACTAATTTGAATTCCATCATAAAGTTCAAATTGGCGTTTGAATTTCCCATGCACGACGATCGAATGATGACAAAGGTTCAGCGCTGCGGAAGTTTACGTGTAGCTAAGTAGGACGCAGCATTACCTGGACCCCACTAGAAAATGGCCTAGTCAGTGGCAGGACCAGAAGGTTCTAAAACGGAGATGCCCGCAAGTGAACTTCGCTTGAGTCCAGCGACCAGTCGAGCCAGCTCCAACTGGAGGAGCCGACAGCCCTAGACCCGCTGCCGATTACGATATAAAAGGGACCCCTTGATAAACCATTATACAATGAGTTCATAAAGTCTTGCATAAATTTATTTAAAATTCAGATATTTCATTATCGGAAAAACACTTGAACATGTCAATTAGTATTTTTAGTTGCGCATTTTCTAAAGTAAAAAGTTAGTATACAGGGTGTCGCAGGTAAGAGATATGACGTAATGTACTTTTTTTTTAATGGAATACCCTCTATATTGTACCATTTTAGAATTCCGAGTTAAAAACTGAACATTTTTTGTATAACCAACTATATCTTTAAATTCAGTGGTTTTCGAAATATTGATGTTTGAACATTGAAGATTTGGAACATTTACGCAGCTGTAAAAACCAAACGGTTTCAATTAAAGCGAACCGGCTTGCATTTTCGTATCTCTGTTTTCTATGAGCTATCACTTGATGCAAATTTTCTATTTAACCAGAAATGTCAATTTTTTGACGGGAAGTCAGAAAAAACAATATCAATGTTTTCAAACGTCAATATTTCGAAAACCGCTGCATTTAGAGATATAGTTGGTTATACAAAAAGTGTTCAGCTTACAACGTAGAATTCGAAAATGGTACAATATACAGGTGCTCCATTAAAAAAACCTACATGACGTCATATCTCTTACCTGGGACACGCTGTATACTAACTTTTTACTTTAAAAATGCGCAACTAAAAATACTAATTGACATATTCGAGCGTTTTTCCGATAATGAAATATCTTAATTTTAAATGAATTTGTGCAAGACTTTATGGACTCATTGTATGTTAGTTCTGGTTAGATTGTCGCATTTAAAATACCTTA
Organism: Agriotes lineatus; assembly: GCA_940337035.1. Taxonomy (NCBI): domain Eukaryota; kingdom Metazoa; phylum Arthropoda; class Insecta; order Coleoptera; family Elateridae; genus Agriotes; species Agriotes lineatus. Next base: position 33,082,355 of record OW679197.1, on the reverse strand, counting down.
AATATTAAAACCTGTAGCAGAATATCAGCATGCCATATGCATAACAGCCTTCTCACCCCCTCGGGCGACAAATACCCCAATTAGCAAAAAGTGCGCGAGGGCAGTAGATTTTAAGTCACACACACACACTTGTAACCGGGAACCCAAAAGTGAAAGTAAAGCGTCTCTGCGTCTATTTTGTTTTTAATTAGTTTTGAGGTTATTTTAATTAAATATTTAAATTAAAAGTGTTTAGTGTTTTTTTCGAGTCATATATGCTAAACTGGTGCCCAACGTAGAGCCGTAATAATTTACAAAAATACTATATAAATCAAGCTCAAAAAGCAATCAAAACAAATATACAATAACAGCAATTAAAATTAGTGGTAAAGGTGACCTTCGTAGTGCATATATTATACACGGAAGGTGGTGTGTGGATTCGAGGTGCGACGCTTAACCATTTTGGTCAATTCCGCAAACGCCTAAAGCCACATCAACTGCAGCATCCTTATGTATAAGCAGCGAACGTCCTCCATTAGCCCCAAGCTTTGCTAAGCCAGGGTTGCGCAAGACAGCTGCTTTCATTTTCAACCCCATTGAGCTGCTCGGCGCTGTTAGACAAGGAACACGCCATTCCACTCTCGATGCAGCGAAGATTCCGCCGCATCGTGCCTTTGTTCAAGCAAAAACTGTGAACTTGACCGCGTGTAACCCGGAATTTAAGAGTAAGTCTCGTGTTTTGTTTACCTTTCGGTGGTTGTAAACTATAAACAAGTGCTACTATAAACGCAAAATATTGTACAGACATTTCGACAATCACGTCGCGTCTGCGTTCGCGGTATATGGACTGTTGTGATATTGACAAATGCACAAAGACAATTGACACCGTGCTGCGTCTTTGCTTATTAATTACGTTGATTTTAAATACTATTAACTTTGTTTCTATATAACATTCTTGAAATGGCAGTGCGCAGGACACTTGATGCGAAGAGAAGACGACAGATGGAGCCACAAGGTCACAGAATGGAGACCCAGAACTTGAAGACCTTGAACTCGATGGCGGGACGACATCAAGAAGGTGGCTGGTTCACAGTGAACAACTAAAACCGTGGACCGCATTGAGTGACGACAAATAGAGGAGGCCTGCATTGAGTGACGACAAATAGAGGAGGCCTATGTCCAAAGATGGAATAAGGAGGGCTGAAAATGATGATGAAGATGATGATGATGATCGTTTCTAGACATTAAAGTAAAATTATTAACGAACTTTTCTGTGAATGTCAGAAAGTGTTCGCCGGAGTAAAGGACTGCAGAATAAAACTCGTGATAAAACTAAAGTTGCGTTCGTTTCTTCGGCCGGAGATATGAGTTCCACGGTGGTTCAAATGACTACGGAATAGTTACAACAACTGTTTGCCGGTGTACAAACAAAAATTAACTTACAATTACAAGAAATTCAGTTAGATGTGCAACAATTACGGGCGCAATCAGCTACTCCAGAATCGACAGTAACTACATTAAAAGGAAGCTTTGCAAAATGCTTATCTCGATTTTCGGGAACTGCAGGCGACGATGTAGCTGCGTTTATAGATGCTGTGAACACATACAAAGACTGTGTGGACGTGTCCGAAGAAAACGCGTTCAGCAGGCTAGCGATGCTTTTAACAAGCAAAGCTGCTACATGGTGGCAAGGTATAAAATCGTCGATTAAAACATGGGCAGAAGCCACTACAGCGTTAAAAAATTCTTATGGACCGCGAAAACCAACATATCAGATATATCGGGATTTATTTGCCAATGAACAAGACGATAAAACGTCTACAGATATTTTTGTCAGTCGCGCAAGAGCCATGCTTTCACAATTGAAGAAAGCGCCTGCTGTAAGCATTCAGCTGGACATGATCTATGGGCTACTTCACCGCAGAATACGAAAACGAGTAAAACGCGATGTTGCGAAGCCCCTTGACGATCTTCTCACTTTTGCTCGCGAGTCTGAACGCACGATACAATAAGCGGATGAAAAAAGGGTTACGCCCACACAGAAAGCTATGCGTCAGACAAAAGATCGCCCGCGTTATGTTTTTCGTAGAAATTTCGGACACAGTCGAAAACCGCCAGAAGAAAATGCGAAATGATAAAAAGCGATCGGCGCCAGAGAAAACAAGTCCAAGCACATCGGCAATAAGATGTTACGGTTGTGGTGCTCCTGGAATAATTCGCTTCAATTGTACTAGGTGCAACGAAGCTTTGACGTCAAAATGGGCCATAAACCCTACAACGACGACCCTGAATTACACAGCAGTGATCGGGACTACCACTAAAAATGGATGCGCAACGCCGTTACTACCTTTAAAGCCTTTTGGACGAACAGGTGTGGCGTACGCTGACTCAGCGGCCCAAGCTAGTATCGGAGGACATCGGGTGTTGGAATACCTGCACACACTGGATTACCCTATGACGGCTGAAAAGATTACACTCGCGTTTACCGACGTAATAGCTCGGCAAGAGGATGTGGTGATTGCCAAGGTGCCAATCTGTATCAAGGATCGTACCGTGCAGACATTCTTAATAATGCTACCACGCCTAGAGACAAACCACACGCTTCTAGGTATAGATTTTCTGCAAGCTGCTGACATCGTGATAAATCATGGACAACACAGTTGGCACTTCGCAGATCAACCGGATCAGCAGTTCCAATATGCAGAAGATGAAACTTCCACCCAGAATGAGACAACTTTTGTGCAAGAAGCTAGTGTCACGGAGGTCGAACTTCGAGAAGATGAAGAAACGACACTAACAAGCGAAGAAAGACAGAGCTTGAATGCATTAATTCAAAAGCAAGAAGTAGTGTTTCGGCCAGGGGGAGACTCTCCTCCTTATGCAGAGCATTGCATTGACAGCGGTGATCATCAACCTACAGCAGTGCCCGCGTATAGCATGAATCCAGCTAAAAAGGAACTCCTCAAGAAGGAACTGGATCCGGTGTTGGCAGATGGTGTAATAGAGGAATGCGAATTTCCTTGGGCCGCCCCGCTGGTAATGGTTCCAAAGAGAAAATGAGGACGCCTCCGAAAGAATCCATCTCAACAGAAAGGAACTGACGTACTACGAGACGTTTACTCCGTCAGGAGGAGGAGACTGTAGCAGAATATTAGCATGCCCATATACATAACAACCTTCTCACGCCCTCGAACGACAAACACCCCAATTAGCAAAAAGTGCGCAGGGGTAGTAGATTTTAAGTCACACACACACTTATAACCGGGAACCCGAAGGTGAAAGTGAAACGTCTCTGCGTCGGTTTTGTTTTTAATTAGTTTTGTAGTTATCAAGTATTTTTATTATTATTTTCACGTAGTATATTTAAATCCTGAGTTTATTTTCATTAAATATGTAAATTAAAAATGGTTAGTATTTATTTCGAGTCATATATGCTAAAAATTTAGTTTTGCATGTCACGTTATTCGTAGTCAGTCCATAATGCATATTTGATGCTTCATAGCTTGGCTCTGGGTTTAATTTCTGTCTTATATATCATTAAACTATATGTTGTAATTTGAGGCGTAGAAGCAGAATTTTAGATTAGTGATAGTCTAGGAAGTGACTTTAGGGAACGAATTGTTAACTGAGAAGTTTTCTCATCTGTTAAACTTTGAAATAAATGTATTTCTATTCATTTGAGTCCAAAGTTAATGAAGAAGTGGACACTAGTATTGTTGCAATGTAAATCAGTTGAATTTTAAAAGAATTTGAAATATGAAGAAATTTATTTGAACATTATCGAAATGATGCCAAATGATAGAGCAAATGATCCGTTTGACGTGTTGTTAAGAAATTATATGTAAAAATACTCTTGCTCACTGTTCTCTTAACCTTAATCTATTTGAACATCTAATAGGCATTTCCAGCACACAGTATAGAAAAAGTAACTATAATAATTATTCAGTTAAAAATAAAAGCTACGTAAGAGTTGTAATAATCCCCAGCAAATGTTGGCACCATAAACATAGAGCCCGACAAAACGAAGTATCGGTATTTAAATTTTATTCATTAATTCGCTTAGTCTATGTAATCCCACTAACTACATCATTGTAACGCTGCAGTGAAGCGGTGACAAACGCCGTTGCCATGTATTTAATTCCCCCGGGGATTTCGCTCTAACTAGTTGTTAAAACAATTGTATGAATATCAAAGCAGTCCTAGGAAAAACGCCCATGTAACTAGAAGTTAATCAATTAAGTGCAGAACTGACGGGGCACTCCGCCGGAAACAAGCAGCAAATATAATCGAGCCGGACGCGAATAAATTCCATTGCCTTGGAGGACTTAATAAGTTCGCATTAGAGCAAGATTATTTCCGTCGTAAATTTGTGCAGAACAGGATTGTTTGCACAACGATTATGGCTGGCGGAGTCCTAAAGGTAGAGTTCTGCAGCACATAAAGCCGAAGATGGAGTTTCCGAGAATCTGAAGCGTTACTTATACGCCAAGTTCCGATAGTTGCTGTTTTGTTGAGGAAACTATTGTTTCGCCGTGTTTATGACCGGGATTATTCAGCTTGCACTAGAAGCAATGATATTTTGAAGTTTTAAGGGTCGGCTGTAAAACAGATATGGTCGTATTGGAAGTAGAAATGACGCAATAAAAAAGGTTTTTCAATTGTAATATCTATGGGGCACTGAGTCTAACTACCTTATTTCGATATTTTATATATTTTGTGGAACATTTCCTGTGGGATGTTCGAAAGTTACTCTAAAACGAGACAATAAGGAAACTTTGAGACAAATCGTTATCAAACGTTTCTATCCGAAAACTATATAGGTTATCCATACAACTGGAAGACAGAATGATTTATAGTTTCGAGTCCAGTATTAAATATGCCTTAAAAATGCAGGTTTAATGTCATAAGGTTCTTCGAATTTCTGTGCTATGTCCGCTACCCGACGTTGGCTACCAAATTGTCAACGATTACTTCATGGACGGCTGCCCAATGAGAGCATCGAATGAGGAACAGAATCACTAACCTAGGTTTTTCAGTCAAGAAATTCCACCTCTGCTCGAACCACGCCTGCTGCTGATCTTTCCCTGTGTGGTGATGTGGCAGGAACGACAGTTCTCTGGGTGTTACATCACACCCGCAGTATACAAGATTTCTGGTCTTGACTGTGGTGATGATCTCCTTATAATAACAATAAGAATAATAATAATAATAATACCTATTGCACTTTCGGCTACTGAAGTCATCCCTCTATCCCATCCCTACATGACTGCTTAAAGACGTAGACATTAGACGAGAGATTGTATATATTCTTGCAGAAAGCAGTAATTCTTAACACTTGTGACACCGTAAGAAAAATGAAACATCTAAAACTACTCGTAGTAGATACAAATAACATACTCGCCTAGCTTGGATTAATTGCGATCCGTGGTCGTTAGGTGTAAGAAACCCTAAACATTATTACGAAATTAACAATCCGATAATAATAATAATAATAATGATCTTAAAAAATAATATAGAAATTATGCAATCATTCTATAGCATTAATGAAGACAAAGAGAAACCGTTCCCCGGATGGAGAACTAAACTTCATACTGATTTTGGCAACAAATTTCCCGGTCTCAATTTAACCGAACAAAATGTTGCAGATCGGAAAAACGTGATTATCAAAAGAAAATAACTTCGTGATGCAGAACCAATCAATATACGATGCGACTATTAAATCGTCGTGCAAAGACCTACAAATGCAAGAGCGACCAGCTGAAACTTTAGATATCACTGACTTAGAAAAATCACTCAATGTTCGTGACGAAACTGAACTACCAACGAACAAACAACGACAATAGAACATGCAAAGGATGAACTCTAACTTACGTTTCTATGAAGAATCCGCTCCTTTAAGCAGGCCCTGTTTGCCGGTTTTGAAATTTAATAAAAATGTTCTCGCATTGTTAGAGATTGTCAATTCACTACTACACGACTATCTATATGAAGTAGACAATTTTAACACAATGCTTTTAGAACTATACGTATCTGCAGCAACTGTACTTGAATCCAACAAACAAAAACTATATCTATCTGCAAGCCGAAAATCTAAAGAAAACCATCGAAATCCTGCCTGGACAATTAGACTTACTGAACAAATTGACCAGCTTGGAGCTGAATGCGATAACATACTAGATATCAGAAAGGTCCACGAACGTTGACAGAAGAATATCAGTCATTCTAAGCAAGTTGCATATTACCAAGAACGATCCCAAGATAATAGATAAGCTACAAGAGCACCGCGACCTCTTAAAACAACAATATAAGGCTAAAAAAGCAAGATTGCGCAGATATAACGGGTTAACTAAGAGAAAACAACACAACAAAGTATTTGCACTGAAGCAAAGTAGTTCTACAGAAATCTCGAGAAACCATCGTCCTTAGCTTCATCTAACAATAATAAATTTGAATTTCTTCAATTTCGAGAAGCTATATATTTTTTAATCCAGAACACTATAATGCAGATGCTGAATGATTACACGGTATAGCACAAGAATATAATGAAACGCTTCCAATGAATAATATGATAATAACAATTAATGACATCGATAAAGTAGTAAAGAGAACCCCAAATTGGAATGCATCTGAGCCAGATTGAATCCAAAACTATTGGTTAAAGCATTTAGCATCTGCACATGTTCCTATAGCTCATTTATTTTCAAGTACACTTTTAAAGCCTTCTAAAATCCCTGGTTTCCTAATGCAAGGGAAACTTTCCTTGCCTTTAAGAAAGACGACCCAAATACCCCTAAAAATTATAGACCATTAACCTGCCTTTCCGTTGTTTACAAAATATTTACGTGTGTTAGCAACGAAAAAATATACAATCACTGTATGGAATAGTCATTTCCATATCAAGATATGAAAGTTATCTTTTACTGGACGACGGAGCACATTATTCCAAGCTGCAAGGCCAAGTACTTTTAAGCTTCTGAATCCAGTAGAATAACTTTCATAGTATGGTATGATAAAATTTTATCTAAGTCAAACTAAAGCATAAAACCGATTCATAACCCGTCATTTTGAATTTCGCTTAAAAAACTAATGATCAAATCTGTTACAGCTATTAACATATCTATGTTATTAGTATCATAACTGCCGCAGATGTTGTATTGAAATCCGAGCTCGCAGAGCGAGGATTTTAAAACATCTACGGCTGTTATGATTCATAACATCCGTGGTTTGTTCAATAGTTTATCGGTTGCCATGTACGGTAATGGTTGCCATGTACGGTAATGACATGACCTATTACCGTACAGATCAGTTATGATTTAGTTACCAGCCTACTTTTGTATACGTAAACAAAGGATTAATATCCTGCAACCAAAAAAAGAACATTAGGTTTCTAGAAAATTAGCCATTACACGACTAGTACAGTAATAGCAGTCAGGTAAAAATGTAACTGTACTAGTGGTGTAATGATTAACTTTTTAGACTCAAAATAGCCTTCAAAGTTTGACTTCCTTGACGTTTTCATGTGCAATAATATTCTCACGCCGCAGCAAAATGCATGCACACGTGGCACCTACGGCTGTAAAGAACAACTAATAGTGGATACTATAGTGCTCTAACAATCCAGACTAAAGCGAGAACACCTTCATATGTGCTATATCGACTACAGTAAAGCGTTCGATTCAGTTCGGCACGATTGGCTTCTAAAACTGTTGCACTTTACAAAATAGATCGTCGTATACATGCAACTCTACAATACATGATAACACGGTGGTAGACGATGATTTTTACAAGAAAAAATACAATAGGAGAGGTACCCATATGTAGAGGTATCTTCCAAGGACACCTTTAGTCGCATGTGTTTTTTTTCTGGCGATCAATCCCTTATCTAACCTACTAAATCTGGTAATGGATATAAATTCAATCCAAAAAATCAAGAATCCTACTTTTAAACATAAATGATTTAAAACTTTATACCATATCCTCAGTCGAACTAGAAGCTTTAATTGACATAACAGAGGCATTTAGCGATACAATAAAAATTGTTACGGTATTAAATGCTCAGATCGACATTGATCATATTTACGGTCCAAAATCGGGTACAAACTACAGGGTTCGCCGACTTTACCAGAAAACACAGATCTTAATGTGTTGGAACAGATTTTGTTGCTCCGGTTACTCGCACTTAGCTCAGTCGGGAAGGCGTGGTTCGAGAGTACAAAGAAAAACCGGCGGCAATTACCCTGATGGATTGCTTAAGATAGATGCCTAGAGCGCCACTTGTTTCTAGATGGGGAATGGCAAACGTGTTAGAAACAAGAACACACACGTAGCCTATGGGGAGGTCCTCCAAGTCCACGGTTGTCCTCGCCGCGCTGTCCAAGCCTCCACCGAGTCTTCAGATAGAACACCAAGAGTGGCCATAAACAAATGACTTACCTTAAGGCCCACCCTTGCTAAAGAGTAACAAAAGAACACTAATACTGGCCCAAATTCTGGGGCTTGCTTGCTCATAAGACATGCTTTAGCTTTACAACTGCAGTTACACCTGGCCTTTGCCCAAACTAAATTACTTACGAACCCAGAGGCGGTTCAGAACTCGACAAATAAACCGACTGACTTTAACAGATTTATTATTGAATGAGTTAAATTTACAAACAAGTTTACACTGAAATAATCGCACGGAGGCGAGTTTAAATTTAATAAAAAGAATGGCACACCCTACTTGAACATGAAAGGGGCTCCCAAGCAAAGTTACCTTAATGTCTAACTATGTTATTACAAAATACAAGACCAGGTCTCCAGGGTAAAGCCCCGAATGTCAACAAGCAAATCAAATTCTAAAATTCGGCGAGCGTACGCAACGTTTTGATCACTGGGGTTGCACAGCAAAAATTACGGACGCCACTTATCTCGGCACACAAAACATATCGCACATACAATAAATACCTGGAGCTGTAAGCATGTTGGGGTAGCGATGAGGTCCTCGGCGGAGGCTTGGCAAGGCTGCTGCAGGGGGATCCAACTTGGGAAAGAGAGCGGGTCGGCGACGGGGCTGGCGAAGATGACTTTAGTTTCCGGGGTGGCCCAGCGAACGTAATCGGAATTTGCAATTTCAATAATCCTCGAACGACACGAGTACACAAGCGGGGATGATCAAACGACGTTAGAACTATATGTGCACTAATGGCAAACTATACGTCCCTCTGTGCTTAGAGAGCGGACAACAAAACGACACGGTAAACGACGTTTTCCCCAATAAAACGTTTCGCGAGCCTTTCCCCTTAACTTCACGACCGCCCGGAGATCTTTTTGCACCTCCGGCTATGAAGACTGTCGCCGACTGCACTCAAAATTTAATTACGTGATGATCACAAAGTTCGCATAACTACACAGCCTCCGGCTCCGAGGGCCGGGGTGCAACTTCACAATCCACCTCTGTTTTGTATCAAGGCTCGCTACTGATTGATTCCAAAATGCACGAGAACTTGGTGACTGTCCATCGGAAGAAAGTTTGGAGTTCCAAAATTAATAATCCCCTATGCATAATCATCAAGGGCTTATCGAATGTTGCTTCCTTTTGGCCAAAGCTTGGCGCAAAGCGTAGGTAGAAAAACAAACAGCAAAAGCCTTCGGCGGCTGAGGTCATATCTGACTTAGCAAAATTCGGGGGGAAGTCCCGGTTAACAAAGCACAAAGAAAACGGTTCCCACACACTTGCCATGCCACGCACGGAAGTCCAAGGGCGTAAATATCAATAAGAAATCAAACAATAAGCTCATATTTACAATTCAGCGAAATATAACCTAAACGAAAATTATTGCAAGAAACTACGCCGTCCCAATAAAATGCTTCTAAAGGAATTTTACAGGTTACCAGCATCTGAACGCTGGCTGAAATGTATTCGAAAGTCACTAGTACAGGGCCGAATCCAGTGAAATTTTAGGTAGAACGAAAGAGGTCGGAACAAAATTCAAGTCCCATTACAAAATGTTCTTTGGATTTAAAAAATGCCCAATGGAACTCTAACTAAAAATGGAGAATGAACATACTTACCTAAACATTCTTAATTTGGAAGCTAATTAAGTTAACAAATACATTGGCTTACAGCAACTTCGCATGGTCGACCAGGTGAAGTTGAAGGATGACCTAACACAAAATTAGAAAAGAGCTTCAAAACCTAAACACTAAGCTAACAACCAAGAACTTGTTTGCAGCGATTAACACTGGGCACTTCCAATACTTACCTACTTATGGCCTTGAATTCCTGCAGTGGACTAACACCGAACTGGACAATCTAGACAGACTCAGTAGAAGGTAACTTACAAACTTCCGTTGTTTGCATCCAAAATCTCGAATGGAACGTTTGTATTTGTCCCGGAAAGAAGGTGGACGTGGTCTCATATATGTCTATAAGCGGTGTAAATCTTAAGAACTGAATGCGTGTTTATTTTAGAGCATCCACAGAAAATCTACTTAACCATGTTGTTCAGGTTGACAAATCTTACACACCTTTAATGCTTTAATCCTGACCAAAATATAGAGCTTCGAATCGACTTGAAGCAATCCTGGCAAAACTGGTGCTTCATGGAAGGTATCCCTCACTTCTTAATAAATCTTAAATCAACAAATCTGATTTTACTTTGTGGCTGAAGAGAGGACATCTTTATCCAGAAACCGAGGGGTTTCTTATAGTCATCCAGGAATTCGACTGTTACAGGTTTAAAGTCAGTTATAAACATTTATGTAATTATGTGCCTTATTTTCAATAAAGTTAATTTTACTAGTAGTAATGTTTCAAATTTCAATGTATGAAAGTTCCTAAAGGTTAGGCAACACTCCACGCACCAAGCTGCTGTGGTTGGCTGGACAGCTGCACTGCGTCCTGTCAAGGTTTTCCAAAATTTTGGATTTTCTTATCACCTTTTCCTGTCATTCGCCTCCATGTTCTGCTGCAGAAAGCATGCTCTTGTGAAATACGTTTCTAAAGTAAAACGTTCCATTAATCGGATTTGTTCAAGGGCATCCTTGTTTGAACATTCATCTGTAGGCTTCCAAGTGATTTTCTGAGACCAAGCATTGGTTTGGGATATAGTCTACACGCAGCACGTTTCACTCTGGAGAAGATAAGGACAAAACACCCCAAAGGTATGCCTTAGCTTCCGTTTATTTGATGTATTGCTATCATTTTCTCGTTTTGTTTAGCCCTTTTTATTTACGGCACGGAGCGAAAGTGGTTCGTTCCTTGGGTTACCGCAGCTTGTTTATATGGGACTCATGCACACCTGCTTACCTACAGTTCTGCTTTCGAATTTGGAGCGTGGTCGCCTAACCTCGACGCTATTCGACAAGACTTCCGATGCGTATGTTTGCTACCGGGGGAATTCGCCACATAAGGTCTGTCTCAATCCATTCTGTTTTGTCCCTGCGTCGAGATCTCGGCTAGCGGCCACCGAGATCACCTACGGTTTGATACCCGTTTTTAATGTCATATTTTGTGGTTTTATTAGCTCGATTTACATTCAACAAAACTTAAATTGCTCTTGTAATTAGATGCATTTAGTGTAAAAATAGCACTTCCTGAGTAACACAGAATTATTAAATTAATCTAGATTTAGGCGTTTGTTTACATTGTAACCAGTAATGTGTCAAACTAAAATTCCTAGCCGAAGTCTCACACGTACCACTCACATGAATCTTAATTGTAAATTATGGATTTGTAATGCAGCCCTACATAAAACCTAATTTGATTTCGGCTTTTCACTTCAGATTAGTGAAAAAACTTGGTTGAATCGAACTTATGATTAATCCCGCATCTGCAAGAATTTGCTTAAATACTTACTATTATGCGATACATTGAAACTGATGAGATTTACATCAAATACAAGTTATATTCCGGGTTATGAAGCGCCCTGCAATCAGAAACAAAATCTTGAGTCTGTGAGCGCGATTTTGTTAATTACTGTAAACGTCAAACAGTCAATCTGTAATTTCTCTCTTAACAATATTTATTTACATTAAACATTCATATATCCATTAATTAAATTATATATAAGTGTTACATTTATACTTTAGTCAATTTAATTATATATAAATATTTTGGTGAGTATCTAAACCACTCTCTATGCTGTAATATTTTACCTGCTTCAAAAACTAAACGTAACCTATAAATGCAGGAAATCGAACTTTTCGGAAGAATCCATTGAACACATAAGTGCAGGATATTCATAATTGTTTAGCAATGCGTATCTGGGAAGGAATAATCAGTTAGCTACAATGATTCACCGAGAAATGGCACTTATGATGGCACTATTGAAAAAAAGCGCCTCCGGATTATAAATACTCACCTACAGCCGTACTATAAAACAGCAATTTACTGTTATATTGAGATATACCTGTAATCGACCTGGCATTCTGTTGATTGATAAACTCAACAAAAAAGCTCTTGTAATTTATATTGCGATACATCTCACTCATAACATCACAAAAACCGAGAGAGAGAACTTCAATTGGCGAGAAACATCGTCGCAGCCAAGTTCATACAGATTTATTATAATGGCAATATACAATAAACAAGATTACGCGCATGTAAGACGAATGAATGGAAGGTTGGCATCTCACTGGGATGATAAAACTTTTGTCTTAATATTTTTTAAATGATAGACGGGACATAGATTTAAGTTCACCCTTAGTTTGTTTAAAACATTAGCTATTTGGTGAGTAAAACATGCTTTAAATCTTTCAGTTTTGTGTTTCAATAACTAACTGTCAGGGACGATATCTATATTGTTATGTAATGTTAGACAATCGCCAAGTCAATGTGCTATTAGGCAAAAATCCTAATACTCAGGGCACTTATATTAAATTTGAAAAATGCAGAACTTGCCTGTCAGTATTTTAGGCTAACTAAAATGAAACTTATTTATTACTCTCCAATAAAATGGTTAATTGCCCAGTTCTATATTTTATCAAATTGCAGTAATCCTCAGGGCTTGCTCCGGCAAAACACAAGACTTATATCTCAGATTAGGTTCAAATTTGAATTTTATATTAAAAGAATTCTATAAAATATTAGCTCAGAGTAGCTCGAATACACAAAATTTCAGTACAACTGCTCTACTCACTTCAATAATTTATAACCTCAGAAAATTGACGTACACCACAAAAGGTTCGTTGGTGCATACAGCGTTTTATTTTGATATCCATAAGCGAAATTTGCAAGGAAACCACAGGTAAACTGAATCGAATCTCACGCCTAGCATCATCTAACGTGGTTTTGTTTCAGGTTGTGACGTAAAAACAACGCGCTACTATCTTTAGTCTTGGCTTCCTGTGAAAACTGCAAATCCTGGCATAAATCGCATTTTTTAGTGGCCCCACGGGATTTTCTGGAACTTGGACGTATCTGGATGCTCGGCTCAGCAAGGTGTGATCTCGAATTCCACTGGCTTTCCGGACTCCAACCACATAAAAACCTGCCAAATAGTACTTTTTAAAATATCGCCGACCTCGCCTCTTGAGCCGCTGCGGGTGACCTCAACGCCGTTATCTGCTGGAAACCGCTTCCTTGGCACCAAATCTTCTTCTCGGATGTTGTTACACCTCTTTCCTACCCTTAGGACTTGAGATTCCTGGCTTTTGATGTTGGAATGGACTGGTATCGCAGTTTGAAATTTCCAGGTTGTCGGAGCCGAACCCGCACCGATCTTGGCTTGCACAATTTTATAAACTATTTCGGTGGAGAAGAACACTTGTAGAATAACTTTGTACACTTTTTTAGACTAGCCAAATAACTGTTATTGTATAAAAACACGAAAAATCAGGAGCATTATTTGCCCACAAGTTGCCGTTACTGGAATTATTTTCTATTTTTTTTTAAACAAAAGAGCATCGCGCTACCTAGTAACCGCGATCTAATATTTCAAAGGAAATAAGTTTTGGTTACAATTTCACATAAAAGAATAAAATTTTATTAACATCTTATACATCTTATACATAAAAATTTTCTTTTCTTGTCACATAAACTGTTATTTATCACTGCTCTGCTATGAACATTTAGTTTTAAACTGCACTGGCACTTGAGTTCAATTTTAACCACGCCACTAATTATTCTTTATTTCAGTTGCCCTCGTTCTTCATTGCTCTTTGTAAATTCTATCTTATCTTGCTTTGATTTCCATCTACCTTTCAGCTTGCTTGCTTTTCACTGGCCTGTACGTTTATTAATAACTCTACGGTCATATTCATTATGCACATAACCAACCTTTTGCATTATTTACTTACATTTGGTCCGGCTTCATATATGCTCAAACCTATCTTATTACTTATATTATATTAGCCATATTAAATCTTTCTTTTACTCTTTAACTCAAACTTCCGAAACTTACTTTTCTTATGCTAGCCTTTATCTCTCTAATTATGCTTCTTGCATCTCATTGCCAATGCATTTAATAACTTCAACTACTGTCTAGATTTCAACTAAATAAAACATTTCAATTCTGTGCTTTAATTGAATTTGTTCAATATTTTGTTAGCAAGTACAATGATTTGACTACTAACCCAGATATTAATGTAAGGAAAACTGAATCACAAAATTTACTCAGTTCAAACAAAATAGCATTGGTTTTTGCGGAATTAATAATTAAAGAGTATTTATTAGAAATTAAAAAAATGACTACTACAGAACTTCAAAATTTTATTAAAATTTGATGAGATGTATAAATTGTAAATAACAAAGGCCCCAATATTGAGCCTTGTGGGGCAACTGATTGCAGGGTAAGCACGTTAGACATATCATTCTCAATTTTAACCATTTGCTTTCCATTATTCAAATAAGATTTAAGTAACTTAATCGAAAATTTTCCAAACCCAATGTACTCCAGTAACATTTCGTGACTCAACCTTTCTATAATCCAAGAACACAAGTCACAAGCAGCGTCAACCTAATACTGTCTGTTACACAGGTCTGCGACCAAATTTTTTTCTTTAAAATAATGGGTGATTCTTATGTATTTTGGTGCGCTGAGTTCGGAAATGCCCTCAGTTTTTTCCCAGCACGTAAGCATTTTCCGCAAAATGCATTTTTCTGCGGGATTGCCTACCTTAAGGCGTATATTTATGAATATGCCGAAAAAAGTTGTTTTTCCTATTCGGCTTCATAGTTTTATATTAGAAACTATGAAATAGGATAAAAATGAGTATATTTAACAGTATTAGTCAGCGTATGAATCATGGAAACCCATTACCTTAATAGTATGCAATTAAGGTTTATCGCTTTTCTTCGGTGTTTTCAGATTCCAATGTTACTGTAATAAATGTTTTTGTTATTAAAAGTACATAAATAAATAGGAGAAATTCTTTCTGGTAATTAGCGTAATTGTGGTGAACATTATTGACAAATGAAACCTGGATTTTCCCATTGCCCTATATATACCCCTCGTAGTCCTTCGATTTGTTCATTTCAATTTAAATATTCTTAAAGTGTCTTTCAAAATGTCTTCAAGAGCTTGTGTTAATAATCCTGATAGTTTCTGTTACATTTGTGGCGAACTTGTATTAAAAAAACAATCTCGAAGTATTACGGAGTTTATTAAAAAAGTGTACTTTGCCTATTTTGGTGTGAAGATCGGAGATCAAGAAAAATCTTGGGCCCCTCATGGAGTGTGTTCAGGCTGTGTTGAAGGACTTCGCATGTGGTCTAAAGGAAAGGTGAAATGTTTTCGTTTTGGGGTGCCTATGATTTGGAGAGAGCCGAGAAACCTCGGCGATGACTGCTACTTTTGTTCTTGCAACATACAAGGGTACAATTCCAAAAATAAAAAAGATATATGTTACCCAAACATGCAATCTGCACTTCGGCCTGTGCCTCATGGACCCGGTATTCCAGTACCAGTGCCCCCACACAATTTTGACGATTTGCCAGAGTCATCAGAGAGCGAGTCAGAGCAGTTGGATGATGAGTTTCAAGTCGAAGACTGTGGACCCCAACAGTTTTCACAAGAAGAATTAAACTACCTCGTTCGTGATTTAGGGCTTTCTAAAGAGTGCTGAATTACTGGGCTCTAGACTTCAAGAAAAGAACTTTTTGAGATCTGGAACTTCATTCTCTTGATACAGAAGCAGAGAAAAACAATTTGAGTCAAATTTTTCTCAAGATGGCGAACTTGTATATTGTTCTGATGTTCCCAAGTTGATGTCAATGTTTAACATTCAACATGTGTCAGATGAATGGAGGCTTTTTATTGACTCGTCGAAAAGAAGTTTAAAAGCAGTTTTGCTACACAACGGCAATAAATACGCTTCTGTACCCGTGGGGCACTCTGTGCATCTAAAAGAAAAGTATGACAACATGGCTTTTATTCTTGATAAATTGAAATATAAGGAGTTTGGATGGCCTATCTGTGGTGATCTCAAAGTCATCTCTATGGTGCTTGGACAACAAGGTGGCTATACGAAATTCCCCTGTTTCCTATGTAAGTGGGATAGCCGGGCAAAAGCACAGCACTGGAGCCAAAAAGTGTGGCCAACGAGAACTTTGAAGGTTGGAGAAAAAAATATTCACTTTGAGTCTTTGGTTGATCCCAAAAAAGTGCTTTTACCCCCACTTTACATCAAGCTTGGACTGATGAAGCAGTTTGTCAAGGCATTGCCAAAAGATGGCGACACGTTCAAATACCTTGAAAAGAAATTCCCGGGACTGTCTGAGGCAAAGTTAAAGGAGGGTGTTTTTGTTGGCCCGGACATTCGGAAACTAATGAAAGACAATCAGTTTGAAAAGGTGATGAAAAAAACTGAGAAATAGGCGTGGATATCATTTAAAGAAGTTGTGACTAAGTTTTTGGGGAACAATAAGGACCCGGATTATGAAGAAATTGTAAATAAAATGTTGAAATGTTTTAAAACCTTGGGGTGCTCCATGAGCTTGAAACTTCACTTTTTGAACTCCCATTTGAGTTATTTCCCAGAAAACCTTGGTGCCGTAAGTGAAGAGCAGGGCGAGAGGTTCCACCAAGACATCAAAGAAATGGAACGGAGGTACCAAGGACGATGGGATGTGAATATGGTGGGAGACTACTGTTGAATGCTTCATAGAGAACTTCCAGACATCCCACACAAACGGAAAAGCTCAAAACGGAGTTTTGGGGGAAAAAGATGTAGATATTATAAAGAATTATAAATTCTTATTGTATATACTACATATTATTTTTATCAAATTGTATTTAAAAATGTAAATAAACCACTAGTAATATATTTCTTTTTTATTTCAAAATGCATTTTTACCTATATGTACTGCGGGTTTTGCATAACTTTCTTTTTCATTTTGCGGAAAATCCCTACGTGCTGGAGAAAAACTGAGGTCATATTTGGACTCAGCGCACCAAAATACATACGATTCACCCATTACGGTGAAAAAAAAAAATCAAAAAATTTCAATTTGCAGGCCTGTGTTATCCTTAATACATCATCACATTTATTACCTAGTGCAGAACTGTAACCATATCCCGGTCTAAACACGGATTGCGTTTCGAGAATGATGTTTTATTATTGTATAATCTGAAAACCGATTACTTTTTCTAAAAATGTTGATAGCACTGGCAAACTGCTAACAGGCCGAACATTTTTAAACTCACTCGAATTACTGGTTTTAGACAGTGGTGTTTCTATTGCTAACTTCCATCTGTCAGGAAAAGTCCCTTCTTTAAAACAGAGACTCACTATATGATTTATGTAAGGTAATATATGGGGCAAACATAATTCTATCATATTAATATTGATACCATCGGCTGCTGCAGATGTTTTTGTTGTATTAATTATTTTTTTTAATAATTTCGTCAACATCGGCGAAATTTAATGTAGTCGAGTTATTTGTCGGAAGTTTATTAGTTTTATAACAAGTCACGAGCTAATCACTGCTATGGCTTGGTACTGAACATAACTAACAAAGTAGTCATTGCATTTATTTCGAATCCTTAGTGGTAACGGTATGCTCTCTTTTAATTTGAAATGTATATTATATGTATTGAGTTCTTTCCACAATGATTTACAATCAAAGGCTTGTAGTTCATGTTAAACAAAGCTTTTTCTCATTGCGTACTGCTTATATTGTTATATTACGAATCTGCTTGTAATACTCCCAATGCGTTTGCATTTTTAAATGTGTTTAGTGCGTTATACCTTAGCCTCATCATCATTCTAATATTGTCAGCGATCCACAGTGCAAGCAACTTGGTAAATCTACGTACAATTACTGGCCCATGGTTATGAAAAAGTGAGTTTCATAAACCTTCCAGACGCTCAACTTTAGAATTAATGTCATTTATATTGCAAATTTCTGAAAAGTATAACGATTTTAAATCCGCATCAAAGACATTTAAATCAACATGTTTAACAAATCGACAAACTCGTAATGAATGTAAATATCCCTTTTAATCGACAGTGTGCAATAAACTAACTGATAATTAGTTACGTTAAACTCATTAGTGCCGATGCCATTCACTGTAATAGTATTTGAAAATATACTTCAATCCAGAAGTGTGGCATTGTCACAGGTGGTCTTTGTGGTATTCTCAATTATTTGTTTTAAATTGTAGCTATCAATTAACGACTTCAACTGAATTGTTCCCCTATCTGCTATATTAAACATATTTACATGAAAGTCACCCATGCATATTAACTGGTTATAATCACCGACGAACGAGCTAATCGAATTCAAATCTGAGGGTCTGTATGCAACAACAAAAGTATATTATCTTTTATGTATTTTAACTGTAACCCACACGAAGTAAAATGCCAACCCTCCCCCACGCCTCATAGCTCTGTCATTACGTATTGCTACTTTATAACCACGTATTTGTATAGATCTATCACTATTTTTATCTTTTAACCAAGTCTCCTCCTATAGCTATTATATTTGTAATGATTATTTATAATAAATCAACTCGTTGATATATGTTACTAAACAGCGAATATTTACATGCACAAACTTAAACTCCTCTCTTTTTATTAAAACTACTTAAAACTAAAATTAAAGGTTTTAATACCCGTACCTAATGCTAAAGTAATTATTAAGTAATAAGACCAAAATTAAATTAATATGCTTTACTGCTTGTGGCATAGCAATATTATGATTAAGAATACCCACATCAACTTCCGAATATTTATGATATTATGATAGTAGGAAACAAAACAAAACACGACACCCAGATAGGTATAACGCAAAAAGTAATCCTGCTACTTCACTCATTTATTTATTCACTTCTTTGGCTAAGCAATTTTAAAATCAGATCAACATGACAAATCCGATGAAAATGCGTTTTGAAGTTGAATTTCTCTGCAAAATATTTGATTCTCTAAACTAGTCATTTTTAATGAAAATTGTTTATATATCCCTCAACAAGTAAATAAATATTCTGAATTTTTTACTTGGATTTTTTCTAGGGTACGTATCCACAATCTTCAGTTTCAAACGTGTTCATTCGAGTATTCGTTTTAGAGGAAATTCAAATTGTAACAAAATTCCTGACTTTCCATTCTCTTCTAGTCATTTTCTTTATCTCTTCGGATTTTAATGATTTCTTGTAATACTATTTATTTATTTTAGTACTCAGCAAACAGCAGTTAGGCCAATTATAGGTGTCGCTGTACATTTTATGGGGACTTCCAAGCCCACTAACGAATGTCATGATGTTATTATGACATCCGGGACCAACTATTTGGGTGGCAGCCGTACCACGAGGCGCCAAGAGATGCAGCCGTGGAACTCCCATCCAAGTTCTGACCAGAAAGAGCGTTGCTTAACTCTACTGATCGAACGTGAACGCTTGTTCAAGCTACAACACCCGGGACCTATCTTCGAAACACTAATTTTATTACTCAGCTAAAGTTTTGTAACCTGCTTAAACTATTTTTTTATGTATAACAAATTAAATACATGATTCGCCAGCATGCTTAAACTAAACAATATTTTCATTTGTAACAGTTCAAAACTATGGAGCAGTGAACTAAAGACCCTGTATATAGTTAGATAAGAGTTGAGAAAACACAAACGGCAGCCGCCAAATTTGATCCATGACTCACTAGATTGTTTTATCTAAACCACCTTTCCTTAAATTTTTACTGCTGCTTCAAAGCACTCAAAACATAGCGTGGAGTACTGTTTGTATTAGAAATTAGTAACAAGTGTTGACACTGAAATATGTATACAGATTGCTTATAGCAGATATATGAACATTATTTGCTAAAACGATGGTTTTTGCATTTACAGCTTCGAACTGATCTTTAGTAAAAATTGTTTTGAAAGCTTTTTCGAGTTTCTCGTTTTTACTCTTTTCATTATGTACTTAATTTCTTGCTCAGGATAACGTTATCCTTTTTTAAATTGTTAAATTGTGTTTGCGTGCGGGTTACTAATTTTGAATGAAAAACGCAATCCTTGCTTTGGTATAAGAATTCATACGTTGTTTTGGGTAGTAGATTCCTGTTTATTGCTATTTTTGTCTGCAAAGCAAGGTTCAGACAAAGATTCAGCGGAAAGCTCGTCTTTAGGATTGAAGAAAATTTCATTTTCAGGTCTGGTTATATAATATGAAAATCAAGTAGGAACGGCAGCACCTTTTAATTTCCTTCTGTCATCCACGCGTACTTCTTCCCACTGGTTTTATTAAAATGGACTATTTTTGATATGCTGCTCTTAGCTCTTTGTTTTTAGGATGTTTTTTTTATAGAAAACCTTGTTCGGATCTGTTTTTGCAACCAATAATACAGCAACCCACCATTTCAGAAACTTAGATAAAAGTGCAGTTCTATATGTTTGCATAAAAAAGACACATGTATACATTTTCAGTGAGAAGTTTTGACTTAAATGAACAATTTGTCAAATTTGATTAATGGGATACTGTTTCTAAGGCAATGAGTATTCAGATATATGACGCGCGTGATCCACCAATCACAATGAATTCCTTCGCTTTCTCAACTCTTTGTATAACTATATACAGGGACTCTACAGTGAACGAGAGAGCAGCGCGTTTTTGCAATCGAGGCTTAATTTAGCAGTAATAAGTCTATTACTGCGGTTCAGAGACTGTTTGGACATCAATATAATTTGGATTGTGGTGATGCGATATCATTTCCAAATTAGAAAGTAGAGAATATTAAACTCGCCCACAAACAATTATTGAGCTTCAGGAACGCATTTGAGAGTAAAATGCAACAACTCCCATAGTCGTGCTGCAAAGAGCAATGGAAAACGAACATGCGCGTTTCTTCTTCTTTTGCGGTGCGGGAGTTGACCCCGCGGCACTCAGGCCTGAGGCCCATTGTGCGTACCGCTTTTTATATCTCGTCTTTGAACAGGCCGGTACCAACCGCAAAGGCTAGCACTTGGCCTATAGGGATGAGCCTTATATCCTCCGGTTGTAAAAACGCTGCGCCGAAGTGTTTGTGTCGCAGGGTCATCAGTCTGACACACTGGCATAATATGTGCTGGGAAGATTCTTCCTCTTCCCCGCATAGCCTGCAGATCGGATCATTTGTGATACCGATTCTGTGCAGGTGTTTGTTGAGGTGACAGTGCCCTGTTAGGAGTCCTGTTACTATCCTAATTTGCTTCTTACTGAGTTTTAGAAGCTCTTTGGACGTCGACAGCGATAACTCCCCAATAAAGAGTTTAGCTTGCCTTAGTCCCTGCTGTAAAGACCATTCACGAAGGAACCGGGTCCAGACCCATTTCTTCATTTCTAGCTTTACGTTGCAATATGGTATCCCAAGAATTGGCTCGGGTCCAGGCGGGTCACCACTGGAGCCCTGCCTAGCCAACTGATCCGCCTCTTCGTTACCGTCAATGTTGCTATGACCTGGTACCCACAGCAACTTTACAGAGTTCTGCACGCAGAGTCTCGTTAGCGCCGCTCGACATTCAGACACTAGTTCCGAAGACACCCTGAAGGAATTCAGGGCTAAGAGAGCGGCCTGGCTATCCGAGCAGATGTAGATATGCTTGTTAGTAAAACCTCTGTCTAGGTTTTCATAAACACAGGCCAGGATGGCAAACACCTCGGCCTGAAATACGGTGGCGTACCTGCCCAGTGAGAACGCACGCTTCACTCTAGGTGATTCGCCATAGACTCCCGCCCCTGCGCCAGCCTCCGTCCTAGAGCCGTCTGTGAACCAGATAAGTCCCTTAGGAGTAAGGAGGTTATGGCCACGGGCAATCCAGTCCTCTCTAGAAGGGATGACTGTTTTATATGGCCTATTGAAGGAAAAGGAGGGGACCATACGATCACTCCTCATGCTGAGGGTATCGTGAGCCCCTGCCATAAATGACAGGACCCTCGAATGCCCCAGCGTCCCTCCTACCTTTGTCCACTGGCCCCCACACTTAAGCCTGTAAGCCGCCCTTCTAGCCTCAGCCTCAATCATTAGATGAAGGGGCACGAGTCCGAGAAGGGCTTCCAGGGCCGTTGTGGGTGCTGTTCGCATTGCTCCCGTCACTCCTAGACAAGCTAGCCGTTGGAGTTGGCTGAAGCGTTTCTTTGCGCTAGCTAAGGTGGCCCGCGGCCACCATACAAGTGCAGCGTATGTGATGAGGGGTCTTATCACCGCGGTGTACATCCACATGATGACATTCGGTTTAAGACCCCACGTGCTTCCAAAGGTGCGTCTACACATCCAAAAGGAGGCAGTTGCCCTTTGTATTTGTCGTTCCGAGTGCTCCTTCCAGGTCAGTTTGGCGTCCAGGATTACTCCCAGATACTTAACTTTTCCGGCGGCCCTCAGAGGGGTACCGAAGAGTACTGGGTCAACAAAGCCCTCTATCTTCCTTTTCCTTGTGAATAGGACAAGTTCGGTTTTGTCGGGGTTTACCGACAATCCGTGCCCTATGCACCATCTTTCCACGATTCTGAGGGCAATTTGAGTAACCCCACAGATGGCATGTGGAAATTTTCCTCTTACGAGTATAGCAAGATCATCTGCATAGCCTTGCGTGTATATGCCGGCTCCGTTGAGGTCACGCAGGAGCCCATCTATGACGAGGGACCACATCAAGGGCGAGAGTACTCCCCCCTGCGGGCACCCACGCCTGACGGTCACCTTTGCGGTATCCTCGTTTAGAGTGGCGGTTACCCTGCGGTTTTCTAGCATGGATTTCATCCACCGAACAATGGTGGGCTCTATTCCATGGTTCGTTGCCGCAGTGCATATGGACTCAAAGGCAGTGTTGTCAAACGCGCCCTCTATATCCAAAAAAGTACCTAGGGCCAGTTCTTTGTGTTCCAGCGCCTTCTCTATCCTAAAAACGATAGTATGAAGGGCCGATTCCACTGACTTGCCCATTTGGTAAGCATGTTGGTTTGGATGCAGCGGCATTATCCTTAATGCGCCGTCTCTTATGTACCTATCCACCATTCTTTCCACCGTTTTAAGTAGAAATGAGGTTAAGCTGATAGGTCTGAATGATTTGGCCAGGTCAAACGAGGTTCGACCTGCCTTTGGTATAAAGACCACCTTAACGGATCTCCACGCTACTGGTGTATACCCGAAAGCAAGGCAGGTCCTGAATATGTTGTAGAGTGGCCTGATGAGCAAATCCAGCCCTTCCTGTAGAAGTGCCGGAAAAATGCCATCTGGCCCTGGACTTTTGTACGGATCAAATGTGCTTATCGCCCACCTGATCTTTTCGTGTGTTACCACTTTCGAGGCTATCTCCCAGTCCATTGGGCTAATGCCAATGCGGGGAGCCCTTACTAGTGGGACATCACCAGTTTCAGCCACAGAGCCTGGGAAGTGCACCTCCAGGAGATGCCTTAGGGTCTCCTCATCAGTGGCCGTATGGTCACCTGAAGGGAGCCTTAGGCACTCCAGCTTGGCTCTTGGATTTTTTGAGAGCGTCTTATGCAGTCTAGCTGCTTCTGGTAGTCCTTCAATGTCGAGACAGAAGGCCTTCCAGGACTCTCGTTTAGATCTACGAATAGAATCTTTGTAATTGCGTTGGGCCTGTTTAAAACAGTCCCAATCGCATACGAACTTTGTACGCATTGCCCTATTTAGGAGCCTGCGTGTCTCTTTACGTTGCATTTGGAGCTCGGAGTTCCACCATGGTACTTTCCTTGCCCTTTTTGCGCGTCGTAGCGGGCAGCTCCTTTCAAAAGAAGCCTTGACCGCAGTATTGATAATACTGAGGTGCTCTTCTACCTCCTTTGTGGTGCGAGTGCTATAGGAAATTCCCTGTAGTCCATTCGAGAGGTCCACCTTAAAGGCAGCCCAGTCGGTAGACTTGGGATTCCTATACGCTGCACCTTCGCTGTGTTGCAGCTCCAGGCTGAATCGGATGTACCGGTGGTCCGAAAGGGATGGTTCCGGTACAACTCGCCAGTTTTTTGTCCATTGGGTTACCTGCGTGGATCCCAAGGTCAAATCAATTACTTCCTGTCGCCTGGGAGTAACAAAAGTGGGGGAACTTCCCCTATTGAGAATCTCAAGGTCTGTAGTTGACAGATACTCCAGGAGATCCCTTCCTCTGGCATTGACGTCTGAACTTCCCCACACCGTGTGGTGGGCATTCGAGTCACATCCGATTAGCAAGGGGGAACGCTTTTCCTTGCAATAATTGACCAGGTTCATTAGTTCCTGAGTCGGTGGTGGGTCGGGAGAGTCATAAGGGAGGTAGGCCGAACAAACAACAAGGTTTGTCCTCCCACCGTCCTTCACGAGACTCGTCCTTATGGCTACCAGATCTCTGAAACAAAATTCTGGTATTAATTGAGCGTTCAGTTGCTTGGCAGCGCAGATACAAGCTCTTGGGCTAGTGTTGGAACAATAATAATTTGTCCCAGCACCATCTAATCCTTTTACATTGCCCTGGTGAACCCAGGGTTCCTGTATTAGGATGACATCTGTGTGCCCCATAGCCATCTGACGACTAATTAAACTAGTCGCAGAGGTGCTATGTTGCAAGTTAATCTGGAGGATTTGAAGGTCAGCCATCTAACTAGAGAAGTTAGTGTCCGCCTTCCTCCTCGGCACTTACCTCCATGGAGGCTACCTCTGGCGGTCCCTGTGGTTCCTCGGAAGGTCCTTCGGTCCCGCGATTGGTTTTGGGGTCCGTGAAAGACACCCTCTTCGTACCGGCGTAGGCCTTATAGCCCTGGCCTTCCAGAATCCTTGCGGAGGCCTCATCGACTCCGAGCACGAGGCGCACCGAATGGGGCTCCTCGTGACGGTCTCGGACTCTCCACAACTTAGTCTGGAGGCCCGGGCTATAAAGCTGGAGCCGCTGCAAAATCTTATCGGTGGGGTCCGGCGCGCCGGGCACCCAGGCGATAAGCTTTCTCAGCTTCGGAAGGGTTTCCCCTTCCAAAACCTTTAATTTGGCGTCTTTCCAAGGTTGGATTTTCGCCACGTTCTCCTTGAGCCATAACTTAGACGGCTCGTCGGCACATGTTATGTAAATAACGCCTAGCTCGGCCCAGCGAAACTCGTCAAACCGGGGCAAGAACATCGGTTGGGAGTCCCCCAGGGGGAGATCATCCACAATCGAGTCCAGCCCCTGCTGGACCAGGGTCGCTTGTGCGCCAGACAGCTTCACCTCGGGGTACCTAAACTCCGAGATGGCAACCCTCATGGCGCTATTGGCCGCTTGGCTGTAAGTGGACGGCCTCAACGTAGCCGCCCGACTCTTTTTTGCCATCCGCTGCGCGCTAGGCGGGGTGCTGCCATCCGAATGGCCACGCTTAATGCCCCCCGCTTTGCTGCCCGCGGCACCGGATGTGGAAGGCATAGGTGTCAGCCCAGTCCCCTCGGAGCCTGTAGCCGCCGCCTTAGCCTTCCTTCGTCTTTTCTTTTCAGCCCCACTCAGGTTCCGTTTTGTCGGTCCCTGGAGGCTGAGTTGTTCGATTTTTATTTCCTCGAGGGCCCCTTCGGGAGCACCTTCCGGCTTAGTAGTGGAGGCCCCGGGAATGGGGCTCTCCGTATTATTTGAGGGGAGGGGGTTAGCAGAGGCCTCAGTAGAAGCACTCTGCTCAGGGATGGGGGGAGGGGAGGGAGAGAGAGAGAGTTCATCTTTTTCCATGATGTTCCCACGAGTAGACGGGAAATAAAGGTCCACCCCCGCAGAGCCCGTTGCGGGGGTAAGGCTAAATACAGTAGGAGGTCGCCTGGTATCCTAGGGGCATCGTTCGAGGCAACATTAACCCATTTGCCATTCAGCCCTCAGCACGATCGCTTCCACCTTGGCTTGGGGGGGTGTTTATCGACTGCCCCAGTCTAGATCCGCTGGATTTAGTTTAAACAGGGCCACCACGAGAAGGATGCAATCTAAGATCACATATCACCCAGCGGTCTTGGTACGGCCGTGTTGGGAGTGCAAGACACGGCTTTCCCCTGAGCTGAGGATTCTTTTCACCGCACAGCGTTTATAGCCGGTTGGCTACTTTACCCCAGTCTCTCGACCCCTTTTTTGTGATGAGTGATGTCTTCATGTAAGGCATCCAGAAGTGGTTATTTCAATTCATCATTTTAGAAACATGCGCGTTTAGAAGAGCATGTGTAATATAACAGCCGTCATCTTCAAAAAATATCTCTTTGCAAATATTTGGGATACTATAGTCGTTAGCTATATTATACATTAATAAAAATCATATCTTTCGATAAACTACAGAGCTTTAAATTTAGCCAGATCCTGTATTGGTTTTTATTTCGTTTTCCTGAAAATTACATTTTAACTTTTTCGTTAAACTCCATTGCTGTTATGTGGTGCAATTTCATTTCGACCCTTGGTCGGATACCTGCAGAACTCCTATCGTCTCGCTTTGGAAGTTCTGCAAAAATCCTGTAAAGCGACACTCTGGGCAGCAACGCAGCTCTGGTGGACTTCTTTCCGCCGCCGAACACCTATGCCTTCAGCTGAAACTGTCTCTTCTTCTTACTACGATTACAAGCCCAAATACATGCTTTCCGAGCCCGAGACCTTCGCTGTCGCCATCTTTTCGATCAGGCGAATGTGTTTTCGTATTTGCGTCCAACACTTAGATTGCTGAATTCTCAATTAAGTTCAGTATATTTTACTAGTTACGCAATGCATGCTGTGTAGTATTTAAAAGTTGGTTGATGTATGCAGACCAAATATTTGAGTACGTTCCAGCCATGGTGTGGGTAATGCTTGTTGAACTGTTACTAGTTTGTCAGCAGGTTACCAACATTTATTTCCCCGTGCAATCATGCCATGGTCAGCACATCGTTAAGGTTTTTCTATGTATAGCGTAAGTGACATCACAGCACAAATAGAGAGTTAATTTATGGCAATCAACAGCATTCAGCTGGGGAGCTGTATTTTATGTGTGCTATCTTAATACACTTTTGTCTCAAATTTTATGCCGTGTGATTTTATTTGTAAAGCGAAATGCAGTTACGCGAATTCTTGGACAAAGATAAGCATTTCAAAAATTACAAAACCAGGAAATCTATATCTTGGAGCTAATCACATTCCCTGTAGCAGAGGAAAACCTGCAATTGCCTGTTGCTCAAGGTACAATTTGTTTTGACCTACTTACATTTATACTTTCTTGAGCTTGTTGTTAAAAGGTTTTTCTCCGCAATAGTCTTCATATTTTATTCGGTTTTCTTCTTTGTTTGTTCATATAATTTCTACTCTAGCTACATGCTTTACTATAGATTTGCAATTTTTGCAGGTTTAGTTTTTATTTCGACGTTTTTTGTGATGTTTTCACAGCATTTTTTATTAATTTTTTTATTTAAAGTTTTTCTTTATTATTTCCTTTTGATATTTCAGTTTCCAAACCGTCTCCACTATCTTATTGAATTGTTTCCTCATTTGTTATATTTTTGTTCTTCGATAGTTATTAGTATCATTAAGCTTCCCATTTTGTTACCCTTTGTCGTTTGGTTGTCCATTTACTTTCTTCATCATTTAAAATGTACCGTATGTTTCTGTGTTATTAGCTCTGCAGTTTTACTCCTAGTCTCCTCATCTTCAAACACATCTCCTCAATTAATCAACCAATAAAGACATTATAATTTAAAATTATGGAGTACTAATAACTATATTCAATGATTCTGTATGGCTTTTATTAAAATAACAGTACCAATTATTTGAAATACATTAAATTTTAATTTGTTTCCATTCTTTCGCATCGAAGGAGTAATGCTACTACTAATTTTCCAGTTTTACTTCTTGAAACAATGGTCCTATAAAAAGTTAATAACCCTGCTGCTGAAAAAATAAAAAAGTAGCCCTTAGCTAGTTGTTTCTTTCAAAAATTATTTTACTTTATGTAACGATTCATACTGATCGATGCAACGAGCAATCGGTTTAAAACAACAGCTTCCAATATCTCAAGCAAAGAAGAACGAAGTTCAGCCACTTTGTACATTAGAGCCCATTATTCCAAATCTGTTTGATCTTGAATCGTTTCATTGATTTTCATATCAAATATTTAAACGGGGAAATTTCATCGAGCAATGCTCTATTCTAAACTAACTAGATTTTAAATAAGTAAGCACGGAAAGGCTTTCAATCTAGAAGTAATCAATGCTGCGATCTGGAGGTTCATATAATATTTATTATTTACACAAGAAAGGAAGGCGCTGCGTTAGGGAAGATAATTAATTTTTATTTACCATGGCTCGGGTGGCCCTCGGAAACTCAAACATCGGCTTTAATTACTAAAAAATAAGTACAACATTACCTCCACAATGCCCGCACAATAAAAGTTTTATGGCCACAGGCTTTGTTGCCTAATAAATTGAGCAGGTTCAGTAATTTGTATTGTACGCAGCATCGATTTAATTATATCAATAACAAACTACTCGTGCGTCGCAATTAGCTGTAGTTGCCCATTCTGACCAACAGAGACTGAAAGAATTGGCAGGGAAAGAGCCATGCTTCGCAACGCCGTGTTTTTGTGTGTGTTTGCACTTTTCGTAAATTGTGTTTTCGGCAAGACCCTACGTGTAAGTGCAAAAGCTTCCTCAGTTGTTAAGAGTTAAAATTTGATTTTCAGAACGCTCTTTTGCTTGACGCCAAGCTAGAATTTCAACGAAGCCCGTGGCTGACCGTCGACATCAAGAAGAGCAGCAGCGCGAAGGGCTCCTACAACTTCAAATTCAATTTTCACGTGTGGCGAAATACCAAAGGTGCAGCTGTAAGTTCGCCCCGTTGTTCATTACCAGGTAATCAAATTGGAATTTCAGCTGAATTTTTACAAGTGGCCCCTGTTGCCGTCCGAGGGAAACATCTACAATATGTCGACGACTGCAGGTCTTTGCGAGGCGATTAAAGAAGATTATTTTAGGTTGTTTGCTACAGGAAACCTTAGTAAAGCCTGCGAATCGAAAAGAAATATACTCAGTAAGGTACGGTGATTTGCACAAATCGTTTAAACGAACGCTGCCAATAAACATATATTTCAGGGTAACTACTGGTTTGAATACAATGTAGACGATGCAACGTTTACAGCTAACAAAGAAATTGGTACTGCAGTTTATTACTGTGAAGTAAAACACGGGGGTGCTCCATTATTAGCATTGAAGTTTTTAGTAGATACCAATATAATGGCAATTCGAAAAGATAAAGAATCTGAAGAAGAGTTAACTTTTGAACCTCAGTTGCAAACATCCAAACCTCAACAGCAACCCCTCATCCCATTTCAGCCACCACAAATAGTGTTTTTATTTGAAACACCTGGATCAGAAGAGCCTCAAGAATTGTATTCTGAAGTAGAAACTAATTTTTTATAACTTTTTTGCATATTTAGAAGTGTGCAAAGCCGGATTTTTATGACCTCCGAAGCTCAGTCATTAGCGGCTCGGCATTTATTTTTAATTGGTTATAAAATATCATACCGTCAACTAATTGTAAAAATTAAAAGTAATTTTTATTTACAATCTACAGTTTTAACTATTCAGCACGATGTTATAGCTGTACACAAAGTTAGCTGAGACCCAAACTCTTAGCAAATATCCAAGTAAACGTTATTGTTCGACTACCAGTTGCACACAAATTAATAAAAGAGCTCCAAGTTTCAAATAAGCTTGATCCATGTGTGAGTTTGCTTGTGATATGAGTTTTAAAAGTTCGACCAATAGAACTTTTCTATTCAAATGGTGCGCGCCATTTTATGGAGCAATTTAACTATTCCTATTTGGTGAACGATGTATAGTACCTAGTATTTATTTAACTAGTTCTCTTACACACGAAGATGGTTGAACAAATTGGAAATTATCTTTAGACCAAGTAAAATAGCATTATAATAAATCGAATTTGGTTTAGAAGGTATTTAGTTCAATTAAATTATAATTCAATTTCCTTTAATAACCTTGTCAAAATAGCTTTCGATATCGTTACAAAATTTTGCTTTTATATTTATTAAAACAAACATTGATATGTATATATAAATATCATTTTATTTAATCATTATAATTACGACCTTTAACTTGTTGAAACTACTTAAAAAAATTAGTTTAACAGCTTTGAATATGATTAACTAGACTTTTAATATCATTTCAACCTTATTAACTTAAATGAATAATAGTAACTCTCGTTTATGCAGTAACATTACTTTCAATCTCGTCAAAATTACCTTAATCTCGTTAACAATACTTTAAATACCTCCAAACCAACTTTTTGTTAGGGCGGTTTATGAATTGACATCACCACTGGCTTCTTAATGGACGCGGAGAAGGAAGGGCGAGACTGCAAAATTAATCTAGCGCCAAATTTAGACGAGGATCCGAACATCAATAGACCAGCGATCATCTAGCAGAGCAATTTCGCGTACGTGAGCGTTATCGTTCCTTAAATGTAGCTGCTT
>OW679197.1:32998476-33051458 GCA_940337035.1 Agriotes lineatus | reverse complement strand
AATATGTATAGCAAAAATCAGCAAAATGCTACAGCGCAAAAGCCTATTTACAATAGATATCATTGTTATCAATTTTAACTAATTGTAGTAGCATA
The DNA here is from genome assembly GCA_940337035.1 of Agriotes lineatus. Lineage (NCBI taxonomy): Eukaryota > Metazoa > Arthropoda > Insecta > Coleoptera > Elateridae > Agriotes > Agriotes lineatus. The sequence goes on along the minus strand of OW679197.1, from coordinate 33,051,363 downwards.
GGCAGAAACATAAATCTACTACATTATATGTTACTTATCCAAAAAGTACCCATAATAACCTTTAAAGAATTAATTGATGTTATTGTACTTAGACTTGAGCACCACAAGGTTTTCGTTATCATTTATCAGTAATATATTTTCACCTTTAATATATTTACACTTCTATTATATACTGACAATTGGTAATTGAATGAGAAAGTTGCAACTATGAAAGATTAATCTAAACTACAGTAATACTCGTATTCAATCGTCTGTAAGTTATAGTCAAATAAACTATGTTATTTTCAATGTTTCACATATTATATCCATGAGTCATAAGTATTTCATCCCATAATGTCAAAGAATTTTATAGATATCATTGTATGCAAAAGTATCTGATCGTATTGTTAATTTTCAGGATTTTTAAGCTATATGCAAGTGGCTTATGGAAAATCTAGAATAACAATCTCAACTGACGGGCACTGACAGTGTTGTGGGAAGTTTTGATATTAAATAAATACCTTGCCATGAGTACTAAGGGTAACACAAACTTTCACAGGTATTTTTTCATACAATAACGTATGTCTCAAAGGTTTTTGGAAAAAAATAATGGTTAAAAATTTTGTATAATTTTTAGTTTTTTTGTATGTCAACAACATAACCTTATAACTGTGTTTATTACAAAACTGACATGTTATATTAAACGTCAATCAATTTGATACAATTTGTTTCTAACGGCAACTGGATGGGACGTTATTCACTGTAGGTCTATTTTGAAAATTTTCCGAAAACTTTTGAGACATACATTAGTAAAACATCTAAGTGCACCATATGACAGTAGATAGTATATTTGTGCCACGAGCGATTCATAGAATTTTAACCGCATTTCAAAGTCGCCCATTATTCTTCGGCCTTTTAATAGTCCAGGTTTCGCATCTATCTCCGTTATATTTAACGTATTTTGTCATCGCAACACTATTAGGTGAATTTATCGTGCTAACTTTATTAGCTATAATCCTATTACAGCGAGGCATAAATGTAGCAGCAACAGCCCTGGGTTTTCCTCGCGAAACGCGGTCTCGCCAATTTTGCACTTGCATAGGTGTGCCGTGAAATTCAAATATTGATTCCTTTGCTGCGTAAGTTCTGGTGCCCGGAGGTCGCTCGAAAGCCAAACCAAAATTACTCAAATGTAATCATAAGTCTTTGTTGCTAATGAGGAATACACACACGTGCAGAACAGCGAGATCAGCATTTTGGTGTAGAAATTTCTAGAACACAATCGATATACTCCCTGCGGGATCTCACCAATTAAGCGCTGCCAAAACAGTATCTTGTTATAATTGGCCAATTGGAGGCAGTCGGCTGATCAACCCTACTCTTTTTGTTTCGAGTTGCGGGCTAATAGAATGCAACAAATGACAGGCAAAAATACCTTAATGTATAAGTAAGCGCCTCGTCAAAGCAATTACGTAGACAATCCGTGTCCGTGACCATGAGGTCACATATCGAAAGACAAGTCTTCAAATCGCATTTACTAAGGAATTAGCAAGGAACCCAGTGAACAAAAGGTCGTTAAATAAATGAGTTTGTCTCAACTCCCGATTCTTAATAGAAGGTTTTCTGTACTCGTGTTGAGGATTTCAACGGCATTTCCCCCTTGTCAACATTACCCCGGAGTGTGAGGTTCTTCTAGTAGTCGCATCTATTGGAGTTTTCTTCAGCCGCTTCACAGAAGTTGGAGGTAGACGACAGCGAATAACAGGTGTTACCGTCAGTAATTACATTTACCAACTTGTAACAACCTATGACGTCTTAGATATTTAGAGGCAAGAATTTCTAAGTTTAGTTGTGTTTAGTGTACTTGCACATCTTTTATTTAAATTTAATATAATTAGATTAAACTAGCTCTTGATTTTATTTGATGGTGTTTGCATGCGAATCTCTTATGTTATTTATGTAAAGCATTTTAGCGACTGCAAGAGATTAAGGTAAGTTCTTTGCGACAAGAGCTGAAGCGTCGCACCTAAACACAAACGCAACTAACCTAATGGGTTGCCTTGTCCAAACTTATTAACATCTTCCTAATTCATCAGGTCATCGCTCTAGTTAACGGGTATCGAGCTGAACCCCGATGTTCCCGGCGAGCTAAGCTGGCAACCTTTTGTTACAGGAAAATCGTAACGCAGTTGGGGCGAATGATTCTTGCATTTTACCAATTTGTCGTCTTACAATTATCAAACTTGTGGCCTACATTTATGTCGTAAATACTATTTCGCATGTAACAACAAGTCCCTTTATCTTCTCTTCGAATTAACCTTGATTGCTTACTGAAGATTTCAAATACTTATTACATACCTCACATTCACAATATCCTTGATGCCAGCCGGTTGTTCCTTAAACCGCAAGTTAGATACCCTTAGATCATATACCATCATTCTAGCCTTGTAGCACATTCCAGATAGAACTTATTTAACCTCACCACAACATGTAAATGAAGATTTTTCGATGCTATATATTCTTACCGGCACTGTATTATTTTCATGTACATTAGGCGTTTTGGTAGAATATTCTAAATCTGGTCCCATTTCACTGAATAGAAAGTCTTCCTAAAATCGAAAAATCCCATATACACAGGAGTACTACACTTTCTAGTATTTTCGATCATCTGCCGTATAGCGAGTATATGTTCACAGGTGACCTTCACTTTTACAAAACCAGTTGGCTGATGAGAAATGTGCCTATATAAATAAGCACTTACCCGTTGTTTAATTATTTGCAATGAGACCATGTTTACTTGTGATATTTAAGATATCAAACAAAAGTTGTCACATTTCTTTGAGTAGCTATTTTTATACAGATCTCCCTAATGTCCACTGGTCTCAGTTTCATATTTGTCAACTGCTTTCCTCATTTCTATTGAAGTGGATGTGCCTTTCATTTTTATCTCAATATATGCGGTTACTGTTCTTCAAGAGCATATTCCACGCAACGACTTCAAATGTGTGCCATTTCTTATGCCAGCTACTGTTCTATTGTTTGAGTCTTCTATTTCTATATTTTTGGCTTGAAGTGACTAGTATTTTGTTTAATCTTTTTGTAAAAATCTTAGATTTCGTATCTAGTAGCCTGCTGTTCTATTTCCTTACAAATATTGTTGAGCTAATGAAAATCTAGATATATAACTGTGTAGATGATGTTCATAATTTTAGTAATGTTTCTCTCTGTTACACATCACAGCCCTTTTGGTTTCGTGGTAAAATCGTTTAATTCTTATTGCATCTTCTAGATATTTGTCTTTTAAGGTTATGCGTTGAAATCACATTCAATTCTCCGTTATATTCATATTTTTGGCCGTTGAACCCAATATTAAAGCATACGCTCCAAATATATTTAAATTGACTGCCAAGTCTTTGATTTTTATTGTTATTACTCTATCATGTACTGGATGATATACAATGAAAGCTTCATTCCACTGCTTGGGTGCGATAATTACAACGCCATTGAGGCTTTCTGAAATTACGCTCGGTTCCTTTGTGGAAATTTCCGATAATTCCGTTATAGTTATGTAAGATTTACTAATTTTGTTCTCGACTAGTTGTCATTTTCCACATGATTGGTTGCTTCAATATGTGCAACACACCGCACGTTTACATGTAACACTTTTCTTTTCGAAAACACAAAGGCGCAACTGGATCACAGAAGACATTAGTTTGACTTGTCATTTCATACTCTCATAATACAATGATTGTCTTGGTAGAATTAATATTGGTTTCTCATTGCATTCTACATGGCAGTAACGCGACTGGGGCAGGATACGCTTACGAACACATGAAAATGTGCCAGAATGAAGTTCGATAATGATATCTACAGCTGCTCTCCGTCATCTTCTTGAATACGTCTGGAATATAAAGCCCATACACATACACAAAGGCGTATATCATACATGCATCATCCTAATTAGAACCAACTTTTTCCGAAAGAAATTGTAACTAAATATATAACGTTATTGATTTCCCAACGACATATTATGTTAATTTTAATTTGTACCGCTTTTGTAATAAACGCTTCTGATCTCGAGCATTTTGGGCGAATCAGTCCCTGAGTATTCCCTTGGACGCAATTACAAGTGTAATTCTGCTTGCTATTTTATGTTAAAAGGAATGCCTTCAGTCCGCAGTAATTGCATCGTCGTTGGAAACTTCCTTTGCCAATATACTCTGCGCAGGCAGAGACTAAGCTACTTCCGTACTGGAAGGGTGCTTTTACAGTAAAGCTTGCTCCAAAGTTGGCTGCAGGTGAGATTATAATTGAGGTCCTCTTTTCATCCCAATACTTAGGAAAAATTTATATCGTGGCCATTGCCGTTTAGTGTAGTTGTTCTGCGAAATTACAGTTGGTATAAAAGCCGTTACCCCCTCTCCTTGAACCCGCCTTCTGAGGTAATTCGGTTTCGATTTGGTTATTCTGCACTGCTGTACTATCCCTTTCGACAGCATCCCCGAAGTAAGTTGGTGTCAAAGTTAACTGCTCAGCACCGCTGTTTTGTTGAACCTCCTCTCCGACATTCAAATTGTCTTTCATTCTCCACTGATGTATCTGTGCGACTGCCTTCTTTTCGCAAGTATTTTCCTTGTCTTGGTGCATGTATTGTACTGTACCGTGGAAGTTCTGTTTCGAAGTGTTCCGCATTATGTTAAATTCAAATATTAGTGGCGCTTCGTGCGCTTGTTTTTCACCTCTTTCAGGCCGATCTTGTTAGCTGTTTAATAGTTAAATATTCCAGTATGAGCCGGTTAAAATTATGCTGTTGGCAGCTTGTTTTATGATGACGTCCTCTAAGAAACAGAAATGAGTTTGCTGTGTACTTGCCATTTTGGTTTTAAAAGTATTCAATAGATAGCTTGTAAATTACCCTGTTGTTTTGCTGTTTGGTTTTTCTTTGTAATACAGCTGACAGTGGCTTGTAAGCCTCAATAAAGGTAGGTTTGCTTGTCGAGGAGCTGTATACACACATCATCATCATCGCCAAGAAATAGCTTGATGTTGCCCCCCCCCCCCCCTCCCCGGCTCAAGTTATAAAGGGGTTAATGTAGATTGAGCTTAAGAACTTGTGGCGCTCTAAGCAAATAATACCTGGTATTTAATTAGCTACCCCGTCGGCGTACCAACTCGCCTCTTCTCGACTGTAAGTTAGCCATGCAACCTTTGTTACATAATACTGAGACCGCGCAGCTTTCCGAGTTATCAAAACATCTCTTAAAGGGATTTTAGCTTTTCCATTTCAGTCACGCGACACCCTAGCTTTCCCAAAGCTTGCACTGGTTATGAATACCGTTTTATTATGCAAAAAAACCTCTTCAACGTCAAATGCAGTGTATTTCTTTTCAAAATAATTATTTTTTTGTACCTAACACTGGGTCGTTTAGACCACGATAATAATTATTGTGGTGAATTATCCTCGTTCTATGCCGTGCCTTTATGTCATTAAAGCAATTGAAGTTAATTCTGACAGCTGTAAGTTTAATGATCAATACTAGCTAAAATAATAAAAATTAAGTGATGTTAACAAGAGGATGATAAACTGGCATTATTTTTGTCTATAATGAATGCCATACAAATGCAAGTGCGGCATTACCATCGAGTTACCTTATTAATCTTAGCAAAGATTATTAAATACGTAAGAAAGTTTCAGTAACAACATCTCTGATCAAGATGTCTTTTAAATAAATATGGAGCATTTGTGTTACTGTAATATGTGCAGTACATTCGGCTCCAGTCCCAAACAGTAAAAAGGTCCAAGTTACGTGGTGCACTCTGTATATTTAGTTCTATGTCTTCAAACAGTTCAAAGGGACAATTGCCAATTAAAATTTATAAATAAGGAATAAAACATTATTGATTGCCTAGATCAAGGTCATCTTTTAGAATAAACTGGGAAGAACCTGTTAGATTTTCTGAATAAGTGGGGAAAGTGATTATTTAAATCTCATTGGCTTACCTCTTTTAAAAGCATGAGAATAAAATCCAACTGTAGAGTAATTCATTCTTTATCAAAAACAGTACGTGCCTTTGATCATCTGCAAATATTAATTAGTTCTGTAAATGAATTTATTTTCTCTGTTCCGAAACATCCACTTTACAAGCGTAATCAGATAGTCCATGCATTTACCAATGCAAAATCTTGGAACACCATACTTACTGAATTCTTCTAATACGAAGATTCCTCCTTTTTGAGTAAAGCACTTCCTGATATGATCAATCCTAACGAAAAACTGAAACACAGCAAAGGTAAGTGTCCACATAGAATAAAGTGTAAGATAAATATAAGCATTGCCAGCACAAAGAAAACATGCAGCGCGTGTCATGCGTGAAGCAATAGGCAACTTTAGAGATGGTTTGCTCAATGTAGAATGGGCCTATTCTATGTGTATGTTGTGTGTGTCAAGTGGTGCAGTTTGCGATTGATTTTGCCATGCGGTGTTCTGCTAGAAGCAGCAGTCTACACTACGACTATGCGAACACCTGGCAGCAGCATTCTAACGGATATTCGTCTGTAATTTACGGAATTTTTCTTATGCGAGATCAAATAAAATCTACTCGTGTAAATAAGGAAGGAACCTGGTAGAGGATGCAGCAAGAACAAAACAAACTACAGGAAAAAGCGCTAAACTAAACAGAGACTATGCTAAACTAACGACCAGATTAGACCAGATCTTTTATATACCTCAAAGTCCTGTCAAGCAGCCAGCGATCGACGTGGACGGGAATAGAAAACAACAAAAACACAACATTAGTGACGATATCAGTGCCCGACAAGGACCATCTCAAAAGTTCCTAAGCTTCGCTGCAGAGCGCTTTCGAAAGATCCCCCTTAGGCACGAAAGGAGAGGGCACCAGTTCGAAAAAGCTCTGCGGTTGCCAGACATGACCACTCATCGACATCGATAAAAAAGAGAAGAAAGAGCATTCAACATTCAAATGAAGGAATAAAACAAAATTCAAACAATTAGCAATTAGTATTTTGCACACTGAGCTGCATGCAGATTAGTAGAATACATTGACAATATGAAAACTTTAATAAATAAAATCGAAATACAATAGGAAAAAACAAAGGAAACTACTACCTGACATTACGAGCATCCAATAAATGCTGTGAAAATCGCCGGCACTGCGTTCGCTATAAAATTATTCAAACCAAAACCTACATTTTCGAGAAAATAATTATTAAGAAAAATAAAACACTTTACAAATTGCAACCGAGCGAGTGGCAGAGCAGTAGGAAGTTTGAGTGGTCCTTGCAGAACAAATGCACACATCATAGCGCACCCCACAACACGGAACAAATATAAAAAAGTTAATGTCGCAGAGAACAAAGTGCAGTACATTTTGCTCTCCGCGCTAAACTACTACAGATACTATATTTTGGAATCAGAAAAAATTCATTCGCCTTGCGGCCAACAAATCTTAACTTATTTATTGAAATCCAATCAACTATAGATATATAATCTACACATTATGATCAATCTGTAAAGGTAACATCATATCGTAAAATATAATAATGTAAAATTCTGGTACCTTACTGTTGGCGAAGAGTAATCCCACACCTTCCATACAAACTTGTAACAACCCGCCCTCCCCCGAGCTCATATCTTGCACCGGAAATTCCCCACCCAATTCCGGGGCGCTTCCTGCCACGCCACCCCTTTCCATCGCTTCCTTGATACAATAATACAACTCCTTACACTGCAAAAATTGAAACAGTTAAACCTCGCCAAAAGTTTTTCAATCAACTTGCCTTTTTCGTGTAATACTTGTGTAGCTGAGTTTGTTGTCCGTTTCGCCTCCATAAGCACAAAACCTTATTTTTAGGACTGTACGTCATATTTACTAATCGCTCGAACCACCACCTTTCCACTATAACACCAGAAACGGAACGTAGAACTAGACCATCATCACGAACTTCTAGAAATCTCAGTTCTCCACCACCATCGACGCCTTGATGAACAGTGAAACTTTGTCGGTGCAGCAGGCGTGAACCCAAGGGTTTTAAATCAATGTCATTTCCGTGCTAAAATTCATATTTGTTTATTTTAATTAAAACCTAGAATTAAAAACTTACCAAATTATTTATTTGGTCTAATAACAAATTAACTTCCTGACTATATACAAGGCCTATGTGGCATTTCCCCAAAAGTCTTCTAATCTTCCTCTTGACTTCGGCTTTATTTACATTTAACATAACCAGTATTGCAGTTAAATTGTACAACATTGTAGATAGCAAACGATCTTCATCATGTTCAAGTCTCTTCCTCTCAGTCTCGCTTAAACTTTTATATCTCTCCATCATTTCTCGTGGTCCCTACTCATTTGTAACCCATTATTTTACGTAATAATAGCAAGCCCTACAAAATTACCTGGTCCATTCCAACCATATCCCGCTCCTGAGATACAGCGTCCAGGAATGCATCTTCCCAAAACTGCATTTGATCCCAGAGCGTTGACCTGTCCTTTCCTATAAGGCCCTCGAACAGATACGTCCTTGCTGCTTCTGGAGAAGGCGACGTCGTAGTATTAACCATGTGTCCTCCGTGATATCTAAAACCCGTGCTCAGAGATGATTTGCTCGACCAAACGCTGGACGTGCGCTGCTTCGTTGGCTTCGGAAACTACAACAAAAGAATGATGTTCTTCCAAACCAGAAAGTGCTTAGATTTTTCCAAAACTTGGACGTGCTTAAGCGCCTAATGCACAAAGAATTACCTGAAGGTTCTCGACTTCAGTGTCGGAAACTGTTGAGCGGAAGGAAGACTGAAGACCACCTCGATTGAGATTACAAGCAGGTCCAGTTGTAATTGAACCGCCAGGAGAGAGTGTACCTCCAGAGCCATGCAAAGTGCCTTCTGCCTGCTAGACAACATAAAAATCAGGCATATTCATGCCTCTATACTTGGCAACAATTTATTATAAAATCGCATTAAAAATTTAATACATGGATATGCCTGACTAACACGACTTATACAGAAAGTATAGTTGGCTGGACGCACGACATGCTCTAATCTACCACTTTGTATAACTTACATCGGAGTCGAAGGATGTCAGCTTACTCAGCAACATGTTTTTCTTTTGGGTAAGCATGTCTTTAAACATATCTGCCGTGGATTGTTGGCCCTCGGATTCTGAGTCCTCGCCTTGAACTAATCGAACTTGAGGTGGTTCTAGAAATTAACCCTTGTTAAACTAGTATTTGACATAATTTAAGCTTGAATTACCAGCTTGTGAGGACTTTCTAGAGCTATCCCAGTCCGGAGACGCAGCTATTCGCGGACTTTGAGGCGAGGTTAGATTTTCCCTGCTACCTACAGGGCTTGAGCCTTGCGATGAAAGCAAGTGACTAGGAGTGTCCGTAACGGATGAGTCTGATAATTCTTTGCTCCAGTAATGAGTATGACAAATTTCTTGTAATTGAAACGCCGAAGCCATGCCACCTAATCCATAATTACCATACGTATGCTCTAAACCGTGCACAACAGCCAAAAGAACTTTCAAAACCCCTTTCCATATGGGTTTTGGTAGGCACTAAAAACATAACTGGCTTGATTAAAGCATTTTTACACTCATTTCAATACATACCACATCATCTATATGGTCATCCGGGCCAATCTTTCTCTCTAAGGTTTTATTTAATTTGCTAAGTACGAAGTTACGATATGATTCATCTTCCATTAATTTTTTCAGTCTATTTAATTTCAACCACCCAACACCTTCGCCTTCCAACACTTGACTAACAACCTATAATATCAATAGAATCTTTATTAAAGTCACAAGTACGATAAAACTAAGCTTACATCTTTGAGAAATGCTTGATTTTCCGCGTTATTAGCAGAACGTTCCACTGATTGGATACGTTGCATTTCTTCTCTTCTGGGAGTGTGTTTTATCAAAGAACTTTTTTCCACCAAACCTCTAGGTCCTCTAGGAAATGGTCCAAATACTCCACTCTTTGTATCTTTCTGCTTTGCTTGTTGTTGTTGCTGCTGCTGTTGCTGATGCTGTTGTTGATGTGCTTGAGATTGCGGAATGGATTTTTGGCTGCCTTTACTACCAACGCCAAACAAATCTGAGAACATGCTGGACGTAGTAGCTGCTATACCGTTCAAATCTGAACTAATATTTGAAAAGAAATCCCTACTGGTCCCGGCAATTAAACTGGAACTCGCAGCTTGAACTAAAGATGTGCTAGTAGATCCTCTCCTGGAATCCCCGGAACTTTGTAAATTGGAATCGCTCTGGAATTGCAACATTTTTATAACGACAAGGGCAATATTAAAGTCTAAACAATTTTACCCTGAGCAATCCTTTTTTGGTAGCAGCTTCCTTCGCTCCCTTCGTAAAATCGGCCATGGTAGATTTTCCGACATAAGCAAGATCTTCCATAGTATTTTTACTAACTCCAGCAGCGCTCTTACTTGCTTCCAGGGCTGATTTGGACGCCTCTTGAACGCTTTTGATGCCTCTTCCGCTGCCTTTTTGGCATGGCTTGCGAGCTAGAATTCAATACGTGCACAGGCAAGAACTTCTAACAAAAATAACCTCTTACCTTATCAAAGGGAGCAAAGATGTTGCTCTCTTCGGCTTCCGTTAGCTTCCCCTTGGCCTGGAATTTCAGCTAGAAAAAGAGAGGAGGTTAAGAAAAGCGCTGACGGGATATTTCGGGTAGGTAAGGAAGTGAAAGCGAAAAGCACCTTATCCATTTGTGCAAGCAAACCGTCCTGGCTACTCTGTCTAGTGGTTTCGCGTACCAGCTCCTTTGCTTGGGAAGCAAACTGTTCAAAAATGGAACCCTGCGAGCCCTGCCTTTGGACTTTCTCCCCCGTGCTGCTTGCCGACGAAGGAGCCGGACTACCGCTCCCGGACGACCCAAAACTAGAGGTTCTAGCTAATACATTTCCTACGCTTGGCTGCTTTTGCAAGCAAGGTGTGATTGGGGGCACCTACGTAATTTGTAGTGTAAGCGGTTCTACTGTCTAAGTGGCTTGCTGTGAGTGGACTTACAGGTGTTACAGAACGACCAAAGCGCGATTTCCTCGGCGTGGTTGGGCGCTCTGTGGTTTCGCTGGTGGTACTTGTAGGAGAACCGGGCTTTGCAGAACCACTCACCACCGTCTTCGGCGTGGTAGTCGAATTCGAATCGGATTCGTTCTCGAAACTTCCTCCTTCCTCCTTATCCTATTACAAAATAAATTTAAATACGTAACGATATTTCCTAATCATAATCACTTCAGCTCACCGTCTTGGCAGGAGCCGAAGTTTCATTTTGCTGCCGGTTCCCAAATTCTAGCTCTGAGTCTCGATTAAATGAAGGAGAACTTAGATCCGACTGACTGCTGCTAGAGGATGACTGTGGCGATTCTGGTCTATCTGTACTAGGGACCTCGCCTTTCGGATATTGCAACGCAGAAGGCGGATGATAAACCGATTCAGGATCTAAATTCGAAGACAAGCACATATTCTGAGCAGATTGATGCCGAAGTTCTTGATTTGACGGCCCTAAAACATGCCATTGATGTATCACATATCGAAATGTACGTTTCGATGTTACCTGGTGACAAGTCCGAAGATACCATTTCCGAAACAAAGTCGCTCAGCGATGAGTAACTGGAACTCGTGCTGTCGGCCCCCTCTGAATCAGATCCGCTTTCATCGGTGGGCTGACTCTCTTGATTCTGCAAACTTCTAAGAGCCCCATTCAGGGAACTGCCGTCGTCCCACACGACAAATTTAATGGGGTCTAAGGTATGAATATACCACTTTGGTTTGTCTCCTATCTGGGAGGGGTCCAATACTCCCGTATGAACTCTTTGAAAAGCTACGTTTGTAGGGGTGAGACACCATTCCGCCAAAAACTCCACTGCTTGCGTTCTAGCAAAGCGATTCAGAAATTGCGAAGTTCGCGGCCGTGACCGCAGAAAACTATTGATTTGAAACGCAACGACCGGGCGCGGATACAGCCTTAACGTTCGTGTGTGTTCCGTAAAATTGGCCAGGAGGTTTTGGGAATTGAAAAAACGAACCTGAAAGTAAACATTTTATAAGATTAAATCAACTTATTGTAGATTCTTTCTTCTCTACCATAGCAACGCGGGTAGCTACATCGACTGAATCAACATCATTTCCATAAATAATTGGGTTGAATGTTGTAGGAGGCGGAGATACTGACGGGCGATGTTGAGTAGATTGAGGCGAGACTCCTGGAATCGACATCCTTTGAGCTATATTGGGATTGACCGGAGACTGCATTGGTGTTAGCTCAGGGGAACTTGTTTTGTGTTTGGCTGTAGTGACACTGCGGAAAATTTGCAGTAGTATTGAAATTAAATGCATTTTTAGTAACAACCTTAGGGTGTTTGGACTTTGGATACTTTCCCTTCTTGAAGGCAGTAGTTGGGAATTGCTAGCTGATGGAGTTGACAAACTTCCGAGTGCCTAATAAATAGTAATAAAGTAGTCCTTATCTCCAACTAGTTTTACTAAATTCACTATCTATATCTAATACTGTCTACCTTACACTGTCCATAAGTTCTCGTCTACAACGCGGCAGCACTAATACTACAAGTTATGGATTCTGTCCTTTTCACTTACCGCAGTTTAAATTTTAAATCACAGTAAGTGCAAAGTCAGTTATGCTACATCTAAATGTGTTGAAGATTCTAGCCATGCCTAATACATGCAAAAGTGTGCAAAAGTAAGTAAGATATTTACTCCTGTGCCCACTTGATCCATCAGTTGCATAGCCTGAGGGTAAAGGTCAAACGTGAGAGAAGAAATAGAAAGCATAATAGGAGAATCAATACAACAACGTCAGAAATGTAAATAACACAATTTGTACGGCTCGGGGAATAAATAAATATAAAATTCGGACTAACATTGTCTGGGGTAGTATTTACCTGCTTCAAATAATTCTTTAGGATCGTAGCTTCGGGCTCAGGCAAGTTTGGAATTTCAGAGCTTCCTCCACTGGAATATAATTTGTTCGAGTCCAAATCAACTAACCATATATCATCTGGAAGCCTGAAAGGATTTTTAATGCATTTATTTGGATTAGCAAGCGATGCCAGTACCTGAAGTTCTTTTTGTACATCAAAAAACTTGCTGGAAGGCCAATTACGAAAGGCGTGGGGGCCAGCAGTAACTAAAATTAATGTTCTGTTACTGCCGAACTTTATTATAACTTTGCATATTTTCTACCTGTTCAGCACAGCTCATACATGTAGGCAACAACGGGATAACCGGAAACATGTATTCTAAAGGATAAATCATCGTAACAAAGGCCATCACAGACATGGAAAGGGCGTTATAGTCTCTAGATTGGAGAACTACTTTATTCTCTAATAAAATTAATGTCAGCACTTTTAAACACGTATCTACACCTGAAAAGGAATTGAATGTCACGTTGTGTAAACTATTAAAATTCAATTGCTTACCTAATAGTTCTAGAGGTAAATGCAATGGGAAGTCGACTAAAGAGAACCTAGTGTGATCAGGTAGCGCAAATGAGAGAGCCTGGTGTACACTAGAGGATAAAACTTCGACTTCGACCCTGAAATAGAGCCCAACATGAATAATTGAGCAAGGAACGCCTCGAATATCCTACTTGGTTTTCCCTGGAATAGGCACCGGGGCAGAAAGCAGTCTCAAAATCCAAGTTTCTATCTCCCTAACATCATATAATACTATAGAAGGCGTTGCTTCAGTCGCTTGACTAGTTATCACACTCCAAACCGTATCCCTGTGGAACCAAGCTAAAATATAATAACCAAGGTGCAAAATTAAAACATATTTACCTTCCGATTTGTCTAGACGCTCCTACGCGTTTCGAGCTCGAGGACTCGTTACAAGCGTCGATGAGTTTCTTCAAGATAAACAAACATTCGCGAAACGTAGTAAAAAACGGGTGATGAGAGACTAAACAAAGAGATGTGAGCGAGTGGTTCCTAATCCTCTGTAACATTTGCACGTTAGCTTGCGTTTGACATCTAGTAAATTAGTACCTGTCGCTTTCTACTGGCTCTCGGGGACGGCGAGTGGCTGCCCCCGCTCTCGGAATCATTGCTGGGGGCAGTAATTCCAAGCCGGGGCGGATGCGACGCACCAGCATTGTTGTTTTGAGCAACCCCATCAGAGTCTCTTCGACTCGGACAATCTCTTTCAGAGTCGCTAGGTCCTACATTGCTACTTCTGTAATCACTACAACTACATGTTAACACAAGTCTCTAATAGTTAACGGCTAACCTCACCTAGAAAAGGCAGAATCGGAACTCTTCTCCATGCTCTTCCTCCAGGAGTCGCGCCGAAACGTCGAACTGCTCCTCCCAGCAACCGTTCCGCTCTGGTACTTCTCGACGGGTCGGTAGAAATTAACACAGATGCCAAAACGCGTTTTCCCTGAATCTTTGTCTGTGAGAGTGAATACGAAAGATGATGCTTCCCTAAGAGCCGTCCTTCGTGGACCCACCGAAGAACACCCCTCTGGCTGGCAGAAATACACCATATCCAGCGGCATGGGAAAATCTTTGTGATCTTGAGTTGGGTACCGACGAAGAAGCTCGGGCACCTGTAAATTGTTATTTAGTAATTTGCGTTTTCAACAATTAAATGTGCTGTAAAGTGTAAGGTATAGTGATGCCACAGCTGACATTTATTGGAATTCCAATGTCTTTACATTTTGATCTCTCTAAGACGTGTTCGAATTAAAACAAATAATTTCTGGAACTGAGAGTATTATGTAAATTTGGAATACGCTTCAAATAAGAGTCACAAGGAGAGCATGAGGAGGATGATCAAGCACAGCTACATTTTTTCTGCTAAAAAACTCTTGATAATGATAGCCGTCTAGCAAGGTGATGAGGCACGAGTCTGGCACACACTTTCCCTTTCTTTAAGTCCTCAGTTAAAATTAGTCTACATGTTTCCGGGTTCATGTAAAGCTTTTCAGACATAATTTATAAAATAATTCGACGGTCTTGTGCTAGCAGTTTCCTTACAGTTTAAATATTTTCCGGTATTCTAGCCGCCATCTTCGCGGGGATCTCGGAGTTGATCACTCAATAACTTTGGTGCTCATGAAGTTTGATTTTCCACACAGAATTATCATGTTATACGTTTCTGTTGCCATTTTCCAAGTTTTAAAGTAAACTCTTATTTAAATCTTTATTTTATTTTCAATTATTCTGGCAACACTATGTAAAAACGCTTAGTTTATTTGCCCATACCTAAGCAACGTATCAGAATAAACAATTGAAAATCGGTATACATCGGTAATAAATCACCAGGTCTAGATGGTATTACTGCAAACGTATTAAAAGAAATTGCAGATCAAATAGTGCATCCGTTAGTTCGAATAATTAATTTATCTTTCGAAAAAGCAGAATGCCCGAATCACTTTAAAACTGCTGTTATCAAACCACTATACAAAAACGGTGACCAAGAAATACTAGAAAATTATCGTCCAATATCATTAATATCAAATTTGGCAAAAATATTTGAAAAAGCGGTTAAACATAGACTTGATAATTTCATTGCTAAAAATAAAATCTTATCCGACAATCAGTTTGGTTTTCGTGAAAAAAGAAGTACACAAGATGCGATAGCAAAATTAACTAGCATTATATATAATAATTTAGATGACAGTAGTCCTACAGTAGCAGTTTTTATAGATCTAGCTAAGGCCTTTGACACTGTCAGCCACTTAAGATTGTTAGAAAAACTTGAACATATGGGAATTAGAGGCAGGGTAAATAAATTACTTAAAAGTTATTTATCTAGCCGAAAGCAATATGTACAAGTTGAAGATATAATAAGTGATTGTTTGATAATCAAATCTGGTGTACCTCAAGGAACAATCCTCGGTCCAATCTTATTTACTCTATATATTAACGATCTACTTTTAGCTAACCGTTCTGGTGAAATTTTGGCATACGCTGACGATACTGTAGTGGTATATAAAGCGGAAGATTGGGAAACAGTAAAAGAACTTGTAGAAAAAGACTTGACGCAAATAAAACTTTGGTTAGATTTGAATCTATTGTCAATGAACATTAAAAAAACAAATTTTATAACTTTTGCTTCATACAAAAAAAATCTTCCAAATTATTCTCAAATAATCCTTCATGATGAAGGATGTGTGAGCCAAAACTGTAATTGTTCTACATTCATTAACAAAACTACTACAGTTAAGTATCTAGGTATAACAATAGACTCATGTTTTAAATGGGATATCCACTTATCGCTATTAGTAAAAAAAATACGTGGTTTTTGTTATGTTTTTAAAAATTTAAAAGAATTTTTACCTTTCCCAGTCTTAAAAAGGATTTATCAAGCCTTGGTTGAGTCCCATCTCACCTATGGCATTATAGGTTGGGGTGGAGCATATAAGACATATTTGCATAATCTCGAAGTTGCTCAAAAACTTATATTAAAAATAATATTAAAAAAACCAATGTTGACTCATTCAGATGAAGTTTTTAAGTTATCCCAAGTACTCGACGTCAAAACACTATTTGTCAAGTCTGTTTTATTGCGAGCCTTTTATAATGAATCAGTTGCTAATTACTATGAGGATAAAAACTGTTATAGGACAAGAAGTCACAAAAACAAAATTTTGAATTTTCCTATTGTTAACAAGTCCCACGGTCAAAGAAGTTACAAATATCTGTTAATCAAAATTTATAATTCAGTTCCCTTTCAAATTAAACATGAAACAATTTATAAAATTTATGTACAAAAAATTAAGAAATGGCTGCTGGACTGTACAAGCAATAAATATTTTCATGAAATTTTTTAACCTAATTCTTAACGTAATTCTAACTCTTATTAACTCTTACTCAATCCTGTGTTGTTGGTGCTACATAGTAACTGTTAACCTATATGGGTTTTTTCAATACATAGTCTTAAGTTAAAATATGTTGATTACAATACTGTCCATCTCGGGCGACTATACAATAATTATTTATTTTAGACTCACGTACAAGTTTTATAAACTTAAGTGAGTAGTTCCTGTTTATTTTATTTTGAAGTACTATATTTTCTTTTGTATAAACGTTTAATTTGTTTCTGAAATAAAATAAATAAATAAAAAATAAATAAAAATATAGATAAAAGGCTATAGGTACTATCCCCCACTGTACTTCCTATATTATTTAATTTTGAGTTCTGCACTTAATTCCGGAACTTAATTGTTTTACATTGTAGATAGATGTCAAAATTGTGGAACGGATAGGTAGGGACAGATCTGTTACAATTAATAGCAGACGATTAAAGCATCGTAGTCTAAAGAGAACATAACTTTCCGCACGCATTTGAGTCAAGTTATAATCATATTGATAGGTGTGATCTTACAAATCTCATTTGTGTGACAAATGTCAACTGTTTTTGACAAATATAAAATTGAAAAAGTAAATTTCTTCTAAAATCCGAAGCCGTAGTAGAAAAAATAGTATGTAACACACATGTGGAAAGGCCGTTCGTAAACTTACGTGAATGAAACACTCATTGGCGTTCGTGTTCCATCATTCACATACGTTTTCCAATGGCATTCCTTCCACACTCATATTATAATATACTAATATACATAGGATACCTAGAGTGTAGGCTAAATAAATTAGATATGATATACTAAATCAAGGTTTGGTACAAATTTTGTAGCCCGAATTTCATCTGCGCTATCTGTCCGCATGGACTCCTAACTAAAACCAAAACACGAATTTCGTTATAAACCTCACCATTTCATTTATTAGTTAATTCAATTTATACTTTATTTTCCTATCTGATTATATTTAGTTTATATTAGATTTTCCAAAAAGGTAGTCAAAGCTTAGTTAAGTAAGAAGTTAAAGAAAATTAGTGAAATTTTAACCATATGATTTCCAATCATTAACAATAATTAGCATAAGCTAGTAAGAAGTATATAATATTTTTATCTATTCCAGTGGGATAAATAACTCATTACGTCAGTCATTTGACACCATTTCCGTTAGATAATCAAGCTCACTACACCGCTCAGTTATGTAATCGCTTCATTAACTAACCGAGTGGTGTAATGGCTTCATTACCTAACTGATATAGTGTCAAATGAATGACATAATGACATTTTCCTACTAAAATATTTTTGAAAATGGCAGATCTGACATTTCTCTTAATGCACTTTTCTCAATTTTGGGCAGTTGTAGATAAAAAAATTTACAATGCATGTGTGATAATGCATCATTAATATAACTGTGTGTTTGAATAACTCGTGCTACGAACTCGTTTGTAACTTACTAACACTTATATTAATGATGCTCTTATCCCACTAGTACAGTAAATAAATATTTGAGTATCAATCTCTTTAAAACATCATTCGGCCTATTAATGAAATCACACATCTTGATCATTTAATTATATAATATTGACAAAAATTAATATTTAGCTTCTAATAACAAAACATATGATTTACAAAGAGAAGTAATTATTTGACCCATATTACACTGCTTGTACTTACGCTACATATAATATTTTAATATCAAAATATTTATAACAATAAAAGTTCTATATAAAAATGTTTCTTTTCCTTTGAATAATATAGTTCTCCTTTTATGTTAATTACATGAACTGTAACGCCCATTGAATTTGTGCGTTACTTTTGCGATTCGCTCCTCGATGCAGCTCACATCTCTAATATTATTATCCCGCGCGCTTCTCTTTTAACTGGCCGCGGCGCGGACGAATTTGGTTTTTCCGAAAAACACACGAACTTCGATAATAAGGTAAATGGAAAAGGATTGGCTGTGCTCACGGACAAATTCAAGCCACCTGTGGGATTTGAATAGGTTAATGTAGTATAAGCCGTTTCCTAGCCGTAATTTTGTTTCTATTAACAATTGAGGCGTACGCTTTGCGGCGTCCTTTCGAAACGCACGTGAGGCTGATTTTCGTCTCTGGCATTTGTTGCCACTCCCACAACGCAATGTTCTCGTCTTTAGGCATGCAGTTCGCAGCTCGCATTTTCCGTCCACGACCGTGCAGAAAATTTCTCCAGGAATGCCGAGTCTTCCCGAGTGTCGTTTCCGAGGGCGTTTGTGAAACCGTTGTAAAAACGGTAAGTACATGCAACTTAAATTTCAGCGTTGTTTGTGTCGGTAAAGAACGTTTGTCACTACAGTACTGCGTGCTTTTAATGCGAAGGCCTTCGCACAAAATAAACCGCACGTGTTAATGTAATATGTAGATTTATCAATGCTCGATGGCGTTTTCACATAGGGATAGCTGAAATTGTGTATGCACCTTGTAAAAAATTCTCGCAGTGTGTCCTTGGGCACCCGGCTCACATTATTTCCAATTTATACAGTTTTATGCCAGTGGAAGTGAGCTACCTTTCATAAAATTAGCTGGATGGTTGCATTACATTCACATTTCCAGATTGTTACATATCACACTATTTTGTGTCACTATAATTGTGATGGAGACTCCTGTTACCATTTTTTGTTAAGTACTATTAAGCAGCAGGCATTGCCTGATTTATTTTGTTATTTATCCCTTTTAGGATTGCGAGCTAATTGTAAGTAATTTACTTTTGTTACTTTTGAGCGAATGGTGAAATTAAAGTTTTCCGCCGTTGTTGGTTATACTTGTTATATTGTATCAATCCTCCATAAACCTGTTTATTTTTGAGTATAGGTATGAAGTTCAAAGAAATTAAAGGTAGGTGATTTGATTTTTTAGCTAGATTTGGTTTGTGTTCTGTTTAACTACTGGTGCCCAAATTGTTAAATTTATGAAGATTATTTTATATCAATACGGATCGCTGCCTAGTTCTTACTCACACCATTATTCTGCCGAGAGTTAAAGCTAGCTAGTGCTGTGCCATCTCTCGTTTAAGGGTGGCACACAACGTTCTTGTGGTGTTACCACTTAAACTTTTGTTTATACCATTGCATTGAGCTATAGGTAAACATAAACAGTATTTACAAGGCATATAAGCTGTCGTATTGTTTAACATATTGCTTGCTAAAATGATGTATAGCTTGACGAAAGGAAGTTGAGAGTGTGTTCATTAGAGCTTGCTTAATAACACATATTTTCGTTTATCAATTGTTTTATACCTTGCCTCCTAAAAAGTTTATTTTTTTATACTGTAAACTGTGAACTCCACACAACACAATCGCTTAACGTAATTTCCTCCCGTGCCCACAAAAGCTTAAATTATGAAAAACATGTTTTTTTCCTAAAGTGCATAATAATGTATTTTTTCCAAATACCAAATTTATGGTTTGCCATCCGAAATAAAAGTTGTCAAGCAGTGGCGGACGCTGCTTAGGGGTTCGAGCCTCCCAGACGCCAACAGCCCGAAACGTAACTATTTTATAATTGAAAATATATTTTATCCGCAAACGTCACAAAAGTGACACAAAATCGTTGCTCTATTTCTTTCTTTCTATGTTTGTTCGCTATCTCTCCGAAGATACTAAACCGATTAAATTGTATGATGGCTTAAAATTTTGCTAATTTTTAGACTTAGATCGTAGGCTAGTTTTTATTTTCAAAAAGAGTACGAAAAAGTTTTAATTTAAATAAACCTTTAAGCAGCGGATCGGAGCATCTGTCGCCGTGGCTTATGGTGTGACAGCTGCTGTGGCCGTGTGCTATTAGCTCGGATGATTCAGTATGTTCATATATCATTACAGTAGCGCGTTATTTGAACAACAGAGGTTGGCGCAGGGGTACAGTGCTCGCCTGTCACGTGGGTGGACTGGGTTCAATTCCCGGCCGATGCATCTTTTTTTATTAAATTTATATTAATGAAATTTAGCTGAATACGTTTGCGGATAAAATAGTATATGTTATTAGGAGTAAAAGTGACACTTTATGTGGCGAAGCTGAAGTTTATTTAGCCGAACGTCAGTGATAATCTACTATTATAATTTATCCTACCGTTATAATATAACAAGGTTACAAAAAGCATTGGTCGGTTTCAATACGTAATAAAACCCCATACACTTCACTTATGAAATCAATGATAATTTCTTCATAAATAGAAAACTTGGGAGTTTTCTTTCAATGTTTAACATTCTCCGAAAGTGACAGTTTGGTGTACTGTTTCATCGTCAAAGATTGTCGGCCCTTATTTTTTCGAGGAAAATGATGAAACGGTAACGGTTACATCTGAAAGACATTACAGGCTTCAAAGATTTGGTTGCAAATAGGGGAGGAGATAGTAAATGAGTATTGGTTTCAACAAGACGGTGCTACCAATTACACCGCATTCTTGTCTCTTTTTAAGTAATGTTTAGATCATTTTACATAATATCGGCTGCAGTTGGAACGCGTTTATTTATATTGGGGGAGTGATGCTGTTTCGTGCAGTTTTATTCAACAAATTACAGAAAATTGCATAGTTGATAAGATTCAGGTTAGAGGCCTGTTGTTAGCGAAAGGAGGGCCTCCACCGGTATTAAATTTTAACTATCAAGATAAAGTTGCAACTCCTAATTTTACATAACATTCTTCTGCGGAGATTTACAAGAAAAACAAATTAATTTGTGTTGTTTTCGATTATTATACACATTATTATTATGTTTTTTTGTTTTTTAACTCTTATGTATATTTTTTATTCTGTATACATGAGTCCGTGGAGTTTAATTTTGAAAAGCCCGCCTTTCCCTGCTCAACTTTAGCTGCGACCGCGCCAAGGCTCTGATAAGTGAGTGGGGTCTGCGAATACATGAAATTTTTATATTTATTTATTACCAATGTATCTTGCATGTGAAATTTACCAGCAACTTTCAACGTAGTTTATATACCTAGAACAAGGATCTTTGGTCATTTCAACATGTACTTAAAATGCATATTTTGTTGTAAAATGAGTTTTAAAGCGTATCTCTGTTCGTTGAGCCGTACCACCATCAGTATTTCGATATTGTTTTTCCTTGTAGAATTTTTTCGCCGAACCCGTTTCAGCTAGTTTTACTGATAACGCGCAGGTAGAGAGCGGATGACCGAGCAAGCAACATGCTAGAGTGTCAGGCGGCCGGACCGGGTTCGAACCCTGACGACGACACCGAGATTTTAAATATCGTACTCTTTCCGGCTACCACCCTAACAGCTGTGGTAGTGGTAGTCGTTAACCCCTAATAAGTGTCCTAACTTTGGACGATTAAGACCAGCCACTACCCGATTCACGAGTAAAAAGGGCTCATAGAACCACTTCGTTGTTAGAAAACAGGCCACTGGCCTCCGGCCTTATAACATGAAGAAGAAAAAGCCCAGGTGGAATTCTTACGATATTATGGAAACCTCTTGTTGCAGTCAAACCTTCAAAGCTAATCTGCTTAAATGTAATATTATTAATGTTATATTAATAGTTCTCTAAAATTTCCTGTATTACTTTCATTTCTAAATCGTAGTCTAGTTCTGCGTGTTGTGCAGCTGAGTAAACATTTTCAAGGTCCAAAAATTTCTCATCACGAGGAGGTGAGACTTCTTCCTTCATAATTTTTGACGAGCAAACGCCTGTTTAAGATCCGCCTCCATCTAGATCAGCTACTGAACATATAATAAGCTTATTAAATGTCGTAGACAGGGATTTACCGATAACAAGTTGTATGTTAAATACCCCAATTTAATTGTATGAACCTTTGGTATACATACACCTGGCTGTTACCAATACTATACCTATAATGTGTAGCTAGTTAAAAAAGGGATACATTTCTGGCCACTCTGGAAATTGTCTGACGAGAGTCATCCGAGTATAACAACTACATATTACTTTGCTTCAATGGGTTTAGACGGAAAATTTTACAAATATAGTGATGAATGTCAAATGTCAACAACCGCAAGAAAATTTTTTTGCGATTGAACGTTTTGATGTAACAAGTGTGTACACTTCAATATGACAATATATAATAATTCAAAACCAAATATAATTTTGAAATACCCGACGTGCAGCTGTAGAAGTAATTAATCCGGTGCCTGATAACAATAACAGGTTTTGAGCAGATCTTAATACTAGATTGAATAACCGTAATTATAAAGGTGGCTCGTGTTGTTTGAATACCTTGAGAACGAGGATACTAGGAAACGTGGACTCCTGTGATACACTATCTAAAGCATTACAACCACTGTGCGTTATACGGCCACGCCCCACAGATTACGCTGCACTTGAACGACAAATCAGCGTTACGTCACTCCGCGCACCTGACACAGAAGACTATAAATAGCCCCACAACGACCTTCACTTCTGAGTGCGACTTTCACTCTAATGATGCAAGCTGCAAGGCCTTGCAAAACATTAGTGAATATGGATGCACAAACTGCAACAAGGCCAAATCTGCCTAAGTATCCTCGTTCTCAAGGTACCTACTCAAACAACACGAGCCACGAAATTCTGTGTTAACAAGAATAATTCGAGTAACCGCGAAAGCCTCAAACAGTATCAAACATATTTTTGTTAGTAATTGAAATAATTCGTCGTTATACCCAACATTCAACGCTGTTCTAAAATATACTAATTCACATGCATAATATTGAGGTAATGAAAATAAAAGAATACTACGAAAAATTGAGCTAACACTGATTACAGAAAAATCAAATTATATACTATGTGTAGAGAAATGACAAGCCTCAATTATGACATCAAGAAAAGAGATAACTACATCCTAGCACACAATACCACAATAAATATACACAAATTATACAAACTGAAGTAAGAAGTTAAATAAAACCGTAATGAAAAGTAATGGCAATTTTATGAGACGAGTAGTAAACAACATGACAAACTTCATCATTTTTACAACTCGATCTATCCGAAAACATAAGATGCTGACTAAAACACTAGGGATGAATTATAGCCTTCAAACAGGGAAGCAGGCATATAACGAAAGAAACCGAAAATAAGTGAAAGGCTGGAAAAACTAATGCAACAAGACAGATATGAAAGGACGACAAATATAACGATGTGGATATTTCAAAATAATGGAGATATAAAGGTTGCCAAACAAAGCTTTACTATAGAAACACCTTACACAAACAAGATCAGAAATAAATACAACTGTACAAAAGTGTGCTAGCCAAATCACCAGAAAAACTGTAAGAAAACAGTGGGTGCCGGAGGGAAAGCATATACATAACTGTTCGAAGCTAATTCTGACAAATCACAAAGGCTGCTTTTAATGTCAGTCGTCTCTGGCATTTGTTGCCACTCCCACAACGCAATGTTCTCGTCTTTAGGCATGCAGTTCGCAGCTCGCATTTTCCGTCCACGACCGTGCAGAAAATTTCTCCAGGAATGCCGAGTCTTCCCGAGTGTCGTTTCCGAGGGCGTTTGTGAAACCGTTGTAAAAACGGTAAGTACATGCAACTTAAATTTCAGCGTTGTTTGTGTCGGTAAAGAACGTTTGTCACTACAGTACTGCGTGCTTTTAATGCGAAGGCCTTCGCACAGAATAAACCGCACGTGTTAATGTAATATGTAGATTTATCAATGCTCGATGGCGTTTTCACATAGGGATAGCTGAAATTGTGTATGCACCTTGTAAAAAATTCTCGCAGTGTGTCCTTGGGCACCCGGCTCACATTATTTCCAATTTATACAGTTTTATGCCAGTGGAAGTGAGCTACCTTTCATAAAATTAGCTGGATGGTTGCATTACATTCACATTTCCAGATTGTTACATATCACACTATTTTGTGTCACTATAATTGTGATGGAGACTCCTGTTACCATTTTTTGTTAAGTACTATTAAGCAGCAGGCATTGCCTGATTTATTTTGTTATTTATCCCTTTTAGGATTGCGAGCTAATTGTAAGTAATTTACTTTTGTTACTTTTGAGCGAATGGTGAAATTAAAGTTTTCCGCCGTTGTTGGTTATACTTGTTATATTGTATCAATCCTCCATAAACCTGTTTATTTTTGAGTATAGGTATGAAGTTCAAAGAAATTAAAGGTAGGTGATTTGATTTTTTAGCTAGATTTGGTTTGTGTTCTGTTTAACTACTGGTGCCCAAATTGTTAAATTTATGAAGATTATTTTATATCAATACGGATCGCTGCCTAGTTCTTACTCACACCATTATTCTGCCGAGAGTTAAAGCTAGCTAGGGCTATGCCATCTCTCGTTTAAGGGTGGCACACAACGTTCTTGTGGTGTTACCACTTAAACTTTTGTTTATACCATTGCATTGAGCTATAGGTAAACATAAACAGTATTTACAAGGCATATAAGCTGTCGTATTGTTTAACATATTGCTTGCTAAAATGATGTATAGCTTGACGAAAGGAAGTTGAGAGTGTGTTCATTAGAGCTTGCTTAATAACACATATTTTCGTTTATCAATTGTTTTTACCTTGCCTCCTAAAAAGTTTATTTTTTTATACTGTAAACTGTGAACTCCACACAACACAATCGCTTAACGTAATTTCCTCCCGTGCCCACAAAAGCTTAAATTATGAAAAACATGTTTTTTTCCTAAAGTGCATAATAATGTATTTTTTCCAAATACCAAATTTATGGTTTGCCATCCGAAATAAAAGTTGTCAAGCAGTGGCGGACGCTGCTTAGGGGTTCGAGCCTCCCAGACGCCAACAGCCCGAAACGTAACTATTTTATAATTGAAAATATATTTTATCCGCAAACGTCACAAAAGTGACACAAAATCGTTGCTCTATTTCTTTCTTTCTATGTTTGTTCGCTATCTCTCCGAAGATACTAAACCGATTAAATTGTATGATGGCTTAAAATTTTGCTAATTTTTAGACTTAGATCGTAGGCTAGTTTTTATTTTCAAAAAGAGTACGAAAAAGTTTTAATTTAAATAAACCTTTAAGCAGCGGATCGGAGCATCTGTCGCCGTGGCTTATGGTGTGACAGCTGCTGTGGCCGTGTGCTATTAGCTCGGATGATTCAGTATGTTCATATATCATTACAGTAGCGCGTTATTTGAACAACAGAGGTTGGCGCAGGGGTACAGTGCTCGCCTGTCACGTGGGTGGACTGGGTTCAATTCCCGGCCGATGCATCTTTTTTTATTAAATTTATATTAATGAAATTTAGCTGAATACGTTTGCGGATAAAATAGTATATGTTATTAGGAGTAAAAGTGACACTTTATGTGGCGAAGCTGAAGTTTATTTAGCCGAACGTCAGTGATAATCTACTATTATAATTTATCCTACCGTTATAATATAACAAGGTTACAAAAAGCATTGGTCGGTTTCAATACGTAATAAAACCCCATACACTTCACTTATGAAATCAATGATAATTTCTTCATAAATAGAAAACTTGGGAGTTTTCTTTCAATGTTTAACATTCTCCGAAAGTGACAGTTTGGTGTACTGTTTCATCGTCAAAGATTGTCGGCCCTTATTTTTTCGAGGAAAATGATGAAACGGTAACGGTTACATCTGAAAGACATTACAGGCTTCAAAGATTTGGTTGCAAATAGGGGAGGAGATAGTAAATGAGTATTGGTTTCAACAAGACGGTGCTACCAATTACACCGCATTCTTGTCTCTTTTTAAGTAATGTTTAGATCATTTTACATAATATCGGCTGCAGTTGGAACGCGTTTATTTATATTGGGGGAGTGATGCTGTTTCGTGCAGTTTTATTCAACAAATTACAGAAAATTGCATAGTTGATAAGATTCAGGTTAGAGGCCTGTTGTTAGCGAAAGGAGGGCCTCCACCGGTATTAAATTTTAACTATCAAGATAAAGTTGCAACTCCTAATTTTACATAACATTCTTCTGCGGAGATTTACAAGAAAAACAAATTAATTTGTTTTGTTTTCGATTATTATACACATTATTATTATGTTTTTTTGTTTTTTAACTCTTATGTATATTTTTTATTCTGTATACATGAGTCCGTGGAGTTTAATTTTGAAAAGCCCGCCTTTCCCTGCTCAACTTTAGCTGCGACCGCGCCAAGGCTCTGATAAGTGAGTGGGGTCTGCGAATACATGAAATTTTTATATTTATTTATTACCAATGTATCTTGCATGTGAAATTTACCAGCAACTTTCAACGTAGTTTATATACCTAGAACAAGGATCTTTGGTCATTTCAACATGTACTTAAAATGCATATTTTGTTGTAAAATGAGTTTTAAAGCGTATCTCTGTTCGTTGAGCCGTACCACCATCAGTATTTCGATATTGTTTTTCCTTGTAGAATTTTTTCGCCGAACCCGTTTCAGCTAGTTTTACTGATAACGCGCAGGTAGAGAGCGGATGACCGAGCAAGCAACATGCTAGAGTGTCAGGCGGCCGGACCGGGTTCGAACCCTGACGACGACACCGAGATTTTAAATATCGTACTCTTTCCGGCTACCACCCTAACAGCTGTGGTAGTGGTAGTCGTTAACCCCTAATAAGTGTCCTAACTTTGGACGATTAAGGCCAGCCACTACCCGATTCACGAGTAAAAAGGGCTCATAGAACCACTTTGTTGTTAGAAAACAGGCCACTGGCCTCCGGCCTTATAACATGAAGAAGAAAAAGCCCAGGTGGAATTCTTACGATATTATGGAAACCTCTTGTTGCAGTCAAACCTTCAAAGCTAATCTGCTTAAATGTAATATTATTAATGTTATATTAATAGTTCTCTAAAATTTCCTGTATTACTTTCATTTCTAAATCGTAGTCTAGTTCTGCGTGTTGTGCAGCTGAGTAAACATTTTCAAGGTCCAAAAATTTCTCATCACGAGGAGGTGAGACTTCTTCCTTCATAATTTTTGACGAGCAAACGCCTGTTTAAGATCCGCCTCCATCTAGATCAGCTACTGAACATATAATAAGCTTATTAAATGTCGTAGACAGGGATTTACCGATAACAAGTTGTATGTTAAATACCCCAATTTAATTGTATGAACCTTTGGTATACATACACCTGGCTGTTACCAATACTATACCTATAATGTGTAGCTAGTTAAAAAAGGGATACATTTCTGGCCACTCTGGAAATTGTCTGACGAGAGTCATCCGAGTATAACAACTACATATTACTTTGCTTCAATGGGTTTAGACGGAAAATTTTACAAATATAGTGATGAATGTCAAATGTCAACAACCGCAAGAAAATTTTTTTGCGATTGAACGTTTTGATGTAACAAGTGTGTACACTTCAATATGACAATATATAATAATTCAAAACCAAATATAATTTTGAAATACCCGACGTGCAGCTGTAGAAGTAATTAATCCGGTGCCTGATAACAATAACAGGTTTTGAGCAGATCTTAATACTAGATTGAATAACCGTAATTATAAAGGTGGCTCGTGTTGTTTGAATACCTTGAGAACGAGGATACTAGGAAACGTGGACTCCTGTGATACACTATCTAAAGCATTACAACCACTGTGCGTTATACGGCCACGCCCCACAGATTACGCTGCACTTGAACGACAAATCAGCGTTACGTCACTCCGCGCACCTGACACAGAAGACTATAAATAGCCCCACAACGACCTTCACTTCTGAGTGCGACTTTCACTCTAATGATGCAAGCTGCAAGGCCTTGCAAAACATTAGTGAATATGGATGCACAAACTGCAACAAGGCCAAATCTGCCTAAGTATCCTCGTTCTCAAGGTACCTACTCAAACAACACGAGCCACGAAATTCTGTGTTAACAAGAATAATTCGAGTAACCGCGAAAGCCTCAAACAGTATCAAACATATTTTTGTTAGTAATTGAAATAATTCGTCGTTATACCCAACATTCAACGCTGTTCTAAAATATACTAATTCACATGCATAATATTGAGGTAATGAAAATAAAAGAATACTACGAAAAATTGAGCTAACACTGATTACAGAAAAATCAAATTATATACTATGTGTAGAGAAATGACAAGCCTCAATTATGACATCAAGAAAAGAGATAACTACATCCTAGCACACAATACCACAATAAATATACACAAATTATACAAACTGAAGTAAGAAGTTAAATAAAACCGTAATGAAAAGTAATGGCAATTTTATGAGACGAGTAGTAAACAACATGACAAACTTCATCATTTTTACAACTCGATCTATCCGAAAACATAAGATGCTGACTAAAACACTAGGGATGAATTATAGCCTTCAAACAGGGAAGCAGGCATATAACGAAAGAAACCGAAAATAAGTGAAAGGCTGGAAAAACTAATGCAACAAGACAGATATAAAAGGACGACAAATATAACGATGTGGATATTTCAAAATAATGGAGATATAAAGGTTGCCAAACAAAGCTTTACTATAGAAACACCTTACACAAACAAGATCAGAAATAAATGCAACTGTACAAAAGTGTGCTAGCCAAATCACCAGAAAAACTGTAAGAAAACAGTGGGTGCCGGAGGGAAAGCATATACATAACTGTTCGAAGCTAATTCTGACAAATCACAAAGGCTGCTTTTAATGTCAGTCGTCTCTGGCATTTGTTGCCACTCCCACAACGCAATGTTCTCGTCTTTAGGCATGCAGTTCGCAGCTCGCATTTTCCGTCCACGACCGTGCAGAAAATTTCTCCAGGAATGCCGAGTCTTCCCGAGTGTCGTTTCCGAGGGCGTTTGTGAAACCGTTGTAAAAACGGTAAGTACATGCAACTTAAATTTCAGCGTTGTTTGTGTCGGTAAAGAACGTTTGTCACTACAGTACTGCGTGCTTTTAATGCGAAGGCCTTCGCACAGAATAAACCGCACGTGTTAATGTAATATGTAGATTTATCAATGCTCGATGGCGTTTTCACATAGGGATAGCTGAAATTGTGTATGCACCTTGTAAAAAATTCTCGCAGTGTGTCCTTGGGCACCCGGCTCACATTATTTCCAATTTATACAGTTTTATGCCAGTGGAAGTGAGCTACCTTTCATAAAATTAGCTGGATGGTTGCATTACATTCACATTTCCAGATTGTTACATATCACACTATTTTGTGTCACTATAATTGTGATGGAGACTCCTGTTACCATTTTTTGTTAAGTACTATTAAGCAGCAGGCATTGCCTGATTTATTTTGTTATTTATCCCTTTTAGGATTGCGAGCTAATTGTAAGTAATTTACTTTTGTTACTTTTGAGCGAATGGTGAAATTAAAGTTTTCCGCCGTTGTTGGTTATACTTGTTATATTGTATCAATCCTCCATAAACCTGTTTATTTTTGAGTATAGGTATGAAGTTCAAAGAAATTAAAGGTAGGTGATTTGATTTTTTAGCTAGATTTGGTTTGTGTTCTGTTTAACTACTGGTGCCCAAATTGTTAAATTTATGAAGATTATTTTATATCAATACGGATCGCTGCCTAGTTCTTACTCACACCATTATTCTGCCGAGAGTTAAAGCTAGCTAGGGCTGTGCCATCTCTCGTTTAAGGGTGGCACACAACGTTCTTGTGGTGTTACCACTTAAACTTTTGTTTATACCATTGCATTGAGCTATAGGTAAACATAAACAGTATTTACAAGGCATATAAGCTGTCGTATTGTTTAACATATTGCTTGCTAAAATGATGTATAGCTTGACGAAAGGAAGTTGAGAGTGTGTTCATTAGAGCTTGCTTAATAACACATATTTTCGTTTATCAATTGTTTTATACCTTGCCTCCTAAAAAGTTTATTTTTTTATACTGTAAACTGTGAACTCCACACAACACAATCGCTTAACGTAATTTCCTCCCGTGCCCACAAAAGCTTAAATTATGAAAAACATGTTTTTTTCCTAAAGTGCATAATAATGTATTTTTTCCAAATACCAAATTTATGGTTTGCCATCCGAAATAAAAGTTGTCAAGCAGTGGCGGACGCTGCTTAGGGGTTCGAGCCTCCCAGACGCCAACAGCCCGAAACGTAACTATTTTATAATTGAAAATATATTTTATCCGCAAACGTCACAAAAGTGACACAAAATCGTTGCTCTATTTCTTTCTTTCTATGTTTGTTCGCTATCTCTCCGAAGATACTAAACCGATTAAATTGTATGATGGCTTAAAATTTTGCTAATTTTTAGACTTAGATCGTAGGCTAGTTTTTATTTTCAAAAAGAGTACGAAAAAGTTTTAATTTAAATAAACCTTTAAGCAGCGGATCGGAGCATCTGTCGCCGTGGCTTATGGTGTGACAGCTGCTGTGGCCGTGTGCTATTAGCTCGGATGATTCAGTATGTTCATATATCATTACAGTAGCGCGTTATTTGAACAACAGAGGTTGGCGCAGGGGTACAGTGCTCGCCTGTCACGTGGGTGGACTGGGTTCAATTCCCGGCCGATGCATCTTTTTTTATTAAATTTATATTAATGAAATTTAGCTGAATACGTTTGCGGATAAAATAGTATATGTTATTAGGAGTAAAAGTGACACTTTATGTGGCGAAGCTGAAGTTTATTTAGCCGAACGTCAGTGATAATCTACTATTATAATTTATCCTACCGTTATAATATAACAAGGTTACAAAAAGCATTGGTCGGTTTCAATACGTAATAAAACCCCATACACTTCACTTATGAAATCAATGATAATTTCTTCATAAATAGAAAACTTGGGAGTTTTCTTTCAATGTTTAACATTCTCCGAAAGTGACAGTTTGGTGTACTGTTTCATCGTCAAAGATTGTCGGCCCTTATTTTTTCGAGGAAAATGATGAAACGGTAACGGTTACATCTGAAAGACATTACAGGCTTCAAAGATTTGGTTGCAAATAGGGGAGGAGATAGTAAATGAGTATTGGTTTCAACAAGACGGTGCTACCAATTACACCGCATTCTTGTCTCTTTTTAAGTAATGTTTAGATCATTTTACATAATATCGGCTGCAGTTGGAACGCGTTTATTTATATTGGGGGAGTGATGCTGTTTCGTGCAGTTTTATTCAACAAATTACAGAAAATTGCATAGTTGATAAGATTCAGGTTAGAGGCCTGTTGTTAGCGAAAGGAGGGCCTCCACCGGTATTAAATTTTAACTATCAAGATAAAGTTGCAACTCCTAATTTTACATAACATTCTTCTGCGGAGATTTACAAGAAAAACAAATTAATTTGTGTTGTTTTCGATTATTATACACATTATTATTATGTTTTTTTGTTTTTTAACTCTTATGTATATTTTTTATTCTGTATACATGAGTCCGTGGAGTTTAATTTTGAAAAGCCCGCCTTTCCCTGCTCAACTTTAGCTGCGACCGCGCCAAGGCTCTGATAAGTGAGTGGGGTCTGCGAATACATGAAATTTTTATATTTATTTATTACCAATGTATCTTGCATGTGAAATTTACCAGCAACTTTCAACGTAGTTTATATACCTAGAACAAGGATCTTTGGTCATTTCAACATGTACTTAAAATGCATATTTTGTTGTAAAATGAGTTTTAAAGCGTATCTCTGTTCGTTGAGCCGTACCACCATCAGTATTTCGATATTGTTTTTCCTTGTAGAATTTTTTCGCCGAACCCGTTTCAGCTAGTTTTACTGATAACGCGCAGGTAGAGAGCGGATGACCGAGCAAGCAACATGCTAGAGTGTCAGGCGGCCGGACCGGGTTCGAACCCTGACGACGACACCGAGATTTTAAATATCGTACTCTTTCCGGCTACCACCCTAACAGCTGTGGTAGTGGTAGTCGTTAACCCCTAATAAGTGTCCTAACTTTGGACGATTAAGACCAGCCACTACCCGATTCACGAGTAAAAAGGGCTCATAGAACCACTTCGTTGTTAGAAAACAGGCCACTGGCCTCCGGCCTTATAACATGAAGAAGAAAAAGCCCAGGTGGAATTCTTACGATATTATGGAAACCTCTTGTTGCAGTCAAACCTTCAAAGCTAATCTGCTTAAATGTAATATTATTAATGTTATATTAATAGTTCTCTAAAATTTCCTGTATTACTTTCATTTCTAAATCGTAGTCTAGTTCTGCGTGTTGTGCAGCTGAGTAAACATTTTCAAGGTCCAAAAATTTCTCATCACGAGGAGGTGAGACTTCTTCCTTCATAATTTTTGACGAGCAAACGCCTGTTTAAGATCCGCCTCCATCTAGATCAGCTACTGAACATATAATAAGCTTATTAAATGTCGTAGACAGGGATTTACCGATAACAAGTTGTATGTTAAATACCCCAATTTAATTGTATGAACCTTTGGTATACATACACCTGGCTGTTACCAATACTATACCTATAATGTGTAGCTAGTTAAAAAAGGGATACATTTCTGGCCACTCTGGAAATTGTCTGACGAGAGTCATCCGAGTATAACAACTACATATTACTTTGCTTCAATGGGTTTAGACGGAAAATTTTACAAATATAGTGATGAATGTCAAATGTCAACAACCGCAAGAAAATTTTTTTGCGATTGAACGTTTTGATGTAACAAGTGTGTACACTTCAATATGACAATATATAATAATTCAAAACCAAATATAATTTTGAAATACCCGACGTGCAGCTGTAGAAGTAATTAATCCGGTGCCTGATAACAATAACAGGTTTTGAGCAGATCTTAATACTAGATTGAATAACCGTAATTATAAAGGTGGCTCGTGTTGTTTGAATACCTTGAGAACGAGGATACTAGGAAACGTGGACTCCTGTGATACACTATCTAAAGCATTACAACCACTGTGCGTTATACGGCCACGCCCCACAGATTACGCTGCACTTGAACGACAAATCAGCGTTACGTCACTCCGCGCACCTGACACAGAAGACTATAAATAGCCCCACAACGACCTTCACTTCTGAGTGCGACTTTCACTCTAATGATGCAAGCTGCAAGGCCTTGCAAAACATTAGTGAATATGGATGCACAAACTGCAACAAGGCCAAATCTGCCTAAGTATCCTCGTTCTCAAGGTACCTACTCAAACAACACGAGCCACGAAATTCTGTGTTAACAAGAATAATTCGAGTAACCGCGAAAGCCTCAAACAGTATCAAACATATTTTTGTTAGTAATTGAAATAATTCGTCGTTATACCCAACATTCAACGCTGTTCTAAAATATACTAATTCACATGCATAATATTGAGGTAATGAAAATAAAAGAATACTACGAAAAATTGAGCTAACACTGATTACAGAAAAATCAAATTATATACTATGTGTAGAGAAATGACAAGCCTCAATTATGACATCAAGAAAAGAGATAACTACATCCTAGCACACAATACCACAATAAATATACACAAATTATACAAACTGAAGTAAGAAGTTAAATAAAACCGTAATGAAAAGTAATGGCAATTTTATGAGACGAGTAGTAAACAACATGACAAACTTCATCATTTTTACAACTCGATCTATCCGAAAACATAAGATGCTGACTAAAACACTAGGGATGAATTATAGCCTTCAAACAGGGAAGCAGGCATATAACGAAAGAAACCGAAAATAAGTGAAAGGCTGGAAAAACTAATGCAACAAGACAGATATAAAAGGACGACAAATATAACGATGTGGATATTTCAAAATAATGGAGATATAAAGGTTGCCAAACAAAGCTTTACTATAGAAACACCTTACACAAACAAGATCAGAAATAAATGCAACTGTACAAAAGTGTGCTAGCCAAATCACCAGAAAAACTGTAAGAAAACAGTGGGTGCCGGAGGGAAAGCATATACATAACTGTTCGAAGCTAATTCTGACAAATCACAAAGGCTGCTTTTAATGTCAGTATATTATGATGTTATTATTACCTTTCCCTGCGGTCATTGTGAGTGCTGAATTGTGCAGCACTCAATTGACTCCCAACAGAGTATAAAAGTCGATGAAAATTTAATTTCGTGCTTGAATCCTTGACCATACTCAGCTAATTAATAAATACCCTGAAGAGTTGACCCACTTTCGGTACTACAAATACTTCATCTCTTGAAGTAGGGCGGAAATTTCATAATGAATTTTATATATTCATTATACACCAAATGGGTGCATATTGTACACTGACATTAACTGTCATAACACATACAACCTGTGATTGAAGACACAAAAGCAACTGAAGTACGAGTTTTTATCTTTTCTACCCACACTTTAAATAGCCGTACTTGGTTTATTCATTAAAATGGATATTAGCTGGAGACCATGAAATTCCCTTGAAGCTCCGGCGAACTAAATAAAAATTTACCGTGGACCCAAGCAAATATAAATATCTCTGTTGGTAAAACCTGGAGACGGACACAAAGAACTCGTGAACCGCGCACGCCGAAATAATTAATAAATGACAAAATTAAATACCTCCCTGTAGGCGAATATAAAACGGGTCATACGCTCCTGCTGGGGTCATTCCAAGGGGACGAGAAATATTTACCTTTTAATATCAGTAATAAATGGTTATAACCATAATAAGAGTAGAGAATAGTTAAAATAAATACTAAAGGTCAAAATGAAATAATGAAAGCTACTAAAAACAAAACAAAATTAATCAAACCGGACTTTTACTGCTTTCATTAAAGATCATCATTCAAGTTTTTCTGTCAAATGAAAACAGCGAAAAAATCACTGTCTTTATTTCTTGCTGCCTGATTTAGGCGAGTGAATAGAAGATCTTTGCAAGGCTGATGGAAAGGAACAAGTAGGCTGGGTTCTAGCAGCCGACATAAAGGAGCTTAGCAAACTTATCTTGACATCAGTTTCCAAAGAAAAACATTTAGAAAGCGGAGGTATTTTCGAACAACTGTCACGTAGCAGACAAATTTCATGAGATAAATATCCATCTCCATCATCAAATTGCTTCTACAGGCCACCTTCTAATAACTTTTCACAAAATCCCTTCGCTTACGTTCCAAATACTGAATTATAGGATCCCTTAGGGTTGTGAATATTTGAAGGCGTCGGAAATAGATTTCCCCTTTAACACGAAAAACGAATCTACAAACTGTTATCCTGAAAGGCGACACCTTCGGCTGTACGGATTAAAGTAAAATATTCTGCATCGATATCCATTGACTGCGGACGTCCGTGTCAATATTACCATAACTTCTTGGGATGCAAGAATGAGATTTTCTAAAAATTGAAATACCTTTAATGTTAACGGAGTGCTATATATAACAATATCAACTTTCGCGTAAATTAATTAGGCTATAGCACGTGAACGTGGTATGTTACGCCGCCATTTTTTATTCAATATGAATTAAAAATTCCTCATTTGTAAATAAGGAATAAAAATACATTTCCGGGTACCTTTTTTCAAAGTTTTGCTTCCAGTTTTACCATAAACGATCACGTAATCTTACAGCAGACAATGGCAGTATTTTCAGAAGTAATACTATAAGTACTTCGATATTATCGGGTTATATGTCGATGACTTGTTGCACAATAATAAAAGAGTGTCAGTTTGACAGGTTAAATAGTCCGATCGCGTTAGCGGGAGGATTATTCTGTCAAACTGACACGATTTGTTATTGTGCAGGAAGTTTCAGACGTATAACCTGTTCGAAGTACGCATTGTATTCCATTTGATTATTTTTTGAGTAAATTTTAATATTAGGAACAAATAAATATTTTATTGGCAGCTCGATTTGTTTGTATTAACCTAGCTAAAAGTCATCTCCACGAAAACAACATCAAGTTGACAAAAGTTATGTTTGCGTTGCCTAGTAAAGTTACTATAGTATAATCGATTTTGTATAATCGAAATTATACAAGATAACTAAATCCAGCCTTCTGATTGGTTGAAATCTCTACGAAAAAAATAATCATGTATACAACGCAGCATGTATTAAAGCTGTATGTTTTATATGCTAGATTTACATGTTAAAGACACATATGTACACATATTACAGACCACGAAGCTTGGTAAACCCTAATTAATAAAACATGGTGGTCTTACAAACTGACAGTCAACCTCTAGCCTGATTTATTACAAATGTCGGAATTTGTGTTTATAAGTATCACATTAATTACGATATTTTAGGTAGGGAAACGAATCCTGCCCTGGTTAATTAATGACTTTATACCATAATTTAGACTTTATTTGCCGCGCATTTTAAAGAATGTGTATTCTGTTCCCTAGGTTGTGGCTCCATTTTTAACAATTTTATTTCAATTTCTAATATTAATTTAAAAATCTGGTGTGATACACGCCCACAACTTCCTTTTCCGTACTACATTATGTAAAACACCAAAAAGGCACCAATTTTAGAGACATTCAACTGGAAAATAATCTATATCACTAAAATACACATTAAAAATGTAACGATTAAAAAAATCGTTACAATGGTTTTTGAGAAAATCGAAAAAACACCATACTTCCGGATATGCGATTTTCTTCAAAAGCTTGCTGTCGCATCTAGAGGGTACACAAATCTTATATATGAAGCTTCAACGTCGTATCTCTTTTCGTTTTTTAGATATTCTGTTTACACGCAAATAGACACACACACACAGACTGACAGACACCAATGAACAAAAACATATTTTTTGGATTCAGGGGACTCTAAAACGTGAAGATCCGTTGAAAACACAATTTCGAATTTTTGGGGTGAATCCTATACTTTCTTTATTGTAAAATGAAGTAAAAAAATTCACTTTTAAACAAATGTTAATTGTAGTTTGAGATAGAAGATCAAAAAGTAAAAGTTGGAATGTCATACATTTATAAAATATATTTTAAGCAAAATTTTAAATGCGGTCTGACACTGTGATTTTTAGCAGTTTCAACTTATTTAATATGAATTCGCAGAGTGAAAAACTGTCCCTGAATCCAGCATATTTCCAACAATTTCAAAAAAAAGAAAAAGTGTATGTTGGTAGTATTACCTCCATTGCAGCCATGGAAAGTTGTATTTAAGATAAAGCGTCAAATTTTTTACAAATACATCAGAAAGTGAGAGTGTTTTTGTCCTTATTAATTCTGAATTTAAAAATGTACCACAAAAAAATCTGTGGGCGAACCCTCTTTTTGCATCACTTTCGTATACTTTTTAGCATGTGGTAACAAGCATTGATTACAAATACATCAGAAAGTGAGAGTGTTTTTGTCCTTATTAATTCTGAATTTAAAAATGTACCACAAAAAAATCTGTGGGCGAACCCTCTTTTTGCATCACTTTCGTATACTTTTTAGCATGTGTGGTAACAAGCATTGATACATTTTACTAAACTCATTGCCTAGATAAAAATGTTTCAACTTCGCAGTTTATATAAAGTTTTCTTTTTATAGCATTCTTAGAATAGTGGAAGATCTGTTTCCCTGATTTAAAGACTTTATACAAAACAAATTACAATATTTAATTATTAACTGGTGCCACAAAAAGAACAAAACCTGAATTGTTTACATGAATGGTTAAGTAACGATAAAAACATTTCCGGTTTAATCGGAAGTGGAGCCCCTTTGCTTATATCAGACTAAATTCTAAATTTTTTTAACATACTTAAAACGACATATACAGGGTGTTTCAAAACAAATGCGGAAAACTTAAGGGGCTGATTCCTTGTTCAAAATAAAGGATAGTTTATTATATAAACATTGGGTCAAAAGTCAACCATTAGGGAGATATCGCACTGCAAATATGGCGGAAAAATAATGTTTTTATTTGTTATCTTAAAAACGAAAAGAGGTAGAACAATAAAATTTTATGGAATTATTACTATTATAAAACACACTTTTTCAATATTTCTCAACTTTTAAAAAAGAGTAGAGGGGATTGAATTAGACTACCGCTATCATTCTTCTTAACTAAATTTAAGAAAAACTTACGCAATGACATGAAAAAATACCAATGGATAGCCTGGTTTATTTAGAATTTTTTTGTCTCTTGCAATTTTTTCATAAAACTTACCGTTTCCAAATAAAAAAATAAAACGTGAAGCATTGCATGTCGAGAAAAAGAAAATTATTTTAGAAAAATAATCTAGTTGGCTGTTATCACTTTTTAAGACGTTTCTTATTGTTGTTTTATTTGACATTGCTCACTTAGTTTGAATACAAAATACGACTAATTTAATCAAAAATTTATTATCTGATCATTTAATTATTCAGCCATATTTGCAGTGCGATATCTCCCTAATGGTTGACTTTTGACCCAATGTTTATATAATAAACTCTCCTTTATTTGAACAAGGAATCAGCCCCTTAAGTTTTTCGCATTTGTTTTGAAACACCCTGTATAAATGTATAATTCGGAACTAAATTATAAAGAATTTAACCAAATCCTACAAAATCTAGTAATTTCCTAATATGTTGAAAAAAATGTGTAGAATGTATATACAGTGTCCAGCATAAATTTGGACAATGAAAAATTGTATTATTAACTATTTTTCAGAAAATTGTATTCTTGATAAAAGTCCCTGCATCTTCTCAAACTAAAAATTCACTTTCCAATTTTTTTTTATTAATATATAAATGAACAATCAGAACAATGTAAAATAATACATATGCAAATTCTATGAGCTGATCTGCTGGCTATTGGCGTAAATGAATAGGCCCAGCTGTTTTACCCTGCGTACTTCAATGGTCAATTGTCAGGTCACGGGGCGATTTCTGTTTGAGTCTTTTGAAGGCTGGTACTTCTAGTAGGATTTCAATAGATGGGTTTGGGTACGTCATCAATCGATGGTGATGTTTAGTTGCACATTTTTGGATTTCTTCTTGAACATGTGGGATTGTTAAGTCAGTATGAAGGGTAAGTTTAGTTACGTACCATGGTGCATCTGTGATTTGTCTTAGAATTTTTGACTGGAATCTCTCTATTATGTACTTTCAAATTGAACATGCTCGAACATCTCCATAGCTCCAGACCGTATGCCCAGATTGGTTTAATTATTATTTTGTAAATTAGGAGTTTGTTTTCAAGAGAGGGAGGAGACTTCTTTCCGATTAGCCAGTTGATCTCTTTTATTTTAAGGTCAATTTCCTTTCTTTTCTTTGTTATGTGTAGTTTCCATGTTAATTTGTGGTCTAGATGCAGACCTAGATAACTTGCGTCTTGGGCATGCGGTATCGCTATGTTATTAATATAAACCGGTGGGCACTGTTGTCTTCTTAATGTAAACGTAACATGGGTTGATTTGCTTTCGTTAACTTTTATACGCCACTTACTTAGCCAGTTTTGCATCAGATTTAAATGAGTTTGAAGTTGTTGTGCATCAGCATGAGTTGCTAATATAGCTATTCGTCCGCGAACGTTCCGGTTTCAGTGTAGGTTATTACAGGTAGATCTGCTGTATATTGCTATATAGCCCCTATTAAGGAAACTATGCCTTCAAAGTATTTCTTTTATATTTCAATGATATTTACTATAATCAAGACCTCTTATCTCTTTGGGCTGGGTTCATCAAATCTAGTATGCTATTTACTGTAGCAATGAAACTTTATAACCTCAAATTCTTTGAATTAATTTAATGTTTAAAGGTCAAAGTTTACTTTTCAAATTTTCTACACTAAGGTATACTGACACTTGTGCTTTTACATTTGACGTTTACTATTTATTGACTTTTCTCGATAATTATTGCTTCAGTTTTTGTTAATTACTTTCAAAATTGACAGTATTCAAGATTTTAATGTCAACTTAATCTAACAAACCTGTTTTCTATTGCTTATGTCCTTACCACGAGCAAAACTCACCACTAACGCCTTTCTTGAACAGATTACAACATCCAAAACACCCAACAGCTAACCCTTCCTTGGTCCTGTCAACTGATGCAAGCTCCAAACTCCTGCTTCTACTAGTGTCAGACGTCACAACAATCTCCTACGTTTAGCCCTGCAAGTTACTGAAAAAGAACACTTTTCCTAGCTGCTACTGCTCTTTCTGGTACAACCATCACAGCTATTGGCTCCTCTTGTATGCCTGTACCATCAACCCAACTCCCGTCACCTCGTCCTGGTTACTGCTGCAGTCCACAATCCTGCTATCTGGTACTGGCAACCCCCTAAATCTTCTCTTCACACGATCTATTGTCCTGGTAAATTACTCTCCTTCTGTTATATTTTCAAATATTAACTTTGTTCCACTTATTTAAAGTACGCTGACGACTCAAACTCGATGTACCAAGTATCGATCCAATTCTTCACACAACCAATATGAAATTACTTCTTATTATTTGTAGTTTAATACAATAAATCCATTTTCCATCGATGATTATTAATTTTTGTAAACCAATATTACAATAACTGTTTTTCTTTGCTTTTGGTGTTACTATTCACCATACCATATTTTATTTAAATAATTTATGCAGAAATTCCATTTAATTTTCAATATTTAATTTTTCCTAAATTTTATTACATCTACATTTATGAGTACTTATTTGGTAACTGTTTTATAAACAAACTTTTTTTATCTACTAGTAACGATTATTTATGCACACTATTTAATTAATTTAAATAATAATAACAATACATCATTTTCTTAACAAACACAATTGTCGATGTAACCTTAGTTTGAGTTTAATTTCCTTAATTATTAATTTCAATGCATTCAAATCAGTCTACCAGTATTTTATGAATCCCAATGAATAATGCAACCAGAGTTGATTTTCATCAATTAATGTTAAAATTTTATATCTATTAAGACTCAATTTCTGTAACTGTCCAAATTTATTCGTTCAATTTTCAACATTCCTTTATTATGATCTCTGTCCATATCATGTATCATAACAATATATTAGATATAGTATGAGACCCAATACTCTCCCCTGAGGGACCCCTGAGTATTTTAGATGTTTCTTCGCCAAATTTAACTTGGTAGAATCGCAATGAGAAGTATGATCTTAATAGTTAAAAGTAATGATGTGGCAAGTTCTGTTTAATCTTAAATAGTAGTCCCTTGTGCCACACTTTGTCGAACGCTTGCTTTACATCCAGAATTTAAATATCTTTTTTCGAATACGAGGGGCGTTCAAAAATTTTAAAATAATGTTATTTGTGAAAGTTGGTTAAAATTAAAATAAGATGCCAA
Source organism: Agriotes lineatus (assembly GCA_940337035.1). Lineage (NCBI taxonomy): Eukaryota > Metazoa > Arthropoda > Insecta > Coleoptera > Elateridae > Agriotes > Agriotes lineatus. The sequence continues at coordinate 33,009,472 of OW679197.1, read as the reverse complement.
ATATAAAGCCACGAGCAGCTTCTGAATAATACAATTTTTACTGTTTTTTTCCTATTTTTTCTTACCATCCTGTGTATTATAAAAAATATGAACAGTTAACATTTTTAATTAATAGTATATTAAGTATTAAGAACGATAACAATATTTTATCGATCGAAGACAATTATTTGGAGGACTTCAATTATTGTCTGAGATCGGTAATTCCTTAATGTTCGTTTTTTGCAAGATAGAAATGTAATTTTCTTCAAACGTCAGTAAAATGTGAGATTATACCACAGAATAATATGTTGGTGGCACTGTAAGTCTACGTCAAATTCGAGGTTAGCAGGTTAGGTTTTGCGTCAGTCTGTGTCAAAACTGACGCAAAACCTAACCTCCTAACCTCGAATTTTTACTTACCGTTCTAGAACGGTAAGCATAACTTACTGATTTGTCAACAAACGCGGTAACTAAGTAAAATCGTTCTATGGTGCAAAAATATTATAACAAACATTTAGAAGGGAGGTAGCCACATAGAATGGAACTGTTGAAGTTTCCTTCTTTACTATAATTTTATATGTTTGATGTTTTTGATGTCTAAATATTTGTTATAACATTTCAATTAAAAATTATAATTGCTTTAAATTATTATTACTGTTCGAATTATTTGTTATTAATTTTCGTCAAATACCTATTTCTTACTTTGGACACACAAAAATAAGATTCCTTATAACTAATTTCGATCAAAGTAATTTTCTGATTGCTAAGTGAGCAAGAGTTACATTCAACAGTATCTTACCTTATCCGATAATAAGTTAACTTTCAACTGTCTCATTTTCCGTAATACACAATGTTGTAAGACACATAATCTGTAAAAGGCTTTGCTCAGAACTTTAGATCAAAAGTAGACGTTGTGCCACTAAACAATTTTAAAAAGCAAAGGAAATCCAAGGTAAAAATACCTTAACGGTTCTAATAATACTGACACAATAAAAGAAAACACTTGGTAATGCAAATTGCATCAATTTTGAAGATAAAAAACCTTACCGCCCGCGAATGCTATTTCAAGGCTTGACCCACGCTGCCACGATGGACTGTTAGAATCTCTGCGATTCAGCTCCATTAAACGCAACGCACTTATTTGTTGCCCCTTTTTGTCTCTTACAACATTTATCCTCTATCTTTTGGACCCCATTTTCGTCAAGGGTAAATCTTGGGCTATGTACAAATTACTGCTGTCCCAGTTAGAGCAAAAATTTTAAAAAAAAGTTTTTTAAAGTGCTCGCCCTGTATATGTTGGGTCCAAAATATGGAAACATAACCAAACAAGCTTAAACTATAACAAAATAGGGAAAATAAAAAGAGGAAAACCAAATAATACCTGGAAGAAAAGAATCACAGAACAATTAAAACAAGTCGGACTGACTTGAGATGAAGCGAAAATAACCGCAAAAAATTGAGAATAATAGAAGACGCTAATCAACAAAATTGTGACGAACTCAACAGAGTGCGCGAGACCACTATCCTCACCACAGACATGTCTACATGCTAATGAAAGGCCCTATGGGCGCCCTTTGCTCCATTCATGGAGCTACAGATGATATTGATCTATTTCTAAGTTAAAGCAAAAAAAACAACGTTTTACTCTTTTAAGGTGCTCACCCTGTGTATGTTGGGTTCAAAATATAAACTTGTTTGTTAAGGGTAAAAACTTGAGCTATGTACAGAATATTACTTTCATTTAAGTAATAGTTCTTGAGTTAAAGCAAAATAATCATAATTTATCTTTTTAAAGTGCTCACCCTGTATATATTTGGCTTAATGCAAAATCCACATTCAATCAACATATTTTCCAATATGTTGAAAAAGCTTATCAAATGATTGAATTCATACTGCATAAATCAGCATAAGCTCTCATCATTCATTTTCTTATACACTGCTCAAAAAATTAAAAGAGCACTTATTAAAAGTCTTGCAAAATTACGGTCAATGTAAATTTTGCAACAATACTCAACCTATAAATTTTCTAAGTTATAGTGATAGTGTTTCCATTATCAAATCCCCGAAAACAAAAACCCACAACAAAGAAATAATAATATAACTTTCCATTTAATAACAATTTAAGTCGGCTTTTACTAGGTGCTCCTTTAATTTTTTTGAACAGGTCACATATACAGCTGTACTGCATAGGCTCCCTGCTATAGTTACTATAAAACGAAATATAAAAAGTCAAACAACTTGCTCAAATATCTATGGAGCTCTAGCCCAATGACAACTACAGGTAGAGGATTATCGAATTTGCTTCAAGAACGAAACTACTCATTTTTATCGACAGGCACTCCAACTTATTGGCTTTTTGCCCCTACTAAAATACCAAACCTTCTAGACTTTCTTATTACGAACGGAATTTCTCCATCGTGGAAGTTCTGCCAAATTATGATTTGTCATAAAACCACACTTCGATAATTCGAACGGTTAGTACAATTGTCGTTTACAAAAAATCTGCACCAAGGTTACACAACAACAAAAAACAACTGGGAAGACTATCGCAATAAGGTGGAAAAACAACTAAATTTAAAAATATCTCTCAAAAATCCCAATAAAGTAGAAGCTTTAATATTCACGAATGACGTCATTTTTACCACACATAGAAATGTAAGAGTTTGAAGTATGCTATAAAATCCCTTGGATCAACTACAAGCCTGGCTATAAACATAGAAAAACGAAATCAACGAAAGCAAGTCTAAACACCTAGACTTCACACTAAGAACAGTACAATGTCCACCGATACATATAAAAAACCCAGAAATGCACTGTTTCTCTAATACAAAATACTTAGGATTCCAGAAAGGCACCAGACGTACGCGGAGAATGAACATAGCCAAGAATAGGAATCAAAGAAATGCATTGGTTGATAGGAGCAATTCTAACGTATCATTAAAAAACAAAATTGTATTGTACAAGGCAATCATAGTGCCGATCTGGATTGCTAACAAATCAAATATAGCTATAATACAAAGCAGCCAACCAAAAATTCTTCGTATTTGACCAACGCAAAATGCACCTCCTAAAGACATCTGGACCTTTCCAAGGTACCAGGTCGTCTCCACACTCTTACTCTTTGACTGTCAGGGTGTATTCCAAAATGAGATTGATCTCTCATTATATTTATATTTATGTACAAGAAATGAAGAGAAAAAATAAAAAGAATATTATTATTATCTGTGAAAAAACCCTCTTCAGCCCATTCTACACTGGGTGTTCGATTACCATGCCGAATTTGCGGGGTTCTTATTGGGTGTCGGGCGTGGAAATCAGCTTCATGACACCGATTTCTAATTGTTTGAAAACATACAGTTATATAGTGTGTAGTCTGAAGCTGTTAAACCAATTGTTTAGTCGTAATTGTCGTCTAGCTTCCAAAGTAGCGATATTGAACTGCGGTAGTAAAGGATCCACGACCTGGATGTTATCCGCTAGGGTCTCCGGATATCCTATATCTACACCACAACCTGCACACTTTGAGAGGTGTTTAAAGCTGATGCAGCATCAACGTGTCTTCGGCCAGCTTCTAGCATACCTACAGCTCTATTCATTTCAGCTAAACTTAAATTTTGACGTTGACAATGTTATCTTCCATAATAATAGCACAAATAAAACTTAAAACACCCCAAAATAAACTTAAATCAATTGTAAATGACGATTAAATTATTCACTAACAACACTGGAATTGCTTTATCTTTAGTTGAATTGACAATTAAGCATTTGCGTTTGTTTATTTATTATTGAAACAATTGCTATCGCTAACCCAAAAGCTAGCATTACCATACTTAATCAATGGCAGAAATATTTAATAACAAATTATTTTTTTTAATCTGCAGTGAAGTACGTCGAAATCGTCATTAAAATATGAGAAATCGACAGTGAATTAATCCATTGTTTTAGGACTTTTGGTAGGTAGCGGGGCGACAGATAAACGTCAACCGACGTCAACATAACCTACAAAAGTTGGTTAAAATGTAATTTCACGATTTCTTGATTTTAAAAAAACATAATGTACCCCTCGGCACTGAAGTTCCTTTTAATCCCTCATATGGCTTATTTGCCTTGGCCCTTAATCTACATTCGTGATAAAAAGTTAAACTTTAGTGCGTTGGTATACAAATTACTATTATATCGATAAAAAAATATATATCCCTAGACGTTTGTGAAGTAGGTTTTATTGTAGTTTATTCGACTACACCCAGAGAGTCATAAGTTTGTCTTCCTTTGCAAGCGTTTGTATTAATATAAAACAAGAGACTTACGTTAATTTCTAGTGCTTCTGAGAGATCTCTGCTTTGTAGGTAGTATTAGATACAGCCAAAGCAACCACCAGACTGTGACAGAAATTCGTTTTGCATTATGCAAATCTGAAACGTGTAAAATTGGCACACGACAAAGGCAACAGTGAAATTTACATTTCACGCCTACCGTAACGAGGTTTCCAGAGCTTCCTCGATTATTGATTTTTTTAGTAGGGAATCGTTACGTTTTGTTCTCGATATAAAATACGAAGTAACGTCAACTTGAACAATGTAAAGTCGCCACATATTTCCTACTTCTATATGTTACAAAACCTCGTTTGCCTTTTTATTTATAGCTTATGTACTTATAGATTTGTATAATTCATTCTAATTTTTCCAAAATTAATTATTGAGTCTCTACCATTTCAATATATATTTAAATAAAGAGCCTTTTTTCCTTAGAAAATTAAACTCCTGATCATACACAATACAATGTGATTCACGACCCAGTTCCCATTCTATAACTGATGAACTTGAGGACACTTTGATGTAAAATAATAATTACCATGGATAAATACAATTTGCCTATACTGCGGAATTTAATCATTATTTCTTCTTGGTTGAATAGTTCTGAACTGAACAATGGTATCTTCAATATTTGCAGAATACCTGCTATAACTTTTTTACTTCGTCAATGATTTCCGACATTCCAACGTTACTACCGACGGCCACTATGCGCTTGTATACGATACTAATTATTTCAAGAGAGTTTTAATCATTGATAACAGTTGTACGGGCTCTAGGGAACGTTCACACTTATTTGGCTTCGAAACATTATTTCCCATTACATTTCAAGAATTGTAAAGCCTTGTGATAAATATACTAATTCGGGTTGTTGGAAAAGCGCAACAATGTGGGAATCCAAATTTTTTGCAACAGGTGATAGGTATATGTTTGATCAACGTAGCCTTTAATCTGTAATTGATTGTATGGAATAATTTTCAATTCAACTATAAGATGCTGAACCAACAAGCTCAGAATTTAAAATTAGTGAGAAATCAGAGACCATAGATTCGAGACTAGGGTGTCCACTTGAAGTTTTTTTTTATTGTACACTATCTGGAGTGACGTTTCGGATCTAAATATGGGGTGCAATTGCAAAAAAAGCAAAAAACAATATTTACCAAATTTTGCCATTACTCAAAATTGATAAATTTTAAGTTTGCATCATATTTACAAGCGTAGTTAATATAGTTCTTAATGGATTTTACACTAGTGGTAAGCTCATTATTGCTAGATTCAGATCATGTCAAATTAATATCGATTTTTTTTAAATACTACAGTAATTGTTTAAACAAAGCGTACCGGAAAAGCGGAGTTTAATATTCAGCATCGAGGTATAGTAAAAACTAAATAACAAACGATTATTGAGTTTGAAGAACTCAACGTTTGGCCCACTTTCGTAAAAAGCTTCATCAGGAAGAAGAAATAGTCTATCTTTCCTATATTTCTTCGAAAACAAAACACTAAAACAGTATTCAAATCTTACAGGTTCTTCCTTCACCTAAAGATAAATTAAACACTACCTATGTCATCTAAAGGTGTTTATAGAGACCCCTACCTCTTATAACGCTGTATACATTGGTGAAACAGGACGTTCAGTAAAAACTCGCATCTCTGAACACTTACACTGTCTCAAATCGAGTCTTGTTTCATCATGAGCCATCGCCGAACACCAACGCGATACCGGCCAAAAGATCATTTTTGAGGAAACTTCCATTATCTAAAAATCCCCATTCTTCTTTAGCAGAAAGATTCGCTAAGCCATTAACATTTACAAACACCCTCATACAACCGCGACGGCACTTGCCTATAAATTCTCGCCTTTCTCCTTCCGATCATTATAAAAGTTTGGTCTCTGGCTTTGTTTACACGTTGAATTGCCGTGCTCTTCTATTCCTTCCCTTGCAAGAGAGTTTTGCCTCTGACGTGGTTTACACGTTGAGTTACCGTGCTCTTTTGCTTTTCCTCCTGTTGAGGCCCCTTACGAAAGTGGACGAAACGCTGAGTTCTTCGACCTCAATAATGACACACTCCAATCCCGGAAGTCATTTGTTACTCAACAATGGCCATGAAAAGCCTCCAATAGTAATTTACGTTACGAGACCGGAAAGTAGTGTTTTGCAGGTCGAACCAAGCAGATACCAGGGCGAGCCGCAGGCGAGTCTTGGAAGTTTGGAGAGACCTGAAAAACACTTTCCGGTCGTGTATCGTACAATATTTTTTTTACGACATCCGAGTTCATACTCTCAAACTTTCAAAAACTCAAAAAAATTATGACATTAGTATCTATTATTTGACTTATCGAAACAATAACACACACTTGATTCCATAGTAACGAAGGCATCAGGGACCGGAAATAGTATATTGTATGTTAAGAGCTGAAAGTGCATTCTTGCCGCTTGCGGATGAATATTGCTGGTTGAGGCAAAGCCGAAACCAGCAATCATGCAAAAGCGGCAAGCGCACTTTTAGCTCGAAATATACATACTATTTTTTCGACGACTGAGCATATTATTAATGGAAAATATCATATTTCATTTTATCGCAAAAATTAATTGACAATCAAGTTAACATTACTCGCGCAGTCTATTAGACATGTGACGCGATTATTTCGACAAATGACGGGCATTGTCAAGGAAACATTCGGACGTGGCTATCTATTTTGTTCAAGCAGAAACCCAAAACGCTCGGCGAGCGGCAAAAAGATGAAAACGCACGCTCAGCGGCAAATGTCAACTTTCTGTTGTCAAATGACAGTGAGAAAAATCTACTTTCGATGTCAGTCGTCGAAAAAAGCTTTTACCGATCCCTGATGCCCACTTTCCGAACTTGACCGGCAAAACGTTACTTTCTCCAGAAACCGCATATTTTCTGGTCTGTCGTAAAAAAATCATTTTATAGTAAAAACTATTGCACATTAATGCTTATTTGCAACCTATGAAACGTGTAAAACAGAATAAAGAAATGTTTAGTGGTAAAATTACCTACATTGCTTTATTGTAAAGAAGACGACTTATTTTCCGCTGCGTGTTTTGAGTTATATGGGTGTCGCACTTCGCCGATCACCTATTTACACCACATTACCCAGCAAATAAAGGGATGACATCTAGAACAATCAGGGGAAAGCTGACTTTTGGCCAGTTGTTAGACCACTACAAGAAATACATTTACCTTCCCCTGTGGTTCCCCTTTAGCGCCCCTTCGACATTGCAGACCTTAGAGAACTGCTTTATATCTTCGTAACCAACGGTCGTAACGACGTATCTTTTTGTTTTATTCTAAAATAATGTGATAGAAAAACATTTTTCCTATTACTGCTCTGAAAATAGCCAAGAAACACTCCTAACTCTGAAAATCTTACATTTCAAACAGCGTGCGACATCGATGTCGCACGCTTAAATTCACGGGTATTTTTAAAATCTAGGCGGCGTGGCGGCTTGCAGTCGTATAGTGCACAACACGTGTAAAAAGCACTTTTCACACGCGTGGCGGTGTTTGGTGACACGAGCCGCAGGCGAGTGTCATATAGCCCCACAACACTAGTTGTTCAATATACTATTTATTATATTATGAGCTATGTTAACAGTTTTTATTTGTTCCTCACTTGTAAACATCAATTTATCAAGTCACTGTATTCACCTTGAAAATGTTTCTTAACTGGCTAGCCAGTAAAATATTTACTGGCTAGCCAGTTATATTTTACAAGCGTGCTCATAGACAAATGATAGCGTGCAAAGCCAGAGTTGTCTTCCTTAGTATGTGTCATATTGATGAATTTAGTTGCTTGTCAGTTTGACATTTTGAATAAATGGTAAATTTCTAGTTATTTACAAGTGAGAAACAAATAAAATATTCAACAAAACACACCAGGTAACCATTTTTACTGGCTCAAGGATATGACAGGCTCGCCTAACGGCTCGCCAGTCATCCCAATCCTATCGCCAGTAAAAACTGTTTTACCTGGCTTGTAATGTTAAATACTATTTCTTATTTCTAACGAAATCGGTCAAAAATAGTATTTTACTTTTAAAGTTCAAAGTTTCAATCTATTCTTGTATATTGTCTAAAAGTGACAATATAAGTTACAATACAACTTTAATTATATACAATATATACAGTTAAAATCTACAATAGATACAAAATGATGTTTCAAAGAAATGTCATTTTCTTCTTGAAAGGCAGGTGAGTGCTCATACATTGCTGAGTATTTCAAGGTTAAAGTTGTAAACGGAGGCAGCCAGCTTCGTTTAATGACTAAGTTTTCACAACCTAAAAACTCAAAACCATTAAATTGATAAAATCGCCACTTGAGACTGAGAGGCAAACGGATATCTCTATTCAATAAGAAATTCCTAATAAGAATTGTTTACCAGTGGCAGTGGGAAAAATGTATTATTTCATTGTATGGGATGAGTAAATATTGAAATTTCAACGAAGCCCGCTAGTTCCGTTTGACAACCTTAACTAAAAAGTCAGCGTTACGATCATATTTTGTCTTGGCAAAACTTTCTCACACATCAAACGCATTTTATCAACATCGTCTGAGAGTTTATTTGCAAGTTTTACGACGCCGTCGCCAGGAAATAAACTACTAGCAACTGAATGAAGATGGAAGATAGTATATGTAGATGGGAGTGTTGAAAGAAAGGATACGCCTCGTGTCCTGCAGCTGTAAGACAGGATGTGGAAAATATTGTAGATGCAAAAAGCGGGATTAAATTGCTCCGCAATGTATGACCACTACAATGGATCGTCGTATTATACTTCTTTTGGCGAGTGACTCAATGTTGTAAATAATTAAAACTGTAACTTTGTAACTTATATTGTTATTTTAAGCAAGCTACAAGGATAAAAAACTTCGAATTTCAAAATTAAAATGCCGTTTTTTATTCAATTAAAATTAATAAAAATCTGTGAAAATTGGCTCAAACCTAAGCAATAATATTTTTTAGCACATTATTTTATGATAAATCCAAAAAAATGCATCGTTACGTCTTCAAATGTGAAGTTCGAAAGGGCACTGAGGGGAAACCACAAGGGAAAATGTATCTCGTTTAGTGGCCTATCAACTGACCAAAATGTAGCTTTTTACTAATTATTTCGCAACGTCATTCCCTTATTCTCTGTGCTACGTGTTGCAAATTAGTGATGGGTGAGGTGCAACACGCATATAACTCAAAACACGTACCGCCAAATAAATCGTATTTGTTACAACAATAAAGCAATGCAGGTAATTCTTTCACTAAAAAGTCTTTATTCTTTTCCACACATTTCAAACGCGGAAAGTATGCAAATTCAATAGTTTTGAAAATACCTCTATGCTGAAATTTATACTGCGCTTTTCCGGTACGGTTTGTATAAACAATTACTGTAGCATCTTTTTCAAAATATTTTTGATCGGAAAATATTTTTGTCTGCTTTTTTGCAATCGGAAACAGAATGGCGCAACAATATCTTAAAGTGCACATTTTATGATGAAACATCTTTTGCGAGACCAGATTCCCGACTAAATGTAACCAGCCGAAATTAACTCGTAATTAATAATTAGATCTCTGTAAAACGTGAAATCCTTTGTTACAACTCGCCGTTTTGAATACATGTTATAATGGTGCAGAATCACTGTCTGTGAATTTTGCTTTGATCGTTAGTTAATTAACGGAGTTTAAGAACAACAATCGAGCCCTGTTAATTAGCGAGTGCGTCGAATAATTTCAAATCCTTGTTATAATTTCAAAATATTGTAATTCTTTATTCAATTGCGAAAATATATAAATAATAAGTTTTAATTTCAACTTTGATTCAAAATAGTACAAACGACTGTTACATTTAAGATAAGTACTATTTCATTTAAGGTTATATTGTGAATTTGTGTGGTAAATAATAAAATTATTTCACATTTTAAAACAACAGAACACAACCAATTATATTACAGCTACTAATAATGAAGTCCATATATCAGACATTACCTGCTAGGTTGTAGACATTCGAACAACACTTATAATTAATATAAGTTTTATCTTCTATATACATAAAAATCAATCGCCGTTTCTTAGTAACGCAAAAACTCGAGGACGACTTGACCGACTTGAATGATTTTTTTTGTTCATCTTACTCCCAAGGTGGTTTAGCAAAAAATTCGGAAAAATCCAAAGGGAAAGCCGGAAAACTGGAAAATATCGAAAATGTGTTTTTCTATACACTGTACGACTTTCTATTTGCAGTCATACCTTTATGATTCTGTGCCTAATGGTTTGAAGAGTTTTCCCCATCATGTCATAATCCAAAACAACGTTTGCCGTATCAGCTAGTTATATGATATATCAAAGTGTCCTTAAATAGTAATTTACGTAACAAGTATAGAAAGTGGAGCTTTTCAGTACGAGTGAGATGTTTCCGGAAGAGGCCGTTAGGCCGAGTCCGGAATTTCGAGACGAGTATGGAAAAGCCACTTTCATACGAGTTTCGTACAATATTTTTTCGTACACTAGCATACAAAACGGAATACTAAATTTATCCTCGTATATAGCAAATAAGTAGAGTAATATTAATGTAATGTAATATTATATGTGTTGTAACTAATGAAACGTACGGCAAAGTGCTACTTTGCCGTACGAATACCGCAAAATACTACTTTGCCGTACGAATACCGCAAAGTGCAACTTTCTGAT
>OW679197.1:32795757-32998376 GCA_940337035.1 Agriotes lineatus | reverse complement strand
CCTTTTTCTTTGTTTTTCTTTATAGCTTCATCTATAATTACAGAAAATAGAAGCAGGCTTAGTACACAGCCCTGTTTGAAGCCTATCTTCGCCTCAAATTCAGTGGATTTGTTATTGAGTGTTCTTACTTTACATCTATAATTTTTGTACAATGCTTTCATGCATATTGCTACTCCTCTTCTTTTCAGACTTTCCCAAACATCATTTCTTTTTACTCTGTTGAAAGCGTTTTTCAGATCAATAAAGTGTCATTGTATTTTTCTCCTAGTTGTATCATTATAAATATTAAATATTGAGTACTGCTGTTTTTTCCAAATCCGTGTTGTGATTCCCCTAACAATTGATCTAAATTTTCTCTTAATCTATTTTCTAATATTCTTGTTAGAACTTTCCCTGATTAGTGTTATCCCTCTATAATTGGAGCATTCTTTCCTACCCCCTTTTTTATACATTGGCAATACTATTTCTATGATCTCTTCTTTTGGTATTTCTTTATTGCTATATCATTTAATAAGTCTAACAGTTTTGCTCTTGCCACGTCTTCCATGTATTTTAGCATCTCTGCTGTGATGTCATCTTGGCCTGGAGCTTTTCCTAATTTTAACCTGTTAATAACTACTGTGAGCTCTTCCATCGTTATTGGTTGCATATTACTCTCTTCAGTACATTCTATTTGTATTTCTTCATCTTCCTCTTCTTGGTTTATCTCGAGTCATTCTTCTAATACTGTCTCCATTTTTCCATTATGTCATTTTCTTCTGTTAGTACATTTCCCCTTTTATCTTTTATTCTTTTGTCTTGGGCGTTTTTTTTCAATTGTTTTGGTATATCTTTTTAATTCCTATGGTCTTGGAGTTTGCAGCTTTTAATCTTTTCTTTAATTATTCTCTTTTTCATGTCATATTTCATATCTTCTTTTGTAAACATTTCCATTTGTATCCAAGTAATCAAGGAAAATTATAATGCATTCTAACTTCTAACTAAATGTTTATGAAGCTTTAAATCCAAAATGAACTATTCCACATCATACTATCGTAACCATATATAACCCTGCCAAAGGCTTACAGTTGTGCAGCGCAATAGTTGAATAAAAAACTTCCAATCCATATGCGGTCCGTCTTAAATCAGCAGATGGCTCGCTTTGGGCGCAACGCTACGTGCGAATGAATGACAAGTGTTATAAACAATATAAAAAGTGTCGTAAGTGATGAACAGCATCCGCAAATGCAATGTCAGCAAGCACAATTGCAGCGCCTTAGTATGATATGTATACAACATGGGGGCCTAGCAAAAACGTCAGGATTACCGAAATCTTTTTGGATACAATAGCTAGTAGAGAGTCCAGGGAACTTCTTGACCACCTGGGCAGATAAACAACAGCTAAGACAATGGCAGTTAACACTTTCACTAGCAAGACATTCCAGCCCCACCAAGAGGAGGCCAATAAAACAATTCTCTAGCGCAGAATCCAGGCACAGAGCAAAGTTGTACAAGTTGGAGATCATAACAGGTTTCCGAGTTTTGTGCTGTGTGATCTTTGCAAGCAGGACATTGTTACCGGTCTTAGGACGCTTTGATTTATTTGTATTTTCGAGTTCTGCTTTGCACTAACCTTTGAGATCATCTTTATCACCAATCCCTAAGATTAATTTATTATTGGATAGTGAACATAGGATGTCTTCATGTCAATTTGAGTCAATTTGATGTATTTGTCCTACAACAAGGTATGGACAGATCGTTGTCCCCTCTCACTCTAAAGTATGGGGCAAAGAAAAATACCTACGTCAAATTGACATCAAGGCACCCTAGTAATGGGTGATCCAACGGTTAGCGTGGATATTGATTGTCGTTATCTGACATATATCGCAATGGCCATGAAAACATTTGTTGACAAAAGTCAGTTATAGACATTAGCAATTGCAACAACGAGTAAAAGTTATTCAAACGTACGAAAATGATTGTTCCTTCAAAAAAACATTTTTTTAAATTCGAGACTACTTCGGTCAAAATAATCGTCCTAGTGAGTCATGAATCTGCGAAATTGTGCGACGATTTGAAGACTGAAGAACTGGATCGGTGGAAGTTCGTAACAAGTCCCAGCATCCTCGTACAGCTCATTCACAAAAAAATATTGCTGCCGTGAGTATTAATGTGCGTGAACAATCAGAAACTTCAATCCGTCACCGGGCACAACAATTGGGCATGACCTATGGCACTATGCAATGGATTTTAACAAAGGATCTTGATTTACATTCTTACAAAATCCAATTCACCCAGCAACTCGAGCCGTTGGACCATTTACAACGGCGCAGATTCGTTAGTTGGGTTCTGTAAAGAGGAAATGAAATTTTATCACATCGTTGGATATGTAAATAAGCAAAATTGTAGAATTTGGGGCTCGAAGAACCCTTATGTGGTTTTTGAACCAACAATGCATCCACTGAAAGTGACTGGACCATACTTCTTTGAAGATGCTGATTGAGCTACTGTTACTGTTAATTCAAAGCGTTACCGTAACATGCTAAAACAATTTTTGAGGCCTAACTTTAATGAAATGGATGTGAATCAGCTCTAGTTTCAACAAGATGGTGCAACATCCCATACAAGCCATAAAAGAATCGCCTTATAGCGCTCGAAGTTCGACGATTGCATCATTTCCAGAAACTGTGAGGTGAATTGTCACACAGGATCCTGTGATGTTACTCCTTTAGATTATTTTCTTTTGGGGGTATTTGAAAAATAAAGTGTATACTAATAACTCACAAACACTTCAGTAACTGAAAGATGCTAGCTGGATTCTTCTCTTCGCTATCGATGTTACACCGCATTCGCGTTATTGCGAATGTTTACGATGTGCGCCCAACGCGGATCCGCTCATTATGATATTACTTGAGTGACGCGCATCCGCATCGGGCGCACATCATAAACATTCACAATAATGCGGATCTGCATCATGAGCAGTCAACGTGTTAATAGCTAGGTGACTTATGCATTCTGTATTTTATACTGCCGATTTATCATCTCTATTAAAGTAATTACCACGTCTATTTTGTGTCTTGTGTTGCTGATTTATTACCATCCTTACTGAAGTGATTGCATGCAGGAAATTCGAATGCCTTATTGGCATACTGGCAAAGAAAATTCTTCCATACATTGTATTTGTGTGACATCAACTAAGTAAAATTAGAATTCACGATATCCTGGTATGTTCGTTAGAGTGTTCCTTTGTAAGGCAGATATGCTGACCGTATTTTTGTAGCAAAATTAATAACTGGAGGCTAATGTACGTGAAACAATGTCCAGAACACCATCTTCATGAAACTCCATTGATGTTTAGAGACGCCCTCAGCACCTGGAGTATGATTTTATAACCTTGTTGCGCCCAGACCCTAATTAGCATTCTCTGCGTACCCTTACTTTGAAATAGCAAACAAACACATTTCTGTTAACCCGAATCGCCCTTCTCGACTGTGAAGCTAGCTGTAGAGTAGTTATCGTTGGCCTTATTCAATAAATGGCCCACCAATATGTGACTTTGTTTTGTGCACGAAGACTATACTAAGGAGACGCAACTTCCTATGACGGCTGTACATAAAAGCGGCCCCAATGCCGGGGATAGCTGTCGACAGTGTGTACTATCTTCGATCATTTTCGTTCGTTTTCGCTGCCGTTCGAGAGTTGGAAGCGAGCTAAATTAAACTGTAGTTGCGGTTTACGGTTGTTAATCAAATGGAGTGTATTTCAAGTGTGTTATTAATTGTTAAAACATGGTCCGAAATCCAGTTACACTCAGCATATATTTGACATTGACGGGTTTTGTGAATGGATACTAGTACACGACGACCGCCATATTTGTCAACTTTTAGCGGTCCGCTTCGAAACGAGAGTTGCGTCTCCTTAGTATAGTCTTCTTGGTTTTGTGGTTTAGTTTTTGGCCTATACCAGGAAATTAGCTAAAGAATAATTAATCTAGTGAAAGTCATCAATCATTATCAATGTTCCATCCTATTTCTTTTAATAACTTTTTTGTTTTATATTGCACCATTAGTTTCTGATAGTCTATCTTAGTTCTTTTTTTTATTTCCTCCTTTGCTTGTATTTTCATTTCTTTTCTATACTGATGTCGTGACCTGGACATATCGACGAATGGACATAACGCCGAATCTTATTTTAATGCCCAAAACGCCGAATCGTGCCCAAAACGCCGAATTCGTTAGCGTGGACAAAACGCCGAAAATACCCAAAACACCGAATGCTGTCGGTGGACAGATCGCCGAAAATGGACAAATCGCCGAATCAGTTACCGTGGACAAAACGCCGAAAATGGCCAAAACGCCGAATTCTGTCGGTGGACATATCGCCGAAAATGGACAAATCGCCGAATTAGCTGCCGTGGACAAAACGCCGAATTCTCTCGGTAGACAGATCGCCGAAAATGGACAAATCACCGAATTAGTTACCATGGACAGCATTAGAGCGTAAAAGACACCAACTCGATTGGAGCCTTAACTCTATTGACAACCGCAAGCTAGTAGGGGACATTGCAAGTCTAGTAAAAGATACAGATGTCGGCCTGCTAACTTGAAAACTCCCGACAGTACAAAAAGCCCAAAGGGCTGACGTGCGCATGCCAGCAAAAGGCAGTCGTGAAATCTAGTCTAATCTAATCTAATCTACCATGGACAAAACGCCGAAAATGCTCAAAACGTCGAATTCTCTCGGTGGACATATCGCCGAAAATGGACAAATCGGCGAATTAGTTATCGTGGACAAAACGCCGAATCCTCTGCATGGACATATCGCCGAAAATACTCAAATCACAGAATCCTGTTAGTGGATATGGTAAAAATTAACAATGCGGAATATTTACTTACGGCCAAACAAATCTTAATTACATATTTTTAAATTAAAACTACTATAATAAATTTAACTAGCAATTGCTGCCAGCATAAACAACACACCTATAATCTAATAGTGGATGTTCTAACTACAATTTTTTTATATCCCGTGTGCATTTTTGTGATTGGGTATTAAGGGTGGTCTCATGTTGTTCCTTATGGTCGGACCCGCAACTGAGATGAGGGAGGCTATTTGGGGATAAGTTATTATTTTATAATACAAATAAAATAAATATGTTTTATTTGAAATCGGCATTAAAGTACCTCAAAATCGTCATTAAAATAGGAGAAATCGGCAGTAAAGTAATCCATTGTTTTACGACTTTTTATCCCTCATGTGGTTTATTCGCCTTGGCCCTACGGGTGATAAAAGCTGCCTTGGTATACAAACTACTATTAAAAACCAGAATATCTATTTTCATGTTCTGTATCGTTCATATACAGTGACCGCCAAAAAGTTTTACGGCAATAATTTGTGCTTCTTTGAAAACCTATTTCTCCCCTCAGATATACCGAGTGATTTTTTAGTTAGTTAGAAAATGGCATTTTTCGAAATTGTCAAAATCCAAAAGTGCCATTTTACATCTTTGATGCAAGGCGTTTTTGAGGAGAAATATTTTTCAATTATAATTAACATCTATTTAAATGGCTTCAAAAAACTCTAATCTGTCCATGTTAATGAATTACTGTTACAAGAATCCTGTCAATGTTCTTTTACAGTTGTCTTAATGAAGACATTTTTCTTTATCCAGTTTACGTGTTCAAACCATTTTTTTTTTTTTCAAAATTTTGAGCCAGAATTTTGTATTTACATAGAAAATCACATTTTAAACAACTTTTTCTCGTAATTTTTTTCTCTATCTTGGCTAGTAAATGCATTTTTTGCAATTATTTTCAAAAAATTTAAAATATGACAGATAACGGAAGTCACGTGACAACTTTTGTTTGGCCCAATTGTAATGTTTTTCAACCACTTCCGATCGCCAGGGTTTTGATTTTCAAAAAACTCTAAATAAAAATGTTTCACATTTGATGCCAACTGCTTGGTGATCATTACAAGTTATAATCTAATAAAATAAAATGATAATTAACAGTCATTGAATCCAAAATGGCGGGCTTTATTTTTTTTTATTAAATAAAAACGTAACATCTTGTTGGGTATCAAATTAAAGGTAATCGATTATACATAACAAATAGTAAACTTACAAAATGTTTAAATGCCAGAAACAATATACTCACTGTCCTGTTTCCTTCCAAAGTGCGTTAAACAAAAAGTTCAAGTATGACTGTTAATATTCTCTAACGGAAGATGTAACGTAAGACATAATATGGTTGCTAGGTGGAAAGGATAAATTAAGTCAGACTTATATATCCAATCAAGTGCTATTAACTCTATCTGTCCACAATTCCATGGTATGTGATAGCTAACATAAAACACACATATCTGTTTTGCCATAATTTCCTGCATCACAAACTAAAACTTTTGTGCAGTACTTTGTACTGAAGCAGTTGGAAAACATTAATTCAATTCAATCAAAAGAACATTTACGGGATTCTTGTAACAGTAATTCATTAACATGTACAGATTAAGAGTTTTTCGAAGCGATTTAAATATATGTTAGTTATCATTGAAAAATATTTCTCCTAAAAAGCGCCTTGCATCAAAAACATAAAAATTATGCGAACATATTACTTTGAGGTAAATAATAAAAATCTAAAGGAATAATTAACATTTTCTCTTATTTTTTCAAATTATAAATTTCTAAAGTCTTTCTAAAAAACTGATATTTTAAAATTAAATCGTGGTATGTGAAATATTTAGAAAATTGAAAAATTTATTTGTGCGAAAGTTAAAGAAAAAATTTGTTTTCTGACCTTCAGATTGTTCAGTTAACTAAAATTAACACATGCTAAAAAAATCATTGACGTCTTACTTAATTTCCGAAAAATAGTACTTTGGGATTTTGACAATTTTGAAAAACGCCATTTTCTAACTAAATAAAAATCACTCGGTATATCTGACAGAGGTTAAATAGGTTTTCAAAGAAGCACAATTTATTGCCGTAAAAAGATTTTTGAAAAATCAAAAATAAAAATGTTTCTTATTTGATGGCGACTTTTTGGCGCTCTGTATATAAGCGATGCAGAACATGAAAATAAAGATTCTAGTTTTTAAAACATACTTATTTTATTTGTATTATAAAATAATCACTTATCCTCAAATAGCCCTCTCCCTCATCCCAGTCGCGGATTCCAGCATAAAGAACAACATGAGACCACCCTTAATACTCAATCACAAAAATGCACATGGAATATAAAAAATTGTAGTTAGAACATCCACTATTAGATTATAGGTGTGTTGTTTATGCTGGCAGCAATTGCTAGTTAAATTTATTATAGTTGTAATTTAAAAATATGTAATTACAATGAAACTTAACAACTTCAAAACAATTCTCGCGATTTGGGCATTTTCGGCGTTTTGTCTACACTGACGAATTCGGCGTTTTGGGCACGATTCGGCGTTTTGATAATTTATTAAAATAAGATTCGGCGTTTTGTCCATTCGGCGATATGTTCACCGACTGAATTCGGCGTTTTGGGCATTTTCGGCGTTTTGTCCACGATAACTAATTGGGCAATTTGTCCATTTTCGGCGATCTGTCCACCGACAGCATTCAGCGTTTTGGGAATTTTCGGCGTTTTTTCTACACTGACGAATTCGGCGTTTTGGACACGATTCGGCGTTTTGATAATTAAAATAAGATTCGGCGTTTTGTCCATTCGGCGATATGTCCACTGACTGAATTCGGCGTTTTGGGCATTTTCGGCGTTTTGTCCACGATAACTAATTCGGCGATTTGTCCATTTTCGGCGATATGTCCACCGAGAGAATTCGGTGTTTTGGGCATTTTCGGCGTTTTATCCATGGTAACTAATTCGGCGATTTGTCCATTTTCGGCGATCTGTCCACCGACAGCATTCGGCGTTTTGGGCATTTTCGGCATTTTGTCTACACTGACGAATTCGGCGTTTTGGACACGATGCGGCGTTTTGATAATTAAAATAAGATTCGGCGTTTTGTCCATTCGGCGATATGTCCACCGACTGAATTCGGCGTTTTGGGCATTTTCGGCGTTTTGTCCACGATAACTAATTTGGCAATTTGTCCATTTTCGGCGATATGTCCACCGAGAGAATTCGGTGTTTTGGGCATTTTCGGCGTTTTATCCATGGTAACTAATTCGGCGATTTGTCCATTTTCGGCGATCTGTCCACCGACAGCATTCGGCGTTTTGGGCATTTTCGGCGTTTTGTCCACGATAACTAATTCGGCGATTTGTCCATTTTCGGCGATATGTCCACCGAGAGAATTCGGTGTTTTGGGCATTTTCGGCGTTTTATCCATGGTAACTAATTCGGCGATTTGTCCATTTTCGGCGATCTGTCCACCGACAGCATTCGGAGTTTTGGGCATTTTCGGCGTTTTGTCCACACTAACGAATTCGGCGTTTTGATCATTAAAATAAGATTCGGCGTTTTGTCCAGCGGCGATATGTCCTAGACCCCTGATGTCTCTTTCCGCACTCAGTTCTACTAGAATTTGCTTTCCTTCTTATTTTTTCTCTACTCATATATTCACTTGCTGCATTCCCTAATTTTTAATTTTTCTTGTAAATTATTTTTCAGTGCTGCCTTTAATATTGATATCCTTTATATTAGTTCCTTTGTTGTTCCACTTTTTAGCTTTTTCCTTCTCTTCCACCTTGGATTCAATTTGATTTAACTGTGTTTTTCCATTTCCCAAACCACTTATATTAATCTTCTCGTCTGTTTGTGGCTTCTTTTAGATTTTTCTTTCATTTTCCTCATTTCTTGAGCGTTTTTCTTAATTTCTTCATTGTTGGTTTTGAGATCTCTCTATGTATATCTTACCTAGTAGCTGTGAAAGTTCTTCCATTTCTGATGAAAAAAACAGTGTTTTGATCCTTCTTTACAGGTGCTCTATTTGTTACATCACTTTTTTTATAATCTTCTATTTATCGAGATTAGTTGCTATTTCTTTTTGTAATATAGTTACTGTGCCGTTCTTACTGTTTTTTCTACTATCGAAAGATAAAAAAAACGTATGAATAATATGTTGGTGGCACTGTAAGTCTATGTCAAATTCGAGGTTAGCAGTTTAGGTTTTCCGTCAGTCTGTGTCAAAACAGAAAACGTAACCTGCTAACCTCAAATTTGACATAGACTTACAGTACCACCAATTTATTGTTCATACGTTTGAATTTCCACAGCCTGCTGAGGATCAGTTTTTTTTTGGATCTCTCGATATTTAGAAATACCGAAATTTGCCCTTTTAATACTTCCTCCATATTATGTCTCCCTTTTTATAGATTCTTCTGTTGTAGTGTTCACCCTTGCTACACCACAGTTCAGCTTATCATGGTCTCAACTGCCAAGACTTAGCGGCAGGCAGTACAGTACAATTAGATTTCCCTCTAGTGTAGATTTTTCTGTTAATTTACTGCAGCAGCTTTAATCTCACCTTTACTGAAAACATTCCATTTATTTCATACCCGTCTGTATTTACAATGTTGTAACGCTATCTTGGTTCACATTTGCATCTGTTTCGGTTGAACAATTTTATTAGTAAATCATTATTTATTGTTTATTAACAATGCTAAAAACGACGTATTTATTATTACTAGCAATCCAGTGAGACAAATGTCTCATTTAAAAAACAAAAAAGACCGTTTTTCAAATAGAACGCGTATTAAATAAAAACTGTACCCAGACCTGGAAGGTGTCAAAGTGGTTGCCTAACCGATCGACGTTTTAAGGCGCAGAGGGTCGCAGCTCCGTTTGGCTGCTGAAACATTTTTATTTAATACGCGTTCTATTTGAAAAACGGTCTTTTTTGTGATTTCTCGAAAACCGGAAATGTCACGTGACTGAAATTCGGTTCCTGACCTGACATGACCATTCCAAACATATAACTTTAATAACTTTTTTCTCTATCTCTTACGGTTTGGCTGCTGAAACAGCGTCCCAGACAGACAAAACAGCGTCCCGAACAGACACGTCTATTAGATAAAGGATTTAAAACACTTGATAAGAGAACATTTGGAAACAACACTGTTGCCTAAGAAGAAAAAATAAAATTATGCAACCAAAAAAATTATCGACTTACTTTACTCAACACTTTTGATGTTTTCACAGCAGTTACACGTGTAGCTTCATGGTGGTCATCCATTACCCTAAACAGCTTAGTCCAAAGCTCTTCAATACGATCAGCAGAATCATGGATTGACCTGTTACCTGCACCCTTTAAAAAGTCCTGCAAAGCCAAACAGCAAGACTGTCTGGTCCGATATTGAGGTGACACCAAGTTCTCCAGTAAATCATTTAATATTTCGTGATGATACTGATCAAGCTAAAAATATCACATATTATATTAGTTACACAAGGTTAAGTCTTTCTCAATTCAGTACCGTTTTCTGTGTTTCCGGAACCAACTCGTACCAAATATTCTGCATAGAAGCCTGCAAGTTTGGTGTAGGATCATATTGGTAACGATACAGTTTGGGAACTATCTTTGGAAGATGGGACTGCAAGTGCTCCCCACACTTCTCAGCGATACTGGAAAATCCAAAAGCTGCTCCTTTCTTAGAGTTCCATATTGCATTGTGATTGGCCAGATGCATAAACTTATAAATGAGGTCAGGTTTGTTCAAATCTGATGCTAAGGAACACAGTTCCTTGTACGTTGATAAGCTGCCACTAAAATAAAACAACATTAACTTCCTCTTCGTCCATAATAAATAGAAAAATCTTACCCAGTTGGTGCTCGTCCCAATTCTCCTTCTTCAAAAAGCTTAGTATCACTGGAAACTTGAGCAACTTTTCTCCGACCAGAAGTTAATTGATCTACTAGAACGTTTAAGAGTTCTTCTGATTTTGAGTTATCATACACAAGGCATAATCCTTTAGATGCAACGTCCTGCACAATATCTATAAAAGAACCAGTTTTTGGCAAATTTCCACTATAAACCTTTCCCTAAATACCATTGTTTTCGCCTAACAAATCCATGAAGGCATTCTGGAATATCTTTAGACGAGCTTTGACTGGTTCTCGGTTACTGCAATTTTTCAACAGAGCTAACAACCAAATGCACGAAGCCTGCCGAGAATTAGGATGTGTGTCAGAGACAAATCTCAATAGCTCATCGAGCAACCAACTTAAATTATCATCAGAAGGACCTTCCAACATAGTGTTAGAAGGTGTAAAGTCAGTTGCTGGAGTAACCCATGGGTCCCGCGCTTCAGATGACCAAATACTTTGAACGCACATTACTAAGGATTCGCCAGCTGTGAAATGCACCTCTACATCCTTGGTCTGTAATAAATAAGTTTTATATAATTTGCCTGGTGAAGTGTAAGCAATACACTATACTTGTTTAGCAGTATCCAAAAATCCTTGAATAACTTCCTTAGTATGTGGAAACTCCTCACCAATGCATATTAAGCCAAGTGCTTTTGCAGATCGTTCTCGAACTTTCGAAGGAAGCTTGATATTGTTCATGTTTTCCAACAATTGAGTAAAAATGCTGGTTTTCGTTATTTTACCATTTGCTGGGCGCTTTGCATCAGGGCTACCGTTAGTTGGAGCTTTTCCATTATCTAAAGGTAAAGCTGTACACTTTCCAAGCTGTCCCACTGCTACGCATGCTGCTGATACCAACAAGGGATTCTGGTTGTTTAAAAATGGAACTGCAATGGTTATTATTATTGCTAGACATTCACTTTAAAAAAGATGTCCTCACCAATTGTATTTAAACAGTTTTGATATAACTCCCACTTGGAAAAATCATTACAAGTTGCTTTCTTCAGCATAATCTTTCGCTCCATAGCATTTGCAATACCAAAAATAGCCCCGTGTTGGACCTCTAACATTTTGTTGTTAACTTGCAAAATTAAATAGTTCACTGCCTTTTCAAAATCTTTGTCGGACAACACTTCATTAATAACAACTGCATACAGCAACGATGCAAATTCACGAATTTCTTCTTTTGTGGAATTCAGCAAATCACGAATCCAATCGACGCTGCTGAATAGCGATTGCGATAATTTCGGTACACAACCAATTACCTCCACCATACAGCATAATGGTTCAATTGCTAAAAATTACACTCCTAAATCAAGAAATCAAACCTAATCGAAATAATCTATTTTAATTTTTTTAGACAAGGCTTGATCATAGACTGATTTAATAAATACTTAAGACCTCAGACCAATGGGCACAGTGTTTTACAACGTTTAACAGCAGTTTCTGTGTACCATTCCAGATGTTTTTGCATTCGGGTTGGCTATGATATTTGGTCTTTTGGGTTCGCAGACGAAGGGGGTTGCACAAACCGATATAATTGCTGAAATGTCAAATTCAAACTTTTATGTGACGTGTAAATTTTTTTAGAGATGTAGCTAATATGCCACATTTCCTTTCTGCTAGATTATAAACGAGACTCGTACTAGAAAACAGTTTGAAATAGTTTCTAACGAAATTAAAATAACTGCAAATTTAATAAATAAGCCGAGTTAAATTTGAAAACAGTAAGTAAACATGCTGAAAATAATTCGAACAAATATTAAAACACTTAAAATACGTTAAAAGTGTACAAGAAAATTCCGGGTGTCTTAAAATGAATTACATCTAGTATGCTTTGAATTTCCCAGAATGCAATCTAAAATTTTACTTGAAATTGGCAAGACTGTAAGTCTATGTCAAATTCAAGGTTAATAGGTTAGGTTTTGCGTCAGTTTTGACACAGACTGACGCAAAATCTAACCTGCTAACCTCTAATTTGACATAGACTTACAGTTTTGCCAATTTCAAGTAAAATTTTAGATTGCATTATGGGAAATTCAAAGCATACTAGATGTAATTCATTTTAAGACACCCGGTATAAGTGACGGTGCTGTGTTCAATAGAACGGCGACGATATTTGGGGTAAAGATCATTTACTTCACCTATAGTTTGGTAATTTAACGTTATTGTTTAGACTAGTATATTTCTCCACCAGGCCTACCTACTGCATGTGTGTACATTACGCTCGATAGCGTAGCCAAAAATGTTGTTTTTCTAACAGATTCATTCATTGTTTTCAAACATTGTCTTGTGCAAGCCGTATCTCCGAAACTTTTTCCATGACTTTCTCCTGATTTGGTTTTAAAAGTTAATTTGAACCTTAAGGAGATCGTTGAGAGTAACTAAAACCTAAAGGTTACGCCAATGACAAAGAAGTTCTCCACTGAGTGAAAAAATATTTGCACAACGACTCCTATTCCATTTATTCCCCTATAATTCAATCCCTATGTACTATTTTAGTCATTTTTGACTCTAAGAGCTGTTCCTATAGTATGGCCTAACTCCTATAAAAATTTAAAAGTTTCTACATCTTTTGGAAGTGGTCAAAACGTGCAAAACTGACTTTTCTTAAAGCCGTTATATATCATCCGCCATATTAAAGTTTTCGGATTTGAGATTTTTCCCATCAACTTTAGGTCCCAAGAAATGTCTGTTTCGAATTTCAGGAATTTCAAGATAAATGGGACTCAACGCCTGTCCTGCAAGGGATGGTCATAAACTCAAACTTGACACTAAGTGCAGTTCTAAATCTATAAACGTCAGTGCTATTTAAAACGTGAGTGACGAATGGGCTATAAACGTCAGTGCGACCTATGCGAACAAAGTGTTCGCGAGGTGCAGTCTAGAAAGTGTGATTTGTGTCGTCACGCAAACAATGCAGACTAACTCGTCAAAGTATAAATTCTAAAACAGCAGGATGGATGGATGTCACAAGCGTAGAGGCACCCCACGACAAAAGAAAGGGTTACGTAAATATCCTGGTGGGCCAAATGTCCAGGCAGACAGCAATGACCAACCCTGGTCACAACATAGTCATAAATTCTGGAATATGAAAGAAGCACATGCAATTTTATTATCGGAAGCCATCCCAAACTGGCCTGTTACAATAGAGTGAAGGGTCGGCTGGACAATGCTATTGTAAACGAAAGAATAGCCGGCGCTCCTTTCATTCAAACACTTGTTATATAAACTCGAGTAGCCTAATTTTCGAGATCAGTTGTCCCAGATCAGTTCCATCACCTCACGTGCGCTTGTATGTATTTTACTAAGTCAGTAACGAAAACGGGGCTACTTACAATTCGTATTTGCATGTGTATATTTGTTTATTTGTTTAAATGTAAATAAACGAAGGTTTTCCACAAACGTGCGTATTTTATTGAACTAACTCTACAGTAAAAATTGCTACGCATTAACTAAATTGGCAAATAGTAACCAAATAGGTGACCGGGAAAGGTAAAAATAGGTCGGTCACTTCTTTTTTTGCGACAGACACGAATGGATTTTAGATGCAGGGTGTAAATTAATTGTGGAGCAAACTACACGTGGCGATGTTAGTCATAAAATTCTGAGTCAAATACTTTAATACTAAAATGTTGGATTGGTCTTCATGAGCCCTCACAAGCGGTAGATAAAAAACATGTTTCAAATATTTGCGGGTGTTTTGTACAAACAATTAAATCTGTGTTTATTTTCCAAGTAAATGTCATTGTTTCAACAAAATATTTTGTCAAAAGGAGTTGATTATTAATTGGAAATACTATCTCTGAATTCTTTTAATAGGCATAGTTTATTTTTAAAATTGTTACCCGCAGAGGTACTAACAACACCCTGAGTACGTATCTGGTATGGTCTAATGGTTAGGATATCTGGCTCTCTCCGAGCAGGCTCGGGTGGGATTCCCAATAGCAGAATACTTTTCTAAATTAGTCAGCTTTAATTTTTATCTGAATAATAAGCTTTGTACGCATTAGCAACATCCAAAATGGTGTAGTAGCTAGGTGGATACCTGGCACTTGATCGGAGTTAAAAATGTTACCAGATAATTATACAGCTTTCAAAGTACTGTATTTTTTTTCTAATTTGCATCAACAATACTCTCATTGTGAAACTCAAATGCGTTTCACAATAAAGACAATTATTTTTATTGTAGCACGCAAAACAGTAACTTTTTCCTTGGTTATGTTGGCAATGTTACTATGCGGGCAGTCGAAAGTTGAAACCAAATGTCGATGAACATTGTTAATAATAATAATTAGCCAAATTGAATATTCCCTATCTATTAGCTCCCTTTAGTTTTAAATGATCACAAGAATGTTGATTTTGGGATAATGAACCAAAAGGAAGGCAAAAGTTTTAATACCTAATTTATAAAAAAAAGAACAATTTGGTAACCTGAATATTTAATTTGGTAAGTGATCAAATCACATTTTCTTTTCAGATTTCTTACAAAGCACTAGTTTGCATGCACCCCATATTTTGTCCAGAAATGCCCCTTCAGGACAGACTTTATGGTGATAACTGATACGAAAAATTATTATACATTGAACATAACTGTTTTTATTTCAACTCTATTTTTATATAACTTTTGTAAATAACACATAAAGTACATTTTTTACTTCCTTTTACAATAAAGGAAGTATTGGATTCACCCCAAAAATTCGAAATTGAGTTTTCAACAGATCTTCACGTTTTAGAGTCCCCTGATCCCAAAAAACATATTTTTTTTCATTGGTCTGTGTGTCTGTCTGTGTGTCTGTCTGTGAACAGAATATCTCAAAAACGAAAAGCGGTATGGCGTTGAAACTTCATATATAAGTTTTGTGTACTATGTATATGAGACAGCAAGCATTTGAAAAAAATCGCATAACCGGAAGTAGGTGTTTACTCTTGTGATTTTTCAGTTTTTTTCGATTTTTTCAAAAACGGCTCTAACGATTTTTTTTAAACTTTACATTTTTATTACATTTTGAACGTGTATTGATGTGAGATAGGTGATTTTTCAGTTGAATACTTTTAAAATGGGTTTCTTTTGTTTTTTTGTCTATTTTTTTTATTAACTCTTATTTTAAATAGAGCACCCGGTATATTATTACATTTTTGAATTCAGCTTAAAATTCTAGAGAAAATTTGTCTCTTCAACTAACGCTCTATTTTGTACCGTTTTTGCAGAATTTGTAATTTTTGAAAATTTTTGACAAATGCTTAAAACATTTAGGGCCGGTTGCAGAAAGCAATGTTAAGTCTGGTGTTAGCTAACATCGCGTCAAAGTGAACAAAAACGAATCAATTCTCAAATGCTTATGGTAACTAATACATTAGTAAACAAAATTTGATGCAATTTTGTTCACTTTGACGCGATGTTAGCTAACACCAGACTTAACATTGCTTTCTGCAACCGGCCCTTAAAATCAAATTTTTGGCTAATTATAAGATCACTGTAAAAGGAAGTTGTGTGCGTGTATCACACCAGATTTTTTTCTATAATAATTTTCAAGGTCAATTTTCTAGGGGATAAGTTGCATTCCTGCAGGATTTTTAGTTTTAATAATGTTGGTACATAGATTTTTAGTTCTTTTCTTCCACTAAAAAAAAATGATTGTCATTTTGAAATATATGTCATAATTTAACATCGCTTGCTTCATTTTTGCATTTAAAATATCTCTTGAATTTCTTTTTTATCCGATTTTATTGATGATGATGATTCCATGTTAAAAAAAGAAATTTGTCAAGAGTTCAAATTAAGAAACTTTGACATTAAAAATTGACACAACCATAATTTTGAAAAAGTTCTACCAACACGAGGTATAAAAATGTCCTAGCGTTTTAATCACATTTCTACCAACATTGTAATACTTTGACAGTTAGTATAGAAAAAAAATGTACTTTAATAAAATAGCTGATTAGTAGTAATACATAGTAGTCTAATATACGACGTACACAAAATCTTTAAATAAACCGCCAGAGAACGAGAACCTAACCTAGAATTCCACAAATCATGTTTACATACAAATATGCATAAACTGATTAATCTGCGAACTTCTAATTATTACCGCTCGTTGAAGGAAAAGTACAATTATTGTAACTTTTATTGTCACAGAACAAGAATCTGTCGCATTAATTGAAAGTCCAGGTACGTACTGTGACGATATATTTTGTTGAAAATTAGTATTTCCCTCAATGTTGATAGAGTTTTCATTACTCTTGCTTTGTAAAGTGGTGGCTATGGAGGCCGAAGCTGAAGACATCGCACTGGATGAAATACTTGGCTGAACACCTAAACATATCAGCCACTTATAATTTCTTCTTCATCAAAGTGTCAATGTAGCCCTCAACGACAGTTCAGAACATTCATCCCCATGTCTTTTAATTGTTAATAGGTCTCCTCCGCTATTGGCCAAGTGTGAGGCGCTAGACCGTCTATAACAACCCTGTGTACTTTTCAGGTTCGGGAAGTTTTAAAAACGTGAACAGTTTTCAACCAACATCTGTTTTGAGACTTCCATCAGGCCGATTTCGATAATTCTTTTTTTAAATGAAAGCTGTCACCGTGTAAATGTGCACAAAAGTCCTAAATTGAAAGTAAATTGATAATTTTTAGAGTAAAACCATTATATTGTAGCACTCAAGTGGTTGCAGCCAGTCAGTAAACCAAGTATATCCTCGAAGTCAGCCTGCGGCGTTCTGCTGATTTTTGCAATGGACTACTGTAACTACTAAATGTTTATTTGAAATCAACATAAGATTATGTGGATGTGCTTATTTACACACTGGTTCATTGCTTTCTATGTTGGAACAAGCATATGTATATTGTTAAAACGTCTTTCGACGTTGTCCAACACCTGTTTTACTCTTCCATCCTCACAGTTTCTTTCGTGTAAGTTGCATTCAGTCATCGCTTTTGTAATCTATTATTTCAAAATTCTATTCGGCCTTCTCCTAGCTCTTCTTTGTGGTACCCTTCCCATTTTCTCTGTGCGCCTAGCATGTGCGATGACAATTAATAAGACAAACTCTGGATAAAGTAGGAATATATAATATTCGTCACAACCAGTATTTAGCTATGGTTAAGTGTATGTAGTAATGTCACGTGCAAGTAGTTTTGAAAACTTAAAAATTCAAATTTTACCTGATGGATAGTGTCGTACGTTAAACATTGTCTACAAAGAAGTTTTGTAAATTGCAAAATATTTTTCAACGGGTCCACTAGTAATTTTTGGAATTTTGCCTATTGTGTTAATCCCAATTGGATTTTTAATGCACTGACCATTCCTGTAAGTTAAGAAAAATTGCACAGTTGCTCCAGCTAGGCGGAGATTGTAACAATTTTTTTACTTCCTTTTACAATAAAGGAAGTATTGGATTCACCCTAAAAATTCAAAATTGATTTTTCAACAGATCTTCACGTTTTAGAGTCCCCTGAACCCAAAATACATTTTTTTTTCATTGGTCTGTCTGTCTGTGTGTGTGTCTGTCTGTGAACAGAATATCTCAAAAACGAAAAGAGATATGGCGTTGAAACTTAATATATAAGTTTTGTGTACTATCTAGATGAGACAGCAAGCTTTTGAAGGAAATCGCATAACTGGAAGTAGGTGTTTATTCTTGTGATTTTTCAGTTTTTTTTTCGATTTTTTCAAAAATGGCTCTAACGATTTTTTTTAAACTTTACATTTTTATTACATTTTTAATGTGTATTGATGTGAGATAGGTGATTTTCCAGTTGAATACTTCTAAAGTGGGTTTCTTTTGTTTTTTTTTCTATTTTTTTTATTAACTCCTATTTTGAATAAAACACCCTATATATTATTACATTTTTGAATTCACCTTGCAATTCTAGAAAAAATTTGTCTCTTCAACTAACGCTCTATTTTGTCCCGTTTTTGTAGAATTTGTAATTTTTGACAATTTTTGACAAATGGTTAAAAATTAAAAATGAAATTTTTGACTAATTATAAGATCACTGTAAAAGGAAGTTGTGTGAGTGTATCACACCAGATTTTATCAACTGAACCCAGTTTAATTCAGTTATTACGAACACCCTAGGAACATTTGTTTTCGTTTTAGGTAGACACGATGATACTGTCATCTTTAAACTTTAAATCATTTATGGTCAAATTCACTAGTTCCTGTCTACGAAGTGCTCCTGAATACCCCATAATTAATATTACCTAAAAATAATGGAATAGAACTGTAGCAGGTAACTGTATTAATTAAAATTTTACCTTCATTGCCAGAAAATGTTAAATTTTTTTGGCTTGTATCCTTGAGATTGCCACTTTAAAAATGCCTTTAGCTTTAGGAATCTCGATATATCTGTATTGCGGTACACATTAAGATATTTTCACAACATACTTAAGACGCCCAAAGTGTAGATAATTTTTTGGTTTTACTTAAGTCCTCAAAATATGCGAGGAGAACATTTACGCTGATAATTTGGACAACTTTTGAACTGCACCAGGTATTGAAAACTTTATATTCTTTTTCATAAATCTCTTTAGATTTCTCACGAAGCAACTTATTTGTAGCTTCCTTTGCTGTCGCCTTCAACTCGGGAGGTGTACAATTAATCTCTTCCATCAGAAAAATTAAGCAAAAAACGCCACATACTGATATTCAAATTCTAATTTTGTTAGACAAATGTCATTACTCCATTTGTTACCAACCGAACTTGTCAAAAATCCCTAATTGAAAATAAAAATTTTTAAATATATTTTTAACGGCAAAATTCTACGTAGGACTTTGACCATATGACCAAAGCAGTCGGTGTCTAAGGTACCTGGTACTCTGCATGCCTAGACCTTGTCCATTAACAAACAAACATATTTTTAAAATTTATTTACAATGCAAAGTAGAAAAAATAGTATATTACACTCTTTTCATAAGACGACTTGTAGCTGCGCTCGTCGTGGTCAAAACTCAATCGTGCCACAATAATCGCCTTATGAAATATAGTATGATCAAAAATTAATCTCATCTAGTATGGCTGTGGAAGTGCAAACCAACACCTTTAAAATTGGCTTAATACTTAAATTTAATTCAAACTGTCAAATTGTATTATTAAATATTCTTTTTATCCATCTTATTACAATATTATATTGAAATAAATGAATTTGCAATTGTCCAACAAATAAGCCTGCGCCGGTCGAATAGACACTTCATCTTAAATCTAACCTAAAAATAAAATATATTTGAGCCGGTTTTAAAGGCAGCAATTTGTGCTTTCATAGCCATACTAGATGAGATTAATTTTTGATCATACTTTATGTGTAATAATGTACTAATATTTGCACCTGGCGACTTGTCAAAACATCTGTCATCTGTGGATGCATTCCACGCACATGGCACCTGCTCAGCAAGGAAACAAACCCTTAGTTAAGTCGTATACCTTGCTGAAGTAGAAACGTTTGTATTGGAAAACTGTAGTTTGACTATACAGTGTGGTCCATTAAGTGTGCAACAAACGGGAAATTTTTTTATTAGTTGTACAATCGAAATTTAAATATTGCCAAAAGTTAGTGCATGTTCGATAACCATATCAGATGCCCTTAGAATGGCTTCAAGTCAAACAATATACAGGACAGGACAAAAAATATGAAATTCGTTCAAGAACAAAGTTACCTTATTTCAAAAAATATAGCAAAATTTTATTGAGAAAAGTTGTTTAGAATTAAAAGTTATGCTCAAATACAAAGTCACGGCCTCCTATTCGAATTTTGATTCTTTTTTGGAAAATTTTGTATTACCGTATGATACATATTTTTATTATTTTGATTTTATATGTATTTAAAGTAGCCACAACCACATCCCTTTTAAATAACTTTTAGCAACTTGAAGCGTATTTGTAAAATTTACTTGGATTTATATTTTTTTAGGTAAGCGTCCACTTCATGTTTGTTGCAACGGTATTTAACAGAACTTTAGAATTTCGCAAATATTCTTTTTAACAAGGCAAATGCTTTACTAATAATAATTTACATATGAAAAACTCTTAATAAAATCAGAATAATAAAAATATGTATCATACGGGGATAATACAAAATTTTACAAAAAAATAATCAAAATTTGAATAGAAGGCCGTGACTTTGTATTTGAGCATAACTTTTGATTCTAAACAACTTTCCTCAATAAAATTTTTCTATATTTTTTGAAATAATGTAACTTTATTCTTGAACGAATTACATATTTTTTGTCCTGCCCTGTATATTGTTTGACTTGAAGCTATTCTAAGGGCATCTGATATGGTTATCAAACATGCACTAACTTTTGGCGGTATTTAAATTTCGGTGTTACAACTAATAAAAAAATGTCCCATTTGTTGCACACTTAATGGACCACACTGTATATTTTCAGGTGGCAGCATGCTGCAGCGCTAGTGATGTAAAAAAACGCGTTTTTTTAAATCGAATATAAAACCTTTAAAAAAAACTATAAAAAACGTTTTTTTTTTGTTTTTTATTCATTTTTGTAACTGCCGGCACGTTTTGGTAGGTATGGTTGGCAGCAGGTAAACAAACGACAAAATTTAAACTTATTTTGATTTTACATGCTCTTTAAAGTTCAAGAAAACTACAGCACAGACTAGACAAATGTTTAATAAACAAAAGTAACATTTTATACCTACTGCCTACTTGTAATACGTATTACTCACAGAACAGCAAAGCATATGCATGCGTCTATGCGAGCACCCCTGCCTCACCCCCACTGTTGGAAGTTGTTTTAAGCTGGACCTAGCTCTGAAACTGTCGAGCTGATCGACGAATCAAGTTATGTTAAATATTAGCGATTCATCAGAGTCATACGACAGTGACATGGGCGACGTAAACTGCATGTACTGACTCCGAATAAGTTGAGAGTCAGCCATGTCTGTTAGCGAGTAATTTCTGCATTATTATAATTTCTACATCCACTTTGGCTATGAAATGTAATACATTATTTTTCTTTAGAAATATTTGTTGTTTTTTTTTTTGTTATTATAAATTCTATAATGCACTTTACCTATGAAATGTATTACTTTTATTTAGAAATATCTGCTTTTTGTTTTTCCAAAGAATATTACTTGTTGTTATTCACTACACTTTAATTCTGAAAAAAAACCTATTTTAAAAAAAACCAGACTGCTCGGGTTTTTTTGCAAAAAAAACAGGTTTTTTTAAAAAAAAAAACGAACGGTTTTTTTATGGTTAAATCAATATGCAGCGCCATAAAAAGAGAGGGACAATTGGTGTATTTTCCTCGTTTCCAACACCAGCCTTAAGATCCAATTTAACTTTTAAAATCAAACCCGGAGAAAGTCACAGGGAAAGTTTCGGAGTTCAAAAGTAGACGTTTGAAAACAATATATTTACTTGCATAATAACAATCATATAGAGGCTATTATTGATAAGTTTTTATATACGTTGACAGTAATACAATAAATGCTAAAGGCAAGCCGATATTAGACGGTCACATATAAATTGGATAAAAAATATTAAATCGTAGATATAACGAGTCATATTTTCAATCCGGAGCATAGAACATAATTTATGTTGTATAAGTATGGCTATCCTTGATAATGACATTTGAAAGTTGACTGTTGTTTCCGAGCTGTCAAAGTTAATTTGTGCAATAAATGCATATTGATCAATTGAAACAGTGTTTTTTTTTTTAAATATCGGCAGCAAAGAATGCAGACGTGTTTACACATTTTTTGTGCAACTGCAATACATATACTCAAAAACATTAATTTTTTATGCAACCTTCCAGAAAAGTTGTTGCAGTTGTTATAAGTAGTGACCGCAAAAACGAATTTTAAAGCCGTAATTACGTCCATAACATTCAACTTTCAAAAAAAAAGTTTACTCGTTTTGCTTTCAAAGAAATAAAATTAGCATTTGGTAGTAATTTATCTACTTAAGCTGGATTTATGATTGCCCTATCCACAGGGAAATTTAAATAATAATGGAATAAGCAGGATTTTCATAAGAAAAATCATGGTAAACACACGTACAGTAGCTACGCCTTGCGGAAACAGCTTATATACTAGTTTTAATAAACACTATTGCCATGTCAGATTATCCGATATCAGGCACATTACCATTTGAATGTTCGTGCTGAAATCTTGAGATCGTGTTTTTGACACATTTAAAAATGTTTAACAGAGACAGTTATCTGAATTTTTTGAGAACTCAGCCTTAGTAATGTGTTCAAAAACATCCCTTTCGAGATCAGCTATGGATGCAACAAATTGAAACCTCTCCGTAACACAATTTATTCAAGTCCATGATTTTCTGCATCAAAATTTTTTAAATTACTGAATCGGTACTCATGTAGTCTGAGATCTCCGGACTTCTTTGGTGGGGAAATCAGAATTTATAAAATGAATACTGTAATTTGGAGGTACCTACTGAAAACCTTTTAATTCTAGTAATCAAATTTTTTCGTATTGTAAAGCTAAAAAATTTATATTAATATAAAGAACGTTTCAGGAACAAATCTATTTCTGTTATCAACACAATATTGAAGTTACTATAGTAAATTATATAAACAACGATCATGCCATAACATATAAGCCGTTCACGACCTTTTTGGGACAGAGTTGGCTATGATTTCTACTTTTCATGTTGGACTAACTGATTCGATGATGCAATTTTTTTTTCTGTCAGTGTCTGTTCGACATTTTCTTGTCACCACATTACCAGATTTATTATTTGAATATTCGTAAGAAAATAAATGATTTATCAAGTGTGTAAAAATAATTTTAATTTTCGCCAAAGGAAAAGTCAAAATGCCCAAAATAATTTTGTTACAACAAAAAGTTTCCATTAAACGATGCTACTTCCAATTTAAAAAGAACAGATCAAATTTAAAAGAACGCGAGTTGATGTGGAGACTAGAAAATATCCGGCAACAATGTACCTATTCAGAAAATATAACCTTAAACTGAAAACAACCTAACCTAACACAAAAAGTGTCAATTTCCATGAGGGAGTTTTGTTGCAACAGAGGTTCTGCCAACAGAATTACTAGATGGCCATAGCCTCACCTGACCCAAAAAGATCGTGAACGGCTTATAAGCAAATACCTGGATTAGCAGTAAACAGCTGACGAATTAGAGACAAGTACTGCAGAAGAGGGTTCTTGTCAATAGCTTCTTTTTCATTATGCAATTCTTGTAGCTGATTTCTTATTACAGGTGTATGCTCACAGGGATGCTTTATCATTTCCCTTGTTAACGGAACATCCAAATTTTGTATTAAGCAGAGACGTAAATAAATAAGAATCTAGTAAACAGTAAATTAGTCAATAACATCAAGCACTACTGCTCAAAAAAGTACCTCCACATAAACATTAGTTGTAAATGGCAGAACATGGTTGCCAACATTCACCCGCTTTGATCCATCCTTCACCCGTGTATCTGCTTCATAATACACATACTTTGTAATCTCCCCAAACGCCGGCAACACTACCTTAGGGGCATCCCTCGTCTTGCCAGCTTTGCTCAAATCAACATCGCCTTTACGCGAAGTACCATACAGTGCTTTAAAAGCCTCCATGGACACTTCATCTTTGCTATAAGATCGAAGAGTCATTAAAAATTAAAAATTAAACTACAAGTTACCTGTCACCAGTTGCTAGTAGTAATAAAAATTTCGATGGCACATGGTCTGGAGGAAAAATTGTACCCACAGACCGTACAGCAGCAAATCTAACCATAGGTTCCTCCGAAAACAAATAATACTTGACTAATGCAAAGAGAAAATTTATTCGTCCATCCTTGTCTAATTCTTTTGCATTAACGTCATATTTATAAGCTGGGATTAGGCTTAGAAAACCCTCTCGTATCTGCAAACGCAAGTCTGGGTTTGCCGACTCGAGATTTTTGAAAAACATCTCTAAAAGTGCAGCATTGTGGAAAGTAATCAAAGGAAAGCGACTGCCCAGAACACCCAGTATTAAGAATGCCTGTCCTTGGTGCGTAGCCTCTCCTTCTCGAATTAATTTCTGCAAGCCTGTTTGCAAAACGCTTGCAACCTTACTCAAATGCGCCTCCTCTGCACTAAAATAATTCTTCCAAATAAATTTTACACGACTTATATTATTCAGACATACGTTCTCACTAAATTCATGGCAAAATTAAGTGCCAAGGTTTTCAATTTGGAATTAGTATTGGGTCCATAGAGGGAATCAAAGATAATTTGAATACTCGCAGGTAACACAAAGCCCGCTCCTGTTATCCTGCACATGTGTGTTAGAAGCTTTAGACGAATACGAGTATTAGCTGGTGACTTCTTCATATTAGGTTTGACATTTTGAGATTGAGAACCCAAAAACAGCAGATACAGAGGCATTGGTAGAATTGGTGATGTCCAATCCACAGAACTGTAATTAGATTCGTTAGGAACTGTAACCTGTAACATATAAACTTAGTACTATTTACCTAACAATCTTTTTGAGTTCCAGATCTGCCAGATTGGCTACACTGAATCTTGTGTCAGCCGCAGCCACCACTAAATGAATCAAAACTTCTTCATCAGGAAATATGCTGTTTGCTAGAAACTTTACTATACCCAGTTTGATCTAAAAGTAATAATTTCAAATAAATAAAATTAACAAAATGTCTATAAACAAGAATTTCTTTGACATTACTGACTATTAAAACTGAGCAAATTACTATATTATCAGAAATACGTGTGTTAATTTTAAGGCGTGATAAATATCAACACAGAGTTAAAGACGTATGGTTTATATTAAACTGACATTTTTAAAATTATATTTAGAATCGCAGATAGTTGACATCGGAAGGAATCTGACATTATATGACATCAACATTGTCAAATCGGCGGTAAGTTAGTACTATTGCTATTTCTCACTAATTTTTAGTCTATCGTATTGGTGTTATTTGCAAACTCTTATCTGTCAAAGATTTCAAATTAATTAATGCCAATTTATTTACAAAACAGGTTTCTTGTAATGGAACATTTACCGTGAGTCATTTAAAGCGACACAGAGAGTGCCATGAAATTTCTGTTTTAGATTCGAACTTTGGTTAACAGTCATTTGTCGATTTATTAAATTAACCTCAAACAACACATAAGCTTTATTAAACATTCTCGAAACATAACTTCATTCTTATCTTTAAATGGACAAATATATTATTTAAAATAGCAGGTGTAATTTCATCGATTTCATGGGCAATTGTGTTTCTAAGTTCTACTAAATTTTGTAAATTATTAATGTAAACTTTGTTTTTCAAATACGGAAATAAATTGGCACTAATTAATCGGTCGTCGTAAAATTCACGTAAGAAACTTGATGTTATGTTTGCAGTGTGCGCCGTGGCAGGAGGTAGAAGAAGTAGACCAATTTTGTTGCCTTGGCTCTATCATAATGTCATAATTGTGCCCCGTAGATCCGACTGGAGAACGTATAACTACGAAGTATTTAGTTCTGAGCACTTATATATATATATCTATAATGGAATCTTGAACAGTAAGTATGGGAGTTTTACTTCTTGAATATTGTATCCGTTAAATGTCCCCCTCCCTTCTCCACACATTCTTCTAAGTGTCGGAAAAAATCACTCATAACCCGTTGAAGCATGTCCTGCGGAATAACTTCAATTTCTTGCAGGATATTTCTGTTGAGCTCCTCTATATTTCCCCAGAGAAAAAAGTCTACGACGGAAATATCAGGAAATTTTGATGAAATAAACGCTAGGTTTGGATAATAGAATCAAAATTAATAACTTTTTCAATACAAAATATATTCCAACGCTCCATTTTGACAACAGTCAAAATATCTCCAAAGCCTCCTCTTTCAATTATTATCAATAGATTAGCGATAGATAAAATATACACTGTGATTTTTTAAATGTCCTGTAAATACGGTTTCCTGATGGGCAATAAAGATATATTATATTACTAGCGTTCTGCACCCAAATTGGGTGCGAAATAATAATTTGTACAAGAGTGATCCATTTTGTGTGTCAAGTTAATTTTGAGGTTAGAAAATCCACATAAAAAAAGTCACTTATAAAAATTTGAAAACCCTACTACTGGCTTACTTGCGTCGCCCTGAGTCGATTGACACCAAAATCAGCCAATTCAGCTCAAGGGTTCGCTCTCAAAGTGACGTCAAGCAAAGCAAATTATTATGTCGGATATTATTATATTAAAAACTCAATTGCAGCAGGCCCTGGATAGCCTGAATCACTTGGCAGTACTGAAGTGCATTGTCAGTCTATGTCAAATTCGAGGTTAGTAGGTTAGGTTTTGTTTATCATTTGACACAGACTGACGCAAAACTTAACCAGCAAATCTCGAATTTAACATAACCTGACAATACACTTCAGTACTGCCAACTGATTCAGGCTCAGTGTTGCCATCTCATTTCTTAGGCGATCGGTAGCTTTTTGCACTAAATTTCGGTAGATTCCAAAAATTTTCGGTAGACATAATAAAATGTGTTTTGTAGTACCTTTTTGCAATAGCCAAGTTTTAGTAAACCGGCATTTAAAAATTCAGATATATTTATATTTCACTTTCTAATTAAATAAATAAAATCAAGACAAAAAACCCAATTGTTTTATTAAGAACTATGGAAAACTAGACTAATTTACTTGAAACACTATTAACCACTAATTCATATATGCAAGTACAATAATACCGGGTGTCTTAAAATGAATTACATCTAGTATGCTTTGAATTTCCCATAATGCAATCCAAAATTTTACTTGAAATTGGCAAGACTGTAAGTCTATGTCAAATTCAAGGTTAGTAGGTTAGGTTTTGCGTCACTTTTGACACAGACTGGCGCAAAACCTAACCTACTTACCTCGAATTTGACATAGACTTACAGTCTTGCCAATTTCAAGTAAAATTTTAGATTGCATTATGGGAAATTCAAAACATACTAGATGTAATTCATTTTAATGAAATAGTATATTGTTTAACGAGTGACGAAAGTAGCATTTTCTGCAAACAAGAGAACAGCTTATCAAACGAGGCGTAGCCGAGTTTGATAATGTTC
The DNA here is from genome assembly GCA_940337035.1 of Agriotes lineatus. Classification (NCBI taxonomy): domain Eukaryota; kingdom Metazoa; phylum Arthropoda; class Insecta; order Coleoptera; family Elateridae; genus Agriotes; species Agriotes lineatus. Next base: position 32,970,548 of record OW679197.1, on the reverse strand, counting down.
TCAAGTTGCAGAAAATGCTTTTCGACAAGTAAAACACTATACTTTTTCTATAACCATGGTTCACTACTACTGCACTAAAACACTACCGTCCGAGAGCAAGGCTACTTGATGAGACGTCCTGCCAATTTCGTGATAATTTTTATAACTGTATTTTGCATTTATTACGTTATACAAAGTAAAGTTACACGTTTTTGGTCCCGGAACTGACGTTTTCAGTTGGGGTAAAACGTGACGAAAGTTGTTCATTTTTAAATGGTTATAGAAAAAAGAGTTTAAATATGAATGATGAACTGTTCCTAATTCTCAGAATTGAGAGAGGGCATTCAACACTTTTTAATAATAAACTAGTGTTCGGAAATACTTCTGTATTGAATTAAAACTGCATGAAGGATATGAGGATTAGTAATTTATCCAATGTGGATACATTCACAAAACTTGTGAACTGTCAATGTCAATCTTTTTAAATATTTGCTGAGTGTACCTGGAAATTAGTAATATTTAAAGTTAGGTTATGTTAGATATGTCAAAATTTAAGCGAAGTAAAAAACATGAAACTTAAACAATTAAAATAATAATACTCGTAAATTTAAGATGTGATTTATCGAATTTACTGTGGTGGCACGTTCTGGTCATTACAGATTAATTTATGAATATCTTTGTAAATTCCCCTAAAACATCAATTGTTTTAGATATTGTATACAAATAAAGAGTTGCCGATGTTTTTTTTCGGTTTTACTCACGAAAAATTTCACGTATATACGGTGTAACAAAAATTCGGTAGAAATACGGGTCGTTTCAGTAGATCGGTAGATATTAGATGAAATCGGTAGATCTACCGAAATATTGGTAGGGTTGGCAACATTGTTCAGGCTATCCAGGGCCTGCTGCAATTGAGTTTTTAAAAAATAACTCTGTATAATTAGTGGTTCCAAATTAAAAATAAAATATACGGTACCCCCCACCCAAGAAAAGCGCCCTTCCGTGCTTTCCAAGAATACTTCGATACTCAGCATCACCCGTTTCGCTAATACAATGAAATGCTATGAACCAGTTATTTATAAAAAAAAAAAAAATCAGGTTAGGTTTTCCGTCAGTTACGACACAAAATGACGCAAATCCTAACCTGCTAACCTCGAATTTTAAATTGACGTACAGTGTCACCAACATATTATTCATACGTTGAATTTCCACAGCCCGCTGAGGAACAGTTTTTTTTGGATCTCTCGATACAAAAAAAATTGTTATAGAAAAGTATATTTCGCAACAAGTTTAGAAAATTGAAGTTGTACTCACCAAGTATGGCTGGATACTTAAATAGCCATACGAGTTCAGTAAAACCACTTTTCTAACGCGTTTCGGATACTATTTTATCGCATTTCATGTGGAAATGTGAAATATTAGATTTTTACATAAAAGTGACATGTCCCCTCACACCCACGACTAATTAAAGGAAGGGTAGATTGGGAAAAATATCAAAAAACACCTAGATTCTTTCCTTATCAGTCCCAGCAATATTAATAGCAAACAGGACATCGATGGAAGCATAGACAAACTAACTAAATCGATTAAAGAAGCTATAGAACAATCAACGAAACCGCCTACAATTCAAACAAAGCGTAATTACAACATCCCACCGACATATATAATCGAATTGATTAAACAAAAAAGCAAAATTCGAAGAGAATGGCAAACAACAAGAGAGCCATATCTCAAAAACATGCTGAACAACCTGACACACACTATAAAACGAGAAATTGATAAATACCGTATATACAACTACAGTAAATACCTCGAAAACCTGGAACCCAACAGTGCAGAACTGTGGAAAGCAACCAAATCTTTAACACACCAAACTGACACAATTCCTACCATAATAAGCGACGACACTTCCTATGCCTCTGACGAAGACAAATGTAATCTCTTTGCGGAACACCTTCAAACAGTGTTTACCCCGAAAATATCTGATAAAAATCAATCAACTGCTCGTATAATTAATGCTCACATTGAAACTCATGCACCAATCGCCGACGATTTTGACAATCCAACAACTCCAACGGAAATAGAAGGCTACATTAAAGCATTACCGATTAAAAAAGCACCGGGTCACGACCTCATTCCAAACGTAGCTTTGAAACAACTAACAAAAAAAGGCCTAGCCTACTTGGCCACACTATTCAACTCGTGCATGAAGATCGGATATTTCCCAAATGAATGGAAACTCGCCCATATACTTATGTTTAGTAAACCCGGGAAAAATAAACACGACTGCAATAGCTACCGACCTATCAGCCTTTTACCTACCCTGTCAAAGCTACTTGAACGAGTAATAAGTAATCGCCTGAACGCATCGATGGACGAACTTCAAATAATTCCTTCAATCCAATTTGGATTTAGAAAAGAACATTCCACCAGTCAACAGCTGCAGAGAATAGTTGAGCTAGTAGAACAAGGATACGAGAACAAACTATTCACAGTGGCTGTCTTCCTAGACATTACCCAGGCGTTTGACAGGGTATGGATTGAGGGATTAAAATATAAAATTCTCAAAACACAAATTCCACACTATCTAACAGCGACCATCTTTTCCTTCCTAGAAAGTCGAACATTCGCCGTCCGCATCAACGCCACCATATCTAGCATAAAGGACATACACGCTGGAGTTCCTCAAGGCAGTGTCCTGGGGCCCACACTCTTCAACCTATTTATTCACGATATCCCCACACCCAATATGAGCGAAATTGCACTATTTGCCGATGACACTGCCATCATCACTCAGCATAGCAACCTTCTTACAGCTATCAACCAACTCCAATCGGCCATCGATATCATCAGCCAATGGCTCACTAAATGGTGCATCTCGCTAAACCCCAACAAATGTGCTGCCAAAATATTTACGCTTAAACAAATAACAAATCACCCAAAAGTACAGATTTCAGGGGCTGATATACCATGGGACCCAAGAACTGGAGCAGTTAAATACCTAGGAGTGCATATGGACACCAGATTAACTTGGAGTTACCACATAAATAGTAAATTAAACCAAGCTTACGCAAGATTAAACCACCTGTACCCTCTAATTAATAGAAACTCTCCCTTACGTAGAGAATGTGCCATCTTGTTGTACAAAACACTTCTTAGGCCAATACTAACATACGCGTGCCCTGTGTGGATCACGACTTCGAAAACAAACATTAAAAAGCTGCAAGTATATCTGAACAAAGTGCTCCGCATTGCCATCAACTCCCCGTGGTTTGTAAGGAACGAACAAATCCACCAAGAACTCGGAATAGATACCATCGAACAGTTCATTAGAAGATTGACAAAGAATTTTATCACGAACACCAAAAATAGCAGCAACGAAATCGCACGACAGTTATGCCGAAAAAATATCCACACAAGACTCAAACGCCAGTTACCACAAGATTTGGTAAACATAGACTAAAATTTCCATAGTGATTAAGCCAGAGGAAATATTATTCCTCCATGTTAATATATAGTCATTTATATATATTGTAAATATTACCAATACCATGCATAACATTGTAATATGTTGATCTGGTACACTACAAATAAAAAAAAAAAAAAAGATGTTGAGCTTTATCCAAATTATGTGGCACCCAACGCGTGCATAGCTTTCTGGCACCCAAATGTTGGTGAAGAATTGTGTTGATTGCAGTCCCCGAGATGCTTAAGGATGCCTCAATTTCAGCATAGGTGATTCGATTGCTCCACGAGGCGGCGTACAGCGTCAACGTTTTCATCAGTAGGGTGTTTGGTTCACCGACGTATATCCGAAAGGAGGTGGTAGGTGAGTCGGTTTGAAACTTATTTAACCAAAAATACCTTTATACAAAGTGTCACGGTTTCTGAGATAAAGCCAACTTTGTGATTTTATTAAATTACTGCAGTTTTAGTATGATTAATTTTAATTAGACACAACTGCAAACTTTTAATTTCTTGTAACTTTTATTTTAGTAGTCTTTGATATCTGTTCTATCAAATAAAATCACTTGATACACTCTACATGTGATAAAACAAAATATGGAGTCGAGTTCAAAAATGTATTCTCTAGATATCAAACTTTGATCTAGTAAGCCACGTATAAAAAGTAATATACTTTGTATAAAGGTATTTTTGGTTAAATAAGTTCCAAACCGACTCACCTACCACCTCCTTTCGGATATACGTCGGTGAACCAAACACCCTGTATATGCTATAGCTTAGTTGTACTTTTAATTTTTAAAAGTTAATTTAAAATTGTTTTATTAATGCATTTCTACGCGAAATGAATAACAATAATTGATACTTTATTAATATTTCAAATCAGCTGTTAATTTCTAACAAATGTTGTTTATCACTGAGTAAAGGCGCTTGCCTCCTCATTCCATTTTATTTCTTGTTCGATTTCCGTACACAGGCAATTTTACTGTAGATCAGGAGGAACATTTGCAACTCCATGGCACTGCAGCGCCCCAGAATTCGCCATAACAGAATTACTTGTGTATGCAGCCTGAGCGTGATATGATTGGATTTTGTATACAAGGCATGACACAGAAAGTTAATATCGAATTTAAGTTTAAAGTTGGTTCGATGTGCGGTGCGCATATTGCAGACGGGGCCCCAATGCTGTTAGTGTAATGTCAATATCTTTTTATGGGAGCAGTGTGACGTCACTTCCCCGGGCAGTTGCACGGGGACCCGGTAAAACAGCCATGTCTATGTTAATGTGTCAGTTTATCTAAGTAGCGGCTTGGTGTCAGCCGGTTACAGGGCAAAATCAATACCCCGAATGAACCATACGTCTTACGCAAGCTTTCCAGAACGGAACCTCCGCAGAAGGGCCACGTTCGGTTTGCAAAGAGAAACTCGCCCTTGAAATGGATTCATCACATTGTAGGGCCTGGAAATGCGCTCACATGCAGGCCGTCGACGATCGATTTCAATGGCATTTATGTTTTCATCTAGATAAACTGGACAAACCGACAATTTTTGGGCTTTCTGGCGGCATGGAATAAATTCCAATGAAAACTTAGCCTGCGTAGATTCTGCTCAGCCTGGGGTTCTTATTCTTATTTATTTCTGACCCTCCGAAGCTCAGCTGCTTTATCGACATGTTAAATGGGAAATGCACAAAAGTTCTGCAGGCAGTTTATGCCCTAAAATAGCTCTGGAAACGGCGGAAAACTTCCAAATTGTTTTTTAATATAGAGAAAATCTTATACTAGTTCTGTACTAGAAGCTGATGTTTTTAGTTTTAACCATTTTACCTTACATATATTTGGGGAAGTTTATGTTTTAAATATCCATTTATTATTTTAATACAAATCAAAATTATAAGTAGCATTGCACATATGTAGATGATTGCATTTCTTCTTTTTATTCGGATCTTCAGCCTTCTGGGTAGCTAGTTGCAACTCTCCATCTCTTTATTTTGGCACTCATGTTAATTTTACATAGATACGCTGTCTTTCTCATCATTATACCATGTTTGATATGCTGTGGTCTATTATGTATCTACAATTTCAACCGTTTCCTTCAATGTTTTCGGAAATAAGAGTTTTTCATTGCAGTGGGTCTTGAACTTGTAATGAGGAGGCTATCCGGCCCCTTCGATTGGGGTTCAAACTCGAACCAGACGTCTCATGCGTCTTTATATTTTTATAAACTCTCTAAGAAACTTTAGCTTCAAACTTCGTCATAGTTGATGTTAAAACGTTGCTTAGGGGTTATTGTAGCGTTCCGGAATTTGTGTTTATACCTAGCAATATGTTGCTCAGTACTTGTCATATTGTCAGCTAACCCAAATTGCAATGAGTTAGCTTTTATCTTATTATCCCAGCTTATGGTTAAGAGAAGTCAATGTTACAAGAAATTAGAGGTTAACCCGGGTCTGCTCGTAACAACTGAAATCATATACCCTATACGACTCAACTTTTATCCCCTTGCCGAAGAAGAAAAACGCAAGAATATACAAGAAGGATAGACTTGCCAGACTCATAAGCCACACCTTAAAACTGTTTCTCTAAATCATCAACCAAAGAATATTCTGAGAATGTGAGCGAGCCATCGGTGCTTCATAGATTAGAACAATCCTTGCCACAGAGTTCAACACCATAACTTTATGAACATTCTGAGAATGGATATCGATCAAAAACACATTCGTTGCAGAGAAAACTTATGTTGGAAGCCAAATGTTGCCCAAATAAAGACCAATGGCGAAGTTACCAACACAATTGAAATTTGCAGAGAAGTACTACAGAAATGCAACCTTTCACCTCTCTTCTTTAACTGTTACATACTGAAAAGGGCGTACAGATCAACGGGATATGTATCAACAACATGTTTTATGCCGACGATACAGTACTAATTGCTGATGATATTTTATTTTTATTTTAATTTATTCCGCACTCCGCCAACAGCCGTTGGGCCAATTATAGGCGTCACTGTACATTTTATGGGGATTTCCAACCCCACTAAGGACTGTCATGATGTTATTATGACAACCAGGGCCAACTTTTTTCCGTAGCAGCCGTACCACGACGTGCCGATGCCGGGAGAAGCAGCCGTGGAACTCCCATCCAAGTTCTGATCAGAGAGAGCGTTGCTTAACTCTGCTGATTGAACGTGGACGCTTGTTCAAGCTATACCACTCGGGACCTATAGATGATCTTCAACACTTTCTTAGCATAGTCGGAGACCATTTTAAAATGATATGACTTAACATTAATATTAACTGAACATAGTTCACGGTTGTTACTCGTCAGTCAGACACATTCGGAGATGCCACGCTAACATTAAATTATTTGCTTATAAAACTAGTAAAGAAGTTTAAATACCTCGAAACCGGTTTTGTAAAGATTGGACATCAGACTTGGGGCCGGTTTTCTAATGCAAGTATATACCTAGAATAAGCTATCCGAGGTATAATTGTCATAGTTTCCTTTGTTACAGCAATCGTTTCTAGGGTATTTATTTCTCGGATAACTTTATCCTTGGTTTGTAGAACCGGCCCTTAGAGATCAAATATTGAATAGATGAAAACCGTAATGCACTTATGATATTCAAAAATGTCCTCGCGAATACAAACCTGAATTTTAGCCTTAAAATATGATTTATCAAATGCTACGTTTGGTCAACACTACTATGTAGTATGGATGGCCGGGCGATGAAAATAACTGCGATGAATAAAATAGCAGCTTTCGAGATGTGGATTTATCGCAGAGTGCTTAAAACACCATCGACAGTGAGAGTAACAAATGAGGAAGTGCTCAGAAAAATGGACAGGGACTGCTCATAATAATATCGTCTTGTATAATAAATTACTATTATTACCGGTTACTGCTAAATGATACAAATAAACCTAATAGGTTTTCCTGCTCGTGACGTCAAGTTTCGCGACAAAACCTTAGCACGTGTTTCCCGGTGATATAATTTCACAGGGAAAACTATATAGCTAACCTGTTTGCTGAAAGCATACTGCACTCTAAAACGGGAATGCAGCAAAACTTCAATATTTTAGAACATGCACCGATGAACTTAATATAATATATTCAAGATTGGCAATGATTCATTACATGCATTACTTACTTAATAAGCCAGGTTAAACTTATTGCAGCAATTAACTGGTGATGATGAATGCAAGAAGCAGGGAAGTCACATTGGAGTTGGCCTGGTAGCATAGTACACGCAAAGCGGCCACCGCCATTGACGAAACAGCAGTAGCTTTATCTCAAAGCGTCGATAATAGACATCAATGGAAGAGAAGGTTTTTCAGGCTAAACCCGGCTAAAACATCGCTATATCGGACGTTTTCCGGTAATTTGGAATTCCTTAACTGCGACTAGGACTGCACCGCAAGTGAGGGAGCTATTGAACGGTGGCGTCAATATTTAACTTGACCCAGCAATATGTTGTTATAAATATATACAGGGTATAAAGGAAAATGTCGCAATTAGGAAAAACAATGTTAAAAATTACGAAGGATTGACTATACATGTTGTTTTACCATGCTAATGGTTCACTAAACTTTGTTACCTAAATTAAGTGTGAAAAAACATAACTTTTTTAAATAATTATTCAATTTATAAAACAGAATATTTGTACTGTTATATTAACAAAACACACATCCTGGTTTATTCTAAACTAGTATTGAACCTTTGTAATTTTTAACATTGCCTTTTCCCATACCAATAGCCATTGTCCCCCTTCATATTATAGATCTCCATCTATCACTCTTTCTCAAATCTTTTTATCTATTTCTTCAGAATCACTTCTTCAAGGACTTCTGAGTTGTCTCTACCAGGATTCGATACTGGTTTCGTTTCGGTGGTTTTCTTTACATATTGAATGCTATACTTGCTTTGTTCGTCTGGCATCTGTTAGGGAACCTGTCTCATCTTGATTTTTTTTTAGAGATCGACTCCAGAAATCCATTTCGGTGATAATCAACAATGTTCTCACTCTGTCTTTAAGCTGCAGCTGCAAAGCCTGGCATGTCACTATGTTCTTCACGACTGCCTTAGATATTAAGTTTTTGTTTGGCTTTTGAAATACTTCTATGTCACAGTATGCACAATATTTTTTTTCACAGCTTGTTTAAAGTCGTGTGCAAGAGTATAATTGGTGAAGACTGAGTTATCATCGGTTATAGCATCTTTGGCACATTTATCTGCTTCTTCGTTCCCCTGTATTCCAATGTGTGATGGTATCCACACTATTATTATGTCTTTTCCCTGATATGTAATTTCTTTTAAAGTTTGATGGATGATTTGCACTAAATGGTTGGTACTGTACAGGTTATTAATGCTGTTGATTGCACTTAAGGAGTCACTAAATAAGATGAACTTATAGTAGTCTACAGTTGTTACCCGTTTCAAACTTTCACTGATACTAAAAAGCTCTCCTGTGTGTACACTAGATACATTAGTCAGTCTGAACATGCACTTTTGATCGTTGTATATGTAGGCTGCTCCTACTCCTTCTTCGGATTTTGAAGCTATATAGCTACAAAATGGCAAACAACTTGGTCATGTACAACAAACAACAAATTACGTACCATAAAACAAACGACCGAATCATGGAAATCACCTCTACTCACAAGAAAAGAACAAGTTGTATTAACCAGACTCCGCATAGGACACTCCAGACTTACACACTCATACCTGTTCAATCGACCAATAACAATAGATATATGCGATATCTGCAAAACACCAATGACAATTGAGCACGTACTACTCGAATGTAGGAAATACAACCAGGAAAGAGCAACGTATCAAATACCAGGAAGCTTACAAGAGGCACTAAAACGAACATCACACCATGAAAGCAACGTAATACGCTACTTAAGAGATATAAATGTATACCACTTAATATAAAATAATGTATTTTCTTTATATTACTAGCGCTAATAACATTTAGGTTGAAGCGCTGTAATTGTAATTATAATAATAACAATATTTTTTGCATACTGCTGCATTTTTTGTATTGCAGAATCGAAATAAATCAGTTTCAGTGTGACGCGAAGGCTATCGATGTTACAGTCGAGACCGCTGAAAACTCACGGCTGATCATGACATATTTACAAAAACTACGCTCCCGTATGTAATGCGATTCAAGGGTAAAGGTAACCGCTGCGTCAACAACAAATGTGGTTTAATCTTTGACATTGAACATGACTGCCAGTGCAGCAACGATGTTCTTGCATTCTTGTGGATTGTGTTTAGACATGATATCAATTACAGTTGGAGCGTGTTTATCTTGTGTGATTTCGTTGGTTTCATGCAAGTTTATACACAAACTGGAGGAGAACAGCAGGACCAAGTATTCTCAACATCGATTTAAAAGCATACACTTAGCAAAAAAGATTAAAACAAAATACTTGAACGGCCTATACCGGTATTAAGTCTCAACCTGGAAAGTAAAGTGAGAACTCGCACATTTACAACACGTTTTTTGTGGTTTTGTAGATGTGATGCATTATATACTATGTTTTTTTTATATTAAATGAATTATCATAGTGTGTAATTTTTTGATACTTATGTACATTTTGTTTGAATACGTTTTGTTTTGTGCATATGACGTTTCCTTTCGGATTACTAAAATGGAAAAGCATTGCTATATCTGTGTTAAAACATCTACGGAATGTAGGTGAGTCGTTAATTATATGTTTACCTAATTATTGCTAAAAATTAGGAGCCTTCCTAACTTGCTTTTACTAATGCGATAAACTTCAGCGATACATGAGTCATGTTATAGCTTCTTTGGCACAAAGTGTTGTTCACTTCAAGTAGATTTTTATATACTTCTCCTTAATCAATTCTTAGCGCTCCTACTTGGTCAAATCCTGTTTTGCTTTCATCTCGTACACTATTTGTTCATTGAAACTTTTTGTGATAATGTATATATAATAAAAATGAATCCCTATTTCCCTTGGTCACGCCATAACTTGAGAACGACTTTACCGATTTCATTCATCTATTTTTTTAAAAGTTTTCTAATACTTTGTAGAAGGTTCTTACGGAAAGAAAAATTAATAAAATCCAAAGGGAAAGCCGGAAAATTGGAAAATATCGAAAGTGTGTTGTTTCTATTTACAGTCACACCTGTGCTTAACGGTTTGAAGGGTTTTCCCCATAATGTCATAATCCGCATCAGGTAACCGAAGGAGGAAGAGATAAGACACTAATACCAATTTATGTAATTCCAATTGCTTTTACATAAGTCGTCGTACCCAGTCAGTCTGTTACAATGCCAAAGGCACGATGAGCTAACATAGGTCGTCGAAGACAGTCACATGCGCGGGTATCTACTTTACGTGCGAACCGCAATGATGACCAGCTCGCTACGGATAATGGATATAGTTGTATTAGCATGTTTTTAAAATGAAAGAAATCGAAAATTCGAATATCGGAAAAACGTTTGCTGAACCCGCTAATAGCAGGCAAATCAATGTTTGGGGCAGGACAACGTCTGTCGGTTTCGCTACCCCATAGGGGGTGAAATGGGGTAAATAACCCTAAAAATCGATATGGGTGTCGTTATTGAGGTTTTTTGGGACGTTGATTGCGAAAACGGCATTTATTTTTAAGTCCAAGACGATGGACATGACATAAAATTAAAACTTTATAGTGGTTAAACGGGGTTCCAGAGACAAATTATTTTTGGACAGAACAACGTTTACCTGGAGGAGACGGGACGGGACGGGAATGGACTGGACGAGACGGGAAGGGACTGGAAGGGACAGGAAGGGACGGGACGGGACGGGAAGGGATGGGACGGGACGGGACGGGAAGGGATGGGACGGGACGAGACGGGAAGGGATGGGACGGGACGGAAAGGGATGGGACGGGAAGGGAAGAGATGGGATGGGATGGTAGGGGTGGAGACGGGACGGGACGGGACGGGACGGGACGGTACGGGTCGGGGACGGGGACGGGGATGGGATGGGATAAGATGGGATGGGATGACAGAAAATAATTATTCAGTATTTAATACACAAATAACGAACCTCGCGCGTACGAAGTCGCGGGTTACAGCTAGAAAATGGCATACCTATATTTTTAAGTCCAAGACGATGGACATGATATAAAATTAAAACTCTATAGTGGTTAAACGGGGTTTCAGAGACAAATTATTTTTGGGCAGAACAACGTTTGCAGGGCCAGCTAGTGTATATATAATAATTAGAATTTGAAGCTAAATTCTTTAATTAACTTCCAAGGTTGCTTTGCAAATATGCATTTGGTGTTATTAGCATATTATCCATAATTTTTAATTTATTCAGTCGACCTGTGTGTATCTTTGTTGGTATTAAATTTATTATTAAAGTTGATTCCTTGAAGTGTGGTCTGGTGTCATCGCTTTATGACAACTGGCGTCCATATTTTTAACAATTATCAAGAACCCCTTCGTTAATCCAGCTCACGACCCATATTGCCGAGAAGGCCGAGCTGGCCGGGTTGGACGCTTATCAAGGAATTGCAAAAGCTGGAACAATTTTAGAAACAATAAGCAGGTGTTTCTGACAATTTGTTTTTCTTTAACTCAAAAACTATTATTGAAGTTAGATATGTTGAAATTCTTAAATAATTGGAAATTACATCCTCCTCGTGATAAATGATTTAATAAAACAAGTCCAATACTTTGCTCACCGCATTACTGGCTTCGCGTGCAGAGTCGAGTTTAAATATTTAATGTTTAATCAACTTTTTACAGGAAAGTGTATATCTAATTGCTTATCTACCGAGTACATTCATGAATCTAATTGTGCTAGTTTGAAAGAAATGGCAAGACTTGCTGACTGTCGTATTTTCTGCAACTTTATTATTGTACTCCTAATTGAATTTACATTGTATTTTATTAATGTAACTTATACTTTCAGCAAAACTGAGCACACTTCTAGTCTCTTGGTTGTTATTTCCTTATCCACTTGGAATTACTGTTACAAATCGAAGTTCTATATACTCCTGTTAGAAATTATAATTTCACTCTTAAAAGCATTGTGTTGAGACACACTTCAGCTTTAGATATTCAAATTCTTGAACTACTATAATGCTGGCCTACGCTGAGAGCGGCACCAGTTCAAACAAAAAAATCACAAGAGTAAAGAACCAATCAGTTTTAAGGCCAGTGTAGTATCGGCATTTCAATAAAAATATTCCTTTGTCGTGTTTGCAGAAATATATTTGGTTTTTATTTCTTTTTTTTTAATTCTTATTCTGCTTTCTCGTATTCGTAAATTATAGATGTGTACAAATATCCAACTTAACTACAAATTGCGCTTTTATTAGAAGAATACCTGATGCCTCATATATATTGGGCTTCTTAATTACCATAATTTGATTACGGAGAAGTTGCGTTCGCTTCCTTGATTCATTTCTGTTCTTAATGATTTCTGTAGTTTTCTGATATTCTGTGACGGTACAGAGATATTTTTAGTGATTTCAAAATACACGACGAAATTTAAATTGCATTATTGATTATAGAATATAAATCTTTTCGCTCCAAGTTAAACAAATAGTTCGATAGTTGCACTCCCTCTTGAAGATTTTAAAGCCACATTTAATATGAAGCGCCTGGAAGATAAAGGGCGCATTCCCCGCCTTCTACTCGGAAATGCGACACAAGGACTTGCAGAATGTGGGAACTTTGTAATCCAAATCTTGGCAGGCCTGCTCATATCTAATTGTTTAATTACATGAACAAACGAGTAACCCTGTGATTTGACTTGGAGACTGCTGCTTACTGACCCTGAATAGTGTTATTCACAGAAGACTGGCTAAATCTTGATCCCAGCCTGAGCTCGTGTAACCGAAATCTTGTTAAGATTCCTGCCTCTTGTTTGCGTCTGCAGGGATTATGGGTTTATTTGGAATTTAAATGTAATATACTTCTGAAAAGCAGTGCCGGGATCTCGCGCAAATAAAACAGCGGCCGTCATTTCGCCTTAAATTAAATGATATTCATCAGAATTTTTGCGAAACTGGGCAGTCAAATTTGAAATGAAGTTTAATTCCCGCTTCCAGCTCTTGCTTAGTTTTATTTTCCGGCGTGTAGAATAAAAGTTTTTGTTATATTTTTAAGTAAATGCATTTGCTTTTATTTGCTATAAATAAAAAAGTCTATATATTTGTATTAAGCATTCACAAGTTAAATGTATTCGAAAATGCTACCATTGGATGTCGGGCACTAACATTAATAGAATAAAAATAACCTCAATTTCTTACAATTAAAATTCTTTATAAATATATAAACACACTGAAAGTTAATTTTAGTTCCAAATATCTGTCCGAGTCAAGGTAAACACGACAAAAATATTTCTGTAACATGGAACTATAAAGGTTGGACGAAGCAGGAGTCACGGGATAAAGTTCCCACACTGATAGCACAAATAAATTCTAAGCACGTCACTATAAAGTAAATCCTAGGTATTTTAGATAAAACACAAACCCTGCTATAAAAATAAGGATAAATAGAGCTAATTTACGGAAGGCCAAGGTTTAGGGGCTTTCTTTCAAGGCTGGTGGCATTTTCCTTTGAATTTTTCTAAGACTTCGATGCCTGGGAATTGACATATTAATCATGCATTGAGAGAAACGTAATTACAGCTTAAATTTAGATTAAGGATTAGGAAAGCAATATTGAGTGCTATAAACATTTTTTTTTGTTTCAGGTACGTGTTTGTCTGCTATCAACTTCTAAAATTCTAATAAGGTATGCTATTTTCTATTTGTTAAATTATTCAAACCACCAGCAATCATTTAGTACGTAGTACTGCATACGTAATAATATTGCTCAGATACAGAAAAAATCTATTGCCTGCTACTAAGCGGTGTAATTATTATCTGTCAAAACATCTGTGTTTATTGCTATATTGGAAGTCAAGTAAATTGTATTTATTGTAGAATTGGATTGTAGAAAATTACTTACTAGCATCTCCCATCTGGTAAGACTTAAATGTATTGATAGAATCTCTCTTTTTGCACTAATTCATTTGTTTGCAGCTAACGGCGTACGTAAACGTTTCCGAGAAAATTGATGTTTCAGTTACGTCAGCATTGATTTTCTATGAACTTTTGTTGAAATTAACTTTAAGTGCATGTTTATTCGTGCAGATTGTGGTGCAAGAGGTTGGTTTGTTTTTTAGATTAAATGTTAAACAGTTTACGTTACGGGAAGTACATTTGCACACGCTTGTAAATGTTTGACTTTAAACAAGCTCTCTTAATTTGCATTTTTCATCAGCGATTAAAGCTAAATATATCCACAACTGGCAGCAGAGACCAATTTATTGCTTTACAATCTGACAACCTGATTCGTTAGTTTTCAACAACTGGCCGAGGTGGAGAGATGGGACTTATACGTAGTCATCCAGAAATGCCGAGTTTTAACATATAAACAATTTTCCAAAGGAATTTATACAATCGCCAGATACGAAATCCAATTATGATTGATAAGAGATAAAAACAGCTTTAGCAGGAAAAGGCCATTTCCTGTTTCTTTAGCAACTTTTTCATTTTGTGGCTGCTACAGCTCTCCGATCATTTCCCAATTCTTCGGCTCGTATACAGCTTTTCAAGGTTCTATACATTTTCCGAGAGTTTCTGAATCGTAATTATATTCTCTAAATGTGAATGCTTCGTACCCAGATTATATTAATTCTAAGATTTATTTATTGGTACTAGACATTTTCTTAAATTGTTTTTTTTTTCTATTTACAGTTAAGAATCATTTAAAAGAGTATCAATTGCTTGCATACTTACTATCAAACAAACATCCAGATTGATGGGTTATTACAAAAACGACAAGATAATCAAACATCACAAAATTTTTTATTTATAGATTGTTGTTCTAGTTCTAAGATGAGCTTGACTTTGTAAAATAACGAGGCGTCGTAAACGGTTATTTAAAATACGACTCAAACTGTACGTATTCTATATTTAGCTTAAGTCTACCCAAATTACACAATCCAAACGTATATTGCACTTACAACTATATCCAATCCAGCTAATTTATGAAAAAAAAATCCTTATTACTCTTATTATTTAATTCACTTGAAAACTATATATACTATATAGGGTGTCTCTGAAAAATGTGTACAAAACGCTAGCACAAATTCCAGAGACTAAATTATGACGATCTAGCCCAACTTCCCTTAGTGCAAAAGTTGATAGTTTTCGAGGTGAAGGTTATTATGTTTTTTACTTATTTATTTTAAAATATTTATCTTAATTATATTAGAATCTGCGCGAACTTTGGTATTAATGATATTTTTGGGATGATACAACCAGATCTAATCACATTTTTCCTGTACACTGCAGAGGGTTGTCACCAGCAGCATTTCGGATACCTCTAAAGCTTCCTACGTTTTTTGTGCCTCGGTGTATTAAGTTTCTAACAAAAAATTCTTATTCCCTGCCATTTTTTGTCAAAAAAAGGTACACTTGGTAGGTGTCGCTCCGAGCAATCGCTTCTGAGATAATTGAACTCGTCGTTGTCTTACATTACCGAAGCTTAAGACTAGTTCAAAAAAATTGCAGCGTGTTTAAGAGCCTATGAGCTGACAACAATAAAAATTTATATAGCAACGGGTTAATAATTATAAGAATTTAAAAATGAACTGGCAAGGAACAACAGGAATAACATACAAAATCAATAACGAACTAAAACAGCAATGTTAGTTGTTCAGAAAAACTCTAAGTAAATGTTCAAAATGACCTCTATTTTCAAGTAACCACAGATTAATTCGACGAAGAAAGTCTCTCTGCTGTAACCGTAAAACGAATTTTGTATTCGTGTCCACAATTCTTCTTCGGTGTTTACAGGTCTAGAGCGTACAATCTCCTTAAAAGTTCTCCATAAAAAGTAATCTAACGACGTTAAACCCGGTAAACGGGGTGGTCAATTTGCAGGAGCAGCATTTGTTCCATCGATTTCAAAAATTCTCATTTAAATGTTTTCTAACATTTAAAGTGAAGTGTGCAGGGGCACCGTCGTGCACTAACCACATATTGTGTCTAGTAGTCAGTGGACGACCATACAATAAATTTGGCAAATTTACTCATTGGTATTCCAAGTAATTTAAACCATTTAAAAAAGTGGTAAGGTGACAGGGCCAATTATAACTCTATCCTGCCGATACGTTACTTTTAAATGCAAGTTGATAATGCAATACCTTCATGGCATGCGGGTTTTCATAGTCATAAACATGTTCATTATGTACATTTGCCATACCCCTGCTTGTAAAACAACACTTACCGGAAATAGTTATTTATGGTATAAGTGCGTTATGTTACTAATAATCTACTAAAGAAAAGTTGAGCCACCGAGGCCGCCAACTAGAGAGGGGTCATTTCCCGAGTGAATTATTTGTAATAACACACGAGTGCCATACAAAATTTTATCCAACAACTCAATAAATATCTAAAAAACATAAATTTTATATTGACAGCCGTGAAAAGTCATAGTGACGATTTGGAAAGTACCAAGAGATCAAATAAATTTATAATTAGAGTGGGGTGTGATTCGTGTTATATGTTTGGCGGTACCAAAGTGTATTGTCAGTTTATGTCAAATTCGATTTACGTAGGTTAGGTTTTGTTTGTTATTACACATAGACCAAAACTTACTCTGATAATTTCGAAATTGACATAGCTTGACAGTGCTGCCAACGATATAGTAGTGAGTGAAATGGATTTTATTTCACTAGTTGGTTATGGTTTACCTCATTAGTGTGTTATGGGCCACTTTAGAGGTCCGAAATCCATCTAGCCTAATAACCAGGGGTGTTAGTAAATATTTTTTTACGAAAATCTTCATCAAGTGCTTCCCTTCGTTGATGAATCGACAAAAGCTTAGTCTTAATTCTGGGTGGAGGGGTAGAAGCTGTTGTACTGTCTGGAGGTTCTACGCATGCAGCAGCTGTCCTCTTAAAGTCCTATTTGCTATATCTTTAGAAACTCCAACTTCCAAATCCAGGCATCTGGTGCTCAGGCTCGGATCTTCTCCAACCCGTTCTAAATATTCTTCTTCAACCTTAGGTGTCTTAATCGTACGACCCCGTCCATAGTCAACAGTTGGAGGAACAAAACCACCGGTTTGCCTAAGACATATTTCAACAGCAGCAAATGTTTGGTGGTTTGGTACTCGCCTATTTGGTAGTCGTTCTCTATATTTATACTCTCACTGAGTCCCGACCATTTCCTTAACAATAACCATAAACTAATACCATGTTTTTCAATTTCGCGTATGTGTAGGGTACCACCATAGCGAAAAACTTAATAATAAAACGTTAAATGTTGAAATTAAACAATAAAAGTTTGCCAAATTGAATTGTTTGACAATGCCCATCCGTAACTAATGAGGATACCTATCATTGTTAACTCGTTGTTATATTTTTATTGTTGTTGGCCCGTTGGTCTTTAAAAACGTTCCCATTATTTTGAACCCGTCCTAAGCCTGGATAAAGTGTGAAGGAATGCAACGACGAGTTTCAGTACGCAATAAGAAATTTATATTCAATCGTCTTAGAAACGGTTACTCCGAGCGTCACCTATCAAGTATACCTTCTTTGAACAAAAAATTCCAGGAAATAAGCATTTCATGTTAGAAATTTAGTTCACGGAGGCACAAAAATGTGATGAAGCTTTAGATGTATGCGAAATGCTGCTGATGGCGCCCTCTACAATGTACATCAGAGTTGTAATCGGATCTGGTTTCCTCAACCGAAACAAACCGTTTATAAAAAATTTCGTTTAAATTGTGCTATTATTAAGACAAGTATTTAAAAAAAACAGGTTAGTAATAACTTTGACGCCCTTTATTTTGAAAACTATCAACTTTTGGACAAAGCTAAGTTAGGCTAGATCGCTATAATTTAACCCCAGCAATTTGTGCTAGCGGACATTTTACAGACGATCAATATCAGCTCACATTACTGTTCTAGTTTAAAATTAAGATATGACCAAAAGTATCTACAGAATATCGGAACAGTAAATGTCAGTGCTTTAAATTGTACACAGAAATCAACTTTAAAAATATTGATGCCGAACGTTGTTAGTAGCATCAGCTGTGAACCCAACCACAACAAATGATTAAAATAAATTATGAAGAGGAGTTGAGGTAATATTTTATAAATTTCAAATAATTCCTACAACTGTCTATAGGAGCTGAAGAAAGTTAATAATGCCTCTAGTTTGTTGTGGAAATGCTGGGACACAATTACACGGATTTTGTCGATAAAGCTATTTAGCCCAAACACACATTTTGAGTAAGTTTCTCTTTTTTGCGAACGTGTCGAAAGTTATAACTTTTTGCAAAGTTTCTAGTGTCAAAAATGACTGTGTATAGCACTTTTAATTGTAGTTATCATTGGTTCAACTGAATATAGAAAAACCTAGAACATTTAATGCAATATGGTAGAAAAAACGTCACCTTAGTAAATGTTTATATATCTATTATAGTTCTCCTATGGAAATAGTGAAATAAAGATTTTGAGAGTTAGCTATGAAATTTTAGGAAGCATGTCTATTAGTACATCAGAAAATCAAAATATTGTGACCTCATAAGACACTAATGACAGTGACATTGCTAAATTATAATCTTTCGGAAGCTGCAAAGTTAATAGTGAAACATGTGTACGATTCTCTTTTAGCTAAAAAATGTAAGAATCCTTTAACGTTAACTGCAAACTAACAAAAGTTCCTATATCTACTGTTGCTAATATATGTTTTAAACGAAAAGCTCAACAACCAAGAAATGTTCGTAGTAAATTAACTGATACGCCAAAATTAGCCATCGGGGATGTACGAAAATAAAGAAGTACCTACCTACTATAAACCAGATTCAAATAAAATTAGTGGAATACGGCATTGTTTTTTGTATAAAAGTGATACTTTACGGTGTGTTCTAAGGATATGGGTTTTACTTATAAAAAATCAATAAAATACTCAAGATAATGGAATCTCTTAGACTTACTACTCACAGAATCGAATTTATTGCTTCTATAAGAAAATTTAGATCAGAAGGAAAGGAGATTTTTATTTAGATGAAACCTGGTACGATACCCATGATATTACACAGAGACGATAGGTGGATTCATAAAAAAATGTTTGGATAATCCGGTTTCTCGTGACAAACGTGTTATAATGTTGCATGCTGGAAGTAAAAATGGATGGGTTGATGGAGCACTGATACCCTCTGCTAAAAATATTAAAAATAGTTCTGCAGATTACCACTGCGTTATGAATGCAGAATTTTTTGAAAGCTGATTTAAAAATACATTGATACCAAAATTACCAAAAAAAGTCAGTAATAGTTATAGATTATGCTTCGTACCACAGCCGTCAAGAAGAGAAGATTCCAAATTCAAATAGTAAAAAATGTAAAATTGTAGAATTTATGCAACGACATGATTTAGAAGTACCAGCAAAATCTACAACATTCTTGTGTTTAAAAACAATTTCTGAAAAACGGTATTCTAAATCTTACTTTATAGATAATTTTTCTCAAAAACATGGACATACGGTATTAAGATTACCACCGTATTACTGCATACTAAATCCCATTGAACTTGTCTGGAACCAGTTAAAACACAAAGTTCGAGCTTTAAATACTTCACCAAATTTGAGCAATACGGTTTTAGATCATATTATGCTAGCAGTAAATCAAATTGATACTTGCTTTTAGAATGAATGTGTACAACATGTTATTGATATTGAAAATTCTTATTCGAGCAACGTAGAAGTTTCCCAATTAATAACAAATGTTAATGATGAAATCGATACTTCAGACTTTGCCGAATACAGTAACTACTAACCTATTTTTAATGTAGTTTAGTTTTTCGTAATTGTTTGTTACTGCTTTACTATGCATTAATTTGATTCAATTATATGTTACATAAATATTATATACTGTCAAGTGTCATTGTAGTATTTTCTCGTATGTTTTGTATTTATTCAGTTTTTAATTTATAAAAAATATTTATAATTACAAACGCAAAATAATAGACCAAATATTTAAGGTTAGGTTATATTTGTCACTAGTGTTGTGAGGTTATAATATTTTGGTTTTCTGATTTAATAATACACATGCCTCCTAAAATTTCATAGCCAACTATCAAAATATTTATTTCACTATTTTCATAGGAGAACTATACCATCGTAGAAGTATTGAATGCAACATGAACAAAAATGTATTTGTGGTACTTGGCATGCTGTCCACGGCGAGTGCCATAAACACAAAGTTTATTTATTGCAGCATTCTGAAAGAAATTGGGCGAATACAATTTCCAAGGTTTTGGTCACTATTTTTTTCCTAGTTCTCTCAGTTCTATCAGATGGCAAATGAGTAAGGAAAGCCTACATTAAAGTATTCTGGAATTATCCTTTATCTAATAGACGTGTCTGTCCGGGACGCTGTTTTGTCTGTCTGGGACGCAGTTTTGTCTGTCTGGGACGCTGTTTCAGCAGCCAAACCGTAAGAGATAGAGAAAAAAGTTATGCAAGTTATATGTTTGGAATGGTCATGTCAGCTCAGGAACCGAAGTTCAGTCACGTGACACATCCGGTTTTCGAGAAATCACAAAAAAGACCGTTTTTCAAATAGAACGCGTATTAAATAAAAATGTTTCAGCAGCCAAACGGAGCTGCGACCCTCTGCGCCTTAAAACGTCGATCGGTTAGGCAACCACCTTCCAGATCTGGGTACAGTTTTTATTTAATACGCGTTCTATTTGCAAAACGGTCTTTTTTGTTTTATTAAATGAGACATTTGTCTCACTGGACTGCTAGTATTAGTTAACGTTTTACATATTTTATTGAAAATTTAAAATCCGTGGTCTGTTGTAATTTATGATATTATATCTGTTGTAATGTGCCGTCAAATACCGAAATTGAAAAGAAGTGGCAAAAGCAACGCTAGGACCCCTGTAAGCAGGACATTTGGAAAAAAAGTTGAATACTCCGGGGGGACACTGGTGGGCGGTAGCTTAGAGATTGGTGGCTAAGGTATCATGATGTTAACCGTCTTCCATTGCCCGGAAAATAATTATGTCTAAGTTGCAATCATACTCTTTTTGGTAACCTTCTGTAGCACTTGCCTTGTTATCAGATCGTGCAGAAAGATTTTTAGGGTTCGGTTTTTTTCATTATATTTTCACATCTTTTACTTCATTATAGCTGAAGATTTGTACAGATGATCCATCTGGTATATTCTTGAATGCGGATTTGCGGATGAACTTGAGCAGAATAAGTTCTCATTCCTTGATAAACAAGCAATATAAATCAAGATCCTGAATAAATAATTGAATAACAATATTGGAATTTATGAAAGAAGGCCGAAATCAGTTACTTTGTTTCATTAAAGGTATATTGAGTTTCTAAAAGCATTCGTATATTACATATGTGGCGCCGTATTTGGCTTCCCAATTTTCCCCTCTATATATCACTCTTCGTCTTGGCTACGTCTTTTCATTGTGTAAGCGATCTTCCCCTTTTTCTATATTCCGGAGGGATTAATTGTTATAGTGCTTTACGGCATATGTTGTTCTCCATACGCTCGAAGTGTCCGTACCATAAGAGACTCTTGGGTCCTAGTGTCCAGTGTAGTTTTCTGTACTTTCATATATGTTCCTATTGTTTCATTTCTTTCATGGTCAATTCTGGATGTGCCACTGCTTGTTTGAGGAAAATCCATTTTCAATGCAAGTCTTGCTTTGTTTTCCTCTATTCTTCTTTATTTTATTTTAGGATCCCTCTTGTTTATTTCACGAAGGATTAAGCGCAGCTCTCTACTATGCATCTTCCAGGTGGCCTTACAGGCGGTCGTTTTACAAGTGCTTTCTTAGGTTTACATACCTTTGCTATTTTATCTTCCTCCATCCTGCTTATGTCGTCCTCGTTCCATTGTCGTTCCCGTTTTTTACCCCTTGACCACGTACCATTTCTAATGGTTGTGTCGGTTTGTCTGTCGTGCAGTGTAATTCGCAATATAGCACGGGTTGTTTTCTTTTCAAAATGTTGTGTCTTCTATTTAGTCTTCTTGATTTTAGTAAGGCTGTCTATAGCACATGTTAACACAGAATGTACTACAGCTTCATGTATTTTTACTTTCCTGTCAACATTCATATAGTTATTCCTTCATATTGTTTCCTAGAGGTATTCGAATACTTTCATAGCTTCTTGTGACTGTGTATTGCTTCGCTATATACAGGGTGTCCCAGAACTGCCTCCCCACCCATTAGTCATAGATTTCTTAGGTTATTGTAATTCGATTAAACCTAATATACCTTAGTGCAAAGTCTCTCTAGTAAGAAGTTATAGGGCATTGATATAAAATTTTTTATTTCTTATGTTTATGTTAATTTCTACAAATGTAAAGATACCGATTTGAATTTTACTGCACTAGTAAAAAATGTTTGATACACTAGACTTTACTGTAAGAAGCGCCTTACCTATATCTGAAAACTCCTTTAGCTATAACTTTGTTACTTCTAACATTTATTTAATTTTAAATTATTATCCGAACGAAAATTAAAAAGTGTAAGAATAAAGTACTCCCAGTTCATAAGCGTGAAAGCAACCGTTTGTCTTAAAATGCCCATCAAAGGTTTTTGGTTGACATTAAGACGTGTAATTATTAAGTGGCCATGATCACAAAAACAATGGGTAATGATTATGATCTAGTAAACAACAATAACAAATCAATTAATGAGGTCGGTGACTGTGACGGTAACACGAAATAATCGAAACCCCAATGTGATTGTTTGCTCCCGAATCTAAGTTGGAAGATGATATGCTAATCGCAACTTGAATTGAAGGGAGATATCTCAAAAATACATTTATCCGACGCAGGTACTTTGATAAGCTGTAACCTGTTATCAATAGAAATAGACATAGAGACAAAGCAATTAACATGATATATATTTTTAGCACATGCAGACACATGATATAAAAGAGCACTTTCTCGTACCCAGATAGAATATTGAAGGTATGATATGTAAAGGCAATGTAAGTGAGTAATTAAAGCGAATCCAATACCAAATCCACGATTTGCATACGTAGCTTTCACAGCATAACGTAGGTATGCTAATTTCAAATATAAGCGTAACGCATAAATAAAGAACGCTTAAGGTAGGCAGGAAATTCACATAGAAGTCACTAATACAGCAATATATAGAAAAAAATTAAATCCCGCATAAACAGGGGAATTCAATTATCGTACGCTCATAAACTTATTCACGCTAATCCATTTTGAACTGTGGAAAAATATTTAGTTAAAGTAAATCACGGTTGTAACTTATCTGTTGAATCTAGCGTCCTAAGAAAACTACTACGAAATAAAAGTCAAAATAAGGGAAAATTTCAATCTGTTTACCATAACCATAATCCAAAAGGATCTCTAAAAGATTGTCGAAAATCCATAATATCCAGAAATTTTCTAATATATAAACTAAATATATAAACTATAAACCTAAATCCATGAACTTGAAACCAATATCTAGAAACAATAAGAAGCCATTTGCTTCAGGCGTGGAGTGCATTCGGAATACCTCACTTCAGATAATTGGCTTAACTATC
Source organism: Agriotes lineatus (assembly GCA_940337035.1). Lineage (NCBI taxonomy): Eukaryota > Metazoa > Arthropoda > Insecta > Coleoptera > Elateridae > Agriotes > Agriotes lineatus. Next base: position 32,946,474 of record OW679197.1, on the reverse strand, counting down.
CATTTCCAGTTTCAGGTAGCGAAATAAGGCTATGTTAACTTATCAAAAATTATCTAAAGTGAGTTGAGAAATGAGCAAGAACAAATTTCCAACATATGCTTTACGACAAAACTGACCAAAACAACGCTACCAAGCATATATCCACCGCATGCCGTATTTAAATATTCCAGGTAACTAACAACAAGGTTAGGGAAAATAACGAAGATACAACAACTACTAAATTACAAATTTCTCACAAAGAGGGAGTTGCGAGATCACTAAAATTTGAAATAGCTTGTTATTACAAACCCAAGCCGAAAGTCGTTCAATTACAACAAAAGGAAATCGATAAGCCAAAAGTGGGGATCGATAAGCGGATTTGCCACCACAGTGGGGCGAAATAACCCTAGAAAACGTGAGTGCAGAAGAAACTCATTAAGTAGGTAAGTTCGCTAAGACTCAAGATGGCGAGACAAATAACTTCACGAAATAGCATAGATGATATGTAAACTTCAACAGAAAATGCTTAGAAAGTATGAGATATCAAGCGGATTCGATCAAATGAGCCAAAGCATGTAATAACGGAATTATATTCGAAGGAAAGTCGCACCTGCATGACAAGAGACACTGCCTATTACAATCTGCTGCAAGCATTCATGCTTAGTGAATATACCAAAAATCACTAACGGTGTACGAGCATATACCTAACCGAAATAAGTAATTATCAAACTGCCGAAGCTAATTAACCAAAATAACGTTTTCCGCGGGGTCTGACAAAACCACGAAACATCAGATTACTCGCGTTGAGTGAATATGAGAACTCAAACTATAACGGCGAAAATTTTCAACTTAAAAGTAGCTGGAAAAGTTATTCCTCAAGCAAAACCTAGCAATTAAGTGACCGTTAGGGAAAACTGTAGGCGAGGTAAACCACTAACGCTAACTGTTGGAAATAAAGTAAAAATTCTAAGTGCTTACCTCAACATAAACGTAACAATAGGTACACAAATGTCAAGTTCCCATACATAATCTATTAAGTGCTGATTTTGACTTCCGGTCATGCCTTCTCGAGTATCGAGTTGTTGATTAGTATTAAGGAACAGTGATTTCGATAGGATACATTTCCAATGGAAATCAAAAGCGAACTGGCATAGACTCAGATAGAAAACCCTATTTTGTGCTTATTACTGATGACTTATATAATTTCGAACATTAATATGTCTGCTTGTTGCTATGGAAACTACATAGAGATAGATTGGAGACCCGATTTCCAGAAATTTCCACAGGTGGGAGAAAATCTGAGAAATAAGATTTGATTGGCGAGTAATTAAAAAAAGGTCAATTCTAATGGATTCAAAAACATGGTATTTTGGAATTAAGAATTTCTACAAAAATGCAACTATGCGTTTCTGCTAACATACGATTGTGCTTTATTTGAGGTACGGTACTTCGATCACATCGACCTAAATTTAGATTTAGATAAAGTAATTTTTCCACTCTGAAATTCGAAATTTTTCTTCACCTACTCGTAAGTCGCTAAACACCAAGTGAACAACGTGTATATAGAATCATCTCCCACTTGGCTTACCTTAAACATGAATGCATTATGATTGAGTATAAGCCCGATGTATGTATTTGTATTAAATATTACGAGTATATACTATAGTTAGTAAGATTCTCCATGTAGTATAATTTTTAAACTTTAGGCAATAAACGATTGTGGCGACAAATTCTGGTGAGGATAGCTTACTACGCCCTTTCCAGTTGCCAATTCTTTTATATATCGAGCTCCCTAGTTCCCGAGTACCCTTTCGTAGCATGCGAACGGGAATGATTCTGTTATTAGTCACCAAACAGGTAGAAAACGAATGTGCAGAAAACAATTTTTCTTCGCTTAATGGTCCCCGAGCATAGTCGCCTTGGAAGGAATAAAACGCCAGCAGCTTATTTCGTGCTTTCGATTTCCATACCTCCGAAATATCCTTTGTGCCGGTTAGTTGGGCCAGGACAAGCGGCGGGTAGCGAATCCTTTTCGCTGGGTGTTACGGCAGGGTTAAGTAGAGCGTGAATGCGATATCGGGGCTCTGCAGCTGAAGAACTGTGCTTTGGCTGAGAGCAATGCTATGTATCTGTCTGCGACAGTAATGGAGATAGCCCACTAACGCGCCACTCGGGTATATGGCTCGTGATTTTGATATGGTTACGATGATATATCCATAAGAGATATCTAAAAGGAGCTTTGTTATTGTGAGATGCGAGCGCCCTCCTCGGGCGCTACTTAGACCTAGTTAGCCGCCCTCCGCGGAGAGTATGTGTTTATTAGGACTAGGAATTTGAATTCCCGTTTAAATAGATTTGGCCGTAGCCTGTGGCGACTAGACACGCACAACGCACTCCAGCCGGTTGATTAAATTGGACTTGGAACAACTAGTGACAAATTGTCTAACAACGTTAACGTGGGATAACGCTGCGCTCCGGAGGAAGGTGCGCCTCCCTCTCAGAACTTCCCAAATTTCGATTCTCGAGGAGTAACTTGTAACACTTCGGTAAAGATTCTCAACGCTGTTGACAGGACCGTCGCCGGAAGCACGTAAGGAGATGCTCAGCCTACCTTAGAATGCATAGCACTTTCTATATCCTGGTAACTAATAGTAATCGAAAATTAATCACAAGGTTGAACTTGAGACATTTAAAAAACTATATGAATTATCGGTGGAATATTTGCCAAGAAGGTCGCCATATTGAGCTTAGAGTGTAATTTTTTGAAGAATTATGGAATGAATTATTATAGTCCTGTTAATGTAATCATGGAGACAGTTCAATTGAAATTCTAAATTCTGTTATAAATAAGTAAATTTGCAACTTTTAATTCTATTAATATATGTATCAAGCAATTATAGTTTACACACATATGCGATTGGATCAACTCTTTTATGAAGCAGCATGTGAACCCCCAAGAAGCCACAAACTACTCAATGGTAGCATCCTAACTCAAGTATTGTTTTGTTACATCAAAACCAGTGTGTGTAAAAGCAGGTTTTTAAAGATTATGTATTCTATCGAAAGCAAGCATGATCTAATTTCGTCAGCTTGTTGCACCTATATTAGCAAATTTGTTAAACAAGCTTCAGGTAAAATGTAGCATTCATGAAAGTGCTCGATAGCACCGTCGTAACTCTTGATATTCCACACAATTAGCTCAAGCAGAATGCGAGAGGAGGGGGGTCATAAGCATACAGAGTATATAATTAATCCATATATTTTCTGATCCTAGAGATAATGGCACCAGGTTCAATAACTTACCGTAATTCCTTCCGTCGGATCACACCATGTAAATAAGTTCTGACGAAAGACATACTATAAGAAGGCAGCAAATCCGTGATTGTTAATCAAGCAAAATGATGAAGGCCGCGAATACGGTCATCGAATAGGCCTTCTCGCAAGCAACACTCGTACATAATTATATGTCATTTTCAACACACAATCTTTGCTATAATCGTTGGATAAGGCATACGACTGTGTATAAGAAAATTTAAAAAAAGGGAGATACTTTGCAGGAGTAATGTAGTTAATTTTATATGAATGTTATGCTAACAAACTAAACTCTTAATACAGACTGGAGTAGATGTTCAAACTGTCCTTCTTGTGATTCCATCATAAAAATCATATCCGGTTTTCAGGAAAAGAAAGATTCACCATTGCGTTACTAAAACTGAGTTTGACTTATCTCCATAATAGTTTAATAGTGCACTCAGTTGATTAACAACTTCACTGAGTAATTTTAGTAACATTATTCACGCCTCCAAGCAACGTAAACCATTCAACCATGATTTTCCAGATTTCATACTATGTAATAGAAATTATGTTTGTTTATTAGAACTTTTAATTTATTTTTCATGATAGAATGCTTCTGCGACCTTTATCCCCTTATTCTAGAAACACTCGGTATAATTAATTTAACCTGTTTACTATTCCTATTACAAATAAAAACATAACACGAAGTCGAAGGATTTATATGTTACAAACAAATGTAAACAGTGAGTGACGGATAATAATCCCTCGACAGAAAGCTTCAATTTGAAAACGACTGGCAGTACATTAGTTCCAGCCGGCAGCGAGTTAGTTTCTTCAACATGCCTAATTCTGCGTAGCTGTAACGTCAATTATTACTAGGAAAAAATCTGAAGAATTCAGGGATGCACGTGTCCACTTAATATCTTCAGCGAGCGCGTTTTGTAATTCAAGCGTCCGCGGACACTTTCTTCGGCGAAAACGCTGAGGCCTTGCCCTGGTGTAGATATCTCGAAGCAATAGCGTGCGCTTGCAAGCACATCAACTACATGAGTAATCCAAATAAGCGAAAGAAAAGCGGGAAGACGGAAATCGACAACGAAAACAAAAGAGCCTTAGATTCTGGGTAGCCCATGGGTATTTTACTTCAAAAGAAAAACTACTGTGTCCCGAAGTAATCAGATAGCTGCAGTCCAACAACAAGACCAAGACTGGCCTTGTGAAGGCGGTTTCGACGGGAGAAATCCGCACGTTATGCGACACCAAAAAAATCCCGCACAAACACGTTGTATACCTTTAGAAGCAAATTGCAGAAGATGTCTTCGTATTCAAATTCACATTCAGCATTTTGGAGACAAAAACGTACCACTTTTAAATCCAAAGGTTGCTAAATTAATTAGGTGACCCGAAATACATGTCTGTGTTCTATATTATTGAATCTGCGCCTAACTCGGGTGATTTCTAGAAAACTGCGTTTCCCACAGAAACGCACTATCACTTTCCTTTATTATGACAATATAATTTATCTTGATTTTGTTGTGTTGGTTCATTGGCAGTATAGTAACATTCAAAGAAAATGGGGGTTTTAAATTTAATTTTCGGATGCAAGTGCTTTTGGGTAGCTCAGAAGCCAAAGTACATTGATCTACTTTGATTATTTGGAATAACAGAAAATTGGATAGAGTTGTTCACTAAACACTATTACATCGCATTCTAACTATGTGCCAGCTATTGTAACCTACCTTAGAAGGCTCACACATCTCCGACTAGCTCAATCCTCGGCTACGATATGGGTATGATAAGTGTGGGACTTTTGTTTACTTTACTTTCGCATAAAGGTCTTAGTTCATTAAACAAGAAGTATTGGGTGCCAACAATTTTATTTTAAATTGTGAATTTTCTCTTTGATATATATATTTACATTCGATCTTATAATTCAAGGTTCATATTTCTGTCAAATGGGAGCTTAACATGATAAATGGTTAATTAGTATGGCAATTTCTACAGTTCACTTTATATAGAAATATTGAATTAAAGTTACTATTATATTGATTTCATCGATTAATCAAGATATAGTTTTATAGAAGGTGTTCTATATCTTACTAATATTCAACCACTTTCAGGTAAGATAAACCTTAAGAGCTCTTTATACCCTCTTAAACTATTTATAGTTTTAATTAATGTTGTTAATGGGTTTCACGTTTAACCCAATTCACATTTCCACAGTATAAGAAATGCCCATTATTTGATAGATGTCTGCTTTATAACATTCAACCCCCATAAATTGACGTTTATAAAATTATAACCTGCTTTGTTTCACCTGGCTATTAAGAAAGTAATTAATTGTCCTATTACGTTATTATGAAGTCTTTGACTGTTGATAATATGGCATATACCCTTATTGGGTAGTAACTTGACATATTTTATGTTATAAATTAATTGAACAGTATTTATATATATTCCTTAAGTTTTAATACTAACCTAGATATAAAACAAACAATCCATGGTACCAGCAATTACTGCCTTGCCCATCGAGTTGAACTTTATGTAACTGGAACGACCCGAAGTGGTTCTCTCTGGTGAGGTTTCTTTATTAATAATTAGCACAGTTCTAATATGACCCTCCTTTCCCGGTTTGGCATTTCCCTAAGGTTTTGCTACGACCCTGGAGGATTCTATTCCACCCTATCGTGATGGCTCGTTGCTTTTAAAGAGCACGGATTAGAGGGGAGGCCAAAAAGCTAAACCAAAGATACTCTCAATTAAGATTTGTATGAATTACCCTATTTCTTACCTACCAGTTAACTAATAACCGCTTTTCTAGTGAGAAACTGCCCAATGAATCAATCCTATTTTCCTGAAAAATCATTATTTCTTAATATACTGTAGAATTATACTAATTAAAACCTTACAATTACAAAGTTTATCTTTTCAAGCCAGGATTCTGTTCTTAGCTTGGCTTTTTCTGCTGACGCCACGAACCCTCAATCAGTTTTTTATTTAAAACAGGAAGTGGTTTCTCTTTTATTATCAATCTCAAACTATTTCCAATAGCCACCTAACTCAATTCGAAAAGGTCTATTTGATGAGTATGCAACCTGTATTTCTCTTAAGTGCTTTAAGTTGCCTAACTATCAGGTTTTTGTGATTATTCAAATGTATTCTTTTTAGTAGCTAAACTTTGTACTGCTACAACTAAACATAATTATTATCTAAGAAAATGTAAGTAGCACCATGTAACTCTTCGTTCACCACAGCGAAACGGGATGAGGGCACGGTTTATAAGTTCTGTGGGAGGTTTCCCACTTTAGCTAACTGTTCGTAGCGTCGTAGCTGCAGAGCCAATTTTATGAATAAACGATTGATAACCGCGAGTGTTGTGATTTGCGCGACAGAAAAACATACTATGTTTTTGGGATTATTTGTATTCGTCAAACCAAATCTCACGTGTACAAGCTCTGCTTGGAGGATGAAATTCGCTCCACAACAGTTTTGTAGCGCCTGGACTTTAAGTGGACGTCGGGAAATAATTTTCCAACGAGCATAGGTAATGTTCGGCAAGCTAAAATGTCCTTGAATTTCATCATAGGACTTTGTCGTTCGCTGACCGGCACCACCTCATCACGTAAGTAGAGCCTTTGTTTAATTACAGCGGCCGTTAAGCTCAAAATGGCGCCCATATTACGTCGTTATCAAGCGAGTTACTGACGGCTTGCAACCAGGTGTCTGCTAGGAGACAGGAGCGGTGGTGAAAATATAAGGAATAATGGAATGATTCTTCCGGCTTAGGGGATGGTTTCGCCACCGAAAATCGACTAGAACGGGATGGCTCTGTAGTTTGGGAAATGGTTTTCGCCACCGAGGAAAGTTCTCCTTTTCTCCATTCACCGATTTACCATTCTTGGTGACGTCATAACTAGTGTTAATTCACTCATCAATTTTTTGTATCTATTAAAAATCTATTCTTAAAGACTATTCACTGGTTCAGCAAGATGGGAATGGGTCGTAGATTGAAATAAAAGGGGGTTAGTGTACAGTACCTGAAATAATTGTACCTTGGCAGGTCAAGGGAATAATTCGTGTTATTTTAGGGCGCCACCAAGGTGTTTTTGATGCCACTGGATAATCATGAAAACGGAAGCTGTGCTTAGATTCGAGATTTGGGACCGACCAGGTTTTGTAATATCTGCAATAGAACTGCAGTGCGTTTTACAAAATGTGGTCGTATAGTAATTTTATAAACTCCATTATAATAGCATTCGTAGCATTACATTTGAGCGGATCGGCCTTGCAGCTGTAACCAGAACAAAGGAGGGTAATCAGAACATTTCCTAAGAACTTTACCTTGTTCTCGTAATGCCACGTCGCGGTATTATGAAAACAATAACCGCCTGAGGAAACATTCAAGAAGGGAAAGCAATATTGATACACTGCTGCAGGTCGCTTAAGTCGTTACTGGACTACTAATGGTGATGTGCCCCAAAACCACTTTGATAACGGAAAACTTGCGGTGGTTTCCGCATTTCAACTTAGCTTCGGTACATAAGAGTATATTAAAGTATGAGTGGATAACAAGGTCTTTAAAACAGGCGCGAGTTTTCGAGCACGATGGCGTAGCCGGAGTGCTCGAAATAGAGCAAGTATTTTAAAGACCAGTTATCAACGAATACTTTACGCTATTTTATATTATACCTGCAATACTGGAAATAAATTATGCACTAAAAATATTTTTGTCTTGATAAATCGAGAGGGCATAATAATATTGCTACTATAGTTACGAGAATTGTTTACGTTTTTGTCGCGTCCACGTCCATTGTTGCATTCAGTCGTTTCCTGGACAACCTTTAAAACTCGGAGAGTTTTAATCGCCTGTTTTCGCAAGCTCAGGCGTGTTTTAAACGGCGATTCTGATGTAGGTATAATAAAAAATATATTTCAAATAGACGGTAAATTGCACATGCACTATTAGATAATAAGCATAGACTACTTAGCTGAAATGGAGTTCATATCAGACGATGAATAGATGTGAAAAAGCAAGCAATGGCCAAAAGTTTATCGATATTTGCGATCTTCAAAGGTGATGGGCTTAGTTGCATAGTTCTGCATACGATGTGACGTAGGACTTTTAGGGCTGCCTTGGCAGAACGATAAAGGATGCGGCATTTCAAAGACCTTCTCCGAGGCTTTGTTGCGACGAGCGTTGCTTTACTGGAGGGTTGAGAAACAGTAGATAGCTGGACAATATCAGAATTCCTTTAAGGGTATCCGAGCAGAGATATATCTGAAATTTCGCGATGCTCCGAAACGATACGGAAATTAGAATTTCAGATTAGTAGTAGCCTGGTCTGCAGCAAGGTTGAGATATTCAAAAAGTCGTCTGAAATTTGCTAAATATTCATAGTAAAGAGCTCCCCAGTCGGATAATACTTTACAGTCAACCTCTTTATTCGATTATAGCTCGCTAACTATCAATATACTTCTTGGTATGAGAAAAATTTTCTTGTTGCGCGCCAGTACAGTGGTGACAACATTTTTAAATATTCTTAACATGTTATTGCAGTTGCAACGTATATATGTATTTTTAGCATAAATATACATTTTTAATTTAATTGATGTTTCCATATTTTTAGGTCTCTATTGGGTTTAAATAGTTAGGTGCTTCAAAAAATATTTGTAGTTCGCAAATACCTGAGGTACCTATGCAATGTCCCTAAGTTCTTCCCCATGGATCACATTTTTCCCATTTGTGCTGAATTTATATTTTCTTCTCCTGGTTTCAAACTCTTGTATTCACGCCTATTCTTAAAAGCAGGTATAATCGTTTTTGCTCATCTTGTTAATTATTATTGAAAGTTCTTTGTTAAATTCTTCACTATGTATTTTTCTTGTGCAATTCTGTTGGGGATACATTTATAGCATCCTATTTTTGTATATAGCTCTTGTTGAATAATATAGCTATTGCAGCCACAGCTACTTCTAAATCCTTGTGTTATTTCGCTGTGAATTATTATTATTTTGAAAACATGTAAGCTTTTCCTCTTGTTCTATTAGATTTCCAAATCTTTGCGGACGTTTTCAATATTATACCGGAATTTGAAGTTATGTATCACATTCACTGTTTATCCAGCTTGATTTAAATTTCATAAAGTAAATGACCGCAACTGCAAAATAATCTGAATAGACCAGGGTTAAGAGGGTGTTCCTTATAGAGATCCCTTAGAGGGTTGCAAGGTAAATTTGGACTAGCAAGAAACGGTCAAGAGTGCGCGTTGGGCCGGAAGGGCCCGATTCGGGGCTGCTAAAAAATTGAGCTGCTTTGTTTTGATTATGGCGTGCATGAAGGCGGCCTTCGCTGGGGAATACGTTTTGCCTCGGGTTCGGTTATTACGGACTGCCCAACTTAATAAATTATCAAAGCTGCGGGGACCTGCGAAATCCTGCGTTCCGCAGGAAGAAACTAAAATTAATGCCAAAGTTGCTAATGCACAAATGTTATCACTAATTCATTACGCAATTACGGCAGTTGCTATTGTTGCGAGTTATTAGGCCGGGATCTTCAAGTTCGAAGGATTAATTTGTGTAATCACTGGATCTTCGCTTAAAAATTCATGTCTAAATTAGTACCCCCTTGGAAGTTTCCCGTTTAATATTTAACTTTACATAAACGGTTTTATAAACCCGCACATTGCAAGAAACCGTAATGGTCTTTTGATCGATTTTAATCGAGTTTCCCGTCGCGTAATTATTGTGCGCGTTAAAGAAATCCCCTGGAGTGGAAGTATTTCAGACAGCAAAAATTTCCGGACTAAGTACTCGCCCGCTTTCCGAGGAGATTTTGCGTAAGGATGTGGCAAACAAAAAGCGGCAATGCGTTTCAACAATTTGTCCAAATTAAATTCACGGAGGAAATTATAACACAATGAAAAAGTATGTGCTTCCTTGAAATTAAAAGTTACTGTTGCGGGTTCCCGTTAAGTCATGCAACTAATGCTAAAGAAAGACAGTTAACTACTTGATTTTGAGTCGGGCGCATGAATGAACGGATGAATTCTAAATATTCATGCAATTATTCCACTATGCCAAAGGAATGCGGAGCTCTCGGCAATATATAACCAAGATAATAACTTCAATAAGCTGATGCTAGTTTATGCACATGAAATTAACTTGAAATACAATCTAATGCAAAATGTTGATGCAGAACTGCGTCTCTAAAATGGTATTTGTCTATACATGTTACAATATTAGGTTGTGAGAAAATATGCGAGAAAACGTTCTCGAGCTAAACGTTTATTTAACATAAAGTTACCACGTTACTTCGGAATAGGTTGAAAAGATCGTGGTTGCTTGCTTACGTATATAAATAATTTTAGGAAACAGACAACACAACGATTTGGGTGTAGTTAAAATATATGCTATGAACACATTGCAGTAGTCTTTATATTACCTTATAATAATTAATAGTAATTAACAACATAACCGGCAAAACAAATATTTATTATAAGAATGTTCAGTAATTGTAATGATTTCAATTTCAGAATTGTTAAGAAATAGCATAGGCCATTAAAATAATTTCATGGTGACGTTTTTGAGTAGCTTTATCTTTGTTTAAACATAATAACATCAGAGCAGGCTTGGCAGTTCACGTAACATATAAAAAACTGGAAAAAAATGGGGTAGCTTCTTCAAGTTATTTTATGTGTTAATAAATACCCACGTTAATTAAACGTGTTGTTTAATTGAGTGATTGTGTCCTTGGTTACTTGTGGAAGTTTTGCCATGCATTGTGTTTCGGCACAGGTAAAATACGGGGCGTTGAAGTGATTCAGTGAAAGCTGTGGCATTTTGGGCATATTCTACGGAGGTCCAGTCAGGTTTATAAGTTCCTATACAAGTGAATAAAAGAGCAGCTGCTATGTAGCACAGCGGAGTACGTGATTTGAGGCCCCAGTTTCTTTCGGAGCGGCACCAAAGGTGTCTGAGGGCATCAGCCATTCACAAGGTCGGTTCCAGCGCAGATTTGAGCCTTTCTAACTGCAGTCAAACAACAATGAGGGGTCCAGAGCATCGTGGGAGCTCCAGCGAGGGGCAGGTAGTCCTATTTTCAACGGAGCAGCCATCAAAAGGTCATATTTGCTTCCTAAAAGTGTTAGTTTTGTGAATTTGCTTCGTTAGCGTCCCTAAAAGCGTCACTTCCGGTTCGTAGCGTGGTAGAAGTGTTTTTTTACGATAGGAAATACCTAAATTTCATGATTATCGCACGGCAATAGCGATAATTGCGTGGACATCAAGACATTAATTAAAATTGTCAGCTTATTTACGTATTCTCGAAGCAAAGAAATAAGTTTGTTTTTGTATTTGTTCCCATCAGTTAAACATTTAACCCAGTTGTCAAATCCCACTAGATAAAGGGCGATGTACAGAGTGCTTACAATTTAATATTTATTTTAAAATATTACTTTAAATAATTTATTGATAGCCAAACGTAGTTAATTAGTAATCATAGCAAATTCATATTCGTTTTTTTAAATTAGATGTAAGGACCTAACCCTGAGATGAGAGTGAATTATAATTATAAATTTAAGCATTATTACAGTATAGTCGGACAAATTACAAAAAGTGGGTAGTTAGGCTATTTAATTTATTCAAATAATTAAAATCGTATTCAAAGATTCATTACACCCATTAGGGCAGCACATTATATATAATTCCAACCATTTACATCTTTAAAAGGAATTTGAACATGTTTACCATACTAATCTCTATCTCTGTGACGCAAATGTGCAGATGATAATAACTAAATAAGCATTTGCTTAAGCTATAAGTTATAACAAATTGCAAAAATTAAAAATTTTTGTCGAAGAAATTAGTTGAAATGTTATTTTTCACTGAAAGTGAGAAGCATGCACTTGCATGCATCTACCGCTAAATCTCTGTTTACGACATATAAAAATCTTAAAAGGGTCCTGTTGCTCAGTTGGGGTGATAGACGTAGATTGAAATAAAAGGAGCCTCGCTCACAGTCAATTTAAGAATTTTATTAAGGTAACATTTATAACTATACTTTTAAGCCACCCAGCCTTGAGTCTGAGACTGCAACGAATTAGGATAACCAAAACAAGTCCTACGAATTATACCTGCTTGTCGTGACATCACGTCGTGTAATAAGCAAAGCTTCACATGTCATTTCCCGAGAAAAAACTGCACAAGAGAAAAGAACTAGCTACAATGAAGGAGTTACTGTACCGTGAATGGGAATCTCAACACTTATTTGACAACGCGAACTTATTTGTACATACAAAAATGAGCAGTAATATACTGCCTCCAAACCTATGTCAGGTACTCATGGCATATTTAAAACTGGAAGTAAATTACACATGCAATACAACATGTTCAACTTAGCTTGAGCAGTAATTCATTCACAGCAAGATGCGAAAATTAAGGGAATCACAGAACTCGACCGGACGTTGCACAAACTAGAACGTGCGATGATTCGCTCGCCGTCAAAAGTTGAGATACAAAAACGGGCTTACAAGTGAGACCCGTGGCTCCAAGGTTAAGAGCTCCAACTATGTATGCGTGCGAGATTTGTTAGGCTTTAGACGTAAGGTGGCGGGAAACCTTTAAAGGCGCTGTCTGCGGACCGATAGAGAATGGACAGCGACAGTTCGAAGATTTTTTGTAGGACTCGGCGGCGGTTACACCACGGTTGACAGCGAGACGATGCTAATGTTTCTGACCGTAGTAATTTTGTAGTACGACACAGGATTCGGAATTTTAGATTAGTAGCCTAGGCGTTCTGAGGGTGGGTCCAACAATTATTGTCGCAAATTTACAAAATCGACACGGTAGAAGGTTTTCCAAACCGCTTTATTCACGGAACAAATATGACACTAACCTCTATGCTGGATTATATTCGGTCAGCTATTGGTCCGTCCACCGCGGTTAAACTTGGCGTCAAAAGAAGTTCGACGAAACGAATCGTCGATCCCCTCTTCTCCCTTGTGCACGTCATTCATAGCGTTGGGAATTTTTAGACGGACCTAATAAGTATAATAAGATCTGTCAAAATTATAAACGGGTCAAGAGTGCGTTGAAAATATTGTTTACGTTCCGTAGGGCGTAGCTTGTAGCACTTGATAAGTCAAGGTAAACCTCCAATTTGTGACTAAGTGTAATAAATGTCAGAATTCAATTATTGTGAGGTTTAATTACCTACAGAGTCAAAACAAAACAATATTTTGACGTTTAATAATGGTTCGTTGCCCAACTAAATGCAACATTTTATGCCAGAAAAAAGGATTAGCTCTAAAACGAAATTTACTTCAACTGATTTTAACAGGACGATTGAGAAAAAGATGATGACTAACTTAACAAAATAAACAAAGACAACAATCAGTTTCTTCCGGAAGTTTTTAAATGGCTTCTTCGATTTTAATCCATGCCGTCAGTATTTCTGGGTTTCCTACGCTTCTGCTTTGGTTTTATGAATTTTTGGAACCGGAACCGATTCATCGTGCTACCTTCATGCGGCTTTAAGTTTTCTTTGATTCCTTTTGAACTTTTTTCAAGTAACTCTCGTTATTCCTCACGTTATCTTCGACAATTTGAGAGTAATATTCGAATGTTGTTGAAGCCACCCATCTGTTTAGCTGCACATCGCACTGGACAAAAACCATGCCACCTTCTAGCAGCGGTGTCGTTCTATCCTAATTGCGACTCATTCTACGCCTGCAGGTCGGAAGTGTTTTATTCAAATTATCGTGTTCCTGAAGCCACAGTTATCGCCGTTGTTTCTAGCTTTCATTTAAATCGAGTAATTTGTTGAATTTTGTTTTTGTGGAGGCGGGGTAGTGTATTAATTCTTTGCTTTTAGTAAATAATCACCTTTTGTCTACCAATTTCACTTGTCTTGTTTACGTTCCAGGTTTATACTGTATTTTTCTATTTGTAAAACACAAAACGGATGAGTTCACTGATAGAAGCGCATATCCGGCAGTTAAGCGAAATGTTTGCTGTTAAATAAGATAAACAGAACTGTTTTTATGATTGCATGTAGTGATGAGACATTGTCATGCAACGTAGATTTCCGGAACAACCTAATTAATAGCTTTTAGGGACTTTTGCTTCGTCTAAATTGATACCGAGAACCCTTATGTATTCATATAACACTAACAGCTAATTGATGTATTCTTGTGTTCTTATTAAGAAGCTGCAATGGAGACCATTGATGAAACTTTCGCTTGATTTGTTTTTTCCACTGTCTTGGAACTAATGTGTTTGGCTCCAAAGGTGGCTAAACCGTTTCAACGCTATAATCTGTGTAGCATGTAGGTTATGCAGTATATAAGCAACAAAGTTTTTTTTTGCTAAGTACTAATGAATTAAGCGTGTCTATGATCTAGAACGGTAGTATAATTAGTATTATATACTTTCGTCACAGTTTTGTGGAATTGTAAACATTACCTTTGGGAACATTGCTTTTAATTTTGAACGTCATCATAATTATCTTATTTAGCTATAATGGAGCTTTAATTTGCTTCAGTGATTTTAAAGCAATACAGTAATATGCAGATTTCGGCAAGAATAAAATGATTAAAATATGAAATTCAGTCAACAGTGTTTGATGAGGCTCTAATTTGGCAACTCTCGATAAAATTATCAACGCTACCGTCGAATTTAATATTATAAACACATCATAAACACGTTAAGAGGTACGCACCTACGATGTCTGTGAAGTTGGCCAAACCCAGACAAAAATTTAGTAATACGTCAAAGGGAATCGTTTGTTTATCTTTTGTTTACGTTTGTTTAGCTATTTTTAGCGTTTGTTTACATCTCTGTATACTATAACCAGTATCCCTATTTGGGTCGGGCCAACTTCACGGCAGCCAAACCCAAAATGATAAATAGACAATTTCTTGGTGGGAATCGTTTGTTTATTGTTTGTTTACGTTTGTTTAGCTATTTTCAGCGTTTGTTTACACCTCTGTATACTATAACCAGTATCCCTATTTGGGTCGGGCCAACTTCACGGCAGCCAAACCCAAAATGATAAATAGACAATTTCTTGGTGGGAATCGTTTGTTTATTGTTTGTTTACGTTTGTTTAGCTATTTTTAGCGTTTGTTTACATCTCTGTATACTACAACCAGCACCCCTATTTGGGTCGGGCCAACTTCACGGCAGCCAAACCCAAAATGATAAATAGACAATTTCTTGGTGGGAATCGTTTGTTTATCGTTTGTTTACGTTTGTTTAGCTATTTTCAGCGTTTGTTTACACCTCTGTATACTATAACCAGTATCCCTATTTGGGTCGGGCCAACTTCACGGCAGCCAAACCCAAAATGATAAATAGACAATTTCTTGGTGGGAATCGTTTGTTTATTGTTTGTTTACGTTTGTTTAGCTATTTTCAGCGTTTGTTTACACCTCTGTATACTATAACCAGCACCCCTATTTGGGTCGGGCCAACTTCACGGCAGCCAAACCCAAAATAATAAATTGACAATTTCCTGGTGGGAATCGTTTGTTTATCGTTTGTTTACGTTTGTTTAGATATTTTCAGCGTTTGTTTACATTTATGTATACTATAACCT
This sequence comes from Agriotes lineatus, assembly GCA_940337035.1. Classification (NCBI taxonomy): domain Eukaryota; kingdom Metazoa; phylum Arthropoda; class Insecta; order Coleoptera; family Elateridae; genus Agriotes; species Agriotes lineatus. The sequence continues at coordinate 32,930,606 of OW679197.1, read as the reverse complement.
GCACCCCTATTTGGGTCGGGCTAAACGCAAAATTATAATTTGTCCATGTCTTAGTGGGAATCGTTTTTTAGCGTTTACTTATAATTTTTTAGTTATTTTCAGCATTTGTTTACACATCTCTATATTATAGGTAATACCCCTGTTTGGAACGGGCCAACTTCACAACAGCCAAACCCAAAATGATAAATTTTAATACGAAAATTTTCATTATGTGATTAACATCTTGAACAATGAAATTCTATTATTACACGCAATAATAACACAGATTGGTTTACTTTACAATGACAGAAAGGACGTATTGTTTTGTTTCTGGTGCAATTAGTTGAGATTCCATGAAAGACGCTTTTTTACATGATTATGAAATTGTTTGGTTAAATAGTTTCCTAGAAAACTTTAAATTGAGAATTGAATACAATTTTTAATACTAAAGCTGCTTTTAATGTTAGATCTTTAGTTTAACCCAATCAGAAGATCGAGTTTTCGGATATGCTGGATTTAACATGAGATTCCCTATACACCATAGACAACTGGACATCTGGTGTATATATGTATATATACAGTGTGTCTGCTTAAGTTCGCACCATATAGAAAACTTTTTTATTATTAATTTTACGAAAAAAAGTTATTCTTTATAAAAAGTTCTGCATAGTCCAGAACTTAAAATTCAATCATCAGATATCAATTTTTTAAGCCGTATACGAGTAATGTCAAAAAATATGAATTCTCCTCAAGAGTAAAGTACCTTTATTTGTGACAATTTCGAAAATTATTATTAAAAAAAGTTGAGTAGAATCGAAAACTACGTTCAAATATAGAATTACACCTATCTACAATAAAAATCAGGTTTTGTAATTTTTTACATTTTTTTAAGTTTTCATATGGTAAACTTTATTTTTGACAATATCGGAAACTTTTTTCAGTTATCTCTTTATTTGTTAAAACTTTGATAACCTTTACATCTGGTAACCTCTATGTTGCATTATTTTGATGATTTTCCGTATGAAACAACTTAAAAAAAATGTGAAAAATAACAAAACCTGATTTTCATCATAGATAGGTGTAATTGGATGTTTGAACGTAGTTTTCGATTCTAATCAACTTTTATTAATAACAATTTTCGATACTGTTACAAATAAAGGCACTTTACTCTTGAGCAGAATTCATATTTTTTGACATTCCTCGTATACGGCTTAAAAAATTGATATCTGATGATTGAATTTTAAGTTTTAAGTTTTGGACCATGCAGAACTTTTTATAAAGAATAACTTTTTTTCGTAAAATTAAAAATAAAAAGTTTTCCATATGGTGCGAACTTAAGAAAACACACTGTATACAGTGTATCCCAGGATTGATGTTACAAGAGGTGAGATGGACTGAACATTTTCGGCCTTGACAGTGAAGCGAAAACTATTTTCTTTTCAGGTTAACTACCCTTTCTGTTTATCATACGACAAAATTTTACCAAGAAAAGTTGTTCAGAATAATAAATTATGGCCCTATACAACATTTCAGAAAGTTCTACCTACTTAGATCAAACCGTTTTAATAAATACAATTTTTTGCACTTGCGGGACTAAAGTTGGCACTTTAGTCACTTATTTCAGGGACTCAAGTAGCTCATTTTATCTCTAGGGACAGAAGTAATTACTTTAGCCCCTAGGGACTAAAGTAAAAAATGTTACCGTATCTATGGTAATCTATGGTAAATTCGGGGTTAACAGGTTAGGTTTCGCGTCAGTTTTGACATAAACTGACGCAAAACCTCATCTATTAACCTCGAATTTGACATAATTGTGAGCTCTTGTCATAATGATTTACAGTGCCACCAACTTTAAAATTTAGCAAAGGCTACTAATTTTAAAATAATTGTAACTAAAATGTCAATAAATGACGTTTAAAAAAACGGGTTTTCGTTTTAAATCTTCCTGCAACGTGAAAAAAATAGTATATGCAACTCGGAGAGAATGCTATTTTGCTTCAGTGCAATTTCTGACTCTCGGGCTTCGCCCTCGAGTCAGAAATTGTACCTCAGCAAAATAACGCATTTCTCTCCCTCATTGCATAATCTACTATTTAACGGTTTAATTTAAGTCATATCTCTTTCTGAAATTTTGTATCTGAATTGATGAATTTTATGCGTACATTGCATTTACAACCTTATTTTTGAATATTTCTCAATGCTCTCTCAAAGCTTATCTTTTTGGATTCAGGTGTCAAATTAATCACGAAATTATTTTTAACAAATGCTACAGAAATTGTTTAACCCTTGTGTCTATGCGAAATTTTCTATACGCTATGATATGTTTTTCGGACTTTTTCCACTGTCTAGGGTGTAAATCACACAACGTTTCGGGAGTTTTGATCTACTCCCGTCTTCAGGTGTTCTTGGTTAGTCTATATAACCGCCCTGGTGGCCTAGTGGTTAGAGTGGCAGACTAGCGATCAGCGGTCCCGAGTTCAAACCCCGGGGGTGGCACAAATTTACGTAGAAAAACGTATAATATCAGTCCTACTCAGGACTAACCAAGAACACCTGAAGACGGGAGGAGATCATAACTCCCGAAACGTTGTGTGATTTACACCCTAGACAGTGGAAAAAGTCCGAAAAACATATCATAATAGACCACTGCCAAAAAATGACATTCAGAGAACAACTTCTATACGCTAGTCTATACCCGGGAAACCCGGGTACCTACGGCCATTTTAGATGACTGCTCTGTATTTATAATGTTTATAAACGTTTTTCTACTAAATTAGCCATTTAATGTATGATCGGCAAGCAATTGCTAACTACTGCGACAGCTACTAATTCAGGATGATCAAATCGAGATCTCACTGGACGTCTAAAAGTGGTTGGAAATTGCTATCTATGTCTATCTATGGAGAACAAAAGGCGCCTCAAAACACAAAATTTATGTGACACTTGTGAGCGCCCCGCATGAAATGAACAAGAAATAGTTATTAATAAATGTCAACAATGTAATTGAACTTATTATATGTGTGTTTCTAATATATTTGGGTATTCATTTTTGTAGTTTTATTATATGGTTACCCAGGTACCACGGGTATAGACTTAAAGGTGTTTTAACATTACACTAAAATTTTAAACAGCGTAATTGATATTTTTGAAAGATAATAGTGCAAATCGAATGTACTTGAACTATTTGAGGATAAACTAAACGATAGCTGCAAACTTTAATGAGAAATGTAAAATTAATTACAATTACATGAAAATGTGGACACACTGGACAAAACAGTTAATTGGTGAATAGTTTGTAATTTAAAAATCGTGTAGTTGTATTCTCTGACCCCAAATATGTATATTTAGATACCAAGTTTGTGATCCTAAAAGTGATTTAGAAGTCGAGATAGTGATAATATACTTATATTTCAAAATGGCAGTTATAAAATCCAAGATGGCCGACGGAGGAGTTGGTTCCTATCAAAAATTGAAAGCTAAGTACCAAAGTAAAGGGTGTTTTTTTAGAGTGATAGAACTTTAAATAGAAATAAAACACAGAAAAATGTTTTTAATATCCATGAAATTGGCTTTATTTGAAAGATAATTTTATGGCATTTGTTTGAATATTATTTCGGGCATGTGACCGCCGCGGCTGGCGTGTACATGACGTAATCTGGAGGTCCAATTTTCACACACTCTTCGCAATCAGGCTGTATTTCGGCAATAACGCGTCGAATGTTGGCTTCCAAGTGCTCAATTGTTTCCGGTTTATCGACGTAGACATGCGACTTGACATATCCTCAAAGAAAATAATATAACGGCGTCAAATTGCACGAAAGAGGTGGCCAATTAACAGATCCACAAAATGGATCCACGAAATGGATCTGTTAGCTAATTTCATACGCGGAAGTATGCCTTTATGTGCAATAGTTTTCAAAATACGTTGATGATGAAATTTATACCGCGCAATCCCGGTAAGTTTTGTTTAAACAAATTCTGTAGCATTTGTTAAAAATAACTTCGTGATTAATTTGACATCATCTGAATCCAGAAATAATAAGCTTTCCCTTGGTTTAAAAATCATTGAGGAATATTCAAAAAAAAGCTAGTAAATGCAATGTACACATAAAATTCATAAATTTTCAGTAATAAAAAATCGGAAAGTATTTTTTTGGTGTTTTGCAATTGCAAATAGAATGGGTTCCTTCACATTTATATCCACAAGGTCATTTCAAAGAGTGTATTTTTTTAACTATATCTTCGAGTGCACACCCTACGATTGAATTCCTGATTCATTAGCAGCCTTATTTTAAATTGGCGTTTATGTGTCGACTTTTCAATAAGGTTTAATAGTGTATTACATAAAAAGCCAGTAAATACGCTTTCCTGACGTATTATGTATACTATTTTTTTGAAACCGTTTACATTAAAAAAACATCGTTACTCATTAATCACAAATGATTCAAGATGTTTCAATTTGGATGGATTAATAATAATTTACCATATATTGCTATTACTGCCAAGAATAAATACTGAGCTAATTTAGTTTTGTACTTATTTATTTGAGCCGGGTAGGGTATTTTCCTGACTAATCAGAAAATTAACTACTACCCTGCCTTAAATGAGTTAGGAAAGTAGACACTTTCATGCCGCTTTCAGAAATACCTAATTGGTTTTGATATAACTTTATGTGCTTAGAAAATTGTTGCCAAACGGGGTGGTCATGGTTTAAACGTTTAAACAAACTCTGCAGAGCATAGCTAAACAAACATTAACAAACGATTCACAATAAAAAAAGGTCAATTTATCATTTCGGGTTTGGCTGCCGTGAATTTGGCCCGACACAAATAGGGGTGCTGGTTATAGTATACAGAGGTGTAAACAAACGCTGAAAATAGCTAAACAAACGTAAACAAACGATAAACAAACCATTCCCACCAAGAAATTGTCAATTTATCATTTTGGGTTTGGCTGCCATGAAGTTGGCCCGACCCAAATAGGGGTGCCGGTTATATTATACAGAGATATAAACAAACGCTGAAAATATCTAAACAAACGTAAACAAACGATAAACAAACGATTCCCACCAAGAAATTGTCAATTTATCATTTTGGGTTTGGCTGCCGTGAAGTTGGCCCGACCCAAATAGGGGTGCTGGTTATAGTATACAGAAATGTAAACAAACGCTGAAAATAGCTAAACAAACGTAAACAAACGATAAACAAACCATTCCCACCAAGAAATTGTCAATTTATCATTTTGGGTTTGGCTGCCATGAAGTTGGCCCGACCCAAATAGGGGTGCCGGTTATAGTATACAGAGATATAAACAAACGCTGAAAATATCTAAACAAACGTAAACAAACGATAAACAAACCATTCCCACCAAGAAATTGTCAATTTATCATTTTGGGTTTGGCTGCCATGAAGTTGGCCCGACCCAAATAGGGGTGCCGGTTATAGTATACAGAGATATAAACAAACGCTGAAAATATCTAAACAAACGTAAACAAACGATAAACAAACGATTCCCACCAAGAAATTGTCAATTTATCATTTTGGGTTTGGCTGCCGTGAAGTTGGCCCGACCCAAATAGGGGTGCTGGTTATAGTATACAGAAATGTAAACAAACGCTGAAAATAGCTAAACAAACGGAAACAAACGATAAACAAACGATTCCCTTTGACGTATTACTAAATCTTTGCCTGGGTTTGGCCAACTTCACAGACATGCACCTACGCGCTGTCTGCTAGCTGAAAGATATGTTAAAGCAGAAAATGAAAACGCGTCAAGGCTCATGTTAGGGCACAGTTATTAATAAAATGTGAAACAAAACAGGTGTACTCTTCATGGGCTGCGAGGTAATTTAATTTAAACTTTGCTTTGATTCTCCTTCATCTCGCCTGTTCTCAGAGAGTAAATCTACACCTCGGTTGGTATTTGCGTCCTGGAAACCCATACGAAGCCCAAAACTTTAAATAAAATTCCAGCGGCTGAAGTCCCGTTTTGTTTTGCAGTTAACCGAAATTAACGCTCCCTAATTTAGCGCTTTGTGAAATTGCTGAAGAGTTTGCCAGGCGTAAAAGCGGAGTCCACGAATTATATTATAAATTCGCAATTAAACAGTGCTATAAAGCAGACTGGTAGCAAGCTTCTCATATGGTATATTGACGATAATAGCAGTTTATTTTTTCACATTTAATCATTTGAAGTTCAAAGCCTGATATCTGTCACTTAAACAAAATAAAAATTGGTTTGTGGAAATGCATTTTACGTGTAGTGCATGAATATGTGCATAAATCTCCATAGAGGAAACTGATTTAAACTGTGAAGCTTACCTACTTGCTAGAGTCTGATTTAAAATTTAGTCCACATCTGATATTTTTACGTTATTTATTTTATTACATTTTCTTGTAATTGTGACTAGTTGTAATCAATAATATTAGATATATATTGATTACAGTACATACATAATGCCATAGAAATACCTTATCCCTTGATGCCGTCATTTAGCCTATGAAGTTTATACAAAAAATTGTATACCTACCTACATGTGACATATTTAAGGAATCATATTGCTCATGCGACCAAATAGTGAATATATCGGTAGATGAGCCACATATTTGCACTAAAGTCATGAACTACTTATATTGTTTGAATTTCTAATTGATGATAATAATGAAAACATTATGAAGAAACAAGAAATATATGCACTCTCAACTTTCTAAAAATAGACATCGACTAAATATAAATTGACATTAACGATAATCAATTATTATTCTCCAAATTGAAAAGACACTGAGTACAACAAAAATAAGCATATTTACGCAGAAAATATTTGGGACAGGTGCATACTTCGGAAATAGAAATATGGCGTCCATGTGCTAATATACAAAAAGCATATATAAATACACCAACTCGTGGTATACTTATTAAAAGGCTCCACAGGCAACTACTCACTAGTGAACGCCATATTCGTGCTGTAAGTGACAGTGTTACAGGAGAACCCCAAACACATCTAACAAGCCTAAAGGTTGCTCGAACTATCTCTGTGAAAGCTGTGAGGCGTGAGCTGCTAGAACAGGGTCTCACTAGTAACAGTCGAATCAATTGTACATGGAAAGATATGGGGTCACGTGTTATTCTTATGGGCCTCAACTGATGTGTGTGCCAGGAAATATTATCTCAGCAACGGGCGATGCTTGTGCTCAGCTCCAGATTTGATCCAGATTTGACCAACCTTGCATCGATACTTTCCTATTTATCTTACGTCAAGTAAACGCGTAATGCGTTTTGCTTCCCAAGACACCATACAATATGAAACCTTAGACGACGGCTGTATTCATAACAATTCACCTTAGAATACATTTCTCAACAGCCACAGCTACACACGGTCCTGCCTCAATAAATAACAATTACATTACCTATGCGTGTCACATCACGATTGCACCATAAGCTAATTTCCCCTTGATCCCCTTAGAGCCAAGTTAGTCACCGATTGCAAGTAGCGTTCTCAAAGCTCCCTACGAGGATGCGCAAAGGATTTGTATACGCTAAACGCCAATTCTTACAACATTTTACACATGCAACTTACCCTAACGTATTAAATATTGTCCGTAATCCACCACATGCATTATCGAAACAAAGAAGTAAGTCCACTTAGCTAGATGCAGCAATTTTCTGGGGGCATGAGATGTAGATATCGAAGTGGGTCTGTCTGCTATTGAGCGAACATCTTGGAAGGAAGCGAGTTTACCGCTAAGTACGGGCTCGATCAAACAAGAAAGATGACGGTTACAGGTCAAGGAATGACGACGCCGACGACTTGAAGTTATAATAATAGGTAGCTCCAGGCGACAGGACGGCGTCAATGAAAAAGTAGCTTTCCACCTGCGTCGGCCTATACAAGATGGTTACTACACAATGGAGGGCGGCACAGCAAGGGTGCGGTACAGGACCGTGTTGAAATTCTCCGATATTGAACTGGAGGAGACTAAAACGGAACTTCAAAGATATGGCTATACCTGGAGAGTTCTAGATACGACGATGACGCTGATACTCTTCAAGGGCTCCGATATGGCGGCCAGTTGGCAAATCAAAGATCCGCATCTTGTTGACTTAATGATAGCTGTCTAACTTTTCGCACGCTCTCCATGCGCTGGCGTTCGCCTGCGAAAAGAAGTTCAACGAATGGCCTCTCTTTGCGTTCATAAAAGGCAGTAGCCGCATCAATCTCTCAATTAGCCCTATCAACAGCGTCAATAGTTAATGGTAAAATATATCTGCTATTAATAAAGTTCTACATACTGAATGAAAAAAAGGCAATGCCGACAACAATCTCACAGAAGTAATAAGTATATATAGTTAGGTATCCAATACACTATCTGGTTAATTTTGTCTATAACTAATGTTAACGTAAGAAAACGAAACGATGTGTGAATAACATCTTGCAACATTAGCAATAGCATTTTTGACTGTAAGGTCTGGATTTTAAACGTATTCCTGCCGCATGCTTCACACATCTGGATTTCATATTTTAGCAGATGTCGTAATAAATTTTTTATATGTGGCAGTGTCTGGTAACATTCTATCTGAATATCAATATATTCAAATTCTTCTTCTTAGAAAAGTTGGGGGTTGTTGGAACGCATTGGGAGATACTATAGATATATCTATATATCTGTTTATGGTGAAAGCTGTTACATATTTTTGTATATAGAAATATCCTTTATGTACCATATTTTCAGCTATTGTTCAATTTTATTCAGCTGAAATTAAAAGTTCCTTGAAGTTATATGTAGTTTCTAGCGTGATACCATGGTAGAAGTGTTATCAGTAAATGTTGCTAGGACAGTATTTGCTAAGGTTAGCAAGTGTAACATACAGAGTAGATTAAAAATAGACCGCGTAGGCTGCTATGAGGAGTTTTGTGTTGATTGAGTGCAGTATTGGTAGACTTTTCAAGTGTTTTATAAAGATTGATACATTGATATCCCCGTTCGCGACGTGTAACAGGTTTATTTAAGTGCTCTGTAGCTGACTAGATGGGAGGAGGAGGGTAGTAGACGGACATAAGCGAAGATCATTTAAAATAATTGTACCTTGGAAGCTGTGGCGGTACGGAGATGCTTTCATATTAATTTAGGGCGCTACTATGGAACTGCAATACGCTTCACAAATGAAGTTCCGACAGTAAATTCTAACTCTATTAAGATAACATTCATAACATTGCATTCAAGCGGGCAAACCTTGCATTTTTGGCAGCAAGAAAGAAGAGTATCGAAACAATCCCTACGAATTCTACCTGCCCATTGTCTGCAAAACTAGCAGAGGGGCTCAGCTATAAAGGAATTCCACAGAACAAAGCAATATGAATACACTGGTGCAGATCGTTGAAAGCGTTGCTGCATTCAGAACACATATATACCCCAGAATTTATTTCACATATAAAATACATACCAAAACTGAGGATAATTTGCAGGTAAAAAATATTATTTCAGTTGTAATAGTACTTTTAGTTCTACTGCGGTTGGGACACATCGCTATAGGTTATATTGTAATGAAGAGTTTGTTGGGGCCGTTGTTCTGTTTAATTTCCATAATCACTGCCTCTTTGCTGACAGCTGGCTTATTTTATAACAAGAGATCTTTTACTTTAACTCAGTTGATGCAACAAAATTTCCGAAAATTGATCAAAACCTGAATTCAAATGCTTCATGCTTCGACCAAAATAAAAGCCATTCTGCTCACAATTAATATAATACAACCACATATTGCTGTTAAACACACCCAAAAAGCCAGAGAACAAATAGCACTACACATAAAATAATTGGCTATTGACGAACCAAACGATGTTCATTAATAACATGAAAACTACTGGCAATATAGCTTGATTCTACTCGCATTTAACATTCCAGGAATCTGGCATATACAACTATAAGTGATATACGAGAACGGGATGATAATTGTTTAACCTCCGCGTAGTTGGCACTGACAATTTTTTTATACGAAAACTTCAATTCGCACTGAAGCCCCACCTACTGGAAAGATAGTCCTGATATTTGTTCACAGAGGAGTGCCTTGATGTCAATATGATGTATTTGTCCTTTAGCAGGGTAGGAACATAAATAATAATAATAATAATAATGTTTATTGAGCATTACAGTAATTTAAATTACAAAAAAGAAGTAAAAACTACATAGTATAATAAGAACAAAACATAAAAGAAAAAACATCAACCAAGAAAATAATATTACATGCTCAAAAGGGAAAAGATCGGCAAGGCCGTTTTTCACTGTTCCCTACTAAAAAATAAAGAAAACAAAATCGGTTATGGTGGCATAAGCTATTGATGACATATAGTAATAATAATAAATTTAAACTAACAAACCACTCTGAACATTTGCCACACACTCTCTAAAAGATTTCCTAAACCTGTTCAGAGTAGGTTGCAAGAACACATGTTGAAAAGAATTAATTATCTTCGGTGTTGTATATTCAAAACAATCTTTAAACCTACTGACAATCAAACAGTAAATTAGTTTTTGTCATGTTGGTATTGCTTTTCCATTAACTCAAGCATAAACGTTCCAGATAAAAATATTAAAATGTTATGAGCTACATTTTATAATCTGCAAAACTGAAAAGTGCTAGTTATTAAAGTGTACAAATAAATGAAGCGGAATTGCAATCGTGTTTATTTAACTCATGATGAAGTAGAATTATTACACATGTTGCACCAATATACGCGCATCACAATAAAACATAACCTATAATTTAACAGTGTCAAGTAGTGCTTATTGTTATTTAAATTGAACAAAAAGAAAAGTATATGTCTTACTCAAAAGTACTTTAGAGTGAGATGTAACAATGACCTGTCCGTACCCTGGTAAAGGACAACTACCGCAAATTGACATCAAGCACCCTAGTTCACAGCTCTGGCCGTCCCCATAACGTGGTTTAAATATGACAATCCTCCCCTTAGGTAGAATTGCAACTCCTGCTGGCGATACTGTTAGCTTGTACTTTGTCGAATGTCTGTGAAAAGTAAAAGAACGAAGCACAACAGTATCTTTGCTTCTAATTAATTTCTGGTCTTTATAACTACTCCACTCCAAAATACAAAATGCTGTTCTAATGTTGGAATAGTGGCACGGATTTTTCAGAATGTTTGAAGTATTTCTGACACCATGATTTTAATAACAAAGATAGCGTCAAATAATATTTTATCTATTATCAAATTGATTCTAAGAACATTGTTTTTGCTAATATACGTCTGGGCTCTTTATCTTCTTCTTCTTCTTCTTGTTCTTCTACTAGGGATGGTGAAGACATCTGCAAAGCGTTATGTGAATGTATTTGCTGTCTTGTTACTCCTACTCTACGTCGGAATCTTCTTGTGGCTTGGATTGATGTAGTCAATGATTATAGGCTTCCGCAGCATGGTATCTGTGTACATTTGTACGTTTTTTTAGATCTTTTGGCAATTATAGTGTAGTTCCTGTTGTCAATGCTACCCTGAATGCCCCTTTTTCTAATTCTAAATCGCCCATGTTGGAAAAGTGACATATTTACGAGGTACGTACCAGAATTGCGTGCCGTTGTGCTGTAAAATCAAAACTACTTATGTGATAAGGAAAATGTATTTATTATTTTTCAACATAGTCTCCTCCCTTATTCATACATGATTCCCACCGCTTTATCCAATTTTCGTAGCACTCAATAAACCTTTCTGCAGGAGTCCTTTTGAAGTACTGATAAATAGCACTTCCTAATGCAGAACGTGATGAAAAACTGACTCCTCGGAGCGAATCCTTAAGGTTTGCAAACAGTCAAAAATCACTAGGCGCTAGATCTGGCGAATACGCGGGGTGAATGAGGGTTTCGATTCCATTTTCTAAAAGAAAATCTGTAACAATTTGGGCTTTGCCCAAGTAGCACAAGACATTGTACCAATATTGGTCAAATGTTAAATAAATGTCTTTCATTGGCTCAACATTTCATCGTACAGTATATGTCTTTTATATGTTACACCAATATTGGCTCTACAACATTTACTTAAACATGTTGGCAATGCATTGGTCGGATGTCTTATATCTGTTGTTGGAGATCCGACTTAAATCCAACATTGAATAGACATTGTAAATTCGACAGTAGGATGATATTAGCTAGTCAAAGTTTCACCATCATAAAACCAACATTCTAAATAAAATGAAAGATTCCGATTTAAAGCCAATATTTGATCAGCATTCGAATAACGATAGTAAAATGATATTGGTTGACCAATGTTTAACCAATATAAAACCATTATTCTGAATAAAATGGTGATTACCTACTTCAATCTTATATTCAACCAACATTCAAAATACAACAGTGAAATGATATTCGCTAGCCAATGTTTAACCAATATAGAACAATCATTCTAGATAAAATGCTGGCTACCTATTTAAATGCTATATTCGACCAACATTCGAAATACAACAGTAAAATGATATTGGTTAACCAATGTTTAACTAATATAATGGCATCATTCTAAATAAAACAATGGTTACCCACAATATTTAACCAACACTCGAATTGGGACAATACAATAAATTATATTTGTTGACCAACGCCTAATCAATATAAAGCCAATATTCTATGTAAAACGATAAGTTATATTATAACTTAAATGCAGTGTTTAACCAACATTTTAAATACAGCGGTAATATGATATTTGTTGGCCTATGCGTAAAAAATATAAAACCTGTATTCTAAATAAAACGATGAATTCTTACTAAAATCTAATATTTAGTCAATATTCGAAAAACAGCACTAAAAAGATATTTGTTAGGCAGTGTATCACGAACACAATCAACGCACTTAGTTAGGCTACTTAAATAGGAAATTGCGAACTTCATTTTTTATTCAAATACGAGTATATTTTGGTTGGTACAATTGTCTCTGCTCAGAGATTATTAACGACGTCACAGAGTGTGTACAACTAACTCTCAGGGAATGGAAAGAATTATTATAGTGCAAATAAATTACCGAGTGATAAAATACGTCGCTTATTTATTTCTAGTCCCACTTCTCTCGTAAAAGTTCATTCCCCATCTCGCAGTGTTTATACAAACTTTAATAGATTTAAAATCAAAACAAAGGTAAATAATACTATCGACGATCTAAGCAGTAATCACGTTCTATGTTCTGACTTACCCGTACCATTTAATTTAAAAAAAAACTGCCTATTTTCTGGCGAGATTATTATACGGACAGTGAAAGAAAATCGTGTTTTAAAATCGGTAGTTTGTGTTCGAACTCTCAAGTTTAAAGATTCTATATTAAGCATTTGTGAAGCACGCAAAGATTTATGGACAGCAAATTCATTTATTATTCCCCACAGTTACGTACGAAAACTCATTGTGGTCTTTAAGAGAAATTTATTTACCTGACAAAAATGCTATTACCGCATTTTTTATTCTAAAAAAGCCTGCTATTACTTTAGAAAAGATTATTGGGTTCAAAACTATAATAACGTAGCACCACAAAAATAGCCTGTTTTGAGCTTTGGTGTTCATAACTTTTATATTTCTCCTTGGCTTCGATGTACAAAAGAAACAAAAATACAATTTTAAATAATAAACTTTAAAAAAGCATAAAAACCAAAAATATTACATTCCTTTATTAGCATTACATACACACAGCGTGAATTATAAATAAGAAATTTGTTTGAACAGCCTCATCCCTAATATAAAAGATATCTAGAAATAAGAAAAAAATCGAATATAAGCATTAAAACTCAAAAATGCACTTTTCATTACTGTGGTTACACAAATAGCTATTATTATTCCCAAAATCTTTCAAGTTGAATACCGCCTCACGAAAGCAAATTTGGATTATATTTTTTAAGCTGAGCCAGTTCGTGTTATTTTGGTGCCAAAACACGACGCGGTTTACATAGCTTTAGATTTACTATGTGTAATTAATAGCGTAATGAAATTAATGTTGTAAAGAACGTTTCCTGTAAATCTCGTTCACGGTTTGAATAATAAGATTTTGTTATCCATGATTTCTTCTTTGCGGGATATTTTGGCACTCAGTGGTTGATTGATTAAAAAATAATTATATTTATGTTCGACAACTTTTCAAAATTTAAATTTTTCCAAAATAAGGTTAACTTTCTAATTCAAATTAAGCACTAAATTGTGGAATAAAAGCACCATTTGAGACACACTTTTTACGGTTTTGGCTGTTAAACTTTTTTATTATGAAACCTCTTAAATATTTTCAGATTTTTTATACACTTATGAATTCTTTGGTATTGCTATTGATTCATCATAAAATTTGGTACAAATAATGAAAATAAAAATAATTTCAGAGGATGCTGTAATAAAACATTAAAACAGGTTGCTTCGTAGCAGATACGGAATTTTCCATTTTTAGAAAGAGCAGGTAAATGTGGCATTCAGTACCAGGAAATGCAAAGGACCGGTACCTACAACTACAATAGCTTTGCTTATTATACCTGACAATTCAGTGGCGGCGCTATATTATATCATTCAGCCGGGAATATCATTACTTTTTATTTGAATATTTAGCTTCATTTATTTGCCGTTATTAATGAGTACGCAATAGCTTTGAACAATAAGTCTGATTTCTTTAAATATAGTTGCATATCTGATAATGTGTATGTAATGTAATCTGTAACCTCGTGATAATACTAATTAAATTTTGAAAAATCAACATGTTTTCCTATTTTGCAGTATTTAAATCGCAAACAACATTTTTTCAGGCTGTTTTCCTCCTAGTAGAATATTTATAAGTAGAACGATATTTTTTGAAATTAATATCAAACCAAGCAATTACAGTACCTAATGTACAATTTGTTAATATTAAATATGCCTACATTTATCTGTCCCTGTTTTAGATTTATTGAAATAGGAAATTGGTTTCTAACTTTTTAAAATGTATATTAGCGTTTTTTTTAATCTTCTATAAAAAATCCATAGCCTACAGTAACAACATAGTCATAAACTAATTTAAACCTTGTTCTTTTTGAGGTCAAATAATCGCTAATATGATGAGTTGATGACATTATATCAGTTTCCTTTTTTTTATTGTTTTTTTTTTAATTTTGATGTCACTCGAGCTGCTGCGTTTAGTGTTTTGCGAGAGCGGGAACGAGACCGAGAAATGATCGTTCTTGCTCTATTCTCTACCTCGCTCTCGATTAGGAGATCGAGGACTAGAGGTCTTAGTTGACTCTATAGCTGTCGTGGACCAAGAAACTAATAAATTAAAATTGTTTTCTATGGAAATTCTAAAACTGCTTTAGCATTTTTTTTTGTAAACCGAGAGCGATAGTTAGGTCAAAATTCTCGGTCTCGGCCATCCTACTTCTCGCTCTCACACTCGATTCACTACCACCGCTCTCGTTCTCGGTGCGAAAATGAGAGCGAGAACGAGAAAACGGCCTCAGTTTACTTTAGCTCGATGGCTACCGAAGTTCTACCTTTGAATGAAGCAATAAGCGTTCTTCACTACTTTGTCAGAAAAAGAAAAGTTTAACTCCACTACAAGTTATTACCTATTTTTTAAACACAACTTAAGTTTTGTTTTTCGGTAACAGACACGCATAAAAGCGGGAAGTATATTTAAATTGTTATCATAACGTACATAACCCCAAATTACAAAGGCGATGGGATGGTATAGCGACGCAGCATGGAGGATGACATTCAAATAAAAAATAATGAAACGAAACTTTGAAAATGCACATCTTTATAATCAGTTTTTAGTATGAAGAAGTATAAAGTAATTTATAGTAGTAATTTTTCACTGTATATATTTTCAGCTGTAGATTACAAAATAATATTAGAAACTTTAATGTAAAAAACGTTAACCTCTGATGTTCTAGCTCTATCTACATAGCTTTGTCATGTTTTTAAAAGCGGCAGTTATTACGAGAACATCTAGTGCGTGGTACGCCACTGCGTATTTGTTCGTTGGTTTTTGGTTTAGCAACCTAAAGAAGGGCGTTTGACCGCTTCCAAGTTCCATTGCAGCAGAATATGCAGATACTGTTCGTACTTGCTTCCTAGCTCCTACCATCCTAGTAAAGTGTATCGTTTTTAATTACGTTTGCAGCGAAAAAGATAAGTTGAACCCATTTTTCTCTATACCTATATAATTTAGCTAATTAAACGTTTGTAGAAGAAAATGACTGGTCGACTTCGAAAGCATAGAAAAGTGGATAAAATATACAAACATTTTATTAGCGCAATTTTGAAGGACCGACAACCACAAATTAACGATTTTACTCTGGCCAAGAAAAACTACACGGCGGGCTGCGTTGACGGGTAAGATTTACTTAGATACTTTTAAAACAATATTTATTCTAAAAACGCATACGTATTTTGAAAAAAAATCACTTTTTTGTTTCATGAAAATTCAGAACTGTACCTATGATTAAAAAAACATTGTTCTTTTTGTACTTCAGGTATGCGGAATTCATTGGCTTTCTATGACAATGCGGATTTCGTGATAAATCATATAATAATTTCGTTATTTATTACAGGAGCGGTTCGACGAAGGTTCCCTAATACTACGAAATCCGAGTTCAAAGATAGAGTATGCACCTTCTTGCGCACGGCCAAAGACGGGGACGGGTATATACTCGTATTAGTTTAAATGTAGTGTGTAAATACTAATAATCTTAATCTTAAGTGCCAGATTTTGTGGATTTTACTTTATATTGTTTTATTTTAGAAATTTTACAGGCGGATTCATAATTAGTGAACCAAATTGAAACAGTAAATCCCTCATGCAAAAAAAGAGAAGACTTATGGATGAACAATGAACATATCTACTTAACCAATAGGTTGCCGAGATACGAGGTGTTGGAATTTCCTTTTTATTTATTATACACCGTACTGATTTTTTCTGAATAGGAGGGAGGGATGTTCATTAAATTTTCAGAGAATTTTTTGTGTGCATTTTTTATATGTATATTAAATTTTCAAAAAAAAGAAGGGGCCAAATTTACAGTTATCCTGCTATTTCAAATTTACAAATGTACCGTGTTGGATAAAATAAAATTCATGTCTGTTTCCAATTAAAAATATGAGAAAATTTCAACACCTTGTATCTGGGTAACCATTTGGTTAAATCCACATATTGATATAAACTTTCTGTGTTCTTTATGCCTGAGGTTTTGTTCACTAATTATGAATCCCGCAGATATATTATATAATCTGTATAAACTAGGTGGTTTAAGTGTGTCTGTCATCTTGTGTATTTTATTTTGAATTATGTATTATTAGTATTATTGATTTTTTCACGGGTTCTATATTAGATTACCGGGCTACATATTATTAAAGTTAATCTTCAGGTCATAATTTGTTTTATAGATTTACAAAATTTAAGCGTTCGAAAGGACTGATTTTTGGGTAGATGTGTGTATATATGGGGGTACATTGAGTGTTTGTAGGCCTTGTATAAACCATTGTGGAGTTATGCCAGTGACTGATACTATTATTATTATTAATAATAATAATATTTTTTTATATATTATTGTTATTCAGCAATTTTCAGCATTTTCTTTCGGGTAATAAACAACTTTTTTCTAACTCTGAAACGTTTACTAGCAAGAAAAATCGCCATTGCAATATCGGGAATCCATTTTCTGTATATCCACAAAAACTAGTTTTCATGGATAGGCATGATGTTATAAATCCTAGAACACGATGCTTATTCTTTGTTTCCAACTTTAGTCATATGGTGTATTTGAAATTTTTTTATTAAAAAATGTAATTCTTTATCGAAATATGTCATAATATACAGGGTATTTCATTTAAAAATTTTTGTTTTAAGAATATCTCGTAATAGTCGTAATCAGCGTAAAAAATTACTTACTTTTGTTAAGTTAATCGACCTCGTAGCTCCAATACTAACAAAGTTAAAAATAGTGAGCGCTTAACCTGCAAGAGGCTGTATATCTTGTATTGGGAGTTTTTTATTATTATTTTTATTATAATTATTATTATTATTAAGAAATTTTATAGATATAAGCTCATATATACTCTGTAAATATTATTAATTATGTATCTTAAATGCGATTCTGTATATCTTCTATTGTGTATTATTATTATTTTTTTTATTATTATTAGTGCTATTATTATTATTGTTAAAAAACTTTCACGCAAATAAATATTATTAAAAATACTCTTGTAGCTGTCATTGTCTTAAATAAATAGTAATGCATGATATGCACATTTACTATGTAGGCGAGACAGATGTAGCTTATATTGGATATATGTTGGCAGTCAATGTTTAACCAGCATTCTCTTTACTATGCAGGTATGACAATTATAACTTATATTAAACGAGTGTTGGCAGCCCATCGTTAATCAACATAATATGTTGATTAACGATTGGCAGCCACATACGTTCAATATAATAAGTTATAATTGTCATACCTGCATAGTAAAGAGAATGCTGCTTAAACATTGGCTGCCAACATGTATCCAATAAAAGCTGCAATTGTCTCACCTACATAGTAAATCATATGTTGGTTAAACATTGGCTGTCAACATGTATCCAATATAAGCGGCATCTGTCTCGCCTGCATAGTAAATAGTATGTTGGTTAAACATTGGCTGCCAACATGTATCCAGTATAAGTTGCAATTATCTCACCTACATAGTAAATCATATGTTGGTTAAACATTGGCTGTCAACATGTATCCAATATAAACTGCATCTGTCTCGCCTACATAGTAATCGATATGTTGGTTAAACATTGGCTGCCAACATATATCCAACATAGGCATCATCTGTCTTACCTACATAGCAAGTGGTATGTTGGTTAAACATTTGTTACGAATGTCTTACCAATTTAACAAAGCGTTACATTTCCAATATACAGCCAATAATGAAAAGCCAATGTTGGCCCAACATGTTTGTGCTACCTGGGTGTGCGGTGGAGCATTATCCCAGTGCAAAATGAAATTTCCACCAGTCAGATGAGGGCGGAGTTTATTGATTGCCGGCAGCAAACCATCACGCAAAAGATCACGTGTATATTCGCCAGTTATTGTATGACCCTTAGGTACAGGATGTGCTAAAATTAGACCTGCTTTGTCCCAGAAGATGGCATAAAGAACTTTGTTGTTTGATGGCACTTGCTTGAATTTTCTTGGTGGGGGAGAATCTGAGTGTTTCCACTGTTTTGATTGGCGTTTCGTTTCAGGATTGTAATACGGTATCCAGGTTTCATCCATGGTTATCACATTATTTAAAAAAGTATCCCGACTTGCTCGATTTCTTGTCAATAAGGTTTGACAAACGTCCATTCGAGCCTGCTTTTTCTCGTCAGAAAGCATGCGAGGAACCCAGCGCGCACTAACCTTGCTAACCTTTAAATGATCTGTTAAAATTCGCTGAATAGCACCGTGAGAGAAGCTTGTACGTTCAGTCATTTCATCAATAGTCAGCCGTCGATCTTCCATTATCAAATTTTCGATCCTGTTAATGTTTCCAGGCGACACTGCTGAAATTGGCCTTCCAGAACGCGGCTTGTCTTTGGTGGACCGTCTGCCTGTTTTAAATTCTCTTACCCACTTACGAACGGTGTTGTCAGCGAGAGCAGTGTCCCCACAAACATCTTTGAGCTGCTGATGAATCTCGCTCGCTTTTTCGCCACGTGCTGATAAAAATTTTATCACTGCTCTTTGCTCGTCTACACTAAAATTCATTTTTTAAGGCACACTCAAAAGCTCTTCAAGTTGAACACGCTGTAACTTTCGTAATATTACAGTAATAGTGACGCGCTTTGGCATATCCAAAGACAACATATATAGATTTCATTTGTTATGACACTTGCGCATTAACCCAGCCTACTTTCTGAAATACAAGCAAACGGCACGCAATTCTGGTACGTACCTCGTAGGTCTGTGTTATATTATTAAGCAAAAGTTTGACTGCACAATTTTTTTCGTAGGTTTTTCCAGAGGGTCTTACGGGCCGTGAGTCATTTATAAGTATTTACGTATTTATTTGCCATATTCTTGATAAACTGAATATTATCTCCAATCTAATTGAACTAAAGTCAAATTTTATATTTCAATGTATTAGTCTTCCTAAATAGTTCTACGCTATTTCCTATTACATTTCAAGCTCCAAGCCGTTTTGGTTGCCTACCCTGGATATGTCAAGGTTTTACAAATTTTTGGGCTGCAGCCTATCTCTTCGGCTATTTGCCAATTTGTGGTGGATCAAAAAGGATGGTAAAGTAAACTGCATGTGTGAAGTAAAGTGTTCCATCTTAATTGGAAATATTCGCTACCATCTTGCACTTTGGTGTTGCCATGTCTTAAGTGGGGAATTCATGGAGTTCCTGAAAGAGTCATTTTTCGCAAATTTTCAAAATCAGACGTGTTTCTGAATTTGTACCTGAGCGAGCACATGTTACGCGTTTGGCAAAACGGAGCAGAACATCTTAATAGTAGGCCTAGCTCTATTGTATTATTTACTTAGATCCTATGCGCTCCCTTTTCAGGGACATTTTGTCGTGTGAGCCAAGCCCCCCCCCCCCCACCCTTTCGTTTGCGAATGTGTGTGTGTGTGTTGAGGATTCTATTTCTGCAAGAGCCTAGGGTTACAACCTAAAATTGCCGTTCTGAACCATTGCAACCACCTGGCTTCCGCTGTGGATTATCGTTATGATTTCATCTGGTCAGCTTCCGATGCTCCTACTTCCTACCTGGCAGGAATAGGTCTGTTTTTAATTAACCTAACTTCTTGCATTAAGGGATGAAGGCCACGAAATAGATGCGACCTCGACATAACCTGTAATTATGGAATTCTTTTTAATACGTTCGCGTTTTCCTGTTAGTTTTATTGCATTCGGCAAATACCAGACTGGCTCCATAATTATTTTAAATTAATTTTACCCACCCGAGTCACTGTGTGTTTACTTTCAATGTTAAGGTTAGTTTGAATTAAAATATTGGGATGTCTCACATGGCATTGAAGTTATTATTGCTCTTAATTTTGGGCTTTTCGTCAAGCAATTTGGCACTTATGGATTTGGGTATTCACTTTATGTTAGTGACCTATCACTCGGTTGAATTAAACTTAATTGCTTCCCTACTTGCAAAATATTGCGTTAATAATTCTTTTTACTCGGCAAAGCGAAACTGATGTTTATTATTAATTATCTACTAAACATATTCCGGGTTATATACTGCCCTACCCTGAACCAAGATCTTGGGGTCTGTAGGACCATTATGTTAATTATTATGAACATCTGAATGTTCTTGTAAATGTGGATTTTCGGTCAAATTCAATCCGAACCCAAAAACTTTACTAATAAGTTAGTACGGCCATGCGCCTTTACCGAGTAACCTACCGGCGATACACATTGCTAATTTTATAGTCAACCTGTATTTTTTTTATACTACTCATTTATACTAAGTATTCATAACTTGATTAATGACTTTTAGGGCGGTTATCTTAATACTGTGATATTTTCCCTGTGATATTTTGATCTTGATAGTCGTGTTTTATAGTTTTGCTTTGTGTATGCCCTACCAAATACTCTTTCCTGATATTATATTTCTCTGATTTATATGCCTGCAAATTTTATTTGTGCCGTTGCAGCCCTACTTCTGTTTGGGATTGGTTAGTAGCGCCTCTCGATGTATACTTCTGTTTTGATTAGCAAAGCGCTGGGTTACTACTTGGCGCCCATATTTTTTTACAGCTTAAGGTTAAAGTCCTTTGTTTTACCCACGACTGCTTTTGCTTCTCTCCTATTTACGGTCAGAGTGACGTAACAAGGGACTCTATCATTAAAGATTGGAAGGTTGTCCTTGGTACTATGACTAGGTAGTGTCAACTACTGATTTTTTTAATCCTTGGCCAACCGATCGAGGTGCGATTACATTCTATGTCTTGTTTTTTTAATCAAAAGGAAATGTATGCACTTCTTGTGGATTAAACAACTGAGGTGTAAATAAAACTAATACCTCTTATTCATTTGTATGTATTTGTCCTTCTTTCTTGTTGTAAAATTTTTTCTTCTTATTCAATGGACTATGAGATTCAACTTACCATCTATCACTTAAGGGGCATTTCTTCTTTTTCACATTTCAGGTGATCCAAATTTATTAACGCGCTACACCTGTCGGCTACAATCATGTTCTTGCTTCGCGTTAGCTGCTTCATTGAATATTAAGGTATCGATTTTCCCTAACGCTGTCAAATTTTAAATGTTTAAAAGCAGATAAAGGAATTCAGTGAATTTTTGCGCAATTAGACGATCTAATTTTTCCTTCCCTAAGCTTTTCTAACTTCTTCCGTTCCCCCAAAACCGATTTTTCGCATTACGTCAGGAGGTGCGGGCATTAACTATCATGGCTTAACTAAGTGAAAACCGGAGCACTCCGACCGGGAGTTGAACCCTCCACCAAGCGGTCGAGTTTTCACAGTGACCTAGACAGCAAGTGGGCTAGCCGATTGTGGCCCCGGCAATTAGACGTTCTATGAGTAAGTAAGTGGAAGGTGCCCTTTTACCACGGTAATAACTTTATAACAGTATGTGTAGCTCTTGTGTAAGTATCTACTGATTAGTTACAGTTAGGGAAACTCTAAATTGAATTGGAACTCCTGTGGGTTACCTGCGCTGCAAACGATTTTACACAAATTCGTGCGGCCAAATTAAATTCTTATTACCGCGACTGTAATTATAAATTTAATTAATAAAACTGGAAAGTATTCAAATAGCTTAAAAACTTGAATCGGAATTCTGAGTGAAACGGAAATTTTGCAAACCGCGACCAAGAATTCGAACGCCGCCTTAATTAAATTTAATTGAAGGGCCAATATTTATATTTACTGTAGTGTTGCGAATAAAACACGCGTTTTCCCCGCCTCGCGGCTCGATTTTTAAGTCGAACCTCGAAAGTAGGGCAGATCAGTAAACAATTTTCGCGTATTAATTTCCTAATTTTCCAGGTACTAAAGCATGCTTTGCTGGAAACTGTGTCACGGCCCTCGGGCGTTAATATTTCAGTAGTGGCTCACGCTTTATGAACTCCGTCGCTGCTAATCCAAGAAATAGGAAATTTAAAAACAAAATTGTGTGTAAAAACACAAATGCGACGCCGAAATCGATTTCATGCTTGTTGAGTTATGCTCCGGTTCAACCTTGCCCGTGTTTACTCGCCATAAAGCGAGGAAGCCCTGAAATATGTGATACTTTGCGTAACTCACTGACTGCTGAAATAAGTAATTGTCTTTTTAGTCGCAGCTATTGATTTGCCTCGGGGCACAGATTACGATCTTATTGTGTTCAGTTTTTCAGCTATCAATTTAGCCGGACGATGAAAGGGTTGTTGGCAGCATTTAGTGTAGGGAAAGGGCATTTTTATGTTTCAAAAGAAAAAATATATGCTACCCTTGTGCGCTGTTCAGTGCTATTTATATTCATACCAAAGATTACCATCGACACATAATTAAATTCATTGTCCATCTATTCCTGGCATTCATATTCGATTGAAAATAACTAAGAACACTCGACGAATATGATTAGTACGGTCAGCCCTAGTAATTCTCACGGTAAATCAGCCAAAACGTTGCTCGCGTGACGAGTGGTCGCTTTTAATAAATAAAGGACAATAAGGAGGAAGTCTAATTGTATTGCAGTTCAATCGTCGAACCTTCAAGAATATAATGTATTGGATTATGTCGAAAAATTTAAGAATCTTTGATTTATCCAGTAAAATTAGCACGGAAAGTACTTCTTTCTATAAAAACGCTTTTAATATTCCATTTTAAGTTTTACTAAAGAACTAAAACTAGTAATTCTGACCATTTGAAAGAGTTTTAGCGTTTAACATAATAACGCTTTTCTTTTGAATATTGTTCGTATTCTGATATAATCACTTTGTGTGAGTGTTATTTCTAAAAATGTCTCTGAGTTCCTCAAAAGCAAAGCACGCTTTAACTATTCTTCGTTTCACTTCTGTTGTGTGTATATTCCACCTATTCTGCTTACAATTTAGTTTATATACCTACATTCTCATCTAACTAAAATTTTTATCAATAGTCACTGAAGCTAAAATAATATAGAAGGCATTATTATATAGCTTAGAACAGTCCAAAACCATATACTGAGAGAGAAAATGCAATGAAGTAGACATCCTGATGATTTAGAGCAAGAGCAACTTGCAAAACTATAGCAAATTTATAATACACATGAGAAGTTGAAGTTTGACGCAGTAGGAGAAGAAAACTGGGAAACATATAGATCCATGTCATCCGCACCTATCGGTACTGTAATGCGGCGTTTATTTAGCCCCTGTGTTGAGTCCAAACTGTTATGCGACGTTTATGTACGCCACGTTTTTACTTCAATTTTAATTAGTTGGACTTTGTTTGCTAGCTAACTCAGTCGTGAATGAATAAAACCCGTTTTTTACCTTAGTGTGGCGTTTATACAGTGCCTTCAGAAATGATCGAACGTTTTTTAATGGTCATGGTTATACAACGTATGAATAATATGTTGGTGGTACTATAAGTCTACGTCAAATTCGAAGTTAGCAGGTTAGGTTTCGCGTCAGTCTGTGTGAAAACTGTGCAAAACCTAACGTGATAACCTCGAATTTGACATAGACTTACAGTGCCACCAATATAATGTTCATACGTTGTATAACTTTCACCATTCAAAAACGTTCGAACATTTCTGAAAACGCTTGACTTAGAGACCTGATTATTTTTTTTGTAACCATCTCAGCCAATCAGAAGGCTAGATTTAGTAAAGTTATCTTGTTTAATTTCGATTATACAAAATTGATTATACTAGAATAACTTCACTAGACAACGCAATATACAACTTTTGTCAACTTTATGTTGATTTCATGGAGATGACTTTCATCTAGGTTAATACAAACAAATCGAACTGCCAATAAAATATTTATTTGATCCTAAAATTAAAATTTACTCAAAAAATAATCAAATCGAATACAATGCGTAATTCGAACAGGTCCTCCGCTGACGCGTTATATACTGTCAACAACAGAATATAGTCGAATTAATTTACTACGTTCTAAAAGCTAGCTCTAATTTAGTGGCTTTGATACTTGCATTGATATGTGCGAGTTTACAGTTAGTTTGCAATTCTACGGGCTAAAAGCTGTGTCTACTTGTTTTGATAACTTATATAAAATTCTAGCTGACCCGGAAAACGTTGTTTTGGATTATGACATAATGGGGAAAACCCTTAAAACCATTAAGCACAGAATCATAAAAGTATGACTGCAAATAGAAAGTCGTACAGTGTAGAGAAAAACACACATTCGATATTTTCCAATTTTGCGGCTTTGGATTTGTTCGAATATTCTTTTTTTCTAAACCACCTCGGGAGTAAGACGAACACAACAAAAAAAACATCCAAATCGGTCAAGTCGTTCTCGAGTTTTTGCGTTACTAACACACTAACACACGGCGATTGATTTTTATATATACAGAAGACTAGAATACTATATCAATCATTAACGCTAACAATATTCCGGGCGCAATAATATCCGAACACTCCGCTCAATTCACTTTAAGGCGCACCGCCTCATGCGCAATGACTAACCTACGGTAAACGAGTCTCTAACCACTACCGATTAATGGGCGACGATTATCCACTCAAAGCATAATCACTATCATTTTTTCAATGACTCACACGAGGCCTCGCTCAACGATGACGCACTATTTCGCAATCGCTTCAAATGTGATATCGGTTTAGCCTTGGCTCACAGGCTCAATCAAACACATTATCTCTCTCACTCTAGTCGTATACTTCATGGCTGAAGTGTCATGATCTCATGGTTGCTATTACGCTGTGGTTTGGGCAATGTTCCTCCATTTGTCCCTGTCTGAGGCGTACCTGATGTTTTCTTGAAACGGTGTGCCAGTGAATTGCTTGACGTGGTCTATCCATCGTCTTGGGGAGCATCCTCGAGGTCGTTTCCCTTTTAGCTTCCCCTGAACAACCAGTTTTTCTAGGTTGTCGTCCTTCCTTCTGGTGACGTGTCCAAAGTATTTCAAGATTCGTCGCTTTACTACACTTGACAGCCTTTCCTAAATTCCCAGTTCTTCCAGTATGGAAACATTGGTTCTCTGTGCTGCCCAAGGGATCATCAGGAGTCTTCCCCACACCCACATCTCGAAGGCATCCAGATTTTTAATGTCTGTGGCCCTCAAGGTCCAAGCTTCCGCTCCGTATATGGCAATGGGAAACACAAGTGTTCTAACTAGCTTGCATTTTGTTGCCTTCGTAATGTGGTGGTCTTTCCAAATTTTTTTTAGTTTAGTCATAGATGATTTGGCAAGCGCTGTTCTTCTTTTTATATCCGTTGATGAGTTGCCTTCATTATTTATGTGGGAACCTAGGTAGACTATTTCACTTACATTTTCTACATCACGAATGTTAGGTGCGGTTGCTACTTTGTTGGTACGATCTATTACCATGAGCTTTGTTTTTTGACGGTTGAGTTTTAGACCGAATCGTAAACTCTCTTGCTCAACCCTTTCAATCAACTCTGACATCTCTTGTTCCTCTTTCGCGATAAGGGTAGTGTCACCGCGTAGCGGAGGTTATTTATTGTCTTGCCGCCGATAACTATACCACCTTCCCAGCAGTCCAGGGCTTTTCTAACTATGTATTCACCATATATGTTAAATAACAAAGGCGACAGGATGCATACTTTGCGTACCCCGCGTTGTATACTAAAAGTTTTAGAGATATTGCCATCGACTTTAACTATTCCTGTGCTATTCTCGTATAACTGTGTTAGTAGTATGACAATGTGTAACGGGGTTCCCATGTCCAGTAACACTTTCCAGAGTTGAAGCCAATTCACGCAGTCAAAGGCTTTGCTATAGTCGAGAAAACAGAGAAACGCAGGATTCCCGAACTCTCTTGCCTTCTCAATTATCTGCCGTACGTTCATAACCTGTTCTCTGGTGCCTTTTCCGGTTGCGAACCCTCCTTGTTCTTCTGGGATCTGCCACTCTAAGAAGTTTTTGAGTCGATGTAGTAGGATTCTAAGCATAACTTTACTTGGGTGGGATGTTAGTGCGATGGTTCTGTAATTGTTACATTTTTGAGTTGACCCTTTTTTATGCAGAGGAATAAAAGGCGCTCGGCCACTGTCCTGTTTGCCAGATCCTATTGCAAATCTTTTATAAAAAAAGCTGTTTTAGCATTTCTGCACTCACATTATCTACACCTGTACTCTTGTTGTTTTTTAAATAACGGATGGCTTGCTCTACTTCTGTTTTTAGTAATGTATAGGCATTAACCTTATTTACTCTCCTGCTGCACACCAACGCCTGCATTTGACCTCGTAATGGCGACGACTATCAAGATTGGCGTGTATCACGTTCACTGCTCGTCTCAGTTGTTGTATACAACAGCCGCTGCTACAGACTCCTGCTGGGATCTCTATGGATTGCTGGGATGCCTCTCAATACTCCACTTTACCCTCGAAACTGGGTCTCAGCTCCAAGAAAATTACACGTTCGCTGCGGCCTGCGGACGCAATCATTCGCTGTCGCTACTTGAAAGTAAATGCCTCCTTCCCCCACAAAACCCGCGAAAACTGGTGTATTTTAGCTCTAACGATAGACGCACCCGGTCTGCTCCTAGCTATGCATGCGAACTAATGGCGCACGTTTCAAATATTTCTTTAACTTACTTACTGCAATATGAAAAAAAATATGTTTTTTGGGATCAGGGGACTCTAAAACGTGAAGATCTGTTGAAAACTCAATTTCGAATTTTTGGGGTAAATCCAATACTTCCTTTATAGTAAAAGGAAGTAAAAAAGGGAATGCGGACAAATCACAGTCAACAAGAGCCAAACTAGATGGTGGAATAATGAATTACACCGGATAGTAAAAGAGAAAAAAGACGCGTGGAGGAAATATATAGTTGATAGGACAGATGCAAATAGACAAAAATATATAATGAAGAGAGATCAGGCAAAAGAGATGGTTATAGCGGCCAAACAGGAAAGTTGGGGCCACTTTGGTAAGGAATTGGAAGAAAAGTTTAAAGATGATAATGGAAGAGAATTCTGGAAAACTATTAAAAACATGAGCGGAAAATAGGGCAAGCAGGCGTGGGGCATTAAGAACAGGGAAGGCAAAATAGAGACAAAAGAGGAAAGAAAGTGTGGAGAGAGCACTAAGAACATAAATTTAAAAATTACAACAGAAGGAGGCCAGAAAGAAGAAGAAACGGAACAATGAATGGTGATGAAGATGATGAAGAGGAAGAAGAAAACCTATAGAAATAAAAGAAGTGGAAGAAGCAATAAGACGGATAAAGCTAGGAAAAGCCGCAGGAAGAGATCTAATAGGTCCTGAAATGATAAGATATGGGGGTGAGGCAGTAAAACAGTGGATAAAGGATATATTCCAACTGGCATGGGAAGGCCAGGACATACCGAAAGAATGGAATGAAAATATAATCGTACCGATTTACAAGAAGGGATGCTCAAATTAATGCAACAACTACAGGGCCATATGCTTATCCTCAATAATACTAAAAATATATTCAAGGACCTTAGAAGAAAGGCTACGAGAAGAAACCGAAGACAACATGGCAGAGGAACAAGCGGCATTGAGACCCGAAAGACAAACACAAGGCCACATGTTTACGGTACGAATGGCCATAGAAAAAAGATTAGAGAGAGGAAAAGCGCTATACGTTGCATTTATTGATATTGATTCTGCATTCGACAAGATATCAAGGGAAGGCACATGGAAAGCACTTTTCCGACTAGGGGTAACAAAGAAACTACAACAAGCAATTAAAAACCTATATAAAAACACCAAAGGCAGAGTAAGGATAAATGGAAAAGAATCAGAGGACTTTGAAATGGAGAACGGTATAACGCAGGGAGACTCACTCAGTCTTTTGTTCTTCAGTCTGGTGATGAATCAGATCATAAATGAAAACAAAGAAACAAGATTTGATGTAAGAATCGGATATTGGAACCTAGATCCAATTAACATACAAAGTTTAGTCTATGCGGATGACATAGTATTATTTGCAGACTCAACACAAAATCTTCAACAGATAATTAACAAGTGGAATAGGACAATAGCAAGGTGGGAAATGGCAATTAACCCGAAAAAGAGTAAAGTGATGGAAATAACGAAGATGGACAATCAACAAAACGTACAAATACGGAGTCATGGAAAGGAGCTAGAGTAGGTCGATAATTACGAATACCTGGGCGTGATTATTAATAAAGCAGGCAACCTAGAGCAAGAAATACTTAACAGAACAAACAAGGCTAGCAAGATCTATTATGCCCTAAATAAAATAATCATTAATAAAAAAGAAATAAGCAACACCGCAAAACTTAGGGTCTATAGAAGTATCTATGTACCTACCCTGACATATGCATCAGAAAGCTGGGTCATGCAAGTCAAGGTTAAGGGAAAAGTAACTGCGGGAGAAATGAAGTACCTCAGAAGAATGGTGGGAAAGACAAAACGAAACAGAATAAGGAATGCAGTGACTAGAGAAGAACTACAAGTAGAACCATTCGTAGAAATAATAGAGAGAAAGCACTTCATGTTGTTTGGACATTTTAAGAGAATGGGGAACAGGAGAGACCCGAAAAGGATATTGGAAGGAAGACCAGAAGGAAGAAGATATGTGGGAAGACCCAGGGAAACATGGATGGAGAGAATGGAGAAAATGGCACAGGCAAGAGGGAAAAGTTTGGCACAACTAAAGAGAATGGCGGCCGATCGTGGACAATACCGGAAATAGACGAGCAACCCGACGCCGATGGCATAAGGGATAGGAAAAGAAGAGACTACAATAGGAAAAGTACAGCACAACTTTCACTTTAGCGTGTAAATATTAAATAGTTCTAGTAAACGCGTCAGACACGTTACAGTACTAATTCATTTCTATTTTAAAAAGATGCTCTTAAATGTAGAGTAATAGACAAAATTACAGGTTTTTGTGACACTGGATTTTCTCGCATAGCTTTTTCCATGTTAAATTTGTCAGTATTTTTATGGAAGCTGTTACAGTTATATTCTTGTATACAATATTGTAATCGTTTAGCGCCTCGTTGACGGCCTACACTTAATGTACAAAAGCCATTTCAATCGGTTTCTTCAATTATACATTGCTTCAATTAAAGTTTTAATAATCTGAAACTCGTTTAGGAAGAGATAATCTACGGCCCTGGCCTGTTGAGTCCCAAACCAAACTCCTCACTGGTATGCAGCGTCCTGAATTTCCAACTACTCTTGTTGAGGACGTCTTGCTAACCCTTTCCGTATGGTCACAAACTTGTGGAAAATCTGATATTACACTGTCTTGTTCTAGATATCCGGGATTTTTTTATTAATTATACAAACTCTTTGATACATGCCCTAGAAAGTGGCTCACAAGTTAATGCCATCTATACAGATTTTTCGAAAGCGTTCGATAAGGTAAATCATGAATTGCTATTACATAAACTTCGAAGGATGGGAGTTGGAGGGACTTTGTTGGAGTGGATGCGCAGTTACCTTCATGACCGAACACAGATTGTCCGCTTTAATAACTACAAGTCTGATGAGATTCAAGTTGTTTCAGGAGTTCCACAGGGTTCTCACTTAGGACCATTACTTTTTCTAGTATTTATTAACGACATTAATACCTGTTTCTCTTATAGTCAGTTTTGCCTTTTTGCCTACGATCTTAAAATTTACAACACTATCAATAACATTAATGATTGTGTCGACATTCAAGCAGACCTGGACAATCTGGTGCTCTGGTGTGAAAAAAATGGAATGGAACTTAATGCTAATAAATGCCACTCGATCACTTTTAGTCGCAGTAGAAAAACTCGAGATTTTACATACAAAATAAACGACCACCCTTTAGGTCATGTTCAGCAAATTAAGGATCTTGGAGTCATGATTGATAGCACTCTGAGCTTTATACCTCACATTATGCATGTGGTCTCCAGGTCTTTGAAAATGTTGGGTTTCATAAAAAGAAACTGTTCTGACTTTAGAAATATGGAATCAGTAAAACTTTTGTATACAAGCTTGGTAAGACCACATGCAGAATACTCTTCGTCAGTCTGGTCACCTTTTTACCAAGTGCATATAAACAGATTAAAACAAATCCAGCACAAATTTCTTAACTTCATCCGATTTAAATTTAATATGGACTTGGATCTTACTTATTCCGAAATTGAATTCAACCTTAACATTGTTAATTTAGAACAGAGGAGAAAAAAGAAAGATTTGAAAAACCTTTACAATCTATTAAATAATTATTCATGGTCCCCAGAGCTTCTGGGAAGCATTGGATTATATGTTCCGGCTAGGGCCACTCGCTCGCATGATTGTTTCTATGTACCCTTACACAAAACAAACTATGGTTATAGTTGGAGCAAAGATATTTCGGACGCCTCAGGCTACTACTTAAAGGTTAATGAGCATGGCAGGTGGGATTATGTTGTACACACGACAATCCCTTTGTAATAGTTCACAAGCAAATCCATATCCTTAAAATCGAAATGCGGCTACGGAAACGCAATGTTTGTTAGTGTTTAAAAACTTATTATTTTTATTTAATAACATTGTTAATAAAAAAAGATACAATCAAGAAAGACAAAAAATTATAGAAAATATGTATATGCAACAAATAACTACAGTTTATTGATTGATATATACAAAAAACAACAATTATGAGTACAATATATAAATTAATTTTCGTTATCGCTATCACATGGCCAATCGTCACTATCGCTGTCTCTTAAATTAATAATTAATTCTGGAATATCAATAAATTTTAAAAATTGGTCTTCAATGCCAATCACATGCCGAACACAGTTTTTCCAGCTATTTACATGAATTTTATTAACTTCTTCTTTAATTATTTCTATCATTTTCTCACTAAACTTGGGGCATTGGTTACGTTTTCGAATGTGTGTTTTTAATTCTGCCCATATCATTTCTATAGGATTCATACAACAATGATATGGTGGCAATCTTAAAACTCTATGGCCTAGTTCTGTAGCTATGGTGTCTACTACATATTTTTTAGAGAACTTCTTAATGGACAACACTTCCAGTAATTGATTCTTATTGTAAGTTTCTTGAAAATACATGTTGTTCTTGTAAAGAAAATCTGTAATTTCTGCTTTAGTAGAATTACTATTTGGCACTTTTTCAGCAAGCCTTGAGTGATAACTGGCGTTGTCCATAACGATCACACTATTAGGTGGCAAATTTGGTAACAGCTTATTTGAAAACCACGACTCAAACACATCTGAATTCATGTCTTCATGGTAGTCCAATCGACAGTCTCTTATATTTTTCGCAGATAATAGGAGACCATCGTTCACCCATCCCATCTCAGAGCCTACATGTAAAATTATAATACGTTTTCCTCTTGAAGGTGGAATGTCTAATTGGCATTTCCGAGAATTATCTGTCCATCCTTTTTGAACCACATCATGTGTGTCATACCAAGTTTCATCCAAGTAAAATATCGGTCTCTGTTCTTCCCGAAACTTTTTTATCTGTTGTAAGTATTCGCATCGCCATTTTCTAATCCGCGGAGATTCCATTATTTGTTGTCTTTTATCTATCTTCTTATAGCGAAATCCCATATTTTTTAGCGATGTCCTTAATGTCGTCATTGAACAATTTATACCCATGTCACCAATGATCGTATCATGAATAGTTTTAATTGTTGGCACCACATTAGTTTTATACATGTCATAAACTACGCAGCGTATTGCATGTTCATTAGGCTTTGTTAATATTTTGTGACACCCATAATCAGAACGCCGTTTACGCAGCAGCGCTTGATTTTTCGCAATTTGAAAAACCGTACTTTTTGGCACTTTAGTTAAAAACGCAGTTCTTCTCACAACATTGCTTTCTCCTTCAGAAATTAGTACGTTGTATACATTCAAGACTATGTTTTTCGCATCGTCGGATAAAAAATGCATTGATCGCTGGCTTGGTCTCTCTCCCGCATCATCAACTTCTTCTAACTCATCAAATGGAGCAGCGACTTCTTCAACTTCATCCTCAAATTCATTAGTATCCCATGGTCTCCACATATTCCACAAAATACAACACAACACAAATACTAGATGATAATTAACGTGCGTCAAAGTATAACAGCAACGTTATTATTAAATTTGGGAAGTAAAGACAAGTCAAGTGATTTATATAATTTATCTTTCATTCTAATTACTGGAAGGGATGTAGTTGTAAATACATACTTTAATGCCAATATGACGCGACGAAACATTAAATGTCGATTTATCTTATCTAGGAATGTCATTTGAGCAAAAATAATTTATTCCTCAATCAGGGCATAATCGCATAATGTGTTTATTTACCTAGTAAAATTAATTTTGTCATTCAATATTATTAGATAATTAAATATAAATTAAGTAGAAACTTCACTACAAAACGAAATAAATACCACCTTGGAAGTATTCCCACCTTTGCGTATACCTGGCACGACTTAAGCGGACTAACAATAGTAAACTCATTTGCGGTTTAACTTTTAAAGCTCGCTCTGTCCGAAGTATCTTTGCGTCTACTATACAATTCATTTATTTCTAGATCTATTAGACTTGCAAATACTACCAGTTTAGATTTATTCTCAAATAAACCAAACTTTATTTCTCAATTAAAGTCACTTGTTGTATAAAAATGTCTATTTGTTTTGTTTTGTTTTAGTTTGTAATTTAATAAGTATAAGTATTACTATTGTAATTTTTGTAAAATGGGCAAAAGCCCGTCGACTAATAATAAATAAATAAATAAATAAATAAATTCAAGAGCATCTTTGTATTCGTGGGATAATGTCAAACAATTTTTCCGACCCTACATTTGTAATCCTTGGTCTTGTTCGATATGCAGTGAATAGAAAGGGCGTAGTTGTCTACAATTTGTACAAGTCGTAATAGTACTTGTGAGCCATTTCAAGAAGTCCAAGAAGTTTAATACCTAGTTTGTTACTTAACCTTAAGTTTAAACATTTACTTTCCCCATGTGGAGAATTTACATCCGAGCATCATACGGCTGCTATTGTCTTTGATAATTATTTATATCTGAATCGTATATTTCTAACATCTCTTATCTTTTCGATAATTTAATTTTTGGAAGCTTTTGCCCTTATCTTTTCTTTTTAATTACGTTTATAATTTCATGATAGTTTACTTTCTTAAATTTTCTTCTGTGATAAACTTAAATATTTCCCCCATTGTGCTAGTCATGGCTGAAATCCTCTATGGGTATGCTGCCTGATTATCTAAGAATGTTCTAGTGTCCTGAACAGAGTTGGGCAAAATACTACTACTAAGTATTTAATTACTAATTACCAATTACCGCACAATGAAGTAATTGAGTTACCAGAGATTTGAATTACTCAAATGAAATAGTAATTCAATTATCAATTACTTAGTACACAACACAATTACTTTCAACAGAAAGTGTCGTACATTTGTGTGTAGTAGTATTTAGATAGCCTGCTATGGAGCAATATCGCCTAATGAAGCTAGTTGTCAATTGTAGTGGAAAAAATGTAATTATATCTTTACCGTTTTGTACTCTGTAATCTGCACTTGCCGAAGGTCTACGTTTAGCTAACTAAACTAGTACAGCCTGCACATCCTACACTACGCAAGACACAACGCATGTAGATCCCAACTGTCATTATTTTTCTCTTTGCTGTTGCAGAAAATTAACTGATATCCGACTAGCATGAATTATACTTACAGTGTGTCCCCGGATAGGTGAAACAAAGGTAAAAAATTATTGATTTAAATTTTCATTTGTTTGGGGTTCATGCCTGCTTGGTTAAGGCGAATTTCTAACAAAATTCAAGTTTTGAAAAATCACGTATGCCTTGGATGTAGCAAATACGACAAAAAGTTATTAAGATAAGTTGTTTAGAATCAACATCTAGGCCCCTATACCAAATTTCAAAATCCTCGGCCATCTTTGATCTCTTACATTTTCTTTTATGTTTATTGTTTAGGTCCCATATCAAAGAATTTTACTTTTAACAAAGACTGTCATGAAAAAACAAATATTTTTAACAACGTTTTTTATTTCATAATAAAAAACTTTATTAAAAATCAAATTTTTTGAGTTACCTAATCGAGGTCGGCAATTTAGCAATTGAATTACTAGAAAGTAAGTCTATTATGCGTGTAAAATCAATTACCACAAGTAATTCGTAAAGTAATTTAAAATCTTTAGGGTAATTTAATTACCCAAAAGTAATTACGTAATTGAATGTAGCTCTGAGTTTGTAAGTTCTTGATCTGAGTATATTTGTTGTAATTGAAAAACGCTCATGTTAATCGGAAATTACATCATTTAAAGAACCCTACGTCTTCTCTGCAGCTAGTTGACGAGTCCTGAAATTACTCTCGTAGCGTTACATTATTTGATTATAACTAGGGAAACTAAAGGGTGAACTACTTGGGGTGCTAACACTATGTTGGGCAGTAAACAAGAAACGTCTAATATGATGATAACGACCGTTTTAAATGCATAAAATAAAATTTAATGGGAAGGAGAAATATTATAAAAACTAGTCCGGGACCGAACAAAACAGAAACACTCTTTACCTAAAAAAGTATTTTGCTGCTCTCTCTATCTCTCTGTATTTTAATTTGATCACAGCCAATATGCTTACCTTGTTTCTCAGTTATATTATCAGACTTCAGTTATTTTTTTTTCTTTGATATTTTTACTTTATGATGTTGTTATTTCATATTGCTCCTGCAAATTCAGTCAAAAACAGCCGCGTCTGGGACTTAACCCGTAAGATAATCATTTTTAAAATTATTATTAGTGCATATTTTAATAATATAAATTATACTGGCAAGGCGTCCTTATGCTTAGCAAGAGAGCTATAATGTCACAAAAGAACAGTAATGATAAATATCGGCAGGATCAGGAATAGCAAAGATCTGTATAAGTGTATACATATGATGTTCGCAGAGATTATACTACATACATATAATGCAGCTGAACAGTGTACTGGTGTTGCTAACAGCTATTTCAAGCTCATATTAACAATTTTACCGATAAGAAAGTTCAAAATTATCTCCATGTAGAGCAAATAGTTCAGCTCATTTGAAAAGTTCGTTGCCTACTACATGCAACAGAAATCTATCGATACCTGGCGTAGAAAAAGAGGGATAATTGTAGTATTGGAGTATTTTAATTAGATTAGCAGCCAGACACTAATTTGGCAAAAGTTCAAACATCGTATTGTCCCAAGAGTTCGTTTAAAAATTAAAAAACGTATTAAGGGAAAATCGATGAAAATCCAAACATTAGATACTACATGTAGCTACGTGAAATCCACTAAAAGGTTAAAAGTATAATTGTGTTTGAGTTTCCAACTTTTATTGATAAGGGTAATACATTTATTTTGATTTTCTTTTCTGTTTTAAGTGAGAAGGAATGATATAATCAAGACCAATACGTCTATATCCTATAACAATAAAGCAAACCATTGGGGGAGGTGTTTGTCATCTCAACATCTGCCTGAACTATTAATGTATCTGCATCGTTCTTTGCTGTTTCCACTTTAACGAGTTGTGTTGAAGATAATAAGTCTATGCGTTGAATTTTATTTCTATCGTTTCTTAAAATCTCCTAGCTTCGACGAAATGCACTGAGTGCTTCCTAGCAGCCCTTCTTTATATTTGTGCAACTTTTGTAATACGTAATTTGTAATCTTAGAATAACCACTGTACGGCCACAGATGATGTGGAATATTTGCCCTGACTTGTAAATGACGTGTTGTAGTGCGGAACCACTTTGAATTAATATATGAACAACATTTATCAATTTCGTTTATTGTTAGGAGTAAAAATATCTTCACGTTTCTAATACATTAAATACATTTTCAAATTAAAAAATGTAGCCCGCTGGGGGATTTGAACTCCGCCGCATCTGCGTAGCAGATTGTAACCGCATCGATAAGTCGTCTGCGCCATCGAGACTTATTGAATTGATTGCGGCGCACGCGCCCCTATTTAAGGGAACGGTCTTATTGTTGTTACGACTATTTTGTGGCATTATCCTGTATCTGTTGAGTCCTATCTTCGGCAAGTGTAAAGCCTGACGTATGTAAAAATTATTACTCCCTTCTAATTAAAATTTAACGCAAAAATAAACATTTTATTTTTTAAAATGCTCACCCTTCATATATTTGTCTGAAATTTCACGGTTTCATGCCAGATATATATATATATATATATATATATATATATAATGTGTATACAAAATATCATCTTCCTCCGAGCAATAGTTTTTGAGTTATACCGCTAAGAGACAGAGAGACAGGCAGCCAGACAGACAGACAGCCAGAGAGACAGATAGATAGACAGACAGACAGACAGACAGAGAGACAGACAGACAGACGGAATTAAGAAAACCTGTCGTCATCTAGGGACCCTGAAACGTGAAGATCTGAAGAAATCTCGGAAAATGATTTTTACATGGTTACAATACTTCCTTCGTTTTTCAGACGAGGGAAGTAAAAATCTTGTAGAAAGAAAATGAGTTTGCATCTTCATATTCCAGTTTTGGTAAGCAGAGAAAGTATATTGAAAGCTTTTTTGAACTCCAAACTGTGATTCGATTTTCTTTGACTATGGAGGGTATAACATGATGGTCGGAGAAGAAAATCCAGGTAAGAAAATCAACTTAAGGTTTTAAAGTAGGGCAGCATTTTCATGATTTTCTCGTTGCATTATATCAACCCGTTAGGTTTTCTTGCTCATCTCGTCATTCTAATACAATCTCATAAGTTTATTCCTGCATTAATGCGTTGAATCGCTCCTTTGAGCATGCTCAGTTTTCCATACTGCTTTTAGACATAGTTGCAGTAATTTAATAACCGAAAAGTAGTAAAAGCAGGGACGCTCTGTTCTGATTGATTTGTCAGTCTGGCGCGTAGGACTCCGACCAGCAGATCGAAAATGTGAAATGAGCTAGTCGAGGAAGGTTTTAAAGCATTTATTTATTTTGTTATATATTTGTTATAGCCAACACAGGTCTAAGCTATGAAAAGTAGCTTATACATTTTTTACAATTAGTGCACGAAAACAAATTTGGAATTTCCCGTTTCAGAAATTATATATTAACATAGACGAGAGCTTTGAAGCGATACCGAGCACGTTACACTAGCGATTGCGGAAATAAATTGAGTAAAACGCGACCACACATTCAGAAATATTGCATCATCTCCCCCGCTCATGAGGAGCGAGACGAACGTGGCACGCACGATGTATCTCGCAGTACGTGAATTAAACTCCAAGCTGTTTACGGATATGCTAACACGATTACTATTCGGTGGTATTTTTAATCGTCTAACGATTTCAATTGGGACTTATTTTTATCACAGCCGGTCGGCTGCAAATCGCTCCATACTATCCACGGAGTTAAATGTAGCCCTATGTCAAAACTTCTAGATAAGGGAATCTAAATAACAACAATCATTTCTTTAATAACGCTGTAATAATAATACCTTCTCGGCCAAGTCATCTTGGTTCCAAAATCAGGAAAGCCACGAACGAAAGCATGGTGCATCTAATCAACAATAACGAATTAATACTACGGTAATTTAGATTTCAAGACATCATTTTACAGTCGAACAAGTCCATAGAGTTTGCATCAAAATTGAGCGTTGTCTAAAGACGCAAAGGTTATTTCCAATTCCATTCGTCAAGCTTCTAACTGGTCTGCTAGTTCAGCTTACTTTACATCATTAAGAGTTGCTTACTGCAAGCTTTCTACTACACTTAAATAAATTCGTGTCGTACTTTATTAATAGACAGTTGCTAGTAAAATTTCAAAATTCCACTGCAACTTGATTATTAATTATATCTGGGGTTTACCAAGGCAACGTATGGATCTACGCCGCTGATTTATGAAAAAATTAAAATGCAGGTTTAGCCATCTCTGCATCTCTGCAGACGATATTTCTATTGTGGTCCGCCATTAAGACGAAGCTGTATACCAGCATCATCAAAACAATTCCACAAAAATCTGAGATTAAATACTATGGGATTCAGGTACAGAAACAGCTGATATAAGCGCGTAAGCATCAGTTATCCTTCGAAAACAAGTAGCTTTTCCATAGAATACTCATACCACCTATCACTGGCTATAGTGCTAAACTATAGAAAGCAACAATTCAGTTAAATATTAATAAAATAGAACGCTCCCAGTCAAAGTTGTTGAGAATAATAACTGGTGGATTAGCGTTTGCACAAAATCACGTTATTCACAAATAGTTCTACATAGCCACGATTAGACATACCATTTACGATAACAAGAAAAAACCAAAACCGAATCAGAATCCATCTCAACCAGTCAGCGGGTGTCATGTTGGTGGCGTCACAGTAGTTTCTAGAAAGTATTTTTAAATTCCGAATGCAACAAATGATTTAGTTGTAGTGGTAGTGTGCCAATGGGTAAAAACCATTATTCTCATAAATTTTATTTAGTATTATAATGATAGAATTTAAAAGTCAGCTCGGGGCCGATAAAAATAAAACCTTGATCTATTAACAGTTATTCCAGCTAACCAGTGACTTATTTTACTTCGTACCAACAGCCCTTTACAGAATGATCTTAAACATTTTACCAAGCCTTGAAATTCAAAACTGCTAGCAGAAGCTTATGCTATTGCCTGTACTACTACATATGGTAAGATTCTGGTACCGGCATCAGCAGGGCAGAAGGAGATGGAAATACATGAGTAAGATGCGGTGTGTTTATTCCCTATCATCGACTGATTAATATGTCTATCAGTCGATATTCAATTATATTTCAGCAGTGTAAAAGAGAAGACAATATTTTTCATAATTATTATTTTTGTGTTTTTAACAGTTCCCATAAGTCTGTGAGTAAGTTATACAATTATACATTCACACTGAATTATTAAATTAATTGCTCAACGAGAAGTTGTGAGATGTTGTCATGTGTTATTTCTATTAGCGTCTTATTTGCCCATTACAACCTGTTTTTCATTAAAATTGATACATGAAAGTTTTAGATAAATATTAAAATTAATTCTTACTGACTATGGTTAAAGGCTGTCAAGTGATATAAATATCGTACTTACCTGGAGATGGAAACATCTGAAGGTGAGCTATTGTCCTCCTTTATATTACACGTAAGATGTATGGAGTGCATGTGTTGCTGACTTGGTGGAATAAAACAAATTCTTCCTATCGCCAGTCTTCTTGTAGAGTTAATTTAAGAATGTTGCAAATATATCAAAGTATTAACTGACATATTTTTAGTCATCCTTGCAGGTTCTCCTGGTTGTTTGTCACCCAACACAGCTCACATAGCTCACATAGCTCAAAATCTTCTGTTTCTTTTACCGTTTGCTTATAAAGTTAACTTGTTTGATTTCTGTTTGGCAGCTAGTCAGTGACCATCTTTGGTTGATACTGAAGGGATAAAGGTATTGTTCTGATATAATCAGATCATCCAGATATATTTCACAATATCGTCGGTTTGCATTTCAACATTGTTGAATGTTTGCCTTAACGGCAGTTACGCAAATTGCGATTGAATCTTTTAGCGAGGGCTTCCCGCTCAATGACTGGTTTTATTGGTAATACCGGCGGTTTCCACTAACTGCACTATTTGATAGACAATTTGGGGCGCATATTCCGTAAATTTGCAATGCCAGTTTGCACTAGAAGGTAAATTCCAGTCAGTTTATGTATCCGTCAATAATCGATGCAGCGCAGCCGGCGCGGGGCGAGTTCCGGGTTGTTATAAATACGAGGTTAGTCTCAAAAGTAGTGAGGATGATTTATTAAAAAATATAAATTTACTTTGCATCGTAATATTATCTCCACTTTTCATGTTTTTTCCAATCTTTTCGACCGTTTTGAAAGGCTTGTTTAGTCAGTTTAGAGCCTACGTTCCGTTCCGGAATGGTAACCTTTCAACCGTTGTTTAATTTTTGGGAATACAAAGTAGTCGCAGCCAGCTAGATCTGCACTGTTAGGTCAGTGTAGAAGTACCAGAACCTGTTTCTGAGCTAACTCTCTCTAATTGACAATGACGCGTGAGTGGGGGCGTTGTCGTGGTAGCATATCCAAGAACAGATTTTGTCAGCCTGCATACGTAAATTCCCATTTTGTAAAACGATCGAAGACCTCACGGTGAAGGGCTTGAGTTACTGTCTAGCCCTGTGATATAAACTGTGGACAGGAAATTCTCGTCGTCTTCTTAAACGCCTTTTTACAAATGTAGTGGACGATACTTTTACTTATGCCTACTTCGTGTGTAATCATCACATTAACTGCTTGTCTGTATCTAACACAAACCGCAGTTTTCTCAACTTTAACGCAACATTTGATTTCGTGCCGTTGTTCGATATTTGTCCGCTTCTTCTGTGACACAGTATTGGACACAAAACTAAACAACGCTATCAAAGCATCTAGTAGTTAAACTGTAACTTACTTAATTCGGTAACAAAATGACAGCGATATTTTAAACTTTAAAGTGATTTCTTTATTATATGCAAGCAGATGTTCTAAAATACTACACGCAGATAGAAAATCTGACAGAAGTAATTGCATGCCAGCAGACCCTACAAAGAAAATTACATTCGATGCTGCTCAGTAATATCTATAACAACTAAAAAAAGAGTAAAGTCGGTGAGTGTAATTCTGTGATACTACTTTGTCATGTAAATTAATAATAAATGAAATACGGATTTCCTGCTGATGTATAAAGTACAATTACGTTTCAAATCAGCTGTAATCGACTGGTTTAGCAATACGTACTTAACTAGTAAGTTCCAATATAAAGAAAAAGTAATTTTGCTCAACTTTCTCCTGATTAACTATCGATACCTTTTATTTTAACGACATCAAAAACAGGTTTTTTAGTATAATCTTCTATAGAACTGCGATTTCTCAAACTTAATAGAGATGCATATTGTCTACAATTTTTCACACCATCCAGATTAATAGTGTAGATGACTCACAATCCTCGGCTTACTGTACCGGTAATAATGAAGCTAGTTCTGCTAGACCGTCCTGCATTACATCTATGGGTAGACACAAGGACGAGAGTAGGGACATAACGGCTGAAAACAAGAGGGTATGATCACAATCCTGGGACTTCAGGATATAATATAGAAATCTGTAAACATATACGTGAATATTTCATATTTCAAATGAAATCTTACAAGCTAAAGACATACCGATTCCAAGAACCTTTTAAAGTATATTTTCCTACTTGGGAAGATTGAAATAAAGAGAAAGTTTTAACTAAAGTTAAAAGAGAAATCTAATGCACAAATGGACCAAGAATCGAAAATTGAACAGGACTGAGTAGGCCTATATGTATATGGCATGAAGCTAGGTAATGACATAAATATAAGCCTGGGATGATTACCAATAGTTTTTTAGAACAAGGTAACTTAAATTTTAACCTGCGCCCAAATAATGATACGAAGATCTTACAGAGGTATGGGAATACATACTCCGACCCGACGAATAGTTATGCAGCCCTTAAAACCCTGTCATAAAGCCTGTTCAAACGAGACCTGGT
The DNA here is from genome assembly GCA_940337035.1 of Agriotes lineatus. NCBI lineage: Eukaryota > Metazoa > Arthropoda > Insecta > Coleoptera > Elateridae > Agriotes > Agriotes lineatus. The sequence continues at coordinate 32,888,001 of OW679197.1, read as the reverse complement.
ACATCAATTCCACAAAAAACTGGTTCAACTTGAGTTCAACTGTTGTGATTATGAGGCAACTAAAAGACTAAAAAAATAGCAAAATCGGCAAGTACAAAACAGCTGAAATAACCGGAGCCAACCTACAGTGTAGCACTGTCAGATAGCAAACTGGGTAGGAGAATATCATCGCAAACTTACGACGAATACCGCCGCTTAAGGGCTTTAAGACACTTCAAATCCTTGATAGACAAACCTTAAAAGAACGGAATTCAATCGGGAAGCCCACCTCTGTCATCGTTCATAGATCACAACAAAATACTAAACCTAATCGATTTCCTTATCTCCACGAACGTATTAGTAAAATTATTAATATCGAACAAAACATGTGCTCTTCAATAGTACTAACATTAAGCAAACATTTTATCAAGAAAATATGTAACTCAACACCGAACAACAAACTTACCAATTGCAGCGCTTAAAGAAAAATTGGGCAAGCGAATTCAGCTGAACGTATCGCTGAGAAATAAAAAGAAACTTGATCACGAAGCTGAAAAGTGTGTACTGAACCTCCAATCGCCTGCCTGGAAAAACACTCCCGTAACCAAAAGGAAAGCAACAGGCAATAATTGCTAAAAACAAAGAGTAAGGAAATGTGTCAAGAAACCAAAGCAGATAAAAGCAGACTACACCATCTTATACTATAAATAACTGAGAAGAGAATCATACGAAAGATACAGAACGAACACCTATCTGGAAAATCTGCCAAACGATAAAAATAATGAACATTTCTTATGGAAAGGCAACCAAACTAATTCCAAAGATCGGTAACTCAAACTCGCATATCATATAACACATCAAACACATATACGAACTAATAATGGATGGGCAAAAGACAACGTGTGGAAGGCAGCTACTTTTGCTACCCACCTTAAAAAAATTAAAACGAACGAACAAGAAGCACAGAATGATGCACTTAATCCAGAAAGTGGAAGCAAAGAGGAAGAAATAAAATAGTTCCCTCAGGAGAAGTACTAAAAGAAGACGAAGAAAAAGTAAACCCTAGAAAAGCTCCAATATTTTGTTTTGTTAGTGTATGAACGTCACTTTTAGTAGAAGTTATGTTAATAGATCGTATTAAATTAGCAAATGCAAAGTTTCACGTTTAGACATTGAACCTTGTGTAGTGTATAAATACAGAATTGGTTTTAAACAGATCAATACACTTTTCACCATAGATGTGTTTAATTGTTTGGCGTGTGCTGCAGATGTCTTAAAGGGGAAGTTTGGTTTGGCTTTGCTGCTCATAAAGTAACTATCAAACTTACTGGTCTCGTATTCCCATACAACATAACCGATTCATCCTGAGTCCTTTACTAAAGTAACTTTGGTCACTTCTACCAATAGTATTAAAACTGTTTGCAAAAACATTTTTCAACAAGCCGACAATAAAAAGACAAGAATTAATTTCTGCACACCATTTCCGATATAGAAACGAACATTCTTAAACACTTTGTTGAGCTTACCCAAGCCTTATGTTTCGAACTGCCCTTTAATATTAAGCAAGAAAGCAAAAAATCTAACTGATATGAAATTAAGGCAGGAGTATCATAGTGTAATGCACTGGGATTAATAATGTACTTATTCTACACCAGTGAAATTCCAACAACCAACGAGGTAACAGTAGCTGCTTTCACAGATGGAAGTGTACCTAGCGATAAGGAAAAGTACTGAGTACTGCACGAGTAAGAGGGCTGGCCAAATGCTTGTGACTCACGACAACAGCATCACACCGCATGCTAATACCGCAAGTCTTGAAATGAAACTGGACTCCAAATTGCACTGGAAAAGGCACATAAAGAAGAAAGGAGAACAATATCATATATAGAAAAATATACTGGCTACTGGGAGGAGATTTCCAACTGTCATCACACAAAAAGTTACCTCTGTACAAGATAAGGTGTTAAAACCAGAAAACTAACATCAGCAAAATCCAAACTTTCCATAACAAGGGCTAAAAGGCATCATAGATGCACCCTGGTACACCAAAAATAGTGATATCAACAGGGATATTTATGACTACCCCAATATCTGTTATTTGGCCTATTTCAAGGAAATTGTATTTCACCCACTCAACAGTGCTTGCATTTTTTACTGCATGCGCTAGTCCAGGACGTGAGATATCTTTGGGGTATTCTCTACCTTCCACCACTTTCTTTTGCCATTCCACAACTACCGTTTGTTAATAGCAAGCTTCTTCATAAATACCAAGCATTTTTGTATGAATACCTCGAGGAGAAACTCTCACGGCAGTTAAAAATTCAATTACAGGGCGTTAGGCTTGTTTATCTTTAATTTCAACGCGCAAATCGATAGAATTGAATATAACTGCAATTTTTTGAGAAATTATACCTGTAGCAGTATATATCTTAGCTTCTACAATGATACCGCTCGGTATTAGTTAAACTTAATAGATAGGCAACTTAAAGTGCATTAACAGTATAAGGGGTTGCCTACCCTTTTTATAAATCTAAAGCAGACGCAATAGAAGGCTCATGGTTAAATTATTAAAAACAATAAATAACAAAATTTGCTACTTCCTTTTTGGTTGAAAAAGCAAAAGGACGCTTCTCTGTGTAGAAGCGAAGCAAATTAAAAGTCCTAGCTTAAAAAGGATACATGCAGACAATAGTAAGGCTTTATTTACTCAATCCAGCATATTATTAAAACATAATAATTTTTCAGGCAGATAGGATAAATCACACAAACATTTTCTTTCTGAAAAGGGCAGTTATTACTTAACTGGTAGGTAACTAACAAGCTAATACATACAAATCATAATAGAGGGTTTTCCTTTATTCAGCTCTTAGAGACTCCTCGATAGCTACCAGCTCTTAGGCTTTTTCACTAGTTCGCATCTCCTGGTTGATTATATCTTCACCATGGAAGAGGGTATTGATGTGCTCCAAGTTGATAAGGAGAGAAAGGAGAACTTAGTTAGAAACTGCTAACAAGTTAGGAAATCACTCACCAGTCAAAGACCATTTCTTTGGTTCTTCTCTGTTGATATTGGAAGATGAAGAGGTCCGAATTCAATGGTTCTCTGCATTAACCGTATGTTAATCCTGAAAGAATTAGATATTGTTAATTAGAATTAGACCAACGTCATAGCTTGAATATAGTTAAATAAGGGCATAAGCCTTAATGATAATCGATAACAGATTAGTTTCAAAGTAAAAGAATTGTTACTTACTTAGTGTTGATCCTGAATGGGACTTGAGTTGGTTTGCAGCTGTCAAGTTAGTATTTCAATCACTTGTCAAATAACAAGCTTTTGATCATACGGGATTTTTTTTATACTCCCTGGAATGATATTAGCTAAACTAAACACCGATCATTAATTGTGATTAAGGAATTCGAATGAGAAATACGAGGGTATAGAGAGCTCTTTATATTTTCATCTTACTACTCAGAGGTTATTAGTTAAATATGTATAAGAAATCTCCTGGATACTTATAGATTAATTAATGCAGACGTTTAATTAGAACAAATTCTAACTTGTCAGGGTAAATTAGGATTAGTAAGGAATTGCATAACATTTGTCGAAATTAAAAAGGCATAAACCTTAACAAATAACATATAATCAGTGAATTGTAAGAAAGAATACCCAATTATTGTAAACATCTTAAAATTAACACTTTATAATAAAGTTATGGCGCCCATTTCTGTTGATTAATGAACTATTATCTTTATGTGAAAGTGAAGCCAACTAAAAAGCCCACATTGGTTAAACCCTAATAAAAGCCGTACATTGAGCTAGTCGGAGACGTGTGAGCCATCCAAGGTAAGTTATAAAAAAGGGGCACATACCTATAAAGCAAGAACACGGTAATAAACAACTGGAATTCGCTTGACGTGTCACTAAGGCTACCAATCATGTCATGCTGTGTATAAACGTATTTCAGTTGAACCAGCTTCGTACAAATAGCATTATAAAATATTTCGTACCTTTGCACTAGCATTTTTTATTTTCCAATTTGCAATTTTATGCTGCTCTTGTGCTCTCCTTTAATTTTGAAAATATATCAACAGTTTGTAATATAGATTTGATGATTAATTATTTGTTTTCTTGTTACAGGTAAATACAAGCAACGCTGATTTGTATTACCATTAATTTATTCTTTCATGGTAAGTTACTTCAATGTCACATTTTTGAGGTAAACAATCTGGTGTAATACATGCACACAACTTCCTTTTTTGGACTACTAGTCTCAGAACGCACCGTTATTGGCTTATCTTTGGTCGTGAAGTTGATTTTCTCCACCACGGGAGAGAAAGTAAAATAAACAATTTTCACCGTGGTAACTAATAAATTGCTAAGTTACCAAATATGACTATTTTAATTTTGACGTTTTAAAGAGCTGTATTGTCAGGTTGACAGTTAAAATATTTTCGAAATTTGTTGGGAATTTAGGTATTAAGCCGTTTGGTAGTGCAAAAAATAGTATATACACCACGGTAGCGAAATCGTCTTATAACCTTCGCGCTTTAGATACTTCGCGCTGCGCGCTCAGTATCTAATATGCGCTCAGGTTATAATACTGGGCTTCGCTACCTTGATGTATAATGTACTATTACAGTGGTCTTATAATTAGCCAAAAATTTTATTTAAAATTTTTAAGCATTTGTCATAAATTCCGGTTATGCGATTTTCTTCAAAAGCTTGCATCTACATAGTACACAAAACTTATATAAGAAGTTTCAACGCCATACCTCTTTTCGTTTTTGAGATATTCTGTTCATAGACACACAGACAGACGAATGAAAAAAAAATGTTTTTTGGGTTCACGGGACTCTAAAACGTGAAGATCTGTTGAAAACTCAATTTCGAATTTTTGGGGTGAATCCAATACTTCCTTTATTGTAAAAGGAAGTAAAAATTGTATATTGTTATGTTGGATTGACCCACAATTTGGGACAAAGGCTCTTTGAAGAAATATCGAAAGTAAAATGTACAACCCTAAAACTAAGGGACAAATTAGAATTAACCAAGCTTCCAATAAAAATGCGTCGTTTGTTTTGCGAAGAGATGCAACAGGTGTTAAGCTTAGAAGAACCAACTTCTTAAAGCCAACTTCTTCCATCCAGCTCAGCCATTTCTCCAACTATACAGCCAACAGCCACCCCATTTCCCAATCAACAACATGGTTAACGCACAAAACATCAGAAATATAACTACTAACATAGATATATAATAAATCAGCAAATGAGGATAGTAAGTATTGTGGGTATGCTTCTTCGCGTGCCGCTCTTCTCGGGTTAACGGAGCTTTATGGTGTTTAGAAGTTGGCATTATTTGCCTAGTCATTTGAATACCCTTGCATTTGGTCATGGGCGATTAGTGATATTTTGAGAATTCGTCGGTAACACACGTACTTCTGTGTGTTTTGTGTTCTTTAGGTTTAATGTCCAAACCTCAATTTTATATAGAAGGTTGGAGAAGACATATCGGCATAACTTTGCTGTAATCAGTGTTGTTTGTCATCTACGCTCCTAGGTCTTTATAGCAAGATACTTATTAAGTTTGTGTGTTGTCAACTACAAGGTTAGCTCTGATGTTCTGAGTTTTTGCTATTATCATAAATTTAGTATTTTTAAGGTTTGTTTTCAAGCCGTAATTGTTACAATAGAGATTGAGATATTGTACAAGATCTAGCTTTCTTAAAGTTCCCAGCAATCGTACCGTAGCATCAGCTTAAATTATATTATTAATGATCTCTCGATTTATTGTTAGGCCTTCGGATACTTCTGATAGTTCTATTTGACAGATGGTTTCACCCCTCTTCTCTTCCTTCTTGCCCCTAGTACAAGCTGACAGATTGTTACTACCACACCCGCTGAGTGCGGTATTATAAGCAATGTTAAGCCGCGGCCGGGGTAGATGGTTAGCTTTTTTTTAACGTATATTTACCAGATCGACATTATCATGTTGTGGTTGTGTTAATTGAATAAAATGTAATTAAATACTATGACAATTCATTAGCGTTATCTAATATGTTATCTTACATTTGTACAATAAATACAGCCGCACACTACACTGTAAGCAGTTTGTTAATAAATCAGTCTTCATTGCTGTTGTTAGATGTAATATAAACATCTTTTAATCGCGTATGAATGTTTTAGTTCCCAGTGAGTAAAATTCACTGCTTTTATAGAAACCAATATTTTTAAATAATTTTTTGGACGTTTTCTTGAAAAATTGTTCAATAGTTGATATTTCTAAGTCTATACGAATCTGACTATTCCTTACAAACCACGTAGCGTTTGTTGCTATACGTAAAACTTTATTTGTATAACTTGCATTTTATTTATGTGGGTTTTCGAGGCGGCCCTCCCAATTGGGCATGCATATGTAAGAATGGTGATGCACCACTGATTACACCAGTTGATTATTTCATCTACTGCATGCTGTAGGATGTTCACTGCATTTTGGATATTTTCGTTTTGCACAAGTGTAGCTGTGTCATCAGCAAACATGAAAAAAAAAATCAATGGACTGGCTCGGCAATGTCATGTGTAAGTATCTTGAATAAGATGGGCCCAAGAACCGACCCCTGTGGTACTCTTGATCGGATAGTAGATGTAAGTGAGTTTATTCTGACCATGAATTTTCCGTTTTCTAAGAAGGGTGTTACTATATTTTGATCAAATACGGCGCAATTTGGATTTGAACCATTTTGTGAAATACCCCTTCTGTCCAGACTATGTTCAAAAAGGCAACAACTGTATATGTTTTGTCTTCGAATTCTTGTTCAATTGTTTGTGTCAGTCTGAGTAGTTGGTTATTTGTAGAATATTTGGCCTTAAATCCAAACTGGAATTTCGAAATAACATCGAGCCTGCGAATTTCCTCAGATAACCTACTTTTAATTATTATATAGATTACCGGTTTAACAGCGACTGCGGTCGCCTTCCGGATCCCAGTTTCCATTGATTTCTGTTTTCCCAATCTCCATCCTGAAGATTTCTTTCGGACATTGCTCTTTTTATTCCTTTTTCCCAAGTTTCTCTAGGACGTCCCCTTCTTTTCCTTTCCCTTGGTATCCATTCCATTACTTTCTTTGGGAGCCTATCCTCACCCATTCTGTTGACATGGCCGTACCATATAAGTTGTTTTCGCCGTATATCTTCCATTATTGTTGTTTCTCTTTTAACTCGCCGTCGTACTTCTTCATTCCTCACGTGTTGTGTCCTTGATACCTTTGCTGATCTTCTTAGAAAATCCATTTCTGTCGCTACTAGTTTTCTTTCCATGTTTCTGTTTATTTGCCATACTTCGCATCCATAGGTCAATGTGCTTTTCATAATAGCATCATATATGTGCATTTTTGTTTTTCTTGCTATGTCTTTTTGCCAGAGGATAGAATTTAACGTGCCAGTTATGTTTCTGGCATTATTTATTCTGCTGCTAATCATCTCTTTACTTTGCCCTGTTTTTTCCATTTTTGTTCCTAAGTATGTGTAGTTGTCACAGCTTTTTATCAATGTTCCATCATCCAACCTGATGTCTTGGTTCATACCACCTACACACATGTATTCTGTTTTATTTAGATTGACTGTTAGTCCCCATTTAGCATATTCTTCACTAAGCTTTCTCTACATATAACCTGCATCGTCATAGTCCTGGGAAATTACTACCTGATCATCTGCGTAGTGTAATAGCTATTTAAGTAACAAGGAATTAAGGACCTATTATCATTTGAGGTAGGCAAGTACAAGCCAAGACGAAGTCGCGGCTTTTTACCTGCCGAGAATGTTAATAGGCGATACATTCCGAGTTATCTTATTATATTTTTCCCGCTGCTTATCGAAATTTTCCTAGATTTTTGAAAAAATCGTTTGGTTTGTCACCTGTCACCAGGATTAGTTTTTGTGAGTCGTGTTACCTGTGGGTGTCACATGTCACATCAACACTTGCAATTTATAAACAAAACGTCTAAATCTGCATCTTGCTTTGCTAATTTTATTAATAATATTAAGTTCCGTTGTCAAGAAAAAGCAGCAAACAAATATAATCGCCGACTTACACGTTTTGTTACTAAGGCTGTATCACTGACTTACATGATTAGCAGCGGGAAAAGTATATAATGTTCTGTCTCCTATTGGTATGCCCATCCCTTCACATTTCCTTCTCCATTGCTGTAGTGCTGCATCTAAGTATATGTTGAATAAAATTGGCGACATACAGCATCCTCGTCTGAGTCCTTTTTTGACTTGGAAGTTAGATGTTAGCTTTGTCCCAACTTTCACTCTAGCATATGCGTCTTTATACATTTCCTTTATTGCTTTTATAATGGTAGCGTTAATAGGGGATTCCTCTAGAATTTTAAACAACTTTCTTATGGGTATATTGTCGTACGCTTTTGTGAGGTCTACAAATACCAGGTGAGTTTCCGTTGCTGTTGCCATGCGTTTTTCTATTATTTGTGTTATGCAGAATATATTATCTATTGCTGAACGGCCGGCTCTAAATCCTGATTGTTCCTCTGTTTGATATAGTTGGTAGTCATTGGTAATAAGCTTTATTATAGTTCGTCCGTAGAGTCTACTAAAAGTGCTAGTCACGGAGAGCCCTCTATAGTTTTCACATTGATTTCTTGGACCCTTTTTATGTAGTGGTGTGATCCAGCTCTCTTTCCATTCGGATGGTATTGTTTCGCCAATTAAGCATTTATCAAATAGTCGTTTTATCATTCGGTGAAGCTTATCAGTTCCATATTTTATTAATTCAGGGCTAATTCCTTCTGGGCCAGCTGCTCTGCCATTCTTTAAACTCTTTATGGCTGATTTTAATAGATTGTATTCTATTTTTATCTCTTCACCTTCGACTTGTATGTTAATTTCTTCTGGCATTTGTTGAAATTCATTTCATTGTTCTGTGAGTATATTTTCGAAGTGATTTTTCCATTTTCCTTCTGTTATTATTTCCAGGTTAATTTTGTTGCTTGTTTGTTTTTTAATATTTTTACTGAATCTCCAGGATTCAGTATTTCGTCTTCCACCTATATAATTTTCCAGTTCCTGACATTTTCTTTCCCATTGTTTATTCTTCTCCTCTATTATTTTTTTCTTAAACTTTGCCCTAGCCCGTTTGTATGCTATATGGTCATCTCTTTGTTTGGTTTGAAGCCATTTCTGGTGTAGTTTTTGCCTCTCATTTCTCAAACTATTTAGTTCATCGTTCCACCAGAAATGTTGTCTTTTCACTATTTTTTCTTCTTCACCTAAGGCTTCAGCGGCAGTTTGGTGTAGAGCTGTTTTTATGTGTTCATATATCTTGGATGGATTTAGGCTATTATTTTCTTCATTTAAATTTTGGTCTAGTCTAGCTTAGTATAGTAGTCTTATGCTTTCCTCTTTTAATAAATGTAATTTATATTTTTTGTGTGTTATTTGGGTTATGTCAATGTTTTTCAGTATCTCCCTAGGTGTGTTCATAAAAGGTAAGAAACGTTTTGACTTTACTAGGTAATGATCACTTCCACAGTCGGGTCCTCGATATGCTCCCACATCTAATATTTCCATATTCGTTTGTTGTTTAACGATTAAATAGTCGATGACTGATTTTCGATTTCGTGCTATTTCCCTCCATGTATATTTATGTATATTCTTATGATTGAAATATCCATTCATTATCTTTAATTCGTGTTGTTCGCATATATCTACTAATTTCTGTCCATTGTTATTCTGTGTTTCCTCTCCGTGGCTGCCCACTACCTGATGTTTGATTCTTTTTCCTGTTCTAGCATTCATATCCCCAATTAGAATAATTTCTCTCATATTCCCTACTTCTCTCAGCGTTTCATTCAACGATTCTTCGTATTCATCTTTTACTTCTGCATTTTCATCTTCATTTGGAGCGTAGACACCAATTATGGTAATCCTGTGTCCTAGGTGACTCATTTTAAGTTTTATTATACGCTCATTGATTGCTTCCCAATTTGTTGTAAACTTTTTTAAAGTTTTTAATATCATAAGGGATACATCACTTTTAGCTCTTTGTTCTTGTGGGACACCACTATAGATATGTATATAGTTTCCAATTTGTTCAACACCACTTCCTTTCTTTTTTGTTTCAGAGATAATGGCTATATCTATTTTTAATTCCATCAGTCCTTTCTCAATATCTTCGGCTTTTCCTCTCATGCTCCTGACGTTCCATATACCTATATTCATAAACCGTTTACTTTGCCTGGGTCGTCTTCGTTTGCGTCCGTCCAAGTTCCGAGGCTTTGCACTGGGATTTTTAGCGGTTTGTTTAGTTTTCCGGATACTGGGTTGCTACCCCCTGCGATCCAACCCCCAACTTGGAGGGCCAGGTGATTTGTAATCGAGGTTTTCTTCCTCTAGCCTTTGACAAACCAATGTTTAGCTACAAAGCAGCATTTCGGATTTGTGAGCCATTAATTCCATCCTTGGAAGTTGCCTCCTGCTGGTTTTGGTCCACCCCGGGTATTTTATTTCGCCGGTACCCTCTATATCTGGCGAATATTCCCCTATCCTCCACCTGGGGAGGCGCCCGGTTGGGGACCAGCAACCCCGCCGGGTACTTTTAATTATTGTCTCTAATATTTTCGATAAAGTAGGCACTAGGCTGATTGGCCTATAGCTGGTGGCTTGGTTAGCTTTTTTGAATGGTTTGTTAAATATTATTATAATTGCGAGTTTCCTGTCATTTGGAAAGTATCCAAGTTTTAGACCAGGTGCTTTCGTGGTGGGAAGATCCATAGTTAGGTCAGATATTTCTTTTGGTGATGTATGTCTAAAATCAATTGGGATTTGTGGTATTTGATGCTACTGCATTATGTTTTTCACTGACTATTTCCCGCAACCCTTATTATCCAATCACATGCCAGGATTTTCAAAAATTCAGTCAATCGCGTGTAATTATAGTGGCAAAAAATCAAAATTTTTCCTTGGGATTTGATCAGTTTCTTTTACTACTTGTATCCATGGCAACCGCCAAATACGTTGTTTCAATGAAGGCGGTATTTCAAAGACGTCATTTAAACTGTCATTATGCATCAGTATAAATGTCACAATGAACCGATATTTGTTAAATAGTCCACAAAATGTATTTCGGGCTCATGATTGCTCGGAAAATGTTTTACTCATGATTTGTAGTTTTTTTTTGCAATGCCTCTCGACAAACTAGCTTTGACCAATTTCCTCGCCTTCTGCTCGGGAATTTGATAAAATTACTTTGTCTTGTGACATTGCCAAAACAAAATACTTTCGTGAAACATTTTTACCGGCAAAATCATTTGCCCTTACTACATTATTACTGATAAAATCTTTATTATCTTGCTGTACTGTTGTAAAGTTACTCTGCAGATAGCAAAAATATTTCATTTTTACTGATCCGTCGACTGACTCTGGTTATCTTGAACAAATGTTGGTATTACTTGTGGTTGTATCACAATTTGCTTTTGTAGCACCCCACAATGTTGGATCTCCCGTTTGTAGTTCGCTTATATATTTTCAATATGTATCTATTTTATAATTGTCCAATTGCCATTTGACTTGATGAGTTAAACAATTTAATTCGTGTTTAACAAGGGGATCTCTTGTTGCTTGCCAGTGTCATCGTGTTCTATATTTTTGTTTGATTAATTGGATTATATAATTAGATGGTTCTGATAAGTTATTTCGGCGCCTTTTCGAGTGCACTATTGTTGTATCGTTTATTAATGATCAGATTGTACTTGTAACCTGGCTAATGACAACCTCCATTTCTCCACAAGTAGTTATATTTGATGGGCAATTCGAAATACTTCCCAATCTATGACTCCATTAATTAGTTTTGGTATTGGAGTTATCATTTGTGGTTCTAATTGGAAATTAATTATTACTGTAAGGTGATCAGAATCCATTTCCAAGACTATACGTTGATGGATTGGCGTGTTTACGTTTTTTTTTGTATAACTATATCCAGTATATCGGGTTGATAATGAGTTCTGTAGGGATAATCCGTCGGTTCTTGTGGGGCAATTACTTGTGCTGCATAAGCTGTAGTATAATTAAATAGTTTGGGGCCGTTTGAATTGTTAACCCGACAATCCCATATAGTGCTCTTACAATTTAGTTCCCCAACTACTAGGGTTTGTGTATTTTCACAAAATAATGTTTTGGTATCTTGTTCCAGTAATTGTTTATTAAGTTGTTTATATTTATTTTTAAATTAGTGTTATTTCTAAGCGTAAGTGTAACGGCGACAGCTTCTACTATATTGATTAAGTTTAGATATTTTTTGATAATAATAGCTACTCCCCCTGAGGCTATTCGGGCGTCTCTGTCTTTTTTAAATGCATTGTAACCTGGTATTCGAAGCCGTTCATGATTTGCTAAATGTGTTTCGATAATACATGCTAAACTAATATTATGTGTGGTAGAATGCGACAAAGACCTTTTTTTGTTTTGAGCCCATCGGCATTCCATTGCTGCTCAATGTGGGTATAATTGTTAGAAGATATGGCACTATTTTGTCTACGTGGGGTGTTAACAGGTCATAACATGTTTAATAATATTAGTTATTATATCAGTCGTGTTCTGCGAATTAGTTGAATTATCGTTGTTACCTGTTGTTGAGACTGCGTGTTTTCTGTTAGTGGCCCAATAATTGAGTTGATTATTTTGCTGGTTACTTCTTCGGGTGGGTGCGGTTGTCGTGGCCCTTTCTTGTACTTGACTGGTGTGTTGTTGTTACTGCTAATTTTTAAATAATAGCTACAATATTTGTAGCTGGCTGGGTGTTTTTCACTACAATTAACACAGCCGGTCTTCATTCGGGCGTTTGGGACAGTCTGTGTATAAATGTTTATCCATGCACTTAACGGGTTCTGATTGGCAATAATTTATGATATGCCCGTACCTCTGACATTGCTTCCATTGCGGGATATCTTTGGATGTTCTTCTTGGTTCGACTTCTATTACAGAATACATTATTCTGGTCAAATTAAATACTTATTTTCCCTCATCTGTATTGATAAGTTCGCCAGCACACAATCGCATTGTGTACTTTTATTTATTCTATAACCTAACTACTTTTAGCATTGGGTACTTTAATGCTTTAAGTTCATTAGTTAGCTCATCATCAGTTATTGAGGCTGGAATATTTCGTATAATTACTGATAAGCAATTCTCTTCGGAATTTTTGAATGTATGATAATCGAGGTTATTTTTGTTATACATTTTTTTTTATTTTTCTGTAGTCCTAGATAGTGGTTAGTTTAATTTGTAGTTGATTTGCCTTATGTGCGATGGAAATTTTTCTTACAGTCTGGCCTTGAATATCTTTAAGTATTTATTGGTATTTTAGTGAACTCACATTATGCAAGGATGTCGGTGGAATTTTTATTTGTGGTTGTGATTGTTCATCTGCTTTATCTTGAATATTTTTAGACTGGTTATGACCGCGGTCCGTGGTGTCCATTTGAATTAAACCTGCGGCACAATTGCCTTGCAATATCTTCTGTGAGCTCTGTATGCTGCCTGTAGATAAGAAATATTTGTTGTTAGTGATTAGTTTGGTGGGCTCGAACAGATACTTTTCATTAACCACATTTCCTGGAGGTGGAAGCACTGCACTATCACGTTTGGCTATGGTTAAATTATAAAGAACCCCCACTCCCCGAGACGGTTCAATTAACTGTTATCTAAATACAATTTACAAATTAGCACTTCACTAAACTAATTTTATCTGTTAGAGTTATATAGCGACGTTAATCTAATTTTAGCTATGATTTTTATTATCACACTTATCACTTAGCCTAGCACCTTCAATTAATGAGTCACCACCACCAAAGGTGTCCGTATGGTGGCTGGACAGCGCACGATGCAACCAATGTCCGGGTGAAAGGTTTTAACGCATTACCTGCCCACCACACTCTCTCTAAGTTAAATAAAGGAGGCGACAGGTTACACCCCTGAAGTACCCCAATTTCTTCTGATTTTAGACAGGTTACATATAGTTAATACCCACGCATATAATACAGACGTATCTATCAATCTCAAATGCCCATCTCTACCGTCCATCTTTGAACATAGGCCTCCCCCATGGCATTCCAACGGTCTCTGTCCTGTGCTTCTCCCGTCCAATTCAGCCCTACAGTCAACTTAAGATCATTTGTCCTTTTACGTAGGTATGGTCTCCAGTGAAGAATTATATTATTCGATCGTGAATCGTTACATCTCGCTATATGTCCAGCGTAGCTCCATTTCAGTCTGGCAATTGTTGCGACAGCGTCTCGACGTATCTACTGTAATACCGATAGGGCCACAATTATATATAACAGCAATGAGATAACATGAACAAGAAAATAACTCGTATTGCTTGAGTAAGAAAGAGATAAACATAGTAGCAAATATTCTAGAAAGCTTGACGTTTAATTTAATTATGAAATTTGTCAACTAAACATGCCTACTAAAATAATTTTTTTGTATGGCTATCCCTTTCTTACTCAAGCATTCTATTTGGTTATTCATGTTATCTCATTGCTGTTATATACCGGGTGTCCGTTCTCAAAGTCGAACATAGGCGATTAACATTGTATTGAACGTTTTTGCCGATTCCTGCTCGCCAATTCAACTTACAGGGAAGGTAATGATATCAATGGAAAGATAAAATTATTGTGCATCAAATAATACCAATAATAATACTCAAGATTCAATTTTTATTTTAAAATACTAATTTAAAACTTGGGAATTTTTAAATACGCCTTGCCTTGCTTTTCAAGTTCGATAGCATTTGTCAAAAAAATTGGTAATTAGTTGGCGTAAATCAGGTATTTTCTGCCAACATCTGTTAAAATTATCTACAGAAAAATGAATTATTTCAATGAAGAACGAGTAAATGCACTAATGTTAATTGCCTATGTTCGACTTTGAGAATGGACACCCGGTATAATTATGGCCCCATCCGTATATATATTTCTTCTTCTTCCTGCTCCTGCTCTTCTATAATTACCGCACGAAGTGAGATATTATATGCCTTCTTCGACGGCTGCCCGGGAAGGTAGCCAGCCTCTTACGTGGAATTAGTAGGAAGAATCCACTTTCCAGGGGTCACGAACGCCTATGGCTCAGACAAATTTACCCTAGGTGTTCAGGTCGTGCCTTGTCAAAGCACCTTTGATGTAGCGCATTCATTCCAAATACAGCTTCTTGGGTTCTCAGCCATTTTCTGAATACCATTTGGGTTTCACTGACATCCTTTTCTAATGGTTTGCATACCCAGTTGTGTATTATTTTCCGAATAAGTTTGAATACATGACTCATCAATGGTATGGTGCGGTGTTCGCTACATTCTTTTGCATTTGTTTTTTTTTCTAATTGCGATAAGAACGAAATGAAGTGATGTTCTAGCTACTATTGCGACTCTACATATACTGCTAAATAGATCTAAAAGGCTTCGAATAGATTCTTCATTCAACAGTTTGAGTAATTCTAGAGGGATTTCGTCAAGTCTACTTGTTTTACCATTTCTAGGGAGTCTGGGTGCATTTTTAATTCCTTCTCTGATTATACCAGGACCTGTATCGTCTGTGTATTTATTTGGAAGCCTCTTTCTGCCCATATCCTCAGAAAGGTCTGTCATGTATTCTTTCCATCTGTTTACTTTTTGTTGTAAATTTGTTTCATTTGTGTATACTAAACGCCTTGTTGTATAGTAACAAAAAAAATAACAGCAATAAAGGGATTTACCCAGAAGCATGAGGCCAGGCCTTAGAAATATCAACACCGTCCAATTTCTAAACAATACAGAATTAGTGAGAAGTCTAAAGACGACCAGATAGTTTCAACTAGAGTTCCTATATGTACTAAGAGTTGAGCCATTGGATCCACACATCAAGGACCATGTGATGTAGCAAAAATATGCTTCATTTATTTTAGTTGAAAGAAGTATGCATAAAGTTTAAAATCGGCAAAAATCAGGTACTCCATGGTTTGTGGATCCAAAACAAGTAACCCTACATGTCCCAACTCTTTTATATACAGGGACTCTAGTTTCAACTGGTCTAAAGTCTAAAGATCGCAGCCAGTCGTGCCTCGGAAGCCCCGTTAAACTGTCGGTCCCAATTATCATTTCGGTGAGAATTGTTAGGTCACATAAGAAGTACTAGCGCAATCTAAACGCTCTGACAGGCTCCCTACTGCAAACAACACGATGTTATTATTACTGCAAAATCACATATTACTTAGCGAAATACTATGTAACAAAAGAGATTCATTTAGTACATTGGCTCCACCCTGATTTTTCGTACAAATTTTGAAAAATACAATTGACCTTTGCAGAACCTTCAAACCAGTTTGTATCTACCCTAATATGAATACAAAACAAAGTAGTTTCGATGTGGTATTGCCATACTGAGCGCGAGGACTTCATTCTTATTATTTTCCAGACGTACCCCGTATGGCACGCATTTCCAACAGCCAAAAGTGCATGGGGGTCTATGAACGCATTTTCACGCACATCGCAGGCGTGGAGGTGGCACTGACATTTCAATGGCGACCCGCTGTACTGTTAGACACACGCAATTTTCGAATGGTTCTAATTATGTGGGGCATAATTGACGCCGCGGGGGGCCTGTGACAAACAGAGACGTCGTGCATTCAACTAATAAGGCCATCTCTCTTCCAGCGGCCGCGAGAGGGAACAAAACTACAAATTGAGTGTCGCATGTCCCTTGTTAGCGACTGTCGCTTATTGCTATCAATTACGAGCATTGTTAGAGTCAGATTGTTCCTCCGGAGCCATAACGCCAGTAACAAGCGGAGTAACAGAACACCTAACGTACCAACTCCGGACAAACGACCTAACAATGTATAATCTCGCTTTTTATCGCCGAATTTGCTCACTGATACTAGATGCACGCATGACTCTCTGGAGGAAGCCCAGGCGGGGCTGAGGAGCGCATCCGCCACAAATATCGCATTTTCTCCTATTATGCTGTCTTTTTTATGGCCCGCTGTCAATTTATATATCCGCCGTTATAAATAACGGGCTAGGAATTGTTATTTTTTGCGGCAGTCGATTCCCCGGTCTATCAATCATTGGTCTGTTGTCACTAGGAGACGCGTCTTTCTATGCAGATTGAGTATCGCACTGCTTACCAGATTTCCCCCTATGCGTAATAAAGTGAAAATTCAATTTGGTTCGCATCTAATACTTTGTTCCTCATATTTCCGTAGCATGCGCTGTCGAAAATTCGCCCAAAGTTGCCCCGAACCTAATCATCGCTAAATTTGGCAGTCGCTGTTCTACGTGTTGGCCTTACGTGACTAAATTAATAGATTGGGTACGAGACCGCCCCGAACTTAACATTCGTTTTAATGACTTAAGTGCAGACACTTCCTTGTACCTTAATTTACTGGCGTGGATGAAAACAAAAATATTTGTTAAATGGTGCCTTTTAATTGTAATCTCTTCAGGTGATTATTCCATTCGTGTTGATTTACGACAGCGATAAGCCCTTGCTGCGGCCGATTTTGACTATCTAATTTAAGAGACATTCCTTTGAACTACACAAAGATATCGTCTATTAGATAGAAAATGAAATATGGGTATAAGAGAAGAATTTAGTAAATTTGCCGTTAATGATAAAATAAAAAACTGGGGCCGCGAGGACCAGAATACCTACAAAGAATGAAAAATGAAAAACTACTCAAAAAGATATTTTCTATATCCTGCAAATGGAAAAATAAGCTCAGGAAAGCTAATAAAAGGTAGAATTGGCATAGGAGCTAACTACCTTAACATACTTACGTCCAGGGCTTGAAGAGAAAAATAAAAAAATATAGAAGAAGTATTCCTCGATAATATAACATATCATGTGTTAAAAAAACTCCTTTAGGGTAGGCCTTGGAAAGAAAGATGAAAAATTTAGTCACGTCTTAACATTTGTCGCTGTGGCAGGTAAAAGTTTACACTGCATTAAGTTTACTTGTGTCAAGCAAAAAGGAAAATAAGATGACATTTACACAACAATAATGAGTGTATTAACCATAACAGTCAATAAAAAAATTCCTTTATTTAGTATTTTGTATATTTTTAGAAAAATAGTTCAGGGCTTCAATGGGCATCTTTCAAGTAATGGCAAATCATGGTATGCATCGAATGAGTTTTTTTTTAACACTCGATATAAAGAGTACGAGTATATCGACTACCTTGAATTAATTACTGATACTACTAAATTTGACATCAAGGTAAATTCTACCCCAAAAAAATGGTTTACCTATGGGAGCTCGATGTTTAAGTACCCTTATGCAATCACTAATGAAGGACTCGGGAAATGCATATCTACAAAAATGCGGTTCAGAGGTTTCATACTGCATGGGTTCCGTAACTGACCATCCTGCATCAATCAAGGATGCCTTTATAATTCATCAATTTATCGACAAGCAAAGTGAACATACTTTAGAAAAAACAATGGAATTAAGTGATTGGGATTCGTTCCTCAGGGCAAAAAATTAAAATAAATCTATTTTCATCCAAGTCAATAAATATTTCGGCCAGCTTTATTCCTTTATCAAGGCAGACAGTTGCAAAAAAATAGTTATATCTAATTTGGTACATCAGGTTAGAGGTTCAAAAACGTTCAGTTTGTAACTAAACGATGGCTATTCATTATGCATGCACACATTGTCAATCTACCTATAATTGATGAAATCATTAACTGTAATTCAATCGGATTTTCTAAGTATTATTTTTGAACCACTAAACTGATGTACTAAATTAGATATACCCGTTTTTGTTATTCATTGCGATTTATAAAGTACAACCTCAACTGTCTTTGTCTTGCTAAAGGAATAAACACTTACGAATTAAATATTGGCAAGCTTTCTTTTGATTTGCTGCCCTGAGAAACGCATGCCAAATACTTAATTATACTATTTTATCAACCCGTAGTTCGTTATTGCTCTGCAACTTTATCCTGTAGAAAATCATATAGCCTTTATTGACCTTACTACAGCCTACAGCCAGACTATGTCAAATGCGAAAAGTTCTAGAATGTTAACGGAACCTTTATACACAGATTCCAAAGTCCATATGAATGGAACGTAATTAGCGCACACCTTCGACGGCTACTGAGCTACTTATTAAATCACCCTTATTCAACTGTTTTAAACGCCGCCCTGGTGTTGGAATCCAACTGTGCATATGCTCAAGCGCAGCGAGCACAGAGCACAAGAAGGCGCCCCCTTACGCCGCCTGGCACGCTATCACTCATTTGATACCGAACGTGATTGCCACCCTACGCCGCTAGTTACTGTATAAATTCTCTCACTTGCAATGATGACTAACTAATTCCAGTTGCGCAATATCTACACTGTGAACTCTTGCAGTTCCACGACGATATATTCGCTATTGCGTCACTCTCCGTCGATATCGCATTCTCTGTTGATATCCTGGCTCCAAATCGCCAGTTGGACTGTTTGGCTGCTGTTTTTCCCTTTTTCTTCTCTTATAGTACCCCAGAAATCGTAGAAACTTTGCTTTTTGAAGATACTGTGCTTCAAAACTAGCCGAACGCCAGGCAGGTTCTGAGGCAAACTGGAAAATCAATGCTGTAACCTGGAATCTTTTCACGGCAAGCGCCCGCATTTTGACGTAAAACACAGCAGCGCAGGTTCAAAACTCGCAATGGCGAACTTAAATCAAAATGGAAGTATATAACAGCAAACAACAATAAGCACAGATGTGCAGTTGGTCCCTATATTGAAATGCACTAAGCACTCGCAGGCGAGTCAGATCAAGCCCTTTACATCTTTCACCCAGACCTTTTCAATATATATATTGACCACGCAAGAAGTACGACCTAATTATCGTACATCAGCGATCGCCGCTGACAGTTACGATAGTACACTTACATTTTTTAGTTCTACCCTGATGTCGAAAGATTCTTAATATTCGACGAATCGCATATAAACAGAGATGTTAAGCATATTCGTTTGACTTACGTTATTACAATATGATACGTTGTATTTTATCTCCCTCCCAATTCGTAGATAATCCCTGTCATACGCATTTTTATGGCAATAGTATAATGTCCCATATACAGCGTTCTGCATGTACAGTGAAATCTGGTAAAAGGGAATATCGTGCAATCATTTAAATTATCAGTTTTGTAGGCTTAGTTCACAAAATTGCTACAAGATGGCTACTCGAAATGAAGCACTAACACAAGGTAGAAATTAATTTAAAATACTACAATTTTGTTTAAAATAACTTATGATACTTTAATGCCTATTCATTATTCCATTTTCTGCTGCTTTTATCTGATTCTATTTTTAAATTACAAAACGATCACTCTCGTCTTTTGGACCGTACGATAAAGATTTTACTTGCTGTATATAATTTATGGCGTCATCAAAATATTTAATATGTTGCCTCTTCCATTGTATTATTCACTTCGTCCATGTTTTCTTCGTCTTCTTAATGTGTTATAACAATTATCAATCTTTGCCACTTCCTTTATATTATTCACTTCGTCCATGTTTTCTTCATGTGTTGTCTCTGTTTGCAGTACTTAACTGTACAGCACCAAAACTAGGTTCGTTATTTTCTATAGAGGACCAGTTCTCAAATTTGAGGATCTGCTCTTGTTTCATTTCGTTGTCCAAGCAATTTACAACATCTCCAGCTGTAACTGATCTTGTCAGTTTTTAGCATAATATCTGAGTTTATCTGCGATTGCCGCAAACACTTTCGATAGTGGCGCTTACATGTTTTAATTATGCCTTGATCTAAAGACCCCATAATAGACGTAGTCTTTGAAGAGAAGAAACACAGCTTAACATTGGAGACACCAATTTTTGAATAACATCTTGCATTATCCTAAGATAATACACTGTTTTTACAATTTTATTTTATTACTAAATTATGGTAGGAATTCTGTCATTATATGCAAATCAGCCATGACTTTGGATTTGCTCGGCGAGTAACCGGTAAAGTAAATACCTTGATGTTTTTGAAGAATCGTGGATTCCCCGATTTGCCAATCACTAGGAGTTTCTCAACTTCACCTGCCATGATACAGCAGAGCAACTGTATAAGGCGTTCTTTAGAATGCTTACCGCCCTCACATGCACCTATCTTATAGTAAACTAGCTGTTACCCGCGACTTCGTTCGCGCAAGGTTCGTTATTTGTGTATTAAATAATGACTAATTATTTTCTGTCATCCCATCCCATCACATCCTATTCCCGTCCTCGTCCCTGTCCCTTTCTCCGTCCCCGTCTCCGTACCGTCCCATCCCGTCCCGTCCCGTCACCTCCCCTTCCACCCCATCCCTTCCCTTTCCATACCGTCCCGTTCCGTCCCGCCTCGTTCCGTTTCGCCCCTTCCATTCCCGTCCCGTCCCGTAGCTTCCCTTCCCGTCCAGTCCTGTCCAGTCTCGTCCCTTCTCGTCCTGTCCCGTCCCGTTCCCTCCCCTTTTATCCCATCCCTTTCCTTTCCTTTCCGTCCCGGCCCTTCTCGTCCCTTCCCGTCCCGTCCCGGCCCTTCCCTTTCCGTCCAGTCTCGTCCCGTCCAGTCTCGTCTCATGTCGTCCCTTCCCGTCCCATCCCGTACCCTCCTGTTCCATCCCGTGCCTTCCCTTCCCTTTCCGACCCGTCCAGTCCCGTCCCGCCCCGTCCCGTCCCTTCCCGTCCAGTCCCGTCCCGTTCAGTCCCGTCCCGTCCCCTCCAGTTCCGTCAAGTCCCGTCCCGTCCCGTCCCTTCCCTTATGTAATGTCCACTGTCTTGGACCTAAAACTAAATGCAATTTTCGCAATCAACGTCCCAAAAAACCTCAATAACGACACTCATATCGTATTTTAGGCTTATTTACCTCATTTCACCCCCTAAGGAGTTGATTTTCGGAAAATCACGAAATACGTGTTTTCTTATTTGTATTTAGGAGTACTTCTACGAAGTTTCAAGTCTAAATGTCTATTTAATATTATTTCTCCTTACAAAATTGGAACCCCGATTTTACCCCTTTAGGGGTTGAATTTCGAAATATCCTTCCTTATTCCTGGTATACATCATAAAGGGAACCTCTGTGCAAAATTTCAGGTTTCTAGATCCAAGGGTTTGGGCTGGGCGTTGATGACTGAGTGAGTCAGGACTTTCAGTTTTATATACAATATAGATATTTGTAGGTATGGCGCGAAAAGTAGTAGAGTTTCATCAGAATTGTAGATGTCATCTGGCTTGTAATCTTTCGTAACATTTTCAATTGTTGTACTCTAGTCTTTCATACTATCTTCATGAATAGCTTCTCCATTTGCTTCATTAGATGTGGTTTTCTAAAACTTTGTATCCACTTTTTTAATGCCTTAAATTGTGGAAGCTCCAGTGCTTCTGCTAACTTTTTCGCATGTTTTTGAAAGATTAGACCAGACGCGGGAAGTACTTTTGAACAAGCGTTAACAAACCATCGGAAAATAACTTTGTCAATCATTGCAAATCCTCGTTTTTTGTTTTAATCAAGCGTCACCCAAACACAGCAACTAATTTTTTTATTTTTGCCTTTCGTTTTATTGCTTCATGCACTACCAATTGTTACACTGTCAAAAAGAACACGAGCGCGATTCTATTCTGAAAGCGTGAATATCTCTTTTTAAATAATTTCAATTGACGTAGAAAGAAAGTAGTTAGTTTTTGTGTGGTGAATTACGAATTTTCGCCTTAGAGATCATTATCATTCTCTAACCCAGCAGGGAACGACCTCGGCGAAGAAGAAGCGTCGTTGATGTTGATGCAGCTACAAACTTACCTCATACCTTAGATTATACATATACTAACATACAGAAAACACACAAGACTACAGGGCCAAATGCCCGGCCGCAGCCGCCGTCGTTCCCTCTACAATTTATTACCTTTTAAGAAAAATGGCCCAAAAGTGACGTCAAGGTTACAAACCTCTTAGGTTAACACTCACTGCAGGAACTACAAGCTCTGTAGAATCCATCCAGAAAAGTCAGGAAATATTTAACTTAATGTGTCAACAATATCTACTTCAAGACAAAACGTCTGCAGTTTAAAGCAGTGAAGTTCAGAGAGCTATAGCTCCCTGAAGGCACACCTGATGGGATGGAATGGTTTTTTCCAGATATGACCCACGAGGGTAGTCTCCGGGTGACAAATATGTGGAAACTTAACTTGGTGGGGCATAAGCGATCCACAAAAATGTTCGGCTGGATAACAACAATCTGGGAAGTTGACGATGAACGTTGATGGTAATATTAGCGTAGCAAGGCCGAGCATGCATTCTATGTGTATTAAAAAATCCCGACCACGGCGGTTCGTTAGGGTTCGGCGGCTCTTAGACCATCAAAGCAGTACTGAATAACATATTTCAGCAGACCGAAGTTAATTAAGGCTGATTGTTCATATACGATAGTACTAATTAACTCTACTGCATTATCACTGCAGCTGTTCGTTCGTTCGGCTTTATTGCCGTTTGCTGCTTCTTTGTGTCTACAGCCCAAATAGTGGAAAATAAAGAAATTGTGCACCCAATTTGCGCTCATGACGTTAGCCATGCAGAAGCGCTAGCTCTGCTAAGCAGCGGGTTTCCTCTAGGTATTATGAGGGACTGCGGGAAAGAACTGATCCTAACATTAATAATGTGTAATGTGTAATAATACACTACCATCTGAAAATCTCTTCATCCAGGTGAAATATCTGAGGACCATTACAAAGTGACGGTAACTGGGGTTATGTCATTAGGCGAATAAGGTAATATAATTTATTTTGAATGTAGGTTTTTCTACTTTCCGCATTAACAGATTTAAAGTTCTGGGGTTCTGTATATTGGAATCGATATATACGTTCGATTTCTGCCTTATAAAGGTTTGTGTTAGACGCAACATCTACCGACGGCATAATTTACAAGCATTTAGGATCTAACAGATATATTGATATTCTAGTCCTTTTTTGTGTTACGCTCATTTTGACATTTTCCTACTTATTAATTGAAATAATTAGTCAGATTTGGCAATTTACTTTTATTCTCTAAATATACAGTACTTTATCTATAGTTAGGCAACCCAAATACCTTCAGCCTCGATTTTGAATTAAAAGGAACACTTTGTTATCAGTTCTGCACATACAACCTGCACCTATAGTTTTTCTTCCTTTTTTCGAATTTGACTTTGACATTGATAACCTGGGATCGTGAATTGCTCTGGCCAATTTGCATTCCATTCTTTTCCATTGCTTCGATCGTTGAAGTTTGTGCCCTGGGAACCTTTTGCTTCTCTGGCTTTGGTTATAGCCGTCCTCGTCGTTTTGAGGGATTTTTGGAGGCAAGGCGCCCTTTGGAACGTTCTGGAAGCCGTTGGGAGTTGCTGCCAGCGTTCGTTCGCTTTTGTTGCGGTTTTGGAATGGGCTCTTCTCGATCGAATGGAGCGTTAGGCTGTTCGTCACCATTCGCAGGTTTGTTACGATTTCTTTTCGTCAGCGTGGTTGCTTATCTGGAAATTTGTAATTTATAGCCAACTATTCTATGCCAAGGAAATGCGTTAACTATTCTACGCCTTGGAAATGCGTTAAATATTCTACGCCTTGGAAATGCGTTAACTTTTCTATGCCATGAAAATGGGCTTTATTTGTACGCCATGGAAATTGGATTTTACCTCTGCGTCCTGCGAACTGGGTGTTATCGCTTGGAGTTTTGGTGTAGTTTATTCTACCTGGGACTGCTGGAGCCACGCCAAACCGGCGTGCCGCTCATCCCCTGCGGTCGCCTCATTGCAACTATCGAAGCTCGTCTGCTGCCCGTTGAGAGGCCACCTCCTGGTTGCTTCGTCCACCAGCTCTGCACCACGTGCCGTGGGTACCTGAGAGGTTTTTAGAGCAATTTAGTTACTTATGTATTGTTTGTCGATTTGGCTTGTAGATATGCCTTTTTAGAATTTCGATTATGGTATTTTGTGTATTATGCTCTGTGTGCTTTATTTGCGTAATTAGCTATTTGTTTAGATTGATTTACTTACCCGGTAGTACGTTCTTGACGTGTTAGCCGGCCGGGGCTGCGGTAAACTCACCCTTAAATTACGTAGTTTAGTATCTGCCATTTGCTTGTACGTCAACTTAATCTTAATAATATTAAATTAACGGCTGTGTCTAGGGAACCGAACGCGGTACCCTTTTGTTCAATTTCAAGCTTCCGTGATTTGTTTGCGCGATTTTAAATATGTTTAACAATGTAAAGGGGCATATTCAAGTAGATTTTGGAGCGTTAATTGACTTACTTGATGTCTTTGCAATAGAAAACTACCTAGAATTTTATATGGCCATATATACTCGTCAGTGTTTTCGCTTCGTAGAAATTTTGAGTACTAATATAGTCATTTTGAGCTGGCACTCGGGGTTAGACGTCAGCTGATTACTTGGATAGCTCTCTTCTGCCACGCCCTGCCTCACGGGATGCGTGCAGACTATTTATTTATTTAGCAAGTTTATTGTTAATGCTTTTTTTTCTATTCGCGAAACGCCGTTACAGGGTGATACAATTTTAATTACTAATGCCGCACCCAACTAATTATTTTAAAGTGTTTGTTTTGTCGTAGCTTGCCTTGATATATATATTTATTGTTGTATTTGCTTTTGTGTGTGGGTATATCTGGCACTATAGTACGCACCAATTTATTTAAAATAAAGCTGTGATCTATTCATTGGTTGTTGGTTTGTTTATTTTTGACTTGCTGGTTTTTATCTTTGACCTTGTGTAAGGTCCGGCACAAGGAATTGGATCTGAGTCTAGGACCTGGCGCCCATTCTCTTCGTATTTCGTATAGTGTTCTTTTCAGCATAGTTGGAACCCTGCGACCCTCGCGGCGAGCTAGCCCAATTAGGCCGATAGTTACCAGCCGGCAAAATATCAAATATAACTTTCGCCAAAAGGTAAGGCCGACCGTCTATCTTCCCTGACATTTGCTTCTTTCGGTTTGTTATTATTCTTTTACTTTAACTACAAATCCATTAGGTGTGATAGCCGCTAGATTATTAAGAATTTTCATTTTCAACATTTACATGCTTTAACGACTACCCGTGAAGCAATGCATATTCATTATAAATGCCTTGCTGTATACATTCATATTCTATGAATTATTAATTCGCTTACGTTGAAATTGAAGGTGCTTCTAACTTCCGCGACAAGAAAATTACGGGATTAAAATGTTTTTAACGTTCATTTCGTTAGAAATGTGTGATTATCTTTACTCAATATCTAGCAGCGTACTAGCTAATGACTAGTGCAATTTGAAGTTACTATTATGCCATTGCCTCGATATCTAAAATACTACGTTTGACATGGGTAGCTATTACCTTAAACAAGGAAATTTAACAGGTGCTACCGCAATACAAAATTGATTGAACTTTATATCCAAAGCCTGTTATACGATCTTTTAAATTTTTAAGTTGTTTTAGCATCAAGTCGTTTGTAAAAATGGCTTTACATTTGCGATTGATAGCAAATCAGAGGAACCAAACACTGTCAATCGATGTCACCATGTTTTAAATCTTACAGTATTGTATAAATAAAGGAAAAAAGCTTCTTTTTACTATTATAATCGTTGGACGAAATTCAATCTTACGAAATTTACTAAATAACGTAAGCAAATTAAATTAACACAAAAGGCAAAATGTGCGCCACATTTTAGTATCACTTGCGTACGATCAAGTAGCTGGAAACAGCGCTTCAAATCAACACATGGCTTGCTCGATAATACAATGAATGTAGTATATGTGTATATAAAATCTTCATTTAGTTCATAAAGCGCTTTACAAGTACTACCCTTTTCTTCTCTTGTAGATCAAGATTCACATTGTAAAACCTCCTAGGTGATAAAATGGTGGTAGCATCGTCGCCGTCGTCACCATTATTATCAAATCTGCGCTGCAGAGGCACCGGCCTCTCCTCTTTGAGGAGGGATTATGATTCCACGGTTGCCTAAGCCGGATTGGGGAATCGCAATGCGCTCGTCGCTATATATTTTTGCGGCCCATTTCTCTTCTAGAACCAAAGGCTCTACCTCTGAACCACCTTCGGCGTTTAAAATGACTATGGTGGCAGACGAGAGAGTTTTGTGTAAATAACTATAATATAAACATATGGAATCGCCATAAATTAACTGAAATATGATAAAAAATTAGTCGATACAATACTAAATTAGAACTCAAATTCAGGTATGAAACCCTTTCGTCCGTCTTACATTTCAATTACCGTCAAGTGAATCTTCCAATTACCGTGCCATTACAAGTTATTCTTCAAGTAA
Source organism: Agriotes lineatus (assembly GCA_940337035.1). Classification (NCBI taxonomy): domain Eukaryota; kingdom Metazoa; phylum Arthropoda; class Insecta; order Coleoptera; family Elateridae; genus Agriotes; species Agriotes lineatus. The sequence goes on along the minus strand of OW679197.1, from coordinate 32,860,696 downwards.
TCCTGCCAATGACAGTCGAGTGGTCTTAATTAATCACCTCATCGTGAACTCATCGAAGTACTAGTGAAGCGGTTCTACACCTTTTGCCTGTCCGAATACATCTAAAACTCCGCTGCATTATACAGAGGGAATAGGATATTCGCCAACATGCAGCTTTTGCTGGATAATATGGGGTAGGTTACTTCAGCCTCCTGAAGTATGCTACAGCTTAGAGATATTTACTGCACCTCTTGCGCGAGTGATTTCGCAATAAGCCTCACTGAAGTAGACACCCGATGCTCTATCGAAGTTTACTCTTAATGAAGATTACTTTTCACTTTATTTCAATTCATTATACATTGTATTCAGCACAGAAGCACTTGTTTGCAAAATTTTTATGACTTTACCGTGTTTTACCATGTAAGCCAGTAAACGAATTTTCAATGTTATGTATCAGTAAATTTGCGCGTATGACTATAGGTTATTTACGAATTATGCACCTTTTTGCATAATGTATAGCTTTTGCTATATTTAAGTAATACTTGTGAATATCATAATATGCTCACTTTAATTTAGACATTTCTCCTTCGCTTAAGAGCTTCCGCGAGCTGCTAAATAATTTTTTTCAAGTATACTATAAATCTCCGTATGCTGTTGGGGTACCTTCGCCAGCATAATTTGCACATAGCAATGCGTTTCTGAGTTACCCTCTTCGAAGCCGTAGCGTCTTTAAGACTTTTGGACCAGCGTTCATAGAAACTTTATTTTATTACCAGTACACCTGGTGATATTTGTGCCATGAGAGACAACGGTCAGATACATTGAGTCTAGTATAATTGTATGCATACTGTTTATTGCATTGTTAGTTGTTGTGTGGCCAAATTGATTAAAGTAAAATACAAAGACATACTTAATAGACAGAGATGGTGTTTTACTTACACTGTACATTTGTCCTTACTCTCCTAAATCGAGTTTACCTCTCCCTTAATCGAAATAATATTTTACTCTCAATACATTATTCTTCTAAGAATTAGCTATATCAGTGTAACATTATAGAAAGATCAGAAGAATCGAAGTTAAAGGTGTTAGATACACTAGAGATATCGATTACAGTAAGCAGGCATATACATTAAAAAACGAGTGGCTTAATTCAAGTAAATGGAGAAAGATCAAATATTCTAAAAAAGGCAAAGGAGAGATTACAACAGTTGGATACAAAGATCTAAGAACAGAAGGACAGATAATTAGCCTATTGTATGGTGCAGATACTGTGCTAATAGTAGACGTACATGTAAAGATGCAATCGTTGGTGTAAGATATATGGACAGAGGAAATAGAAGAAAGGAAAGTAACGATCATCATAAGCAAAAGCACAATCAATAGACCAAAAATGATGATAACGGAAATAAGGCATATGGAGCAGTAATGACAATTAACAACTTATTAATATCTGAAAGCTAATAACTAATAACAGTAAAATCGAAAAGAAAAAAGATCTAGAAAAGCAATTATGCCCTAAATAAGACTGTATATTACAAACGTAAAAAACCCTAAAAGTGCACGAATTAGCTCAGTCGAAGTGGGTTGACTGTTACACTATAAATTGCCGATAGTGAATCGGACCATGCACTCGGACTAATTCAGTGTAAGGGCGTAGGTAACTTACCTTCAAAACTAATAGATGTACTTTATAGGGGCGCAAAATGATTCAGGCCCATATTTCCTTGTTCATTTGACCGAACGAACCGTTAAATTGCTCAAAGGTAACAACACACAATATAATCAATGAAACCCACAGTTCGAAAAATAGTATAATAACTCAATTAAGCAATATATCCACAATAGGGGGGAATAAAATCGATTTGTAATTACTGGCATCAACGAACAATAAACAATACTGCATCACATAATTAATACTGTATTACTTAATTAATTATCACAATTTTAATAATTCCAACCTGAGACAGTGTGCGTGGAAACGCAGCCCTTGCTGAATAAATATATACTAATTTTCAAACTGGATTAATTTAAACTTTAAATTAACCAAAGCAGTTAATTTTGAAGCAATCCGCTTGCTGACTGAATGCTAATACGTTACTGCGTTCCACACTTAGTGATTTAATTTCATATCGCAAATCTCACATTCAGATATCTGCATGGTAGCTTGTAAAACACTGTAATATGCTAGGATCGTTTTTCTCAGTCGACAAACTTAATATAGGCGATATTTAGAGGGAACAAACGTAAAGCGGTACAACCACCCACTCAGCTACTTTTTGACATACAAGCCGACGTTATCTACTCCTGAATTAAACCACTCAGCTCTAAGCTGGCGCTAAATCTACATACACATAAAAATACAGTTTGATAAAAAAGGTGAAGCCGTTAGCCGTGAAATCGATTGCATATAAATTTAGGCAGATTAAATAAACATAAAGCCGTTATGCTCAAACCCCAAACTGGGCATAATCTGCACAGGCAGCACGATGTAGAGCGACGTTAATTCCAGCCACGGAAGGTGGACACGGTAGGCTACCAGGGTAATGCTTGTTTCACTCGGCAGCTGCGAGCCAGCCGGCTACTCTGAAGACATCCTACTTTAAACGAACAGCTTAGCCCGTAGGGCGAAGGCTATATATACATTTCAAATTAGCAAATTCACCACCTTACCAGAAAAATCTGTCAAAAACTCACACAATCTCTCAAAATGTGCTCACTCAAACGATCCATCGGGCCAATTTTCGGGTCCAAAATATGCTTTAATTGATTGTCCTGCGTTATCCTGACATAGCTAACAATCTCAAAAAACTCAACAAACCATCTCAGGAAAGTTTAAAATGGCCGATAGCGAAAGATTGGACACAAAGCTCAAACGTCCGGAAACGTCGGACAGGAAATGATGCCAAACTATATCGCCATCTAGCGACGAACCACCGCACTTGGCGGTAAGATTGCAGTTTGTAGAAAACTGTACTAAGCAGAAGACTGCATTCGGCAAAATATACGTTTACAGCAAAACCAGTTGACTCTTCGCTCGGCGTTGTACTACCCGTGGAAATTGCTAAATTACGAAATGGAAAATAAATTAGTCTCATGACCTTAGACTAAAGAAAAATTCTCGTCCGTGATAATCAAAATATGGGGCCATAACAAACAAAAAGCTTTGGTCTGATCGTGACGTCACGTAGTGCGATCAGGAAGTCCTAACATTTGTTTGTTTATTCTACAATTCCACAGGGGTAAATTAACTGACAACAAACCAGCTCAGATCACATAAGGCGTTACTATAACTGATTTCAATAGGAATATACCCAAAAGTTATTTTACACGTGCATTTCTTACCTAATAAAAAGATTTCAGATAAGCTAGGTGCGGTAATTAACGACGGCATTGTGCAAGACTCAAGGCACATCGACCATCGGGCTGAATTAAAATTTGGCGGGCTCGCAGGGCAGAGTCCGTGCATAACGAACAAAATATGTAGAGGTTTGCTGCACGGCATGGCGGCGTGTAAATTGGCACAAATCTTCCTGCGTCATAACGGGAGACCTTTCAGGGCTGCATCGGCTTGTCGAGCAACGACAGATTGACAACAAGCAGTTGGCGCTGATCTACACGCTGATAACTCCAGGGCACCACTATACAGGGAGTCGGTGGACGGCAGAACAATTAGAATTTCCTTAAAGTAACCGAACAGGAAAGTTCAGCAACACCGCAATGAGATGAGAACGGTGTTTCAGGTTTGCAGGATGTGCTTGAAAAGCTTGTTATTGATGCCATTTCTTTTCGATAAGGCTCTCCAGTGGCTAGATTTACAGAACGGTAAAATTCAAAATCACCCACACATGAGCGAGAAAAAATTAGACGACTCTCCCAGTTTCTTTTCCGCGAGCACCTGACTTTAAAGTGTTCGGAAAACACATAGATGGAAGGTTATGTTAACTTATATAATCTGGTAGCGATACTTTATGCAAGCAAGGCTTGAGTGACACAGAGGAAACAAGACAGCAACATAAGTGAATTAAAGGTGAGATACTTAAGTAAGACAATTATGAACTGGCACAGATTAAGCAGCTAAGATACAAGAGATGAATTGCAACAATAAACTGAATTGAAGAAAGAGCTAGCATGGTATGGGCCAATGTTAAGAATGGTGACAGATATAGACAGGTAGGTACGAAAAGAGGAACATCCAGGAAAATGTGCTTAAAAAATACAGAAGCAGGAAACAAAAAGGGCAAAATTCTGAAGGTAAAAGTTAGCAATGGATAGAAAGCTATGGAAAAGAAGAAGTATTAGTGTGAGTTTTTGAAATGACCTCAACAGTATTAGAATTTCTTAAAAGGTTCCAGGTAAGAGTAGACGATATTTTTATTCTCCATTCTGATATATTCATCTAATAGATGGCTTCGGTTCATTAGAATTCTCTTCGATAGTTTAATAATATCCACACACGTTTCGTTACTTCAAAGTCATTAAATATTCAATAGTTATAGCATCAAAGGTAAAGAAGGGTTGGTTCCTATAAAATACGCTATATTCGACCCTATCTACAAAACAGAGTTAATTTAATGGCTACAATTAAGAATCCCTTTCGGGATTTTGAGAGTTGTCAAAATAGACCATTTGGCTAAGCATTCATTAATTAGAAATGCAGAGTGCGGAGAGCGGATATGAAACCACTTTAGTCCATATTTTCATGAAATTACTTACTTAGCACAAGGCTAAACTCAAACACATTCAATTATACGAAATGCTGAAATCCTTTTAATCAGGAATTCAGTGCGCCTGGTCCACAATTACAGAGTGTTAGGAAATTCACAAAGCTGGGAGATACATAATGGGTTTAGAAATGGAAGTGGACACAGAAGTCCCTAGTAATAATGTTCCCGGCCGACTTGATCGATATGTAGCGGCACACCTTTGTTTTCGGGTATTTCGGCTTATTTACTGCGCGCACTTTTGTTTTTTCAGCCGGCCGTTAAGCTCAGGAGCGAACGAGCGGAGATAAAACATAAATTAGATAAATTAGTCGATTAGTGCAATGGTTGCGAGCCGGCCGCTTTGAATAACGCTATGAGCTTACACTCAATTGGATTATAATTTAGCCCAGTTTTTCCTGTCGCGGCCTGCACAACGGCTACACTTCCCGGATGCTTCCGCTGGGATTTGCCGACTAAGCACACTAGATTCCTCTCCTTGTACCGACACAGGATTTGATGCCACCTTCAGCTTGTGTATCCACTTTATCTTTTGAAGTTTTGATTTTCCCCGAAAGTAGGTTAACAAAGTTTGACAGAAAATATTTTTTCCGCCGGGTAGCCTTTTATTCGAACCCATCGCTCGGGATATTGGATAGAATTTATCTTAAATATTTAACTGGGATGGCTGCCATTCCTATTCTCTTAATTTGGTTTCCGAGCGAAATGAGTCTAATTGCAACGTGACGTTGGGTTTGCTCAACTAGTAACATATTCATATTAACTTTAATTATATTTGGGATTTGCATTTCAATCAACATTCATGTTTACTAGAACTTTTATAAAACATTTAATCAAATCAACGAATCTTAAATTATCCTACAACCGAATTGCCGTCTTTAGTTTTATTTTTATGGATAGGTATCACAATTAATGTATATGTAATGGAATTGTAGATAGTGTGTAGTAGCAAAACCGTAATTCTCTAGTTGAAATTTCTACGTGTGATAAAAGTCACGATTGAGCAGAGAGACTGTTCTCGTTACTCGTGCTATTAGAAGCAAACATCCAAACACTTGGTGAAGGTGGATGGATATTTTGATAACTACCTTGTTCCGTGTAATTTACCATTTAAGATGCAGTCAAGAAATTTTTCGAGTGACCTGCAGTTCCTAAGTGTATATATGGTTGCATACTCATTTTTCATTTTTGGGATGTTTTGGGAAATCTTGAATTTTAGGGGATTATAATAATTTTCAAACTAGATTGTGAGTATGATTTCCGGCAGCCATTTTATGCCTCTGATTTTTTATGTGATTGTTTCTGGGTGATGTAGCTGATTTTCCTGGAATTTTGCCCATGCAGATCTACAACTCCAGAATTATTATGTAAATCGTCGTTCAGCCGTAGGAAATTCGGTGTGAGATTGCTAGAATTGAGCCAGCTATACTGGATAATAAATTATTTCTGCAAGCTCACTCACTCGAGGCCACCTTGCAGCTTTGGTAGGTTTTTGTCTTTCCGTTCCAAGACCGGTTACGATATTGTCTAATTTTAGGCCTTTTCCTTTTTCGTCTTACTCGTGCCATATTCTGCATGTGCACCCCCTTCAGCGATGATGTCGCTTGCAAAAATGCCTGGAGGACCGACTCCTGCACAGTTCTGAGTCCCTGAGTTCGTTTGGTTGCTCCCGATGTTTAGACCACACCGTCTCTCCCCAATGTGACAGCTTTCCGAGGCTTGGACCACACGACTTTTCCCCAGTGCACTAGTTGGAGAAAAGCTAGTCGCACCTCATGTTGCACATTCGTTTGGACAGCATCCCCGAGTTCACCACCCTGTATAGCTGCTCTGACGACGCCGCTGTGCTCTGTTATGCATCACCAGGTATCTTGTGTACAGCTAGCGATTTAGTCATCTGATTTATCAAAACTGAAAGTAACGTTAGTGCTGCTCTTATGTAATATCAAGTATTCTACCTACGATTTGTCCCGGTGAAACTCCTGGCCGATGGTGTCGAGAAGTAAAAAATGTATCGCTGCCATATGTATTCACCTTGTGCATTTAGTTATGCGAAATAGTTAGTTTCACTTTATATCTATTTATTACTTCCTGGATTGGCTGCCCTGTTAGCGTTTTGGGTCGCGTTTAGCTCGTGAAACTGAACTCAACGTTTTTAAAATTTAATGCATTCAACGCGAGGGTTCCGGGATGCTAGATATTATAAACAACTCTTCTTTAACGCTAAAAATACACAGTTAAGTGTATCACACCCTAGGCGTATGGTACCATTCGTTAGGCCGCGTTTAGAAAAATTAATTTATAGTTGAAGCGATTTGATGAGGCTCCTGTTTATCGATATCGCAGTACTTGATTTTGAAGTCACTATATCCTTATAGTTGAGATACGTGTACTCGAGCAAGTTGCGAGTTAAAATCATAGAGTTTTTTTGTTCACTTCAAATTTATCAAATTTGTTACAACCTTCTACATTTTATAAGTAAAACTAAATTAAATATACTATTCCAATTACAAACAAATATCCTATCACAGATTTGTTTTGCCGTCTTTGAGTATGGTGCAGACTTTATACGTGAACATACTGTAAATAAACAATTAGGTTATTTCAAGCTCTTGTGTTTTCTGTCTTTTATTATTTTTATGAAACAGCTACGTGGTTTAGGAACTTACACGGACAACTGTAGGTCTTCTGGTTTGGATCGTCTCGAACCAGTGGCGTTTCCGGACAACCCCCCCCCCCCCTCCAATCCTGCTCAGGAACTAGCTGGTAAAAATTTGCTACACTACGAAACAATTCCTGAACCGCCGTGTTGTAAATTATTTAATTTTCTTTTCTTTTTTTTTGTGTACAGAAAATTCCCCGTGTAGTAACCTTTATTTGATCCAAGCAACCATATCTGCATGCTAAGCTTCACTAAAACCTTCAATTTTATTTTTTAGCAACTCTTATACTTATACCTTTACTTTTTCTATTTTGAATTAAATTCCAAAACACTGTTTATACTGGGTAACAGTAGAGGTGATTTGGTGATACAGCCTCTGCTGCTAAGCCAGAAAATCTATATTCAAACCACGGCAACTCCAATGACCCCAATCCATCGTTAGCAACTTTGGGGTTTTAATGCCTAAACCTCTACCAAGAGTGGGGATATTTTCAACAAGATTGACTACGAAGACGATGATATGCTGAATATATAGTATGACTAGGACCCAATCAAAATATAGCTTAAAACAGCCTGTATACATACTTATTTAACAATTATACATTCATGTATATGAAGTTATCCTAAGTTGTAGTAGTTCGTTCAATAATAAGTTGAAAGTCGAAATATTATCTGACATAAATATCGAAAATATTTGTATGTATATGTCTATCACAAACGAGAAACTATAGAAAACAAAGGTCTCCCACCTCCGGATTTCCGGAATGCTTTCCAATAATTCGTGTATTAAGTTACCATACATTCTGGAAACTGGAAGAGCGCCATAAATTAATTTGCAAGACAAACAGCCGCCGTAAGATTTCGATGCATTAAGTTATCCAATTGCAATTACCTATTATTGATATAATGCGCCACAGAGCCGTTTGATATATCTTAGATGCAGTTCGATATTCATTACACAATTTGTGTTGCTAGAGCTGTTAGTTAATCGTGCTTGCGTTTACATCAATATCAATTGTCGATAGAACTCTACTAGGGCGTATGTCAATAATTTATATTTAACGCTTTCCATTTACAAATTTTGAGAGAAAGTTAAAAATGAAAATTCGTTTTAAAAAAATACGAATTGAATGTAATTATTTAATAGTTATTTACTATACAAGTGGGATAACAGCATCATTAATATACGTGTGTGTAAGTTACAAACGAGTGCGTAGCACGAGTTATGTAAGCACACATGTATTGTACAAAATTTTATCCACGACTGCCTAAAATTGAGAAAAGTGCATTAAGAGAAATGTCAGATCTGTCATTTTCAAAAATTATTTAGTAGGCAAATGTCATTATGCCATTCATTTGACACTATTTCAGTTACGTAATGAAGTCATTACACAACTCAGTTGCGTAATGAAACCATTACATAACTGAGTGGTGTAATGAGCTTCATTACCTAACTGAAATAGTGTCAAATGAGTGACGTAATGCGTTACTTATCCCACTGGAGTAGATAAACTATTAAATCATACTAAGAATATGCAATTGGAAATGTTTTCAAACCAAAAATTAAACACGTTTTTATTCTACAATTGTATCTAGAAAAATACATTTTCAAGAATTTACAATCCCAAGTTCGGCCAAGAAGTTCAAAGTAACTCTTCCAACTATTCTTGAAGTATTTAGTTGTCTCTTAAATTTGTCGCAACAATTTTAAGGAAAATGTAACATTAACGAAAATGCGCCTTAAATCTTGGTATTTCAAACAACTAACCCAAACAGTTACTATTTACTAGGATGCCTTAATGTCAATTTGTCGTATTTGTCCTTTACCAGGGTACGGACATATCGGTGTGCCCTCTCACTTTGAATTACTTTATACTGACAGGGGACAACGATCTGTCCATACATTGTTATAGGACAAATATGTCAAATTGACATCAAGGAACCCTACTAGTTACCAGTTATGATTAATAATAACTAAATAGATGAGGGTGCCAGGTTGAACAACTTACCGTGTTATGATCCGTCGAACCAAGCGGAGTAGACGAGCTGCTATATAAAACAGGTTAAAATATAATAATCAATGCACAACGAAAATAAACTACGATGGTTAGTGTAAAACACCGACACTACCTGTATTCCCAATGATGACGAAAACACCCAGAACAACTTTAATAATACCGCAACTGCGAACGGAAAGCTAATCGCGAATTCAAATAAATAGTTAACATAGTAGTTAATATAATAGATGCGGTGCAACAATAGTGCGTGTCACGCGTACGCAAAGCAAAGGATCTGGCTTACAGTGTCGATCGAAAGAAATAATATAGGCCCTGATTGAAAATGCTCAATTAGCACTCAAACAAAACTACGTATTAAGTTGGTATTCCTATTGCACCAATGTAGTGAAAAAACTTAGGTTTTTGGTTACGTTTTTGTTATTCACTAAACACATTTTTTTAAATTAGAAGAATGTCAAATTTAGATCGATCTTAGTTGCAGTATCTCGCTATTGGTTGGGCTCATATCTGTCGATTGCTTTTCTTGATACTTCAAGCGAAGTATACTGATTTGAATTTGTCAGGTAATTTTTAATTACAATAGGTCCGTGATCATTTGCAGCAGTTTTGGTACAAAGTTGCCGAGTCTACCTGTATATCGGGTCCGTTTTGGTAATATTGTATCTTATAATACTTCAGCTTTTAGCATCAAACACAAAAATTCAAAATCTTTACATCGTTGTTCATGCAGCTGTCGGCACCGTCGGTTGTAGGAACGTTTATTTTCAAGTTATTCAAAAATATATCCCGTGACAGCAAGTGAGTTACCTTTCTTCAAATATTAACATCAGTCGATCTCTCTCGCACGCAGACGGCTTGATCGTCGGCGGGCGAGGATACCGCGTTCCTATTGGTCACATCTGCCGGCGTGACAAAGCGCCGCGCGCGAAGGTTGGTTGGCTTCTGTTGTTGTCATTCAATTCAGTCTCGGCCGTCGAGTTAGAAAAGTCGATATAACGTGCTTGTGTTTCCGCCCCTCTCCCGTTCGGGTGCGGGAGTGGTTTGGTTATGGGACTTCGGTTCGAGTCATCCGTGCATTATCGTAAGACCAAGTAGGCCTTTTTTCCCAAACTGAGGATCATAATCGCAGGGTTGTCTAAATATTCGATCTCGCCTATACTTCGTCTCAAGGCAGACGTTACTCGTTCTTCGCCACGTTGGTGAAATCTTTGCTGGTGCTGACTATCGTCTCGCACACGCTTGGCGAATCGCTACCAAGATACTGGGTGTGTAATTAGTCTAGTAATTAACCCCTTGCAACTGTACTTGCCGCAAATGGTATATAACTTGGCCGCTGTCATACATAACTAATTCTGCTTATATGTGTTGGCCTAATTTCAACTGTACTTGCCGCAAATGCTATATAACTTGGCCGCCATCATACATAACTAATTCTGCTTATCTGTGTTGGCCTAAGTTCAACTGTATTTGCCGCAAACTTTTAATGCATATTTTCTTTAGCAGTGACATACTATCCGTTTAATGTTACTTGTACGGTATTTGAAAAATGTGGCATTTTGCTACAACTAAATAAAAAATTACTAGAGTTTAATATCTCATATTTAAGAGATGGTATTCGAATTTTGAGAAGATATTTACTTAAATAATATTGTTGGGGCAAAAGGGCAATTATAATATAAAACGGCCTCTCATGTGAGTAACAGGTCGGTACTCCATTTTATTTGAATAATAAGGCTCCCAAGAAGGTGTCAAATCTGGTGTTCGGTTATTTTTAATAGTTATCCCGGCTAGTGGGTTAGTCGAGACGTAGGGTCGGTTTGTTCACCGATTACTTGGAGCTAGGTAAAGCCAAAAGATGATTGCCTTGGTTTCATGGAGTTTTTATTTGGACTCACGACTGTTTCACCCCAGAATCAGAAACAGGAAAAAAATCCATTTATGGGCCGATGTATGCGACAGCGATTGCCACTGGACTCACCTATAATGGTATTTCTGCTCCGTTTACGAACTTTTAGCTAACCGAAACACTTACAAATGCGAGGCACTTTCTTAAACATACGGTACGACATGCAATATACAATTTTACAGTTACCTTGCATAGCTTGCAGATCGTGTTGATGATGCTAAAACGTTTGCCCTCGGAGACCGTTGTCACACATCCCAGGAAAAAATAAAGCTGCTGCTTGGAGATGGGGTTCAACTCAGAAGTTGCTACAATGGCGATTAGGAATGATAGTCATTTTCTTTCGGGTGGTGTGTGTGAGGGTCGAACAATAACGCAACCGTGGGATCCTATGAACGTGATATGGACGGTATATTACAAAGAAAGGTAGACTGCCAAATACACGAAATCGTATTCAGCAGGCAAACCTTTATGTGTGAGTCCGGCTTTCGCCTAAGTAGTATTAACATACTTTATTCCACGGTACAGGATTGCGATTACGATTGCGACACAAAACACTGCTCCCTACTCGTACGACGGTCGCAGGTTCAATGTTAAAGAGAAACTGCAGCTACCCAATCTGTGAATAGGCGGGGCGCGGTAGTAGAAAGAAATCCTCGATGCAACGTCAGCGGTCTTATAAGCGTTGGGCAACTATCTACTAGTATATTGCTAAGCCAGGATCGCGCTTTAAAAAGACGACATGCCGTTAAACTATGGTTAAAGTAAGTGCAATTATCGTACATTTAATTTAGAAGTCTTTCTTATTGGCGGTTCAAACCATTTGACTTCAAAAATAATAATCAAAAAGTTCCAGCGTCTGAGTTCGTAATTGCAAAATATAAATGTTTGAAGCATAAATCAGAGTTAGCTTTGACAGAACTATATAATTATTTTAATCGAAGTCGCTTCTGAATAGTGAACCTTCGATTGCAGGGAAGTTAATTAATTTTTTCCAATAAAAGAACGCTTGCAGGAAAATTAATATGATCTCCGCTTTTAAAAGGAAGTCGGCTTTGAAAACGAATTGTGCCCTTCTATCGATCTCTGTAAAAATACGGTTTCTATTCCTTTTCAAACAGAAGCTTTTATATATGAAATTCCGTTAGCATCTGGCATAAAACCCAGTATACATAGGTAACGCATACGTAAATAAGTTTCATCGCTTATTCTAAGTCGTAGCTGATAATTTATTTTTTCCGTGAAAAATTTTAAATTCATGCATTAAGGACGCCCTGGTGTTAATACAAGGCAGCGCGAATTCGTTACACATATTTATAATAAAAAATTCCGAGGCATTCATTCTGCTCGAGCCCTGCGAGAGCAAAAAATGGTGCTGTCAAGGTTTAAGATGAAAATTTGTTTTGAACAAAGTCATAAGTTACAATATTCGGGCTTTATTGTAAAAATACGAGCCATCACTCCTGAGCCTACGTTCTTTACAGCCACCAAGCAGATGGGATTCCGCCGAAATTGCTGCCTCAGAAACATTTATCTAAATTTTTAATATCTTAAGAGTGCGCTGATAAAATTAAACCTTGTCGTTCTCCGTCTCATTGAGATCCTAATGAGATTAGACAGAAACAATCAGTACTGACAGGAAGATTGCTCCACGTGGTCCTGGCGATGGGAAACTTGTGGGCGGTTTTCGAATTGAAATGAACATGACTTTTTGATGTAGAAATAAATCCTTAATGCGGGCGAGGGTGTAATACATGGTGGGAAGCGCGAATTTTCAGCAACTCCCAGCGGTTCTGCTTGCATACCGTAGGTGGTTATAATGTATTTGTTAATCAGGCAGAATTAGTAGAGAAGCCACATTTACACCCTAAAAATACAAAAAGACAGTGGAGTATTTTCGCCAGCTTTGATGGTTAATTATAATTATACTATACTGCTTTTGACACGACTAAAGTTTTATTATGAATGCCATTGTGCCTCGCCTCCTTAGCCCCTTTTTATGAAATTTTTACTAATCTCTCGTCACATGCTCCTCAGATTTGATTGATTTTGTATAACGTTTCTTAATACTAAAGCTACCGATCTTTTTATACTATCTGAGTTATGACTAGTTGATTTATCTGCTTCTAAAACTGTTTTCTTGTTCAATGCGTTGTTGTTTGCCGAAACTGGTTCACGTGACCAGTTTGTTTTTTGAATTTATATAATAAACATTTCTTCTTTTTTAGCTCTTACACACACAGTTTTGAACAAAATACCCCTACCCTATTTGTCTTCTTATCTTATCTTATCCCGTTGTGCTATATTCCTTGAAGAGTCTTGACCCCGTTTAAGGGATAGAGCCATTCCTACCTGTCTGTTTGCTACACAGAAAATTTCTGTCCACAGAGGAAACTAATTAAATAATTCGGTGGTCCAGGAACTGTTTATTGGTGTAGCAAATTTTTGTCAGCTAGTTCCTAAGCAGGATTTGGGGGGTTTTCCGGAAGCGCCACTGGTTCGAGCCGGTCCAAACCGGAAAACCTACAGGTGTCAGTGTAAATTCCTAAACCACTTAGTTGTTTCGTAAAACAATTAGTAAAAGAAAATGCCAGAAATTAAAATAACCTAAATGGTTATTTACAGTATACACTTTGGTTTTTTTATCGCGTTACAGCACATATTACGTGCATCGTTTTTTCATGAGTGTTTGAAATTTTGATAACATTTGAAATAAAGTAATGTCATAGTTGCCGTAGCGGCATCTACGAAATTAGTTTATTTAAAATGTTATTAAAATTTTAAACTCATGGGGCCTGCCATGGTGACCGTATGTAGAAACGCTTCCAGTATCACAGAAACTGCACAGAGTGATATTTTCAGTTTAAGAACTCGTATGAGTGTAAACACGCGAGCTTTACACTTTGAAGGTGGTACCTGGTAGCATAGGGCAGCGTCATCAGAGCAGCTACACAGGGTTGCGGGCTTGGAGCTGCTGCTGAGATGCCGTCCAAACAAATGTGCAACATAAGTTGCGGCAGGATTTTCTCCAGTTATCGCGACATCAGAGCCTAAGGAGAACATATGCAGAGCATGGCACTGAGCCACAAGGAGGTACCACAAAGAAGCCCTAAAGGGCCTAAAGTAACACAATATCTCAGTCGATGTTCATAACGGGACGACAGGAACGTACCAAAGGTGGAAGGTGGCCACAAGTAGTTGATTTTGCAGAAATAATTTCTTATCCCAGTTTAATCAGATTTATTCTAGCAATCTTACACAGTATTTCGTAAGAGTGAGCAACGATTTTCACCATAATTCGGAAATTTTAATCGGCATGAAGCAAAATCCCAGACACAGCACCCAGGAAAAATTTCACGACATCAGTGCCATAAAATGGCCGCCGGAAATGACACTAACAATCTATTTTCAAAATTCCGTAGAATCTGCTAAAGCTCAACGATTTACAAAAATGTCCCAAAAATTCAAAATGAAAGTAGGTATGCTACCAAATATACAATTAGGAATTGCGGTTCACTCGAGACTTTTCCTGAACGTGTAATCTAATTATACCTAAATGTAAAATTCTACGTAACATGTTTCCCGTCTAGATCTTTTATCTACAGTTCCCTAATATCTTTCTTCACCATCTCCAGCCATCTCTTCGTGAATATATCGGTTATCCTTTTTCCTTCTGGTTTCCATTGGCCAATCAATATAACCTTAATATTATTACTTCAGTCACCAAATCAGATTGTTGATACAGTTTATATAGATTTTTATTATTTCTAACTTGCGATTTTAATGCTTTCTTCACTGGTCCACATATATTTCGAATGATTTTTCTTTCCTAAATGTTGAAGGAATTTTCTATGCCACCGTATGACACAGCTGTAATTTAGTTCGGCGGTACACTAGTGATGGCTTTGGCAAATCTAGAGAGTCAGCCTAAAATTAAGGAACAGCTGATGCGTGGTAACATTGTACGATAACACTTCTCTAGCATACTTCTTATTGAAAGAATGTGGTCAGTAGTAAACCTTCCACAACGGAGACTACATTGGTGATCACCACCTACTGCCCCTATGTGTTTTTTGTGAATTGATTGGATGACGGCGGAAATCCAATTTACCGATAATTCTGTTCCATGCTCCTAACCCATAACGTTCTAACCAGTTTTATTAATTTTGTTCACAGTTAAAAGCTTTGCCTGGTGCTTAATGTAATGTAGCGTTTATTTACGGCTTGTATTACTTTAATTTGAATTTAATTTTCCTTTATTTGCTAGCCAACTCAGTCGTAAATACATAAACCCCATTTCTAACCTTAGTGTGGCTATCGTGTTATCAATACAGCTTTGTTCTGAGCCAGTCTAATTCCGCTAGGAATAAAATTCCGGCCGTTTACATAAACGACCTATACCCTAGATGAAGATATACATACATATACAGACATAACAAAGATACACAACGACAATACGTAAACGTTGTATATTGCCAACAACAAAATATAGTTAAATTAAATTACTACGTTCTAAAGGCTGCATGAAATAACGCAAGTTTACAGTTAATTTGCAATGCTACGAGCTAAAGGCTGATTCTACTTGCTTTGATAACTTAGATAAGATACTAGAATAATATATCAAGCATTAACGCTATCAATATTTCGCACACAATAAGTTCCGAGTACTCGGTTCAGTTCATTTTAAGGCGCCCCGGCTCGTGCGCATTGAATATCTACTTAACGCGCCAAAGGCAGGTTACTAACTACTACGGATTAGTGCTTGACGAGTACCTACTAAATAACGTAACCATAGTCACTATTTCTCAATTACTCACACGACGACGCGTCGCTCAACGATAACGCACTATTTCGCAATTGCTTCAAACATTATAGCCGTTTAGCCCTGGTTCGCAGGCTCCATGAATCATTATTTATACAGGCACTAACCTTATTTACTCTTCTGTTGCACCCCAACACCTGGATTAGACCTCGTAATGGCGATGACTATCAATATCGGCATGTATCACGTACGCCGGCGCCGCTCGCCTCAATTGTTGTACGAGTATCCCGAAGCTGCTACTATAAACTCTTGCTTCGATCTCTATGAATCGTTGCAATGCCGTCCACTTCTGCACTTTACCCGCGAAGCTGAGTCTCATCTCCAAGAAAATCACACGTTGGCTGCGGCCTGTGGACGCTGTTAGAAAGCGAATGCCTCCTTACCCTACAAAACCCCCGAAAAATGGCGTCTTTCGCTCCAACGGTAGACGGTCTGCTCCCAGCTGGGAGCGCAAAATAATGGTGCGCTTTTGAAATACGTTATTTACTTACTACAATAGAAAAGGTAGAGTACAACTTTTACTCTACCGTGTAAATATTAAACAGCCCTGGTAAACATGTCAGGCCCGTTACATTTACTATTTTTTAATTATAATAGCACTGATACTACATCGTCGAGGTGCGTTTATCTATACATATGGCCCTTCTGTCATTTTGTTTTGATCGTATTTCTCTTCCTCTGGAGGATTTAATAGCTACTGGAACTATTCTACCCGGATTTTTATATCCTATTTTTTGTCTGCTGTTGTTTATTCCTGCAAAGTGTACTTCTAAGTTGCAATCCCCTTCCCAACTGGGCCGTCATTTGGTAAATTTTTCTCAACTCTGTATCTTGTGCTACTTGTTCAATCTCCATTTATTCTTATTTTTTCTGCTCTGTTCTTTCTTGCCCAATCTCTCTTGGCATGTCCACATTTTTATTTCCAGTCAATTATGTTTTTTCGTGTTAACCTATCTAGCATCTTTATCCTGGTTCTGTTTCTTTTTCCAACTTGCTGCTTGTGCTGCTCACCTGCCACTAATTTCTTCTATTTTATCTTTCAAAACTAAATATTACCTTTACTGCTGTTACTATAGCTGCTATAGCTTCTTCCCTTGCTCTTCCATTGTTTGCATACTCCTTCCAGTTGCACCTTAACTGTGTTTTGATATAACTTTTTGACAGCTTCATCCATTTTGTTAGTGTCTTATTTTATCTGTGCTTGTTCTTTATCGTTATCTGAATATCAATCCGCGACTTTTATACTCTTTACATATATTACATTAGATACTTGTCGTCTGTCTATTAAAACACCATAAATGTTATTTTCTCTCTCCTGGTATGGAAAACACCACGACACTTTCTGTATTTTTTTATTACTAGGCTTTATGTCTTTTTCAGCCCCTTTCTTGGAAGCCGTATTACGGTTATGTTGACGAATTTCATTTTCTAGCTTTGTAGAGCCGCTGTTCCATAAATGACTGTTCACTGTCTATTGCTTTTTATCGAAATTATAGTACAGATGTCTTTCATGCTTTTCAATGCCCCCGATAGGTGAAGGGATAGATACTGCATGTAACCATTCTCGAGCTTTGAACGTATTCTACCTTTTTTATGTGCCCATGTTCTTCAAAATTGTAGAATCAATTGTAATTTTGCCGCACCTGACTTGCTTTACTTTGTTTCGGAAGTTTATATAATGAATATTACTTCTTCTTCATAATCGCCATTATTCGTCCAGTGTTAGACAAACATTTATCGTACTTGTCTGCAGTTTATCAATTATGCCATTATGTGTAATACCTTAGTTCCGCGATCATTTATATAATTTCTCCACATGGTTTGTGGACGTCTCTTACTTCGCTTATTTGTGCATGGTGATCAAATCTACATCTATGCCATCAGTTATTCTTTTGCCAAACCTGACTTACTTGACTGTTTCTTGTTACAGTTATCTAATGATTGATATGTCTTCTTCTCAACTGCCATTCACTCATTTTTGGAAAAAATTCTTTCAAGGGTTGAATTTTTTAGAGTTATAGATGTTCTTTGCTTCGTCGATCTGTTCATGTTCTTGAAATCCATATTCCTTTGTTTCACCTTCTTAACCCTCATTAGTTCATTTTTAGGCTGAAAGTTTGTTGACACGTCTCAACTTTTATCTATTTTATGCAATACTTCTCTCTCTTACATCTACCGATTCTTTAATATATTCTGGAAATATTAGTTATCCACGTCTTTCACCTCGCTCACCTGATCATCGTTTGCAGGGTTGTATCTTTTTCTGCCTGCTCTTTTATCAAATTTGACTCCCTTGAACTTAGAATAAAGAATATTTCTTCTTCTTAACTGTCATTTGTTCATTTTTGAATATAGACTTGAATGCTTTAAATTGTTCTTGCTTTTCTGTCGATTTGAGTTATAGACGTCACTTACTTTGGTTATCTTATCAGGGTCTTGAAAATTGTATTTTTCTGTTGAATCTGTTATTATTCTGTCAAACATGACTTAATGACCTCAATTTGTTATTACTAAATTTATATATATTTTTTCTTAACCCTCATTCGTCCATTTTTTAGAAAGAAACTTCGTTCAATAGTTTTAAGTTTTATCAATTTTGTGTTGTATCTGTCAATCCTATATCTGCCGAACTTTTGATATAATCTGCTCATATCAGTTATTCACATATTTCACCTCGCTTTTCTGACCATGCTCTGCATAATTGTACCCGAATTGTATATTTCTGTTCCATCTGTTGTCGTTTTGTTAAACCTGACTCACTGACGTCAACTTTTTATCATTAAATTTACATATGAAGGACCTTTGTAAACTTTCTCAACATTCGTCTGGAGTTTTATTAATTTATTGATATTATCTGCCTATATTAGCTACACATTTATTTTTCCTAATTTACCTGTTCTTGAGTTGCAAAACTGCATGTTTCTGTTACGTCCGTTGCCTTTTTAGAAAACCTGAGCTACTTTACCTTATATTGTATCCCAAATGTATAGGATGATCAAAAATTTTTTTCATCTAGTATGGCTACGCAGTAGTTCCTAATTTATGAATTCGTAATCTTTGAAATACATACTGGTTATCTGAAAATCAGCATATGTTTACTTACAATAACCAATTTGCTAAACGCGGTGGATGTGTAACCAATCACAGGTGTCCGTTTTAGCGCGAGAAGTTTGAAACTTTTTCTCTGGTTAAAACAGAATTCTGTGCAAAATCAGTTGAAATTATAGGAAAAAGCTCGTCATAAACACGCGTCTGCTATCTGGGCGAGACTCGCGACAGTTTCCTCGACAAATTTAAAATGCCTGCGGAATAAAAAGTTATTTTTAAGAGTTTGTTTAATTAATTAAAATGTAACAAAGTGTTCTAGAACTCGGTCGCGGGAGAGAGAACAGGAAAACAAATTAAAATTTCAATATAAATGAGCGAGAGGGAGGAAGCCGAGGAAATTACTTAAAAAGAGAATAACGCGGCCGCGAGAGAGACGGTTTCCAGAATGAACGATGCAATAAGAAGTTGGAGAAGTGTTTAAAGAAAACAATTTGAGGAGGAAACAAAGTAGAACGAAATTAAAGATACCTCTCTCGATTTTTGCATTTCGTTATCTCAAATCCTTGTTTATCCAATTAACGTTTCCGGAAAATAATACGTTTTAGGAAATTCGTGTGTTGTGGGGCTTCCTGCAATAATAACGCTCAGGCTTGCTGTTAAAATAAACCTCTACGCCGGCAGAGCAATTGCAGCAATTACTTTTGCCTTAATGGCTCGATTTGTTTATTTCGATGAGCTTTACGATACTAAATAAACACGATAATTTAGTGAACTGCCGAGAAATCCCCGTAATTACTCAGGATAAGCAACTATCTATGACAATCTTCTTAAGTAAGCCCTGAAACGACTATAAAGCATTAGAATCCTCGTCTAGATGTTACGGCGGCCATAAAGCCGTCTAATCAAAGCAAGAGTTTAATTTGACATTTCGAAATATATCTGTTTTTAACACGAACGACTGGGGTTATTAGCAAATTGACTCTCCTGGATATACGAGGGGCTTCTATATATTAATTATCAACTACTTGGCTGTAGAGCGGGCTTAACCCTTTCCCGCGAGTTTATAAAATCAGGAATTTCAGGGAAAGTTGAAAGAACTGTTAAACAGAAGGCAAACTTCACGGAATCAAATTAAAAAAGTTTTAGTGGTGTCCGAAGTGACTTATTGCTTTTCAAGTTCTCTTCTACGGGTTGGTTTTTGTAAGCGAGTTAATTAAATTACCAATCCTTTAATTACTTAACTCTTTGTTCAACTCCTTAAAATGTGTCTTATTATTTGTTCTAAACCTTGACAGAAAAGAGATGGGAGTTGACATTTATCGTTTATTTTATTACTTTATAAAAAGCATTATGTTGCATTTAAAAGAATCCTTAAACATGTTACAGTAAAATTCCAATTTGTGGGAGTTAAGTTTAAAAATACTTTCAAATGAAAAATGCAGACGATTCTATTTCAACACTATTTTCGAAATTGTACTTTTAATGTTGGTTACCTACTTCTCAATAAATGCACTATTAGATTCATCATTCAAATACTTGTCATTGTTATACTAATTGTAGAATTTGAAGGTAAACTACATTTTAAAATATTCGCATTTAGTACACCAAGATGGTTATAAAAGCATTATTCATATTTTATTTTTAGAAAAACTGCATTTGATAATTCGCTTTCAAGTGATTTATGTACTAGTTGACGTGATAAATATAAATTAAGCACATTCCATAATTATTATTATTACATAAGAACACAGAGCCTAATCATATACGTCCGTTTTTAAACAATTTTACCTGTTATTGTTACAAAGTTTTATCTACCGACGGGCCTAGAATTAAATATAACAATAATAAAAGAGCATGAATTTGTGGCAAAACGTTATAATACAAATGCACAATAAGCCCACCTCAAATTTTGCATAGTGTGTCCACGGATAGGTGATACAAGAGAAAAACCTTTTATTAGTGATTTCTCAGAAAATGTTCTGATAAAAATTTGCCAAACTTTAAATATCTTCTTTCGTATACGGGGGAGGTTCAAAAATATGAAAATGGTTCAAGAATAAAGTAGGTACCCTTATTTTTCAAAATACATAAAAATTTTAATTGGAGATATTTCTTATAACATTTATATTAAACATTATAATTGATTTGAATTGATATTGATGTTTGGATCGTTCATTAAACATTTTTGAAGATTCTTATTTTTTGACCCAAAAATGTGATTTTTAGCACTATTTTCGCGTCACGTAATATCCTAGTTGCTAAGTGAGGAAAACTCAAGTTCGACAGTACACCTTCATCGTATCTATTGATAAGTTATCTTTGAAGTATCTCATTTTGTAATACACAGGGTAGCAAGGAAAAATTTGAGAAACCAGTAATTCTCTTTTCTGCTCAGGTAACTTTATATTTGACACCTACTTTCAGATCTAAGCAACTTCTTAAATAACATTTTTAAAAATAAGGGTACTTTAGTCTTGAACCATGTTATATTTTTCGATATCCCACGTATACGAAAGAAGATATTTAAAAGTAAAATATTTGGCAAGCGCATTTTTAGTTTGTGGAGATGTAAGAACTTTTATCAGAAATAAATTTTTATGAGAAGTCAGTAATAAAAAAAGTGTTTCGTCTTGTATCTGCTATCCGTGGACACACTGTATTTTTTGGTATAAATTTATTATTCATTCATTCATAATCTATAGCCTCTTTTACCTTTCGGTGTCGAGGACCATTCATACCTCGCGGGAAGTGCAACGGAGGTAATGCGCCGCACGCGACTTACGCTACGCTCCCCCGCATGCAAACATACCACACACACAACAACTTACATCTAACTTAACTAATGAGTTCAAATCCACTGCCGCTCCGAGAAAATTCTCGGCTACGGCAAGATTTGAACCCATGTCCACCTGGTTGCTAAGCAGACAACAAGCCCACTCAACCACCGAGGTGGCCTAAATTTATTATTCATTCGCTCCATAAATAAAGTGTTCTATATTTATGAATATTAGGTTTTCAGAGATAGCCATATTGGTGCTGTACAGTTACTGATTTTGCGTGAGCTGGAAGAAAATGCTTTCCCGCTATAGCCAAATGAAAATGTACCTTTAAATTGCGATGGCAAATTCGTGTAATTTGTGTGGGGCGCTACCTGACGTACCTACCGAGAGTTAAATGGTCTTCTCTTTTTAGCTACAGAAATTGTGCTCAGCTACAATACATGACTTACTTATTCCGCGATAAAATATTATTTTATTTCTGGAATTCCCGTAACTACACTACGCTTCGTAAATAATATCACGCAGCAAAAAACTTCAAACGATTATACTAAAATGATACGCATAAAGCTAGTGTGCGTCCTAAATTATCTCTAAAGTTAACCGGCTCGCGTTGTAGCATCACGTTACGCTACACTCACGATACAATTCCAGACTATTACTAAACACGCAACAGGGATGTACCCAAAGGTGAAATATTTCACAATATGCACCACCTCACTTACCTATGAAACGTATTCAGAATTGCGGTAATTTATAGAATGCTTGAATTACTTAGCCAATAGAACATAATCAACATAGCTGGAAATGCAGTAATTTAAGTGGTGTTGAATGCAAGAACCATGGTAACTCGACCCTCGCCGTTTAGAGAAACGTGGAGGACAGCTTGGAGCAGCTTCAATTTAAACCGTTGCTAGTGGGCGTCGATGGAAAGGCTTTTTTAGGCCTGCGTCGGCGTAGAGGCTTACTATACGGGATAGCTGCGAAAATATTGGTGGCGGAACGGTAGAAATTCCTCCAAATACCCGACTAGGAGTCGAAATGAAATTTCACCGGTCAACAACGAGATAGGAAACGGAATTTTATATTTTCAGGCTGTGACTTTGGTATTATTGAATTCTAACAGCCCTAAATTGCCTCAAAGGGTTTCTAATGTTCCCAAAATTGCTACCACACACTCAAATACGCTCATTCTGCTTGCTGGGCGCTACTGAGTCACTAATTTGTGCCCGGGAGAGGAAGTCGAGCTATCTCCGTAACCGTCTCCCCGCATGATTGAAAAGGTAGTGGCGGCATCAATTTATAAATTGACCTAAAAGTGTCATATTATTTTGAATAAAATTCTATCATTTTCTAGCTCACACTTATTTCTGTTACAATTGTGTATTTTAGAATTTTGATGGGAACATTTATGTTCTTTTGCAAATGTAAGTAATTTGCTCAAGGTATTCCTGTAATTTTAGTGTAATTTTCTGGAACGAAGAAGTACCCTTAAAAATTAATCTTAAGAATATTTTACATAGAGCGACATTTAAGACTACATGGAATTTATTAGACTACTTAATAGTAGTAATACTCAAGTTCTTTTGTGGAAGATCTAGAGAGTCGTGCCGCATGAATCTGTTTAAGCTAGGAGCGATAGAGAAGTCTTTGGCAATCGCTTAGGGGTCCTGGTAGCTTGCATTCAGAATAGCAATGTTTTCTTTGACAGGTGCGATTTAAAGATCCTTGTAGAAAATATGATTTCGTACATAAATTGTGCATTGCAGATCTATTGAAATGTTTTTTCACTGGAAACGTTCCAGCTTCAAGGTGTTTGTGTTACTTGTGGAGCCCCAGATTTGGATTTCATATATCCAAGTGACACGTGGTGATGTGGTGAGCATCACGCATCAGACAACCGCATTATTACCCCTTGTTCCTTCGAACGCAGGTCCCCAATTATTTAAAGCGACTGGGTAGGCCGCCCGCCAGGCATCGATTCGGGGATTTGACCTCCAGACTTCCGCATCGCAGTCCTATGCTTTAACCACTGAGCTACACTGGCAATTTGACATGCGACAGCTGGGTGTGATAGCGAGGATACGGAGGCTCTCACCTTCCGCCTTGCAGGCCAAGCTCCTTCATGGAGTGTTAGTGCCTCAAAACCAAGATATCCATGTGAATCCCGTGGTTGCTACCTATCAGCTAATACATTTTACCTAAAATCGCCAAAGCTATACGTATTCACATTGTGCATTTTGGTTATATGTATGGCTGTTACTAGGTCATAATAAAACATATCAATTTTACCTTTTGTGGGCTTTGTTTTCCGCCAAATTGCAAAGGAAGCTTAACAATATTATTTTTCTAATCCTTAGAATATATCAGTTAAAACTACAGATGGATACCGAATTGATTATACCACTCAATTTATCAATTACATTGCTTATAATTGGAAGATTCGAGCGAGTTTTTACTGAGAAACCAATGGAACTTTCTGGTTTTCATTTAAGCCTTCCTTCATAGTCAAATGCCAAGTGTAGGGTTTAGCTATAGTAGCTGTAGATGTGCTGCTTGTACATTCTCTGTTACCTCAAGGAACTTGAGGCTTTATCGACCTTCCATCTTCTATCGTCCATCTGGCGGAAAGAATTATCTATAGTTTCCCGCAAAGATTTTCAAGAACAAAATGAGCTCTTAATAGTTTACGTGGAATTTTAATTACAATTTAAATCATTTTATGTTATATAGTAACAAACGACTTCCGGTATTGGACCGTGTCATGATTGAGATCGAAGAACTCAACGTTTCGCCCACTTTCGTACGGGGCTTCATCAGGAGGAAAACAGCAAAA
Organism: Agriotes lineatus; assembly: GCA_940337035.1. Lineage (NCBI taxonomy): Eukaryota > Metazoa > Arthropoda > Insecta > Coleoptera > Elateridae > Agriotes > Agriotes lineatus. Next base: position 32,835,930 of record OW679197.1, on the reverse strand, counting down.
GAGCACGGTAACTCAACGTGTTAACCACGCCAGAGGCGAAACTCTTTGCAAGGGAAGGGATAGACGAGCACGGTAACTCAACGTGTGAACCATGTCAGAGGTGAAAGTCGACTAACTATCAGAAGAAGAAAAGCGAGAATTTATAGGCAAGCACAGTCGCGGTTCAGAAAAAGCCGTCGCGGCACACGTTGAGTAACCTTGCTCTTTTACTTTTTTCTACTGATGAAGCACCTTACGAAAGTGGGCGAAACGTTGAGTTGTTCGATCTCAATCTTGACACGGTCCAATCCCGGAAGTCGTTTGTTACTTAATGACAATGGCAGTGAAAGCCTCAGAAATTAGGTTATATAGTTAATTCAAGATAGAGCAAAATCTGCAACCCACGTTACAAATATCAGCAGTAAGTTGATTACTAATATAATTTTATTAAAATTTAGAACAGAGAGACATTACCCTGTTGCTGTCTTTATGAATGTCGAAATCAATGTGTCATGTTTTTAATATGAATTTTTGCTTAATGAGGCCATGTGCAACATTTTTTAGTCGGTAAATATATTCTCAGATCACATTCAGCAGATTTCATTTAGGTAGACGTTGCACAATTTCCCAATTTCAAGCTTTGCAAATTTGAAAAAAACTATAACTAAGTATATTATACTATGTACAGTATACATCCCATGATCTACATTTTAATGAAATGAGATTAGTAATTAACGGACTGTTGATATTTTTAACTTGGGTTGCGTTTTTTGCTCTATCTTGAATTTGAATGAACTATAATTATTATTACTACATTAACCTACAGAAGCGACTATAACCATCAATAGCACGTTGAAGATATATTTACAGTTTTAGACAAACATTCTTGATCAGGTAGTGGGCGGCGTTTTCATTAAGTTCAAATCACACGAAGGATGTTCTCAATCAGTTGACCATCAAGTTGTTAACATATTATTAAATGATGTATGCCTATGCAAGCAAATCACATTTGTACGTATTTCCGTCATATAACACAGATACTTCAATGGTTTCTAGTAAAGTCCTGATACAATAACTTTATATTCTGAGATCGTAAATAAAATGAAACTGAATACTAAAAATAGGATCGCACAAAACTTCAACAGAAATAAATTTTGGACCTGTCATATTTACTGTCTTCGCGTCGCTCGAGCTTGTCAGTAACAGTGGAGTGACAATTCCTTAATTAGTGCAGTTTAACATAATTTTATATTTCCTGCGTCTTTCAGTTAATGATTTAGCTTTCCTGCTGTACTTAGTGGTTAGCTTTCACATGATACGTCCATGCTGAAACGAACGCTTATTAGCATATCAATATTTAATCCCAAATTATGTTAATTTATTTTTAGTTAATGAAGCTTATGTAATCCCTCATACACAAAATCTAACCAGTACCGTTTCACCTTTGCGAAATTCTTTTGGCTATAATTTATAAGTGCGCTCTGAACAAGGGATGACATTAATAAGGGACAAAAGCAATAGTGCAGCTATTATTAAAGACGAAGGAGTGGCCTTTATGAAATTCTAATGAGCGTTTGACAGGACAATAACAAGGAAGCTACGCGCCTCCCTCGCCCACACATCCACGGGCGTAAAAATTTCTGTTAATTTGGGATTTGATCGAGGTTAGACGTTTATCGCTTGCTTAGGAGCCCCAGTTTCAGAAGTTTAAACAAAAGTTAGTGTTTTGGACGTTGGGAAAATATTTATGAAGAATAAGTTCCTTTCTTTTTCGACCAGCTTTAAATTATTGAATGCTTCTTTTTTATAAAAAGTTAGAAGTATTGATCTTATCATTATATACTGAATCAAGATTTTTACACAACTTTAACTGAAGATAAATTAAAAAAATATGTATACTATATTAGCGTTTACATCGCGTCAGCTTCATTTCATGCAATCGGAGGCAGTATCGGCATGAGTAAATTTGTGCGCAAAAGTACACCTTGTTCGCACGATTTGTTTCGTGACTAGCGTTACGCATTGATAATCACACTTCTATTTAAGGTGTATCTAATCAGGTAGATTCAGCTATCATTTTTTCTAATATTTTTCATACTTTTAATAAATAGAAGAACCAAAATCTTTTCCTATGCAGAAACAACAAAACCACATTTTATATATTTTCCCTTTGCTGTATAGGTTTTGACATAACATTTATAACTAGATATAAAGTCACAATATGCATTTACCTTTGGGCACTGCATCATACAGTGACTGGCATAAATTTAGAAAATGCTTGCTACAAGTGCTTTCTTAAAGGATTGGAGAACACCTAAACTAAATTTGTAAGAAAGGAATAAGAAAAACTGTGGAAATTATTGGAACATCAGTAGTGTATGATCTATAAGCACATTTTATGGACAGGTGCTAAAAATTAGGATAGAAGAGATATCATGAAAATTGTAGAAAAAAGTGGCTTTTGAGCTACTCGATTGACTTCTTTTGTGTGCAACAAAAGCTGCAGATCTAAAAAAGTTTACTGTGCCAGTGACACAATTTGGGAATTCATTAAATGATGTAGGGCCAAAAAACGGTACGTTCTCTTCTACGAAGGAGATCTTCCGAAGAGCAATTTGATACATATTACGGACAGTTGCATTGCTGCTGGATAGTTTTTTCAGTTTCACATATTCATACGGTAAACGGTTCCTTGAGCCATGTGGTGTTATGCGGTATTTTATTACATTTACCATATTTAATACACAATTATATTTAACATGTAAGCAACGACAAGACAACTACATAATAAAAGAAGTACTGGAAAAGAAAGGTTTAAATCCCGAACTAATAAATGTGGTTAAAAAGTATTGTATGCCGACAGTGTCAGTTATACTAAGGATGATATATCACTTTTAAAGGAATTAAAAATAATTAAGAATTTAGGTTAGGGTTGTCGTATATCTTCCACATCCTTCAACATATGTCTGTTGCCTGAAATCTGGTAACGGAAATGGCATGAAATAAGACGGGGTTTGTTCGCGATATTTCAAATAATGGCACCTTGGAAGATACGGACAATGGGGATAAATGAGTATTAATTTAGGGTGCCACCGCTGTATTTTCGATACTTATGATGGTGTGGGGTTTCAACCCTAGAAAACCTCTTCGGCGATGTTAAATGGTGTGCGGTGTTCAGCTCAGACGTCTTAAAAAATACCTGATTGATTCCAAAGCGCGCGGAACTGCCCTGCGCTTCACAAATCGAAATCATACTGTAAATTTTAAGGAATCTATTAAAAGAAAATTCAAAACGTTATATTTCAGCCGGTTAGCCTTACAGCTGCAACCGCAGAGAAGTGTCTCTAAAATAATGTCTAAGAATTCAACCTGCAAGTTGTCAGCAAAACTAGCAGATAGGTTCGCTTGTGAAAGAATTTCACAAAGTAACGCAATATGAATACATTGGTGCAAATCGCTGAAATAGTTATTGCTGCTAACGTGAAAATACCTTAATACGTATTTCACAAAATGCAACCTATTTACTACAATACATACCAACATTTATGAAAATTTTCACGTACACGATGCATTTTAAAGTAGTGGCGGATTACACACGCAACATAAAATAAGGAAAAGACAAATTACACTTTGCTGATATGCAGTTCAGGTGGCGACAATATGCGAAAATAGGGACACACAGACCCCAGATGGTGCACTAGATCTTGATTAGACTGGCTGTTATAGTTGGACGATAAAGTTAAGCTCACAGACCGAAGTAAAGTGAAGAGCTTCTTCAAGATGTCGACGGCGAAATTTGCGATATGACGGGAGACCCTTTAGGGTTGCGTCGGTGAGATAATAAAGAGCCAACAGCGGCAGTTCAAAGTTTTTTACGAGCCACTCAAGTGAATCCACACGCAATGAACGGAAGGGTACACGGTGTAGATAAAACGGCTGCTGTACAGGGCGTTGCGGGATACGATACATATTGTTCTTTCGAATATATCCGACCATCGGTCGATTTGAAATTCTGCTAATCTCATATCTTTGCCAGATCACATTCCGACAACTTTAAACTGTTCACCGCGTTGGAAACTAAATGACTGCTACCCCCCTTTTTCTTCTGCATTTTGCGCCCCAAATACATGGCGATATTCAATTTTCAACTATCCTAACAGTATACATTATTATTTGCTGATGACCAGGTGCAATCAGCCCACGATGCAGAGATTAATCGCATAACTCTGAGACTAATTGAAGAGAAAGTGAAATTGAAGTAAACCTAAAGAAAACACATATAGTTATAGTAGTATAAGTACTTAGTTATTGTAGGTACATGATCAGATTTGATATGAAACAAGAATTGAGGAAACTAACTCAGCAATACATTACAATTTTGTGGAAAAAACCCATAATTGATGGAGCGAAAAAGCGAATAGTAGACAGAAATTTTGGACGTTGAAATAAATAGTTTAAGAATAAATTACTGCTTTTATTTTACTTACATTTATTTGATGTTTTGACATCCAGATATTTATTTATTTATGTGATTTGTTTCTGGGAAATGAAAGTATTTACGTTGCTTTTGAAATTTTTAAGGAAGCATAGCATTTTGAACTTTGAACATTTTTACCTAAAAACTTCCAACTATTTGAAATGAATTTTCCCTGCTGATAAGAATGATGATGAATTAACAGAACAAAATCGATACTATATCCTTCAAGTCAAATCTTTGGCTGGTTGTCAGTTCGGCCGGTACATTAGAAAACAATATTTACGGCATCGCTTTTTTTATTAAAATACAGCGAAAACTACAAACCTTTGTTGTACTTTCATTAAAATATTTGCGAAATATCAATGATTTTTGACACACTTCAATTACTTTGAAATTACTCTTTAGCGATCGATTGACCCACTGCGATGATAATAACTAAATTCATTTATTGGCTAGTTATTTCCGCTGTGGCGCCTTAAATATAGACGTCTGGAATTCATTTCGTGCGATATCTTTGCAGTAGAATTAAAAATTACGATTGGCAAAACAAACAACAACAAAACATGCGAAATACCGTTTTGGCACGCTATTTCATTGTTCCATCCTTCGACTATTAGTTTTTATATTTTCCTCCGGATTTGATATACATACAGCTGAAAAGACTGGATAAGTGCTAGAATTCAGGTAGATAACGTTCATGACCGCTTTACATGAATTACACGTGACCCAGACACCTCCAGCTGCTCGAATTTGTGCTGTGTTCAGAACTAGCACTTCTGTACTTTTGTATTTCTTTGTAATCTTTACGTTCGTTACACGAGATCTACGTTTGTTTTATTAATAGTATTACAGTCCAAACATATTATATCTAATTGGCGCCCATTAGTGCTGTGAATTTGGCTATTTGAAACGTCGTGGTATATTGCTTATGTAGTTTTTGGTAATTATTTGATTCTCAACTTTAGAATAGTAATTTTTGGGTTTTCGCTTCTTTTGGAAATATTGAGGAGTCCTAATTGTACTTCCAAAGTTATAAAACGTTCTTGTTCGGGATTTTAATGGAGCTTTGTGAGCAGATTTATTGTGAAAGGTAATCAAGAATCTAGTAAACATTTCATTCTTTGGTTTGGTCAATCTGTATACCCATATCAATCATTCAGGATTTGATAGTATTTAGAAATAGAACCTTTGTTGCCCGCCAGAAATTCTAGGTATGAATGACTTTCATGTCGTGTAACCCACAGGAAAATGTATTTTTAGGCCTTTTCTTTTTTGCTTTCTTTTTTTCCCTTAATTCTTTCTATGGGAATCCCAAGATTCGTCAAGCTATCTTTGTGGAAGGAGCCGCGTTTCCTGTTTCGTTCTCCTGTGTTGCAAATTTTGCGCTAGAGAAAAACGGAACACCTAGCACCACGAGAGCATTCCTCCAGAAATTGCACGCAAGTAACACAGGCCAATTTTCCGTTTGTTGCAACTTTACGGTTGCCTGGTGTCGCAGACCGTATTTCTTGCTACGAGTGAAATACATGCATAAATTATCGAATCCCGTCCGTTATGGAAGTTAGTCACTACACATCTTAAATTCACTTGCCATTTTTTGTAACTACTAAACAATCATCAGTTTTTCACCATTTAATTTGATTCTAATTTTATAAGAAGTAAACAACAGTTCTTTATGAAATTGTTATTCAAGAATGGTAAACAGGTAATTGCAGTAAGATATATGCGCAACTCGGCGATTGTGCGAAGGACTTGTTTTATTATGGTGTGATTAGGGGTGGATTTTTTTAAAATTAGTAATTATCATGTTTACGACTAACGAAGGGAACATGACCTTAGATTTAGATAAGTATTGTAAGATTAAGTTTCAGTTGAATTTAAATAAGACTGGGAACCGTTGGCACCGTTGCTGCCAAGGCATTTCAAAAAAGAATAAACATTTCAAATTGAGCAAAACAACAATCGTTTGTTCTCACTGTCTAAAATATGTATGCCGTAAACATTCCCAGATGGTAGTAGTTTGTAATACGAGGAATGTTCTAAAGCTTTCTCTTTTGTTCTATGTTAACTGTGTTGCTGCTTTTTTTATTGCAAAATGTTTGTAAAAGCAAGTAAATAAATACCAAAGTACTACTACGACCTATTTTATTAAAGCCTCTTTATCACAAAAAAACCTGGACACAACATGCTCCCGTTTGGTATTGAGCGCTACCAAAAACAGCTTGATATTGTAAATGATGTCATTAACTAGCTCTTTTGACAATCAGTTCATGTTTATATTGTAACTAGGGTTTCATAATTTTGCCTAGCCGTTTACTGTTTGTTCATGTGCTACCCACGTAATATCCCGATGATGTAATAAACGTATTGTTGATGTTCGATAGTAGCTGTATCTTTTTTTGAGCAGACTATTTTTTGGCATCTCGACCACTCCGTATAGTTCGACAAAGTGTGTCACAGTAAGTTATTGAACTTATTGCCCAAAGCTGCTGTAGAATGTAACGTGCACGTCGTCTTCTTCTCATAAACTATAAACAGTCACTCCCCGGGTTTTATCATTTTCTTGGCTATAAGGCGAGAGCGAACTTTTCACTTACAACTAATGGACATTTATATTATTATTTGAGTGAGCTTTTTTTCCAAGTGTCAGGTGTATGGTTAAGCACTGGTTCTTCCAGCTGTGCTGCTTTTTCCTCAGCTAGTAAACACACCATTTATGTCTCCGTTTTTCAATGACAATATTGGTTCTTTTATCAAGTTATGCGGAAGAGTATTTAGAATTCCAAAGTATTTAATTTTTTTATATGATTTATATTCGTATTAGATCGGCGAGCTAAAACACGTGCAGGAAACTCGGGTTTATTACTTTCAGGGGTTTCTTCTTTTGCCGAGATATCATTTTCTTTATATAAGTTTCTGAATTGTCAAATAAATAATTTCTATTTTTCTCATTTGCTGCGGCACACTGTATTAGCGCTTACGCAGTATTTATCGTCGTGTAGATTCGCCTGGATAAATAAAGCTTACGAGATAATTCCGAGTATTGCCGTATCGTTTCGGCGAAATGTAAATTCGAAATATAAGAGCTGTGGGGTGCAGATCTGTCCATAAGACCGTTTTCTTGAATGCTAAGGCAAATAAACATTCGGATACAATAAGCCCCTCGCTCCACTAATAGCTCAGGAGAGTAAGGCAATCATTTATTGATCCTGGCAGCTTTAATTCCTTAAATAAGCTACAAGGGATAATTATATTCCTCTCACTCCGAAAAGATTAGTCGCGCGCGTTCTAGCCCGTTAAGGAAAAGATCGCGGAAATAAAACGCTTTAACCTAACTTTTAATGTAGAATTAGTGTCGAGGAATTCGACTCCAATTATCGCTACTTAAGTGTCACTAAGCGAACGTTTTTGCAGGAGCTTTAGGATAATTAATATCAGAGAGGCAATCTCTTGATTAATTTGTGAATCCAATCATAAATTTTCCATTATACGTCAAAGTAGCAACGAATAAGGGTCGAAACGAGCGATTAATTAGATGGAGTAAACTGTACATGTATATAATTAAAAGTTGCACTAAAGCCCCGCATGCTCGCTAGAAACTTTAATTTGAAAGAAGCCGCGGGTCTTGATATATAACACGCTTTGAAACCAGAGGAGTTGATAGTTTTATTCCGTCATATTTCTCACTTTTTGCAGGAAGCCCAATTAATGCGCGCCGCCGCAGGAAAAATATCATAAACTCGAATTTCAAACAACATTTAACACCGCCGGCTCGCGCAAATTGCAAAAAATTCTTTCCGAACTCACTCCTCGCTGCTTATTGTTCTCGGCAGAAAAATTTAATTACGTCGGCTTTTCCTCAAGCTTGCATACCTGTTGGTCTCTGCCCGTGCATTAAGGCTAAGAAATTTCCGAGAAACGTCACACACTCGCAAACTTAGGCTTTTAACGAAGTTTCAAAGAGCCACTTTGCGATGAAAGCGAAAAATCTGAAGCCGAGCGACACATTAAATATGATACTTTCACACTGCGCCCCGAATGGGCCAACATCCAAAATAAATCTCGGGGAAATTGGTAAATCAATGCCTACGAACGCGTTTGTTTATTAAGCAGCTTTTTCTGGGCCGCATTTATTTTAAATTTACGTAATTTTACGCGCGGGCGGGACGGATTTGGCGGAGCCAAACTTAAATCATTTATGAATTTTCGATAACTTAATGTTCCGGAAAACATCTCCGTTCTTAAAATGTCTAACATTTTATAAATTACCCCCGCACACGTGGCCTTTTAAATGCTTAATCCTTGAAATTAATTAGCTCTGTATCGGTGCACTTTACGATACGGAATTGATACTTAACACATTTTCAATTTCTGGCTCAAAGGGGTGGCTTGTCATGTTCTCATATTAAAATTTTAATTCAAATTTAAACCTACTTGACCTTTTTTGACAATGGTGAATAGTCTGATTAACTGGTAACAATGCTGTTTCCGGTTAAATTGAGTTCCTTACAATTGCGCTGTCCAGATTCCCCGTGGGTAGCGGAAATTCGGTGCGCTTGGCGTGTAATTCCGCATGTAATAAATAGAATCAACCATTACTTGTATCATTAGTGCAGATTAATGGTATAGTGAATTTCCTAGGCACTATATTGTATTCTAATTTTCAATCTTATCCAAGAATATTGTCAGTAGCAACCCAGATTCCTTTAAATTGGAATTACTAGGTTTCCTGACAGATGTAAAATCAAACCAAATGACAAATACACATTTGAATATTCCCGGATTTGTAGAAACATTTTTTAACAGTTGCTAGGATTTAGGTTTATAGTTATAGAAGTCTTTGCGGTTCCTGGTGGTTGGTAGCGTTCGTGCTGGGGTTTTTCTGGACGTTGGGAGATTTCTATGAGGTTACCGGGTGCATTTGGCTTGGTAAAAAAGCATATCGAGGTCCATAGACAGGTGACAGGCTACAGGTATTTATGTAATAAACTGAAAGAAAAATATAGAATGAGTGAAGTAAAGTAATTTTAAAAGGGATTGATTATTTTTTGAATGACAAGTAATGTAACGAAAGGGTATTTGTAATTGATTTTGCACTTGCATAATTTGAAGTGATATTGACAGACGTACAATTTGTCATGGAATTAAAAAATGAATTTTCAGGAATAAAAACAGTATTGATTATGTGTGAATCCAACCTTTTTAAGAGTAAATGTTTTCTACCCGAGCTCGATATATTTAATAATACTGATAATTCATAATTTATAAAAGAGTAAATAAGTTACTTATCCATTTTAAAAGAGAATTGATTGAAAATAAACTAAAGTATAATTAAAGCCAGACGTAATAGCCAAAGCATAATAAATATTGTTATAACATAAAACCATTTACATACATAAAGGTCATTATAACATAGTTAATTATAACAATATCTTCAAATAAATTACCTTTCTTATTTTCTACCTTCAGGGGATATCTTCTAATGGCGTTTTACTCATTTTTTTAAATATTTTTATTACATCAGATTTTGTCGAACTTCCAGAACTTTCATTTTATGAAGCCTCTACTTACTATGTTCAATTTGTCTATACAAAGCCATTAATTTCAAACTTGTTGGTGTTTTCTGACAGTTATATTTCCTGAGAATTAATAATGAAAGTTTCTTGCAAGGCAATGAGTTACATTCGTTGTGATTATTATTGACTTGTATTTAACTAAGGCACATCAGGCAACGTGTTACGGACATCCATACAGTTTCGCCTTGTCTGGCTGTATGCCCCACAAAGGTCCACTTTGAGGTATATATTCATTGTACGAAATAGTTGAATTTGATTTTTCAAGTGATCCTCAGGTGACCTCTAGCAAGCTCGTTCCAGAGCCAGTAGATATAGGAAAGTACCGCCACGTCCGCCATGTTTGTTCTTTTGTCATATGCGTCACTTTGAGGTTTGTAACACAATTCCGTCAACGTGACATTTATTGGAAATCTGAAATTTTACTTAAAATTGGCAAGACTGTAAGTCTATGTCAAATTCGAGGTTAGTAGGTTAGGTTTTGTTTGTTATTTGACACAAACTGATGGAAAACATAACCTGATAACCTCGAATTTGACATAGACTTACAGTCTTGCCAATTTTAAGTAAAAAATATACGGTACCCCCCACCCAAGAAAAGCGCCCTTCCGTGCTTTCCAAGAATACTTCGATACTCAGCATCACTCCGTTTCGCTAATACAATGAAATGCTATGAACCAGTTATTTATAAAAAAAAAAAACAAAAAAAAACAAAAAAAATGTTGCCGACGACCATAGCTCAAAAGTTGATGTTGCTTTCATTTTCGGAGGACCTATCGTATGAAAACGATCCAAGACTTCAGGAAGGTTCCTCGCGACCGGAATCGTGTACACATACGAACATACATCTCCCGCACAGCACGTTTAGGCACCCCCCAATACGGGGGATTGATCTAGTGGGCTGGGATCTTCACCAAAAGATCCGCACCGCCGAGACGGAGATTTGATATAGTGGGTTCATTAGTCGGTTGACTCGAATTTTAGAGATATTTGACTCAGAGTGGTTTTCGATATGAGGGAATTTCAATACTTCGTACACTTCGTGTCGAAGTAATTTAGACATAACTCAATCAGTCATTGCTGATGGGAACAAAAATGGCGGCGATTGCGGCATTTTCACGGATCAAAGAATGGCGGTGCTCTCTATATCTACTGGCTCTGGCTCGTTCTACTGCCTGTTGAGTTGTTTTCAATTTATCAGTCGGTCTGACAGCAATGTTCATCGTTACGTCATAACTGAAAGAATACAGCTGCTGTTGAAAACCTTTTTAGGAGTTAATTGGTATGTTTTTAATTAGTGTACTTAAATAGTTCTCGTGTTTGTGCCCAAACCATACGTGCTCTTCGGGTTCTCTCAGAATTTTGATTTCTTTTTCCGAGCTTTAATTTGTGCCTACGGTTTCACTTCGGTTCTTCTTCGATGTTGCAAGCAGCAAGGTTGCAACAGACCTAAACGGGGCCCTCTAACTCGATGGCGTAGAGGACGGTCTCCAAGAACAGGTGACCGTATGTGATAGTTAAATTAGAGTGTGCGGGGAGCAAATTTATGATATTATGTAGAGCGCCACCTGGAATATTGTCCGCTGGTGTTGCAATGGGGAAGTTCCTCCTGGAAAAGCTTTTGGGCGATGGAAAATATGTGCCCTTCCCAGCTTCGAGATTTAAAAGCTGCCTTGTTCCGTGATCTCAGAATTTTATTTGACTTCAAAATACGCTTAACTGCACTGCTTTTTGCAAATGAAAATCATACAGCAAATTTAAGAACTCTAGTAAGCTCCAATTTAAAAAATGCATGCCAGTGGGCTAGTCTGGTAGTTGCGACAGCAACAAGCAAGGGCGTCAAAATAATTGATAAAGAATTTTTGCCAGCTCGTGACGTCAATCCTCTCAAAAAGCAAAATTCTAACATATGTTCGTCTGCATTTCCAATTCCACAAAAAAATATTGATAAATTGGCACAAAGCGCTGAAGGCATCATTGCAGTTATAACGGGATACGCTTCAAAATCTGTATCACAATATGTCACGTGTTTACTTAAACATACCTACAAAATTGGAGGAAACTTACTCGAAATTTGGTTGTAGTACATTTTAAATAGGCAGTAACTTATACCTGCAGTACGAGATAATAAAAAATACTATCTGGGTACAGTAACTCAATCATTGGCAAAATGAATTAAGCGGGCTCGCAAATGGAACTAATAGCTCGAAAACTGTATTAAAATTAGCAGTTCTAAGGTTGTTTATGGCCAAACTGGCGTCAATTCTATACGCGATGTAGAGGACCTTCTCTCAAGACTTTATCGGAACAATACATAACATTTGTTCACAGTATAGGCACGAGTAATCGTCGTGAATCTACACGCTGCAACGAGAAGTTTCTCCTGGGCTTGGTGGGGATGCAGAATGGTCGCGAAATAATAGATAGCGGGATGATATGAGGGTTCTTTAAATATATCCGACGTAAAATTTCGTGAGACTCCAACCATAAGGAAAGCGAAATATCAAATGCCTACGCTGCGTTTTTGGAAAGCTGAGTATATCTGATAATTGCGGTAAGTTTCCCAAATCGGCACCCTAAAGCAGCTACAAGCACGGAAAAATAGCGGTCACATACGCACAACCTCTCGGTTTGATGCCAATTGCCAGACTATCAGTATTGGCTTCACCAGTATGACAAGACGAATCACCAAAACCCTCTGCATCGTGCATTCAAAAGCGAATGGTGACACGAAACCTCAACCTGACCTAGCACATTACCAAACTATATTTCTCTGGTGCTAGTTTAAGGTATGTTAACATTGCCCCATAAGTCACCACTAGGGGTACAGGGCGTCAATGTTAATGATTTTGTTCTCCCAACGTAGCTTTTTAAAAATATCTTCTATAGCAGAGGTAGGTAGGTAATGTGGTAGAAATTGTGTCTTCTGACTTGAGAAGTAGCATTTGTGTTCAAGAAGCTTCTTGCACTTTGAATCGATTCTGGTAACATTCAGCGTGTGGAACATACCCCACAGTATCTATAGTAAAAAAGTTTTCTCATCTATACCCGTTTTGGTATCTGCTAAACATCATGGTAAGCGCTAGTTTATCTCCAAATAAATATATTTGTTGTATGTATTATTGTTCACCTGTTATTACCTTAACGGTGTAGAAGCTGGTGCTTTGTAGTGCTCAACTTGCCCCGTGTTCCGAGTTACAAAGTTGGAGCGTACCTTTGTGCTTGCGTAGCAACCATTGTCTTAGGTGTATTTTGGTGATGTGTGATCCTTGCTACTCTATCGTTAAGGTCTGTGGTTTTGAGTAGAGCACAGTTAATTTGTTGCACACTTGCTAATGGTCTCACCGGATCCGATACCGATGGCCAGGTTTCGGAAAAATTCCGCTCACCGTGGGATTCAAACCGAGCACTTCCTTAATGCAAACCTAACGTTCTACCAACAGCGCTACCCGGATTTTCATTAAATATACTTACGTTTAAAAAATTTCTAAACGCATTATTTTGAAGATAGCTATTTTATCTGCCTGCTTGTGTCGTTTGCGTATTGTTAAGATTACCTTTATTCGTTACTACTAGATACGTTTTATCGGTGGCTATGAATATACCCATACAACTGAAACGCGCAACTAATAATATTCTATAAATGTCTCCGACAAATCTAGCACTTTCACAAATAATAATTAGAATAAATACAGATTTTCTCATATAAATATATTGTTGGCGCTATTTGATTAATTTCATTTGTAAGGAATCGCCATGCCTTTCCAAATTACCTCACTGAATACCTTAACGCGAAACAGCTGAGAATAACAATCCTTTCTTTATTATCAGCCAGAAATAGTAGTCACAAGGTTGCATACAGCTACTATAGTAAAATTGCTTAAACGTCGCATTCATTTTCAGAAAGAAGCTGATACAGTATTTATCTTAAATAGGATGTACAATATGTCCCAGAACCCGTATTTACATTACATTTACTGTGTTGGCTTTCTGGCTGACTATGTGACTTTCTAGGTTAACTGAAAATACGTGTATGATTTTGTATTTAATTCAGATAAACTAGAAATGCTGAAAATTAACTAACGTAAAGCTGATGCTTAAATATATTTCGCAACTACATCATGAAGCTGCAGAAACATAACATTACAGAAGCTGAGGTTTATAGCAATACATTAGGCTGGTGGTAACGGGTATAGAAGGTTCTTATTCTTAACTTTTCTTTCTCTTAAACGTCAGAAGCAGTGGAAAAGTTGTGCATTTAAAAAGTTAATTTTTAGTTGTTAATAACGTTTCATTAGGACTAGTAGCAATTGGACTATTGACACCTTGAAAAATTGAAAAGTAAATAACAAAACGATTGGAAGCTGATCTGCTGAAAAATGTAGAACCTGAAAACCCAATGGTTATTCCGCAGGCCTTAATAATAGATAGCACAGGCGGCGTTGTCTTTTGCAATAGTCGTCACGTCTAGTTTTCACTTTAGATGGTCTGAAATATTTAAAATGTAATTTAGTGTGTGGGAATTTAATGCGCTTCAGTTCGGGGAGCTCAAGGTCGCTCTGAGTCTGTAAAGAAGCGATTGTGTTGTCTGCGGTTGTCTGGGATAACCAATTTTCAGAAATACGAATTCGTATGAACTGATTTCCTTTATTGCGTTTTCAACTTCCTGTACGGCTGCTTTGTTTTAGAACCTCGTGGCTATTATTCACTACTGGGGGTTAAAGCTAGTTTTTATTTCACAGTTAGTTCTATTATGAACTACAAGCAAGTTGGATTATATTTATGTGTTTTGTGGCTGTGGTTTTTGAAGTGAGTAGTACAAAATAAAATCACCGTATCAGTTCCGGAAAATGACAGTGATATTCTAGAAACGCCATTACTGAAATGAAATCTAGTCATAAATATTCATGTCTGTACAGGATACCTTCTCATTCAAAAATTACATGCCATTAGTCGGAGTACCCTATTAACCTGGATTCATTAAAAATTTACGCGTCTTAGACACCCGATAGCTTTAATTTAACTTAGTCTTCGTGTACCTATCTATTTGTTTTTCATTTAACTCTGTGTGAAATTGCATAACGGTTTGTAGAAGACGTTATTTGATCACATCCAGTAAATTTAAATTGCTTACTCAGGTTAAATACTGTGGATTACAACGATAGGTACTTAAACTAACGTCGAATAAAATTTATGTTCCGACATTTCGTTATTGACACCGGAAAACTAAATATATGTTCCTTAACTAAAGTACTTGAAACTATAATAATGAACGTGGGTGGAAAAAATATGGCGTTGTTAAATACCATCAAGTATGTTTAAATTGTTCGAATTCTAAATACTAGATATTTCAACAATAGAAACATGAAAATTGCAATCGACCTGAATTTATATTTAATTAATTCAATGAAGTTACTTGTTTACATTTTTGAAAGGCTTTAAGTATTCCTCTACCTAGCGTTATGTCTTTTGAGTTTATAGATTTATAACAAATTTTTCCATTTTCTCTCTTTTTGTCTTTCTTATTCACTGTTGATAAAAGCCTCTTTCAATAATTTACAATTTCGTCTATCCTGAGAGCAGGCACGGCCTAAAAATTAATTCGATAACGCGAAGGTAAAGGCAACAGTGCCATACCTTAGATTTTGGATGGCCAACTGATGGCTTTGCTTCCAAATAGCATAAAAGTGCTGAATCAATCAGACATTTGTAGCAAGCCACTAATCCATAACAGATGATTTTTTGGTATAAAAAGAGTTTCAAACTGTCACCATAATGAGTTACAAACAATTCACCTTACAGCATCGGAAGTAAATGTAACTCTAAAGAAATTTCCAAAATTGATGACCAAAAAGTAGCGCTACACTGAAGCTGCATGCGAAAGGTTTAAAATAATAACATCCAAATATTACCGAAAACTACATAGGCAAGTTGATATACGCAGCTGCTTCTAAAAGTTGCCGAATGTGCTATAGAAGTTGGAGGAAACATATTTGAAAACATTACCATTCGTAGTCTTTTTTTGTGATATTTCTCTGAATTTTTGTTTGTATTCTTATTCGCTCATTTCTTGGTGTATTGTTCTGAATATTACAAATGTTATGATTATTATTATCATGTATTTTTTACAATTTCTTCTTTTTGCGAGGGATCGACACAGAAAGTGTATTGAATGGTAGTCATGACATCGGCAAACGTACAACAATAGTGTTTTACCACTATAAATTTCATCTATTCAAGATTTATATGGCACCTCCATCATACTTAAAAAATTGCAAAACATTAAAACATTATATTTAATAGCAGTGGAAGAAGAACTATCTGAAGTTAACTTAAAAGCTTAATTAATAAGTTCGATTTTATCTATATCTACATGTGTGGGGAATATTTACTTTAAATTCATTTTCTCATAGTCTGTTTAACACTTACACCATATGCCACAAGTTACATAGTCTGTAAACCTAGTTGATTTATGTCGCAGCACTAGGTGATATTAGACTGTAACTTAAACAGTAAGCTGTTCTTATTTATATACACAAACTTTGTATCAGTATGAGATTTGATCTAGCGTGAGAAGGCGAACTTTCTAGTCAAATGTTGCCGCAGTTGAGTGAAGAGACGGGGATGCGAGGTTGAGAAATGATCTGTGTTCTCATAAATGATAACCTCCCCCTCGATGATGTTGTTGGGTTGTTTGTACATCTAAATGGTTTCGCATTTTTTTACTGGAAGGAAATGAAGATCTATCTCGTCGGTGTTCAGCGATGGCTAATGATGATACAGAGCTTGACCTGAGATAACAATAATATTCGAAGATATAGGTTTTTACTGGACCGTGTGTTTCACCAACGCACATAGCATTACAGGAGCAAGGTACACTGTCAACACCTTTCTTTTATACTTCATACAGATTGTGCTATCCCTTTTCTGCGAAACGGAGTAGTAATGAAGGTTTATTTTCTGTGTTATATTTCATAAATACTCTTGGATAATGAATATTGAATCACTGTATCACTAAACTATTCTGTAAACGTTGTCAATATTTCAGTATATACCTAGGTATTATTTTTGCACAACTGGATACATCTATAATTAATATTTCACTCACAGCTGAACCAATAAATCAAAGTGAGTGTACAAACTCACTTCCAAATGCAATAAATTGAAGCGAATCTCTTATCGCACAGTTCCTTTCAGTGGCGTAACTTCAAATTTTGGGCCCGGTTGCCGTGATCTTCACCGGGCCACTTAATTGCCAAGTGTAAGTCCTATTCTTGCCAAAGCACTTTTGCTTATAATTTTTCAATTATATTTTTTTAATTCATAAACAGAAACATCAAAGCAAAATGAACAATAGCGAGTGTTTTCCCGGACTCATTGAAACTTTATACGGGACCGAGTTTGGACCTGCCGAGCTTTAAACTTCAGAAGGTCCGTAGGGCCCCCTTAAGTTCAGGGCCCGGGGGCCACTGCCCCCTCTGCCCCCTCGGTAGTTACGCCACTAGTTCCTTTATTTTAAAATATACTTTTGAACGAGGGGTGACTTCTGTCATAAGTAAATATTGTTGATTACTACGAACGCTACTATAGTACAAAAATCATGTGCATTTAGAATAACAACTATGTGTATGAGGTATCACTTGCTCTGCAGAAGTAATAATACTTTCGTGTACGTGACTAATAGTCCAGGCTCCGGAGACAAAATATCGACAAAAGATGTCATTAAAGCCCAAGTTGATGAAACTGTGCACTGCAGTAGTTTTTTGGTTGTACTTTAAGAAAAAAAAATGTTTTGCAAAAGATCGACTACGGAAAAGGTAGAAAATGTACGAAGAAAATCGGAAAATTGAAATTTCGCGAATATCTTGGAACAGAGTGAAACTTTGTAGCTAGTATGTATGTAGAAAAGGTCTCTTCAAGTTGGGTAATAGTCTTGTCGCTCAGGGTCCTCCCGTGTACACTGTCTGTGTGCATGTAATTTGACCATGTATCTTTATGTTTTTTGACCCGAACAAGAGATTGCCGATGGTCCCAAGTTCCAAAAATGGTCCCATAACAAATTATTGCTAAATTAGTGGTTTCAAAAAATACCTGAGTCAAATGTTATAAACCAATTATTGTAAAATTAGTGTTTTTTTCCAAATAATGCAAAATCATTAATAGATATAAAAAAAAATCTAATAAAAAAGAGCTAGGAAAATTCTGCACACTTTAGTTTTTTTATTTTTATTTCTGTACGATAAAAAATTACAAAGATATAAATTTCTTAAGAGTTAACCTTTTTTAAAAATCGTGAAAAATAGATTTTTCGACTTTGGCTAATTTTTTTACGGTTTTACTTAAATAATCATTATAGCAAATATTGTGCTAATTTGTGTTTCTGTTGGAATACAAATGTATTAAACTAGAGCATTAATATTATTCAAAACTGTTTAAATCTTTCTAGCGAGAGCGCTAAGGATTCCTTCCAAGCTGCACGTGTAAAAAATGTTTAATTAATAGATGCAGATGTTTAGACAATTACCTAAATTGCTGTAAATTTTGCAACTGTTAAATAAATGGCACATGTTAAAGTCGATACAATCTCTTCACCGGTATCATCAGACACTATCACAGGAATCTTTTCGGTGGGTTCTAAAGAACATTTTACTATTTAAAGATCGGCATCATCAGCTGCTTGTCGTACGTCTATTAGGGTGGAGCGATTTTAATCACTTTTTCATTTTTAATTCTAATTGTGGCGAAAAGTTGTTACAAGTGATCAATAATTACCAGTTTTTTTCGTTTTTAATTATATTGTTTTCTTCTGCCCTCTAAAGGGGGTGATTTTTTTCCAATTCCTAATACAAAAAAAAATAACTTAGCTCAGGTACCACCGGTTACTTTGGTTTTTAAGTAAATTTATATTTTCTGCCCTCTACCGGCCTTTGTATATAAAATGTATCGAGAGATCCAAAAAAAACTGTTCCTCAGCGGGCTGTGGAAATTCAACGTATGAATAATATGTTGGTGACTCTGTACGTCAATGTCAAATTCGAGGTTATCAGGTTAGGTTTTCCGTCAGTTATGACACAAAATGACGCAAATCCTAACCTGCTAACCTCGAATTTGACATTGACGTACAGTGTCACCAACATATTATTCATATGTTGAATTTCCACAGCCCGCTGAGGAACAGTTTTTTTTGGATCTTTCGATATATAAGTGTTTGATTTTTCTTTTACATATTTCTAAGAAAAAGGTGCACCCGTGGATTTAATGAGGCTAGTTCAGGTTACTTTCTTAAAATTATAAATGTTTTCATTACTAGATCTCAAAACTGTTTGTACCCCACCCTATAGTTTATAAAAATATTGCTAAAAGCAGCTCTTCCCTTGATTATCATAAAAAATTGTAATCATTATCTTCAAGAAACTTGAAAACTGAGTCAGTTATACTTTTCGCAGAACTAGAGGGTGGCATTGTATGTCCCATATACAGCGATCCAGGCTCTTCTATCAGATATATATGTTCTTCCACTATGGTCTTTCGGTGATGTTTGTTTCCAGTTGTCAATTGCCATAAAGTTAAATCTTTTCTTCCATCGAAATATATTCTTCGTACTGACTTTTCCTGAAGCGGTTTTTGCATACTTATTCTCTTTTTAGTTTGGGCTCTTCTTATCTTACTTCTGTCAATAACATTATCTTTGCGGCTTTCTCAGATCAGACCAACGTTTTGTAGAACAGCTGAAGTAATTGCTGCTGCGGCTCTGTCCGACAATCCAAATCTGTCACATACCTGTGCCACAGTGTTTAACTGGATAACATTGTATCCAGGCTTCTCTTTTTGCTTTTGCTCAGATATCTTTCGTCGTAGATGGAATTTCAGGATTAATGTCTTCCAAATCTATCTTATTATTTACATATTCCAATTGACTAGTATCACTGTTCTCTTCATGGTTTATTTTTCTTTTTTCTCCCATTTTCATTTCAGATTGTGTAAGTTTGTAATATTTTTCACCTTTGAGTTTTATTTCTTCCCTGATTTTTAATTTAGTTGTCTCTTTGATGTCAAGCTTTCCTATACTGGTACACGAACATTTTTCAAACGTTTTACATTTACAAGCACAAATGTCAAAAAGAGTTTTTGCGTTGTTCTGAAAGTCTTTAACTCTTAAAAAATAATTGTTATTTCGTTTTGAGTTTGGATATCTTATTAACTTTAAATATATGTCATGATATGCTCAAATACACTGAATAACGCGGGTGCGGGTAAACAACGGAAATTGTTGCTTTTGTCCATAATGTATTAACTTGATCCGCTAATATTTCGCATATTTCAGAAACGTTGGGTTATTTTTTTGAGTCTGGAGGCTTAAATTCGTAACGCACAAACAAAAAGCACTCTAACACATCTTGGTACGTCGGTAACATCAAACCCTCGCAATCTTTCGGAGGTCCAAATATGGGACACACGACGGATTTTCTCGTATATAACGTCTTTGAAACGCTCATTTTTAAAAACTTGTATAAACTTGTTACTCAGTTGATCACACTAGAAACACTCTATGCTTTGCCCGCTACCAGTACAAGACAACTGATTTTCGCCGTGAAGCATTGGGACTCGCTAGGACTAGTCAGGTGGTTGTGGCGTGGCGGAGGATGGGTGGAGGGGGGGGGGGGGTCATTTACACAAATAAATGATATAATAATTTGTAATAAGTAAAGGAATAACAATTTTGTTGGATTTCAACTCATATATCGAATATATAGATATGTATTTATACACATTAATATTTAACTATCTAACGCTGTCTTTAGGGGGTAGTAGACGGCAGAAGATGTTGTAAAAAAATTATAATGAAAACTATTAGGATTAAAAAATTTAAAAATTAATTTTAGTCCTTACAGCAACGCTCCACCCTAACGTCTATGCCTACTTTTTCCAATTCAGTCTTCAGAAGTCCAATGAAGCGAGTTTTATCCTTGATATTGGACAATAATGTGTCGTGAGCTACTGTAGCAGTCATACTTTTATAAAAATCTGCGTTTGACGAGTGCGCATCCTACTGCGCAAGACGTTATTCATGAATACGACTCTCGGGGCCCGTTATTGAAAATGTCAAAAAAAGTCACGATATTAATTTGGATCTCAAAATGACCTGAGACATTTAGGTAAAAAATAAATACCACAGGGGGAAAGAGCAGATTGTCAACTACAGTTCCCTACATTAACAGCAGTTGATTCGCCTGTGAAAACTCATGTGACTGATTAAAAGATTTTTTAAGCCTTTTCCGAATTTTTCCATAAATATAGGAAATGATTACTAAAAACATTAACGAATAAGGTTTTTAGGCACATATTCTGAAAGTACAGGTTCTTGGAGCAAATTCATCTATATGTCATTTACAAAAATAATATCTTTGATAGATTTATGTCGGCTGGAAACACAAGTACCGCGAAAAACTCAAGAGCCTGAAAAAAGGTCATATAAAAAACTTGGTTCAATTTGGCCCAAGATAGTTTAAAAAAATGCTATATATAGTTTGGTCTTGTTTGGCCTACTAAATCTTTAGCCCATTTCAGTGACTTGACTAAATGAAGTGTAAATATTGTAAAAATCCATAAAAGTCCACTTTTTATTTAGCTACATTAATGATGGTTACACCTCAATAACAAATAGAAAAAAAAATCACCATGAACCAACTGTGTAT
The DNA here is from genome assembly GCA_940337035.1 of Agriotes lineatus. Taxonomy (NCBI): domain Eukaryota; kingdom Metazoa; phylum Arthropoda; class Insecta; order Coleoptera; family Elateridae; genus Agriotes; species Agriotes lineatus. The sequence goes on along the minus strand of OW679197.1, from coordinate 32,814,205 downwards.
TACAAGTATTTCAAGCTTTTCCTTCAAAATGAACTTTGTAAAATTTGTAAAATTTCATTGACAAAGGAGGTACAGCAATTTTAGTCGAACGCCGCTTGAAATTCTACTATTTTCGGGCAGTCCGCGCGCAAATTTTGAGTCGACAAAGATTGCTAAATATCTCGAAAATGAAGCATTTTTTGAAAATACTTGAAGAAACCTTTTTTACAGAAAAGGTTGCGCTCTACAATTTTGGTTGTACATGCTATGTAGAAATTTTCACTCTGTTCCAAGATATTCGCGAAATTCGAATTTTCCGATTTTCTCCGTGCATTTTCCACCTTTTCCATAGTCGCTGGAACGCAGATTTTTTTTCTTAAATTACAACCAAAAAACTACTTATGTGCAAAATTTCATCAACTTGGGTTTTTTTGTCATGTCAAAATCCCTGGCTCCTGGACTATAATGCAAATCCAGGCATGTGTAGGTAGCTTAAATGTAAGGCCAAGCATTCTAAACTAAATAAATTTTACCCGCTACTTCAAGAAATTATTAAGGCACTATCTTCTCTAATACGAAAAATCCGAAAAGCTTCAGGAATGCACCCTTTGGTCCTAAAAAAATTAAATTTCCATGTAAGGGAATTATTGTTTTTAACTGGAAGGATGAATAATAGGTTTTTGCGCTGCTGGTGCCGCCAGCACCCTCGTCAGTGCAGCGGCGACAAAATCATGAAATTGTTAATCATGTTTCGAGAGAAATGCTCGAGCGTTGAGAGTTGGAATTAGTGTCAGGTTCAGCGTAAGCCTCGACCTGCGTTGCGGATTAAGAGTAAGTTCTTGAGATTTAACTTCGAGTTTCTCCCGGATAATGAATGATGGACTGACCTCATGGTCGAATCTTGCACTGTCATTCCAGCAGACAATGCACAATATCAGTTCTGACAATGCGCTGAGCGAAAAGCTCGCAGATGTAGGTTTTCCGGCCAAGTAGCTCAAACACGAATCATTCGTTAAGACGCTGAATTGTCCTGCATTGCAAGAGTAGTTGAAAGGGTCTATGAAAAAGTTTAGATATTAGTTATTTCAAGATAAGTAGGATTAGAAGCTTGTCATTGGTGTTACTAATATTATTAAAGATATTCAAATCAGCATTGTCTTATTCTTCAGTGAAAAACTTACTACTTTCTTGATTAAAAATTACGTAATGATAGTAGCCAGCGGGATAATATTGAAGTTTTTAAACTTCTTCTTCAGTATGAGAGTAACATCTTATAATTGTGTGTCCCTTGTTATTTAATTTAAACGTGCACAAAACTATACAGTAAGTTAAAAAAGAAAGTCGACGATATAGGATGGCTAAAACGGAGAATGATTTTACACGCGTTCTTAGAAAATACCAAATGACAGCAGTGAAGAATAACATGAATATTTTATTAGAAAAAATATCTCACTATAATAAGAAGATCTATATGATGCTAACTGGTTATTAATAACAATATTTCCCTATGTGGGAGTAGAATTATACAGCATAATAGACCTACCTACATCAAGAAGTGTACAAATTACCAAAGCGGTCGAAATTTCAGGTCCATGAGGAATTATATGGAATGACAAAAGCATAACACGGGAAGTAAAGTTCGTATATACTCAGTCATATGTAAGACCAATTTTGACGTATGCGGCAGGAACGAGGGCCGATATGAGAATAACAAAGAATTTGTTGCGATCCACGAGCCGTAGCAGGAAAAATGAGGCTTGACAGAATTAGAAGCGACGACATACGAGGAATATTCTAAACACAAGATATTATTCGGTGGACAAAAGCACAAAACAAAGAAGGCGAATGTGGAACACTTACTTGCAACGAATGAAGAATAAGAGAATACCAAAAATCGCAAACAGCTTAAAGGAACATGGAACTAAACCACCAAGCAGACCGCCATACCAAGTGTGCTAGTGTTAGATTTCAACATCCCAAGATTAACTTATATCGGTAAACGTAGGTCTTAAACCTAATGTAAGAAGAAGAAGAAGCGGAAGATAAAGGTGTTGAAATGCCTTATTTTCTTAAGAATGTGCTTATAAAATCACCTGTATGTCGTCGTAGCAAAGTATTTAAACACAGACTGTACTAATAGTAATTATGCATATTAGAAGCTACAGAATAAATATTGTATGGAAAATGGCCCAACAGTGACGTCACGAAATTACAAGCTGGTACAGCCAGAACCTATTAGCTTTCAACACCATTCTAGCTATATTACTGATAAGCTTCATGGCCTTGCCCTAGTTGTTAACCACAATACTAAATATTGAAACAGATAAGCTTTCCGTACATGAAAGAGAGGCATCAACGTGCAATATCTACAGCTCTGTACAATAATTTAGATAAAAAACAACGTGCAACATGCACAATACCGCCATGGAAGAAAGGTGTGCACTTGCACTTGTGGAAGGCGTTTTCGGAGGGGGCTTCTGATTTCCTGCGGAGTTTTGCGGTTGCTCTAATGACATTTTACCGATCACCTGGGGGCCACAAGTGGCCAAGAAAGTGACCAATATCTAAATCCAAGTAATGGCCACGGAAACAATCGACGTCTAGCTTGTTTTTGGCAACGGAAATGAACAACGACGAAATTCAGATTTAACCTCGCAAAGGCGAGAGCTAATCGAATGAAGCATCTAATGCGATATTTTCCTCAACGTGGATCAACTGACGGTGCGGCACTTCACAAATAAAATAGGTGCAGCTCGGTGCTACTTCTGGTAACTTTGGCTAGGACGACCATTTCAAGTATAATTCTCGGTTGCTCTCACATCGTAGCCTGTTGGCTTTGCTACCATGATCGTTCTCTACTCCAATTCCATCTTTCAAATTAATAAAACCTAGAAACAACGAACATAACAACAAGTCTCCTAAGGAGGCAAGTAGCCACGGACCGGCACCGAGGTGTCGAACCGCGTACGTCAAAGCGCTAGCTCCTTGAACAGCCTCCCAACTTCGAGTCGGGTTAGGTACTGAAGTATAAGGGGTCTTATTCGCATATCGCTACCAGGCGTTCAACATGCTCATCATCGCTTACAGGGCAAGAACACAACCGTGTCCGCGGAAATTTCCCGCGTCATCTTAAAAAAATTTAGGTATCTCAACAAAATGTCATCAAAAAGTAATGTTAACTTTTTTCTGACCTATCATGTGCTATTCCAATATATTTTTGAATGCAAAATAAAAGATGTACGTGTTAAAGGAAGAAGGATAATATAATGGCATATCGACATATGGCCAGCATCAGAAATATCAGAGAATGATTGATCCACACTGCTATAAACAGGTGCAATCGTTCTACGATACGTGGCTTCCGAATAACTAAACTGCTTTAATGTTATATTTAATAAATTTTTGTAGGATTTAAAAGTATTGTCGGTGCAACATCGTCTATTTTATTCTCACGGCAGGCAATGTCCGAAAACCATAGATCTATCAGATAATGATGGTGAGAGTCTTCATCCTAATAAAAACAGATAGTAGAATCGACTTTTCTCCTTTTTGTTAAGTCTTTAACCTGTTACTTTATGGTTAACTTATTTCGACGATGATAGAGTTCAACAACCCGTCCAGCATTTTGGTGTTCTTCTGGAATGTTTGTTTGAAATGTGTTTGGATCTTACACTCGTTGGCTAGACATTGTTGGTTCATCTTTTTATATGTTGGTTTTATTTTCTTGTCATTTATATTACATAGTTCACTAATTCCAGTATCACTAATCTTGCAAGGCAGTCTTTTTGGCTATTGTCTCTGGCACTGTCATTTCACATAGGATAACTAATCTTGCTTCCACAGTAAATAAAGTTCATCAGAAGTGGCCTTGTGTCAAACATTAATTTTTGAAAGCCATGTCGTAACTTATTTTATGGGTTGCTTATGCACAGAATCTCACTTTGACAACTGATAACTCAAGTGACTCAGAGCGCTCTATTCTGGGTAGAGCGATGTAATAATCACCGACACGCAGTCGTAAGACAAAATCTAGTTCAAAGCAATCTCGATTACGTTGTTTTTAAACGCACTTTATATTCTAGTCCTTCACTGCTAAGTTACACCGGTGCTTTGGTAGTATTATTCGCTGGATAGGAATGAGCTGCTAGCACAACCACATCATTGGTCAATGTAGCCTCTGTCGTTTCATTAGTCTTGGATATATCCTCCGTGCATAGTAGCTACAAAATTGATCCGAAAATACTCCCGTGATACACTGGGTATAATAGTCGTCACACGACTGGTGCAAATTCTGCTCTAGATTTTAATTTTAGTTTTCACTATACTTTCAATGTGTACGGCCCATTCTATGACTTTCACTTTTAGGTTTAGTTCCGACGTACCTACCTTTCTTTCGGAAAAATTCTAATAAAATTTGGTTACTTCATATGGTACAATAATTACGCAAGTCAGAGAGAGAGAGAGAGAGAGAGAGAGAGAGAGAGAGCAACATAAATAGCGCACGCGCGCGTTTTCTTGGGTTTCAATATTCTGCCGTTAGATTTGGAAGAAGTAGTACGTGTGGTTGTTTGTTCCGCGACGTCCAAATCAAGTTAAACTATCTATGGGTGTTATCGGTCAAGTTGTTTGTCATTTAAGAGACGTTTGGTACAAGTTATTAGCCGAGGAATTCTCGTATCGTGGAGTTGGCAACCTCCAATTGACGATTTGGGGCGGATAATTCATTGGAAACCTCTTTCGTGCTAATTTTTGTTAATGAAGTTATGTGTACCGGACCGCAACCTGCCTGTTGATTACGTTCTTTGTTTCTACCCTCGTTGGGGATTTAACATCCTCCAGACCCACCAGACAGATCCCACCTTAAGTCGTTTATCGCAGTTCGTCAAGCATTTTGGGGCAGTCGATAGGGCACAACCTGCAGCTCCGTTGGCCATCATAACCGTAGCTGAACCCCTACAAGGTACTGTGTCTTTAGTAGTAATTTTAAAGAGCAAAATGTGCAGTCAAGTAATTTTTGAGGTGTCGCCATGTTACGTAACGTTGCTGAGGACTTAGAATTAAGCGTTGAAATTGTTGTTACTGTCATTGAGTCAGATTTGATTGTTTACCATCAAGATTGGTTGTTTGTAAGTAGTTTTTTGTGCAATTAAAATTGTTACCGTTTTTGAGTCAGTTAGATCATTTGCTGTCAAGTTTACTGCCTGTATTTAGCTTAAACGTTGCGCAACTAATAACATTAATCTTTATTGAGTATTTATTTTAATGTACATTGTTTACCTACACATTTCTACGTTAATGTGGTCCATTTTCAATTAGTTGAGATTTTCCTTAGTTTTTTTGTGATATTTTTCTCTGTAAAAGGTTTCACACAGCTGTAAAGAAATGCGAGCAAGATAAGTCTAACGCAGATGTACGTGTATCGTCGCTCAAGCACTACCAAAGTTGGATCAGAAAGGTTGGACCATCGCTTCCACTTTCTCGGTGAGCCCACCTGTAGGATTTTCTCGATTTAATAAAGTTGTGGCTCTTGGCATTTAACATCTTTATTTTGTTTATCGGGTCGTTGCCCTAATTAAGGATGTGACGAACCTCGCCTTTTCCATCTGAGTGTTAGTCAGCAACTTTTGTTACAGCCCATGGTAACATAGTTGGGGAAACGAATCCGAGAATTTTTGAGTTGTGTCGTTTTATCGGGTAACTGAAGGTTAAGTATTTTCAATGTCGAATTCAGGATGTAACGACGTTTTCGTCTTTCAACAAATGTCATAACCTTTCAAATGCATAGTTTACGTCTAGTAATACTGCCAAGAAATATTTCTAAAACCTATCTTATCTGTTTGACAATGTGATGTACTTGCTCAATTGTTAAGTAAAAACTTCAAAATCCAAACTGATGATCAGGCATCTGCTTCTTCCCATGAGGAACTAGTAAACTGCTTCTAGATTTTTTCAAACAATAATGTTTCAGTTTCCACTAAACAGGTAAGTCCGATGATGGCATTAAATAGTTTTGTTATCAACTTACATCACTCTAAGGAAGTTCTTTTAATCTGTTGCTTATAATATGGTAAGCTATGTCAAGCTACATTGTGTATTAAGTTCTATTGGATTCGCTTCCGAGGGAAAGAGTTGGAAGACCTTTTCGAGATATTCGGCAAAGGATGCAGCCGTTTCTTTCTCAGTTTTTGGTAAAGTTTTATTTAATTTTTCAGATAGAAGGCGTATATTGTTGCCGTATTATCATCTTTGTTATCGTCTTTCACATGGGGTTTTAGATGGATGTGTTCATTATGTTCAGGGTTTCCTTGCCAGGGTTGATTACTTTATTAAGTGGGGCTGAACAAAACTGGAACTAGAGGCTGTTATGTGTCTGCTCTTTACGCTGGTTTATTTTGATTCTAAGATTACCAGTACTATTGCACATGCACAAGTACCGCTCAGAGCGCAGATTAATAACGTTGGATAGTCACTGGAGTGTAGCCTCACATCCCTAATATTTTGGCTTGGAAAATGATTACCGGGGATAATTCAAACAGAGTTTATTCATAATTAATAAAGGGCTTATGTACTACTCATATATAAAATATGAGTCAATTAATCTGACGTTAGCACGGCTATTCCGGCTTCACACTAGTGCTGAGTTTTACATTCTTCACTATGTAGGTTGAAATGCAGCACTGCAATATTATATTAAGAAAAACAACTTATTGCATAACGCAAACAAGAGGTTTTATGTAAATTATTTAAAATCTGTTCGGCGTGAGACTGAGACTTTGTCGCTAGGGTGCCTTAAAGTTTGTTAAATTGTACGAGGCTTTCTTGTTACAATGACATGTTTCGTCATATTCAGCCGATCAGATTTTTTTCTTTTTGATGTTATAGTTGTCGACATGTTTCTTCCAGGACACCTTCTCTTTATAAGTATTTTGGTGTTTTTTGAAATATTGTTATTAATTAAATCTTTTCTTTAGCTATTGTAAGGCTTCGCTTGCTTACGGTTACTTGCATACTGCAGTTGTAGACCGTCAAGTGGAACATCTGTAGCATCAGTCCTGTTAGATTAATTCTACAACTTCCACACGTATTGCTCTGATCTATTCAACTAAAAGAAGCAGAGCAGCATGTTTGCCAGCGATATGCAAAGAGAGGGCGATAATCTTTTGCGAATTAAATGTGCAAACTAGAGTCCCTACACGTGAAGGTTTACAGTCGGTATTGGACAGCGACGGCGATGAATCAGGAGGGAAATTAAAAGGCTGAAGGCATTACGCTTCTGGATATCGGCAGTCGTCACGCCACCGACGCCGACGGCGGCAGCGGCGACCCGAATGCGGCCCTACATTATTAAAGTATTCCTAGCGACTTCGTCACGTTTACGAGTTGTAACAAAAACTGAGCGATACATTATGCATAGCTCATCCGTGAACTAGTTACGGGTCGGTCGTAGAGCGGGCGTGCGAGCGTTATTAGGTCGCTCAAAGACGGGGGCTCAAAGGGCGTCCCGGCGCACGAGACATGCAGTCGAAGGTGAAGCCGGGAGCCGGTGGAAATGCAGGAAGATATGGAGAGAGCAGGAAATTGCCGATGAAACTAATTAAGTGTGCCTTGTTTATGAGACTCCGCCGTCGCGGCACAGCACTTGCCTTACGCTGGGGTGACTGGATGCTGCAACTGTGTTGTATAGGTAGCGATAATTGTCAAGTCCCTTGGTTTGTAGTAGATACGTCCAAATATTTATCTGGTAAAAATTCATAGTTGAGGTTAACAGTGCCAAAAAAAAACAGGGATAAATTATTAAGCCAAGTCACTAGCATTAAATTTAACATACAGCAATACAAAGAATTGCTGTTTCCTGCAGGAAAAGGCTAATCTTACAATTTTATTCTGAATTATCAACTTAACCTTCTATAGTATCATCTACAAATCAGTCCTACGACCTTAAGCGAAGTTTTGGTAGAATCCCATTGCGAATGACCAAGGTACGTAGGTTGGCAAGATGTAATTATTTGACAATAAAAAATCAAAATATAAAACCTTGCAACAGTTTACCATTGTTTGAAATTGAACAAGCTGTAAAAATTGGAAAAGCAAGAGAATGAGCACGGTCAAACGAACTACCTATAAAAATACTTAAACTCCATTATGGTAGAGGTGAACAATACCCTCTCTACCATTTAAATACAATTCATTAGACCGGTGGTGTACTAACAACCTGTGGCTGATCTTTGTAGCCATTTATACACACTGAAATGCTAAAAGATGGACTTATCTTACAACGAACCATCACTTCATCTGGTCTAGCTCTAAAAATCTTCGTTCGAATAACACCCTTCAGAATTCATAATAAAATGCAAGACAAAATGAGCGACTTACAATTTGGGTACAGCAACAATGTTGGAGAGAAGCATAGAAGAATTGTTGACCAACTAGGTTAAGGTTAAAAGCTGCCGAAATATTGAGCATACAATTTAAGTGTGGTTTAGTAATTTTTAAAAAGCATTAGATAGAGTGAGGCTTGATAGAATCGTCGAAATCCTCCGGCAGGTGGACATTGATGATAGAGATCTGCGTATGATTAATAACTTCCAGAACTGACGAGCGAAGATAAAATCTAACCACAACGTCTCAAGATGTACAGGAAAATCGTCGAGTAAAACAAGGGTACATTGGTAGGGTAAGGTAAAGGTTCAATGTAATTTCAATTCTCCCAACTGGGGGCGGGCTGCTAGAGGAACCTTGCGTCTCTCTTTAGCCAAGAGCGGGAGTTATAGGATGGGTGAGAGAAAAGACGGGTGGAGAATGAAAGAAACGCCTCAGAGAAATTACTCTGTTGACTCAGGCAAACCACCTAAAAACCTAAATGAGAGCAGACAGTCGCGGGAATCAAACCCATGACCTCTCGAATGACGTATTCTTCTTCTTCTTCCTCTTATGTTAGGGCTAGCACTGTCTTTTCCAACCATTATGTTGTCGCTATACGTGGTCTTGGGATGACGATGTCCATGAATCGGCCCATCTCTTTGGGGGTCTTCCTATTGGTCTGCTGGTGCTTGGCTTTTCCGCGAGGGCAATTTGGGCCAGTCGATTTTCATCCATTCTGTCTACGTGTGCCTTCCACTTTCGTCTTCTGCTTCGGACCCATCTAACTACATCTGGTACTTCACATCTCTGTCTGATTTCAGAGCTTCTTTGTCTATCCCACAGTGCCACTGCTGCTATAGCCTGTAGTGTTTTCATTTCTGTGGTTCTTAATACGCGTTTTGTTTTGGCCGTGTCTGCCCTGGTCTCCGAGGTAGACGTGCTAACCATTAAACTACAGACCTCGGTAGGGTGCAATATGTCACACCTACCTTTTAACATTTATCCCGAGTTTATCGTCAAAAAGAGCACCGGATAAAATAAACAATGGTCAGCCAGGTTAACGTCATTAATTTAAAATACTAATTTTAAATGACATTGCTCTAACAGCCAGCGGTATGGAGCAACTCCAGCTACTTATGGGCAATGTTACCAGGGCATACGATAAATACTGGTTAAATCTCAACACAGTCAACTATCTCTGAACCAATGAGTAATTAACTATAGCTTATGGAAGAGGGCTGCAGGAACTGACAGTATCACTTACTTGGTAATGTAAACGACAAGTGTGTCATGAGCTAAGAAGTTAATATCGCGTAAGCCAGAGTTGCCTTGTTCAAGATGAAGAAGGTATCGTGTGGTAGTAGCGTAAATCTCACAACAAATATGAGATCTGTAAAATTTTACATATTACATGGACTTGAAAGCTGAACGCTAATAGGCACATTGCTGAGGAAACTGGAAGTATGAGCAATGTGGATATACCGAATAGTACTTCTGGAACGAATGAATCAGAAATGATACGCTTAACATCACATGGATAAGAAAACAAAATTAATGAAAACAATAAAAATATGGAAAGTTGTGACAACGTGACTATTAGAACGTTCTCCATCGGATAATACAGCATGAAGTAACCGGAAAACTAAACGCAGATCCCAAAGTGCACCTTGGCTTTAAAATCTGTTGGATTGATTTAACAGGTCTGGCGAAGCCTTGTGTTCAGTTGCTTCAGATAATGTCATGGTAGCTAACGTTCCATAACGAACAAGACACTACAATTTGACACTTTTTTCCATTGTTCTGGCACGAGGCAACAGAAATTACGAGTAGAACAAAACAAAGTCGAAAAATAAGAGAATACCTCAAGTCCTTTTGCTGGGACAGACAAATTTCAAAAAACATTAAGCAAATATATGGAAAAAGCGTCCTGGAATCTGTTTTGTTCTCTATGGAAATGGGGGGCTGCATATTAGAAGCCGAAATTGGGAGACGAATAAATGGTGTAGAAATGGATAACTTGAAAATTATTCGAAGATGAATGAAAAACTCAGACATGGTAATAGAGAATAGAGAAAGGAGTGTCAAAACGGATTACTACCATGGAACACTACACATGCCCTCAGAAAATCTTTAGATGATTACATAATCTTATCTCTAATATCATTAAGTTTGTTAGTCATTAATCTATATATATAAAAATGAATGTTGATTTTGTTTGTCCCGTATGCGTTCCCATACCAGTCATCCGATTGCGATGAAACTTTGGTGAGTTGTTGTGTGCACGCCCGCGAAGGTTTCTAAATTAGTACAACCATTGTTTTCGGTGTATGAGAACTGAGAGAATTGAATTGAATCAAATACAAACAGCCACATTTTATTTCGAGTGTGACGTAACAAGTGGTGTTAATTGTGAAATTCCAATTGCCGGTCGATATTAGATAATATATATCACATGCATTTTCTTTGCTTCTTCCAAGTGAATTTGTAATAGTCGTCACAAAGCATTACTTTCGCTGTCAAATCAAGTATGGTACCCAAACGACAAGCGATTGGTCGATCTACACCTCAAGCACAGAAGAAAAGGGCATCACGAGCTTCAGAAACAGACGAGCAACGGGAAGCAAGACTGGAAACTGCTCGAGTACGCAATGCTGAAGCCTGTTTCGTCTGAAACAGTCGAGCAACGGGAACCAAGACTGGAAACCGTTTGAGTACGCACTGCTAGATCCAGACGAACACTGCACGCTGATTTAAATCTTGGTGCATTCCATTACGATGCTAACTATAATTACAGACTTCATCCAAATGTGGTTATTGAAATCTATAAAAAATATAAAAATGAATGTTTGTTTGTCCCGTATGCGTTCCTATACCATTCATCTGATTGCGATGAAACTTTGCTGAGTTGTTGTGCGCACGCCCGCGAGTTTTTAAATAACCACTTTACAATAGGTGGCGCTGAGGTCGAGATATTTTGATAAATTGTATTTATAGTTCGATTTGGCTCATATTCAGAATATATGTTAGTTACGTGGAAAGAAATATTTTTACAAATAATGGCCCGGTGGGTGGCCCTGGAGTCTAGATATTTACGAGAATGTGTATTCATGTTCTGAATTGCCTTATATTCAGAAGATGTGTGTACAAAAACAAATTATTTTTGGGCAGAACAACGTTTCATAAATGTAAATGAAGAACTTGAAGTCTTCCCCACAAATTTATTTGATTTACAAAAGGTAAAAAATTATGTGTGTGACTAGTTTCGACAACGTGTCATCATGAGACGTAACATTTTAAGGGCTAAAAACGATTAATGTTAGGACACATCTTAATAGTAGAGCGATCGACTTACCTAAGGATAACAATAGTCAAGTTAGATAAAGTTGCAAGTAACATTTGGGGCCTGAGGGGCAAATTAAAAGTTACAAACTTTGGATGTCATTTCGAAAAGAATGTAACAAAAATCTGTAAAAAGGTTAAAGCTAGTTACCAAACTATAAATACATATTCAAAGAGTTCGTCTTTCCATAACATGAATTAATTTAAGTTAGGCGATAAACCACATCTCTAGGAGGCCTTTATAAAAATGTGCTAAAACAAGATTACAAACATTAACAGACTAATAGGTTCAAATCGAAATACATACTTACTAGGGAAGAATATATACAAAAAATTACTATTAGTGATCAGATTTAAACTTAAATTTTCCCCTAGAGAAAGATGATCGACCATTAATCAAAGAGGCCAGAGGCCCACGTATTGCAAACGACTCCATTGAAGAGGAAGTAAACAATTAATTAATCTTAACCTAAAGCGGAAATAGTTTAAACAGCGCCAACTATAAATACCCTGAAAACAAAGCTGAAGGTCTTACATACATGTGAAACTGGTTGCTTATATACCAAAGTAGAATAATCCGATAGTAATAAGCCCTATTAAATAGTTCAAACTGATTAAGATATCTAAATGGTTGCAAAAAAATTCACAAAACAGAGTAAATGAAACCCACAGCAATGACCTTAATAAACTAATAAAAAGTTAAATTTAAAATTACAATATATATATATATAAACCGATGCAAAGCAAACAACACTTTGGCAGAGGCTTAGTTAATAATAAGATGTAGTAAGGGAAAATTGTTATCAAAGTAGCTTAACTCATTAAGACAATTATCAGAATCGGTTTCGATCTCCTACAAATTTCAAACAGATTTAATTTAGGGCCCTTATTCAGTAAATGTAATAGAGACAAATTAATATGGGGGTTGAAGTCATGGTTCTAAAGTATTATGTGGTTAGCGAAAGCTGACTTAGGAATCGGGTTATTATCAAATTTATTTTTAGCTATAATGGAGAGGTGTTCAGTGATTCTAGTTTTAAAGCTTTTACCAGTTACCATAAAATTTGGGGCAAGAATTGCAGGAAAAGAGATAAACTCCAGATTTATCAAATTTATCAATAGGGTGTTTATTAGAAACAAGAATGTTCTGTAAACTATGAGAACTAGAGAATGGAATATTAACGTTAAACCTCTTAAAAATATTTTGAATAGAATAAGAAAGAATTCTTACAATGGGGATTGAATAATAATTGGTAGCAGAACTACTAGGTTGATAAAAGTTTGTTAAGGTGGTAAAAAAATTTATTTTTAATTTATTGAGTCGACGAAGTGAGGGGGTACCCATTATTGCGAGCTAACTGTTTTATGACATTGAGTTCGTTAGTGAAATTATCTTTATTTAAAGGATAAGTTAACAATCTATTTAAATGATACCTAAACGAGGCTAATTTATGTGAAAAAGGATGAAAAGATTGAAAAGGGATGATATTATCCGTAGTAGTAGGTTTTCTATAAATGTTGATGTCTAAATTATCATTGAATTTAGTGATCAAAAGATCTTAAAAAGGAATGGAATTATTGGATTCTAATTCTAAAGTAAATTTTATATTAGTGTGAAGAGAATTCATAATATATAAGCAAATCCCCACTTCGTCAGTGGTGCCATTAAAAATCACCAAAATGTCGTCTACATAGCGTCTCCAAAAAACTATTTTATTGATGATTAGGTCATACTTGAACAGTCGTTCTTCAAGGCTTTTCATGAAAATTTCGGCTAAGAGTGGTGAAAGGTTTAATCCCATTGCAAGACCAGTCTTTTGTTTAAATATAGAATTATTAAATTGGTAAAAAAATTGTCTAAAGCAAGGTTTAAAAGTTTTATAATGCAATTAATTTGATTGATGTTGAGATTACTATGAGAATGTAATGAATCGGAGACTAATTTTACTGACTCGATAGCAGGTACACTGGGACATAAATTGGAAACATCGAAGGAAAGTAATAAAAAGTTATGTTTAAAAGCGACTAACTTCAAAACATTTATCAACTCCAAAGGGTTATTAATGGAATAATGGCTTTTATAGTTAATGTGATTTCTAAGAAAATAATTGAGAAATGATGAAATTTTCGAAACAGGTGTGTCAGTAATGAGCAAACGGGTCTAATGGGAACATTATCTTTGTGAATCTTGGGGAGGCCATATAGACGAGGCATTAGAGGATTCATGGTTAATAATTTATAATAGTTAACGTCTAAAGTAGAAAGTATTTCACGATGGATACAAACTGTGGACCCAACTAAACTACAGAATTTTTGAAAAGGAAAGGATTCAACGTTAACAATTTCAAAATCCGGGGAGCTCAAAAAATCCAAAATTTTGTCTAAATAAACAGTTTTCTTCAAAATCACCAAACAGTTTCCTTTATCAGCCTTCGTGACCATTAAATTGTTATTTTTGATCTTCTTGGTTAAACTTATTAAGTCTTTATTGAAATTACCTGTTAATTGAGTTTTATTATTATTAGATAAAGGAGTTTTGCATTTAAATATATTAAAAGTGGAAGAACAAGAGAAAATCAAGATGTTACAATCATCTGAATTACAATTGTTGATGATAGTTTCAGTAGTGATAATTAAATCTTCGAATTGATTTTGATTAGGGTAAAATGGAGGGTTGAATTTTAAACCAAAATTAAGTAATTGATCTTCGGACGGAGAGAAATTAACGTTGGATAGATTCAAAGCTCTGGGGTGAAGGTTATGATTAGAGAAATTGGTGGGTGACTTATTAATATGAGGGTTTTTATTACGTAATGAGTTTAGTTTATTCAAAAGTTTGTTAAATAAATTATTACCAAATTCAACATACTCTTCCAAAATATGATCTCTGAGCAATTGAAATTCAATGTGGTTTAATGATTTTGAGATTTCCAAATGTAGTAAATACAAATCCAAATTTAATTTATTCCTAACTCTATACCAATATCTAATCTCCGATCTAAGCCAAATTAATCTATTTTTAGTGAGAGCGTGTTGTGCTTGCATTGACTGTGAAGATATCTTCAAGTTGATTTAGTTGATGAAATTAGGTGTAAGGTTTTCCTTAAGGCAAGTGGAATTGTACCAGATGTTTAGATTGGTTCTTTTCATCTTCATTGATAACCTCAGAAACTGTTGGATCTTGTCGGCTCGACTAGCCTGTGAAAAAAAAGTTCCCTACTTACTCATTAGCTAAACACCTAACCACTATCCTCAGAAAGTTCGCTGGTAAGTCTCGCTCGTATGTTCGCAATTCAGCCCATTTTGTTGAACTTACATCCAATATAAGTCTTGAACCTGATGATTTACTTGTGAGTTTCGATGTGACTTCCCTTTTTACCAAAGTTCCTATTCCCGATTCCATAGTCATAAACCAACAGTTGTTATCAAAGCATGGGGAGACGTCTTCAAGTCTACCTGCACTGATAGAAAACAAAATGCCTCTCTTCCACTTATTTCTTATTTTAAGACCAGTTGTTTAAACAAATCTCTGGTGCCGCCATGGGTTCTCCTCTTTCACCTGTCGTTGCCAATATCTTCATGGAAGCTTTCGAAACCGTGGCTCTGGAATCTTCAGAATTGAAACCTAAAGTTTGGTTCCGATACGTTGACGATACCTTTATTATTTGGCCACATGGTAAAGATACGTTACCCGCCTTCTTAAATCGTCTCAATAGTCAACATCCAGACATTAACTTTACCATGGAGATAGAAAGTAACGGTTCCCTTCCTTTCTTAGATGTACTGGTCTGTCGCCAACCACGTGGCAACTTGGTCATTCTGTATATCGCAAACGCACCTACTCTGATCGCTATCTACATGCCGATTCCCACCATCATCCTACACAAAAACGTTTTGTTATCAATTCGCGTGTACACCGGGATGTTTCCATATCCCAACCCGATAATATCCATGCTGAATTAAACCACATAGCTCTTAGGAATAACGGTTACTGTGCTAGGGATATACAGTCTGCCATCAATCGCCATCTTCATTCACGGCCACCCAAACCTCCAAAACCGGATCCTCCTGCAGCAATAGTCTTTCTTCCTTATATCCACCAAGTCACCGACCGCATAGGAAAGTTTTTTCGAAAACAAAACATTAAAACAGCATTCAAACCCCCGAGCAAAATCTCACGGGTTCTTCCTTCATCTAAAGATAAATTAAACACTATGTCATCTAAATGTGTTTATAAAGCCTCTTGCTCTTGTAATGCTGTATATATTGGTAAAACAGGTCGTTCAGTGAAAACTCGCATCTCTGTGCACCACCGTTGTCTCAAATCGAGTCTCGTTTCATCATCAGCCATCGCCGAACACCAACGCGATACTGGTCATAAGATCCTTTTTGATTAAACTTCCATCATCTGCAAATCCCCATTCTTCTTTAGCAGAAAAATTCGCGAAGCCATTGAAATTTTCAAACACTTTAACAATCTCAATCGGGACGAAGGCTTCCCTCTTCCTTCTATGTGGAAAGGGCTAATTCCTAAGCCCCGCTCACCGCCACTGAACCTCGTCGGCATTTGCTTATAAATTCTCGCCGATAGTTACCGTGCTCTTCTATCCCTTCCCTTGCAAAGAGTTTCGCCTCGGGCGTGGTTTACACGTTGAGTTACCGTGCTCTTTTGCTTTTCCTCCTGATGAAGCCCCTTACGAAAGTGGGCGAAACGTTGAGTTCTTCGATCTCAATCCTGACACGGTCCAATCCCGGAAGTCGTTTGTTACTTATTGGATTCTTTGTGCATTACATCAAAACGTGGTATAATTATAGAAGAAATGAAGAAATAATTACAACATGAAGCAACACCTGTTCATCTGCGGAATTCAACAACTTGGTCGGCAACAACAATAGATAATAAGTTGCCCATATAAGGAGGCTAAACAATTCCTGTTCAACTCATTTATTCGAAAGCGGTTGTTATTACAAAAAAGTAATTAGTTGTTTCGTAGTTATGGATACGTATAACCATCTCTTGTGGTTGTCTTCAGGATTGTCACAACCTGTACAACGTCAATTCCAAGATCTAGTGACCTAACTCTGCGACCCCTCAAGAAAGCACCGCCGCCGTCGCTAGCCACGGCGGAAGATTAATCCGCGCGAGGTTGGCGCATTATGCGGATAATCTCGAGTTGCCATTTGCCGACCCGGAATTTGCTATTTAGAAGCAACGCAAACAACTCGGCCGGGTTCAACTGGATTTCCCAATACGGCTTGATTACTACGGACTGCGATTGATAGATTTCGATTACCCGGCCTCCGGAGGAGCACGTCTCCGTCCCAATAGACATCGCTCGGTAATCGAGTAAACAACGGCGCCCGATTAGCCGAGGCGATTGCACAGATTAGACGAGGCGTCGCGGCGCTTCAGGAATCTGCAGGAATGCATTGCGTCCGGATTCGACTTGCGGAGGCGTAATCAATAGGCGGCCAGCCGAGAGGCTTGATATTGAGAAATGTCGGCGGCTTATGCGGGTGTCAGCACTCCGGAGATTTATTTAAATGCATCCGAGCGCGGAATGCCAGCGAACGCTCGATTGATTTATGAGATTTTCATAAAGAATGCGCGCATCACTCGCGAGGCCGATTGGGCTGCAGATGCACCTGCGTCGCTCCTGTAATTTTTATGTAATCACCGCGAGCTGCGAGAGCGCCGTGCACATCCTTCATCCGGAGAGTGGATCCGGTTCCGGTCTCTTTGTTTCGAACCTCATCTCCGCTCTGCACGTGATCAAAGACATCACTCCGACGCCAGGCGCACGTGACGCTGACAGATGCTGTGATTGGTGTAGCCAGATATAACAACCCGAAGCGATACTTCCATAAAAACTAAACTAGTGTTTTCTTTTTAGCGCCGCATTAATTTCTCGATTTCCATATCGGACAATCATTGCAATCGATTATCG
Source organism: Agriotes lineatus (assembly GCA_940337035.1). Lineage (NCBI taxonomy): Eukaryota > Metazoa > Arthropoda > Insecta > Coleoptera > Elateridae > Agriotes > Agriotes lineatus. Next base: position 32,796,578 of record OW679197.1, on the reverse strand, counting down.
TTACGTTGTCAATTTGATGTCACATTTTCAACGATCGGTGCTCACTTGGTTAATATTTGATAAGAGCTCGACAGTAAGTTGTCCTTTATTAAACGACCAATGATCAATCTATTAATCAACTAAGAAAAGCTTTCAAGAATTATACTAGTCTTCTTTCCTAGCCCCTCTTCCATTCTCCACCCCTTCTTTCTCTCACTCATCCGTAAATTCCCGTTAATGGCTGAAGAGGGTCGCAAGGTCCCTCTAGCAGCCGGCTCTCAGTTGGAGGAATTGAAATTACCTTTCTTCTTACCTTGTCATCAAATCTACCGTATATGTCACTTTTTTGTCAGCACCGATCGGGCGTAGTTCGACAGCGATCGGTTTTCTTGTTTCCGTGCCCTTCATGACGCAACGATAAGCAAGTCGTTATGTAACGTTCTTAGCCCAACGAGTAAAGCGTCTGGCTAGCAATTGGATCCCGCCTGGGAGCGTAGGTTCGAATCCTATCGACTGCGATGTTTATTTCTTTTGCGAATTAATAATGTTGTTTTCTTTTTGGCTTTATGCTTCCTGTATTAAATAGAAAAATGTTAGATGTCGATAAATGCTTAATAAATCTCAATAAGTGACATTTTATGTAAATCTAGGCAGCTAAATATTCTACTGAACAAAGAATATGTTTTGTGAAGTCTACAATAAATCAGTTTGTCAATGTTTCGATACAGACAACAAATACTCTAGGTATACGACTTCTAAATAAATGCAGAAGCTATAGTGCAGTATTCCTAAATATTGAAGATCAAAGTCGGCAAGGAACTAAGAAAACATCTAACTATTTA